>OY744524.1:73747167-73759667 GCA_963556195.1 Sepiola atlantica | reverse complement strand
TGTGTACAAATTTATCATGAAGCTGCTTTTCATGCTAACTAGTTGCAACAACCTACAAACATATATTTACGAATTTCAAAGCCTTTTTTAATTACAGAAACCCCTATTAACTTATAATATTGAACTTTTCTCCTGCTCTCGTGAACACCAGCCAGTCTAATAATACTGGATCAGTAGTGAAAATGTCCTAGCCTAGTCATTATCATTCGCTCCTATTCGAACTGTTTTTCTCTTAGTTCCTTTTGCTGGCTTCTTCTCAGTACTCATTGTAGTTTCCGCGTTTTCCTATTTATTTTACAGTCGCCAGTCTTAGCATAACACATAAATCTGTAATTTAGATTCAATGGCTCTACCGCCATTGTCACTGCATATTTAGTATTATTAGACTGTATTAGTGTTTAGGAGACATGGAGAAAAATGATAGGTTATTTTGAGCCATCCTTTACTATAAAAGTATGATTTTAATACATAAATGTCTTGACCAATCAATCAACAGAGGCACCTCAAAGGCTCCATATTGTGTTTTAAATTCATTTTTAAATGTTGAAGAATTGCTTATAAAATAACAGTAAATTGGTCGCCATTTTGTGATGACGAAATTTAAAGCACATATTTAGTTTCACGCCTGGTGTAAGTTTTAGCAAGAAGCAAACAGAGAAGTGTTAAAAATTAAGAAAGTTCGAGATCCCTTTATAGATTAACTAAAAGAATTCACGTCCCAGGACGGATAAAATTAATTCTCGAACTGGATAGTTTTTGCATCACTGTTATGTTTCCTCACTAAGATTGGAATCAAAATATAATGCTATTAAACCTTATGTCTAGAATCGGTATTCCAATTTTGATCAAAATTCATAATGATCGATTAATTATTTTAAGAGTAAATGTTATACATATAAACATGTATACATACTTTATAAATACAGAAAAATTTAAGTACAAGAAAGAACTCAAGAATTCGAATTCATTTTGCTTAGCATCGAATTTAGTCACAAACTGAACAGTTAAGGGGTTCGCAATCCTCAAAAGACACAAACATATTCCAGACATTCGCACTTGTAGAAAAAATGTGACATAAATAATAGAATGAAGATACTTTCATTTTTCATCTACCTATTAAATAACTAAATCACTAATATAGAGGAAACTTTTAAACACTTAAAATTTATCAAAACTTGATTGTCTACATTGTACAATTTTTTGTATTATATTACTTAAACCTGAAAAAAATTCATTTTTATAACGACAAATAATCAAATGTGTATCAAACTTGTTAAAAATTATCAATGAATCTCTGTAAGTGTCTATTACTGAAAAAAAGTATCAGGTCGGATAGAATATTTAATCGATTAAATCTATTAGATATTTTATGTACATAAACTGAAAAGTTCCGTAATTCACTGGTTAGGCAGAATCAAATAAGGATTTGCCGGATCTAATGCTATAGAGGTCTAACCGAGAATCCGACTGACTTTTCTTTTCTAATCAGATATCCGAATTCACGTTATCTATATATTAATGCATGTATCCTTTTTTCACCTATTAGTATTATAATGGTGAGTGGGGATGAGGGGGATAAAAAGATAAAAGAGAAGAGAAGGGAGGGGAGTAAGGAGACAGTTCGAGCTAGTAAATTATCAATGTTTCGTGTTTTATGTTTGTCATTAGCTTTTTTGAGTAGTGTTTTTTTATGGTTACTCTATTTAGTTATCAGGGACAATCCCAGGAGTTCATCTTCCCAGGCAATACCCTCGAAGAAAAAGAGGAATGGATATTGCTTGTCGGTTGAGGCGTTATCACTTCTGAGCGAATGCCGAGGGGACTTGCAGGCTATTTTTACACCTGATCCTGAGGTTTTGAACCCCGCTTCTACGTAAAACCAAATCTTGTGTCAACCTTTGCCCTCGTGGGCTGGTAAGTAAATAACTACGATAATTCACGGTTCGAAAGAAAATAGGTTAAATAATGCTAAAAGCATCAGCAGAAGTCATACATGAATCTAGGGATGCGGCGAAAATATTTGCGATGGTTATCAGTCTAAAGGAAAAACGTGCCAATCGGCACAGTTTGTTTGTAGATTAGCAATAGAAGCAGTAAAAGAACTAAGACTAAAAGAAGCAAATCTCGAGTAGATATATTAATGTGCAAACACAATATATTTGAAGAGTGTAAAATAATGGTCACAAAGATTGGACCCTATTCTTAAATTCTAAGAGTTGTTTCATTAATAATTTGTTTTACTTTTGTTTTGTGTTTTTTTAATAAATCTGTAGCTTTCAAAAGAAGACAGCAGCAATGTTGGAGTTTGAGTTGCCTAACTCGGTAGAGTTGCGTCCCTTGTTTTGTGTTTATGTATTTACTGCAATAAACATGGCACTCGTTACTGTATTATGATACTAGCAAGCTAACAATTATCTGCACAACTGTTTGTTGGTTAGGAATAAAAGTAGTCAGCAAGTCTTGAGTAGGCAGATTAATTTGCACAGAAAAAGAGTTTTAAATAATTTTATTTAGCACTGTATTTAGACATGGGTTACGCATCATCATTATCATTCCTCTTTCATAATTCACTATTGTGTGAGTGTCCTAATTGTGCCTTCTGTGGAAATTTCTAGACGTTTTTCTAAGTAAGTCAACGGTTACTTCCCTTTGTTGAAAGGTCAGGGGGGGCCTACGTGCAGGTCGAAGGTCATATGGATATTGCGTAGGTGTTATGCGGTGAAGGCCATGTTGTGTCACGTGATTTCTATTTTTAGCAATGATGCAATTTGTCGTGTCTGGATATATCGGCGCGAAATTTAATCAGAACAGAGTCGCACACTGGAATGACAAGACATGTTAAAACTGTTTCTCCGTCCACGTGGGGACGTTAAATTCAAGAACAGAGTAAGTCGTTGAAGAGGACACATGTTAAAACTGTTTCTCCGTCCACGTGGGGACGTTAAATTTGCAAGAATTCTACTTGAAGAAATTTAAGAGATATGATATCTCTTGGATGAATTACATGTTGTTTATGTAATATTTCCCCTCGGTCAAGAATATATCCTTGGGAAGTTGTTTCAAGCCAGATACTTGAAATAAGGAGAAGAAGTTGAACGAGATAGCTCCGGGAACGAAATTGCCTATGTTGAAGAGATTGGCTCCCGAGAAGTGAAATACTTTGCTGTCGAGAAGATTCTAATCAGAGATTAAGAATCATAGAGATTAATCGTCTGTGCACACAGATCGATTTGATATATTCAACTATGCTAGTCGAATCAGAACATTTGCGCGTGTTCACCATTCAAGACGAACGATGGAAAATAGTGAGTATTGTGTTTATTTGAAATGTGTACTGTTCTTGTGCCATACATATCGCGTCGGATTTGCTAAAAGAAAATATTGAAGAAAAGGAAGAAGAAAAGAACTTCTGACGGACGTTTGATAAAATAAAAAAAGAGTTAATTTTATCGTGGAAATTATGTTGGACTTCGGCACGGTTTGTTAATTTTATTTCTTTTGGTTGTAACTTTGGTGAAAAGAAAAAAAGAGACTTTTGATTGATTTGTAAGAATACGGACTTTATAGTAAGTTCATGTTTTAAAAGGATTTATTCCTTAACTTAGATTGTGTCAATTTTGTTGTATCTACCTTAATGTTCAGAGATACTGATGTTGAATTTTTTTGATTCTTATTTTTTTTGCATGTTATCCAGGAATAATTTATTTATTCCAGCTTTGGAAAAAAAAGCAGTCCAGGCTATCTTTTTTTTGTAAATAAAACTATATTTTAACTTTTACGAACATCTTGTATTACTGCTTTCCTTATCTCTTGTTATAATTTTTTTATGATAATTGTCCTAGATAACATGACCATCGTTTAGAGCGGTTTTTCGTTAACGACACGAAAATTCCGACATTCTGCTTTTTTTAGGTACCATTTTCGTTTTACAATGAACGTATTGAAAACGATATTCTGGAATAATTAATTTTTTTTCTATTATTTAAAGCCATTCTGCTTTTTTTATTATTAAAAGCGATTCTGCTTTTTTTATGTTCCATTTTTGTTTTGGGTGGACTAACTTCAGAACGATATACTGGAATAATATCTATTTCTTTCTATTAAAAGCATTCTGCTTTTTCTATCCTAGATTCGTTTGGGTGAACGTATTCAGATGATGTGCTGGGAATAATCTAATTAATTTTCTTTCTATTAAAAGCATTTTACTTCTTGTTTCATATTTCGCGTGTTGGAAAAAATACTCGAAAATGTGCTACTAATTTGGATTAGGTTTCTTCTATTGCTATTTTTTGGTACTAAGTCAATGAAGGAACTTACTTCAAGTTATAATCTCCTTTATGCCTTTGGCGCCTAGTTGCGTGTGTCAGACGTGTTACACGGGATTCGGCAGCCCATCTTTACAATTAAAACGTAGTCAAATGCGAGATGTTCAGGTTTTAATACTGTTTTAAGCTGACTGCTTTTTTTCTTTTTCTTTTATGTATTTTATGTGAAAATTGCATTTTTGAAAGTGATCGCCATTTTTGTCCGCCACGTGGAGACATTTTTGTGAATTTCCCGCGTATTCTAAGTCGCCATTTTTGTGAACTGTTGAATGTTGGATATTGAATGATTTTTGTGTAATTATTTTTCCCTTGAGAATTTTGCTTTGACTGATAAGTGGAATTGTTAGAATTACATTTGAACGAATTTGGTTAACTATAGTACAGCCTTTTTCCATTTTTTTGTAGGAATCTTACTTAGATAATTTTACGTTGTCATTTTCCCGCCATTGAGTAGACGTTTGGCGCCTATTTTAGGTTAGCCCACACCTGATCGCCATATTGTATTTTGTTCATAATGGCGTCTACCCCCACTGTTAATCTCCTTGTAGAAAGGCGAGATATTGTAAAAATTAAAGTCGATACTATTATTGATGTTCTTGGGGGTGGCGAGGGGGAGAACCGGGAATTTGTTTCTTCCCAGAAGGTTAGGGTTAAGGAACTCTTTGTGTCCATTGATTCGCTCAATGAGCAGATCACAAGTGCCTATATTGAGAGTGAGTCTCGCGAAGAGATGTCTGAGAACTGTCGGAGCGAAACGTTATATCGTATCGATGTGGATCGACGTTTCAGCGAATTGGAGAGCATGTGGAAGGATGAGAGCTCCCCACATAATAGAGAAGGGGAGAAGTCTAAAGCGTCCCTTTGTGGTGTGACACCAAAACTTGTCTGTCCTGTTTTCGACCCCATGAGTTTGGAACGCGACAGATTGGCGTATCTCAACTTCTCGAAGGAGTTCGAAAATTGCGTGTCAAATATACCCAGTGAGTCCACGAGGTTGATTATTCTGAAAAATCACCTCAGGGGCTATGCCCACCGAATAGTGGGACATCTTTCCATTTCGGATGCCAACTTTGAGGCAGCGATGGAGATACTAGATAGAGAATTTTTAGATAAAAAGTTTATTGCAAACTCTATTTTTAAAGATCTCCATAGTGCTAAACCTCTTGGGGATTCAGATACTAACTCGGTGAAGAGCTTTCTAACTAAGGTGAAAGCTCAAATATACGAGCTGAAAAACTCCTTTGGTATGGATTTTCTAGAGGAGGAGGCCCCCGGCAATCTGTTGCTAAGTAGCATTATTTTTGAAAAACTTCCTATTTCTGTGAGACGGGAACTGATTCATACCGTCAATGGTAATTACCCATCTCTGGGAGATATCTTTGATAATTACTCTGAGGTGTTGCGCACGTTGGACATCGTCAAACCCAGGATGGTTAAAACGGTAAATCCCGTCGCCATACCGCGTTCGTCTGGTTCCTTTAGATTCAGGCCCGCTAGTGCTGTTAAGAAGCCCTCCACTTTGGAGAACTTTTTTGTAAAAACTAAACCCAGTCGACATAAGTGCTTCCTTTGCAGTAGTGACTGCCATATTGCGTACTATTGTGGGAAGTATCCCTCTCTAAGGGATCGGTTACAACGATGCCAATTGGCTAAGTTGTGTACCCGTTGTACTAGCCCGTTCCATAACGCCGAGGCGTGCCCTGGTAAAAGTGGTCGTCTCCTTCCCTGTTGGAAATGTAAAAGTTGCGAACATGCAGGTGCGTTATGCCCTGACTTTGACAAGTCTCGGCTGGATACTAACCCCTGTCTTCAGGTGGGAGAAGTGAATCTTCTCCTGCCTATAATTAAAATTGACGTGGTCAAGGATGGAGTTGTAAAATCTTTCAATTGTCTGTTGGATTCAGGAAGCCAGCGCTCCTATTTGTCTGATGTAGTTCTGGACCTATTGAATTGCCGTTCTATGCCTGTAAAGAGAAGGGACTTCTTTATTAAGACTTTTCTCGGAACGGCCAGAAGGAGCCTAAATGAACTCGAGTTGCGGGTCAAAGTGCCGAACTCTCAGTGTGTTATACCCTTTTTGGTGGACGAAGGCTTGGACCTTCAGTTTCACGTCAGGGGTCTGTCTACTGCTATTGAAAGTATTATTGAGGGTGGGGAGAAATTGGCTGCTGACTTTTCAAATGTTGAAAATGATTGTATTACTGTACATGGTTTGGTAGGTGTTGACCTACTGATGTATTTGGGACCCATGAAGTTGTCTCCCTTCATGAATGGGTCTGTTTTTGAGTTTCCTCAAGGAATTGTGCCTTTTGGAGATATGTCCAATTTTGTGAGTCCTGTTATGAAGAAAACGGATGCCTCCGTTGTTGGCGCGAATTACAGCCAAGTTGTGTCCGAACACTCACGGTGTCTTATGACACATGTTTATTTTGTGCTTGAGCCGAAGTCTCAATATTTCGACCCTTTCGATAGTTTTGTTGATTCTTCTGTGGAAAGAGCCGTGGACAAGCTCTTTAGTTTGGAAACACTAGGAGTTACTGAGAACTCTGTAAGTGATTATGACAAGAATAAAATTGATGCCTTTCGCAGTTCGATCTCGTACCGAGACAGTTGCTACTATGTTAGTTTGCCATGGGACGAGGGAAAGTTGCCTTCTGTTCCTTCCAACCATCAAGTGTCGTTGAATGTGCTTGATAAGGTTGTCACTCGTTTGACGAGGCAGGGTCTATATGAGGACTACTGTCAGGTTTTCTTAGAGCAGGAGAGGGAGGATATTATTGAGAGAGGGGAAGTGAATCCAGAGGATTTCACTCATTATACTTGGATTCCTCACCGTCCGGTTATTAAGGCTAATGGTCAGAGTACCACAAAGATAAGGCCGGTGTTCAACTGTTCGTTGCGAACAGGTGGACATCCCTCTCTAAATGATTGTGTCTATCCGGGAATTAACCTTTTCACGGATATGCTAGAGTTATTGTTGAAGTTTCGTATGGACCGTTATGTCCTGTTGGCTGACGTCCGTAAGGCCTTTCTCATGATTCGGTTGGAAACCGAAAGAGATAATAATCGGTTTTGCTTTTTTGTGAAATTGAATGACAAACTGGTATGTTATCGTTACAAAACATTGATTTTTGGGTTTGTGGCCAGCCCATTTATTCTCAACTTCGTCATTAGACATCATGTTGAAAAATACCCTCATAGTTTATGTAGGGATATGCTTATGGAAAATTTTTATGTGGATAATCTTATAAAAACTCACAATTCACAGAAGACTTTGTTGGACCTATACCTGAATGCAATGAGTATCATGCAGGATGGTAATTTTTCATTAAGGTCCTGTAATTCCAATAGTGATGTTTTGACCACTCGAATGAAAGCTGACAAAAGTTTTGTCACCCATGACTCTCCTCTGGAGAGGGTGTTGGGTTATGAGTATGATCCTGTGCAGGATAATTTGCATGTGGCGGTCGGTTCCTTGGATGTGCCGGCTGATACAAAAAAGGGGCATCCTATCGCAGAACTCTTCCATATTCGACCCTTTGGGGATTGTTTTGCCTGTGACTATCAAGGGAAGGGTAATACTCAGTGAGATATGGAAAACTCAGGTG
The DNA here is from genome assembly GCA_963556195.1 of Sepiola atlantica. Taxonomy (NCBI): domain Eukaryota; kingdom Metazoa; phylum Mollusca; class Cephalopoda; order Sepiida; family Sepiolidae; genus Sepiola; species Sepiola atlantica. Next base: position 73,751,734 of record OY744524.1, on the reverse strand, counting down.
TCATGGGATCAGAAGATACCGGAGAGTTTGCAGCTCACTTGGAACAAGTTGTTTCCTGAGTTGATGAATCTGCATAGTGTGAGGATCCCCAGATGTGCTGTTGATTCCTCTGCGCCTGCCACGTTAATAATCTTTTGTGATGCTTCACAACAAGCCTTTGGCTTTGCGGCTTACATTTTCCAGTATGGGGCTGCTAGATTAATATTTTCCAAGGCTAAGGTGGCTCCTTTGGCAAGGAGAACTTTGCCGTCACTTGAGTTGTTGTCCGTCTTTTTGGCGATGAAATGTATCCCTAATCTTTTGAAGGTGTTTCAAAAGGATGTGGTCAAGAAAATGGTGGTTGCGGTGGACGCACAAGTCGTGTTGTCCTGGATTCTGTCCGAGACAGTTGTGACAAAGAGTATATTTGTCCGAAATAGGTTGAAAGATATTCGAGTGGGAGTGGATAAATTGTGTGAACAGGGTTTGGAAGTGATGTTCAAGTATGTGAACACTTCTGACAACCCTGCCGACCTGATCACCAGGGGTATTTCTTTGGCGAAATTCAAATCTCTGTTGCCCTTTTGGTTATCGGGGCCGCAGTGGCTGGTCGGTGAGAATTTTAACTAGCCAGTGTATGATTTGAACTGTTTGAGTTCTGACAGTCAGAGGTTGGTGCTGACTAATGCCATCTCTGTGGCTCCTGTGATTCAGGAATTGTCACCGGTAGTGGATTTTAAGAGATTTTCTTCTTTGGGAAAACTCATGAGAGTTTTGTCCTACGTGTTTAAGTTTGTATTGAAGTTGCGGAAATCCATGAAAGAACCAGGCCAAGTGGCCAAAATTTATTTGATTAAGTTGGAGCAGTCCTTGCTTCTTCCCAGGGAAAAGTCCTTTTTGTTGAACCCCTCCAACCGTGAGATTCCTCCGTTGGTGGCGAAGTTGGATCTTTACCTGGATGATAAAAGCTTGATAAGGTCTGGGGGAAGGATTGGTAAAGCCAGCCTTTACCCTCCGGAAATTTTACATCCGATTTTGTTACCTCGAGGCAGTCATATAACTGATTTGATTGTTATGGACTGTCATCTCAAATGTAAGAATTTGGGTATTGCAGCTACCCTCAGCAAACTCCGTTTGTCAGGTTTCTGGATACATAAATCCAGGCAGGCAGTGAAGTCGGTTACCTCTGCCTGTGCTCTGTGTAAAAGATACAATGCCGTATCTTTCAAATACCCCAAGGTAACCAATTTACCTAAGCACAGAGTTAATTTTGTGAAGCCCTTCAACCATACCGGGATAGACTTTACTGGTCACTTGTGGGTTGAAGATGAAAGGGGACCGCAAAAAATGTATATATTACTTTTTACGTGCTTCAATGTGAGGGCGGTTCATTTGGAGTTAGTGGGTGACATGTCTACCCACTCAGTGATATTATCATTGGTGAGATTTTTTAACATTTATGGGGTGCCTTCCCATATATACTCAGACAATGCTAAATCATTCGTTGCTGGATGCGGTTTGATTAAGCAAGTGCTGGTGTCTGACGAGTTCGAAGAGAAGTTTAGTACCTTTGACATCAAGCACCAGACGATACCTTTATATTCTGCTTGGTTCGGCAGTGTTTGGGAGCGTCTTGTTAAGACGGTGAAGGTTTGTCTTTATAAGTTGGTGAGTCGGCAGAAGTTGGGTTATTTTGAACTTCTTTCTGTGTTGTCTGATATACAGAATGCTATTAACTCACGTCCTCTAACTTATAGATGTTCTGGAGATGATGGTTTGGATATTATATCTCCAAACGCGTTTATTCGCCCGTATTGTAATAGTACTGTTTTTATAAATTCTGAAGAATGTTTTCTTGAGAATTCTCCTCCTTCTAGGAGTGACCTTTTGGAGAAGCTGAAACAAAGGGATCTTCTCTTAAAGAAATTTAAGGTTTTATGGTACGAAGAGTACCTGCTCAGCTTGAGAGAACTGAGTGGTGATCTGTACCAATCTGATTTTGGTGATGTCATCGCGATAGGCGATGTGGTTCTTGTTAAGAACCCAGCCAAAGCTCGCCCATATTGGTCCTTGGGTAGAGTGATAGGTTTGACTCCAGGTGATGATTCTCATATTAGATCTGCCCTAATTAAGAAGGCAGATGGTTCCTCTCAGGAACACTCTTTGAGACACCTTTTTCCGATGGAGTTGTCGGTTACTCATTCCCATCAGGCCTCGGAGGTTCCCGAAGAGCCTTGTGGTTCAGAGGTTCCTGATGTGGTCCAGCCGGATGTTGCTGGAGGAGATCATTCCTCGACTTCCAATTCTAGACCCATTCGAACTCGCAAGAAGGTGAGTGAACAGGATGATGATTATTTGTGGTATTGATGTGTGCATGAGACATGTATAAACATTGTACATTTTTTTTTCTTTGTCGGGAGAGTGTGGAAATTTCTAGACGTTATTCTAAGTAAGTCAACGGTTACTTCCCTTTGTTGAAAGGTCAGGGGGGGGCCTACGTGCAGGTCGAAGGTCATATGGATATTGCGTAGGTGTTATGCGGTGAAGGCCATGTTGTGTCACGTGATTTCTATTTTTAGCAATGATGCAATTTGTCGTGTCTGGATATATCGGCGCGAAATTTAATCAGAACAGAGTCGCACACTGGAATGACAAGACATGTTAAAACTGTTTCTCCGTCCACGTGGGGACGTTAAATTCAAGAACAGAGTAAGTCGTTGAAGAGGACACATGTTAAAACTGTTTCTCCGTCCACGTGGGGATGTTAAATTTGCAAGAATTCTACTTGAAGAAATTTAAGAGATATGATATCTCTTGGATGAATTACATGTTGTTTATGTAATATTTCCCCTCGGTCAAGAATATATCCTTGGGAAGTTGTTTCAAGCCAGATACTTGAAATAAGGAGAAGAAGTTGAACGAGATAGCTCCGGGAACGAAATTGCCTATGTTGAAGAGATTGGCTCCCGAGAAGTGAAATACTTTGCTGTCGAGAAGATTCTAATCAGAGATTAAGAATCATAGAGATTAATCGTCTGTGCACACAGATCGATTTGATATATTCAACTATGCTAGTCGAATCAGAACATTTGCGCGTGTTCACCATTCAAGACGAACGATGGAAAATAGTGAGTATTGTGTTTATTTGAAATGTGTACTGTTCTTGTGCCATACATATTGCGTCGGATTTGCTAAAAGAAAATATTGAAGAAAAGGAAGAAGAAAAGAACTTCTGACGGACGTTTGATAAAATAAAAAAAGAGTTAATTTTATCGTGGAAATTATGTTGGACTTCGGCACGGTTTGTTAATTTTATTTCTTTTGATTGTAACTTTGGTGAAAAGAAAAAAAGAGACTTTTGATTGATTTGTAAGAATACGGACTTTATAGTAAGTTCATGTTTTAAAAGGATTTATTCCTTAACTTAGATTGTGTCAATTTTGTTGTATCTACCTTAATGTTCAGAGATACTGATGTTGAATTTTTTTGATTCTTATTTTTTTTGCATGTTATCCAGGAATAATTTATTTATTCCAGCTTTGGAAAAAAAAGCAGTCCAGGCTATCTTTTTTTTGTAAATAAAACTATATTTTAACTTTTACGAACATCTTGTATTACTGCTTTCCTTATCTCTTGTTATAATTTTTTTATGATAATTGTCCTAGATAACATGACCATCGTTTAGAGCGGTTTTTCGTTAACGACACGAAAATTCCGACACTTCAGTTTGTTGTATTTTCCTTTCTTTTTGCTTCAGTATAGAGTCTCAGAAATCAAGGGGCCCATTTCTGGGAGTAACATTTGATCTCTATATGAGATACATAGATATTCGAGTGTTCAACTAAAGTTCTCCTTTACCTCTCAAACGTTGAGTTAGTAAAGAAGTTAAGAACATATATTTTCCTCTTCCCAATTGACCAGGTAACTATGTTATAGTATATATTTCTTGTGGTTTATTGATCTAAGCGAATTTCAGGACAACAATTCATCTAGTCTGGTGGAGTATCCAACAAAGTGCTGTTACTTGAGGTAACATCACTAGGAGAAGGTGCACGATTCCTCATATGGACAAGTGTATAGCCGTGTCAAGGAGATCTTATTTGGGATATGTTACTTGAATATTTGGTCATGGTTTGCTTGTAACGTAAATTATCCTCGTGTCAGGTTGTTCTGATAAGCCTCTTGTACAGAGAGACCGAAGATACTCGAGGATGGTGTCTAGTAAGTAATTCAAACTTTGTGATGCTTACCAGGGTGTGGATCAAAGGCACCATACTTCAAATCATTTACAACAGTCATAATCCATGTTGCGTTTGGTCGACATCTCTTCATATCAGTTACAGGTTCTTTTAGCGCCATTCGTACTGAGGTATCTTCGCTCAGTCTCATGGTATGCCCCACGAAATGTATACGTCGTAAGCAAGCTGTGGTTTAAGGTTTCAGTGCCTGTATGGGCCGTGGTAGACGGACAGTTGCGTACTGGGCATTTAACACTGAGCGTTCGGCATCATTTGTGCGTGTACAGCCGTGTTTAAAGTTAAGCATACCACCTGTTAACCGTTGTTTCCGGCGGAGCAGAATCTAAAGA
>OY744524.1:73737167-73742167 GCA_963556195.1 Sepiola atlantica | reverse complement strand
TATTCATCACAAGAGAGGATTCATCACAACGAAAAGATCTTTTATTTTATTATTTATTTTGTAAAGCTATAGTCCTCTACACGTGTTTCGCTATCTAGCAAGCACCTTACTAGGGAATTCATCAGGGGGGATACAAATCCAAGATATTGACCTCAACAACTGACAATACCCCACAAGGGATTGCCCCAGTTAAAATCACTTAAGAAGAAAAAAAGGAATACGAGTTCAAATGACAGCTCAAGCAACTCCGTAATATGTGGTAGTTGTGATGTGCCCCCACAAGAATCAAGTCCGGTGCAATCCAAAAATGGGGGAAAATGGGAAAAAATGGGGAAAAAAGAAAAGAAAGAAAGAGAGAAACTCCCACATCTGGCGGAATACATATCCTAAGGTCAACCTCAATATAGCCCCTCCCCCCGCCGAAAAATCGAACCGTCTACAGTGCAACCTCTGACTAATCTTCAGAGCTCCCAAATTGGCACATGTAAACTTGTATTATTCCGTTGAGGAGACCAGCATCAATTTCTGTCGATAAGCACGGGGCAATACAGATAGGCCGATAATAGAAAAACAAAAGATTAAAGCCGTTTTACTCGAGGATGCAAGAAACAGGCCGGGCTCAATGATGACGATTCCGCAGAAAATCGTTTGAAAGATATGATAAAAAAAATAAAAATACCAAAAACTAATAGAAAGTAATATTTTCAAAAATCTAGTTTCCTTTTTTAAAAATTACTAAAGGCTAAAATTATTTAGAATAGGTTGGGAAAGATAAATTTATATAAGATTAAAGATTGACATAGTTAGTAAATTCAGCTCCAACAAAAAATAAACTGAACATTTTTCGTAGAAAAAGGGGAAAGTAACTCAGCATTACGCCCGAGTGGATTGGCACGGATCGATCTGCCTTCAGAACTCATCCACCCCTCTCTAGTTTATTCATACTAATCCAAGGAAAAATCTGATGACAGGTAACCATTTCTTCGTTGCGATGGACCAGGATATTAATTTATATGAGAAAGGAAATAAGATTAAATCAGAATGTAGAACCACGATGCACGACTCCCCCCACACACATGATGGCACTCCCGATAACCAAGTAACATCCATTTTTTATAACAAAAGCTAATCATCCCTAGATTTTTTTATATATTTTATATTTATTTATTTATTCTATTTTATCCTATCCATTAGTTCAATTTATGCTGATTGCCATGTTTCAGGCAGTAGTATTTATATAATTATTCCCTACATTTAGCGTGTACGTTTCCAAACACACCTATTCCACTTTATTCCCGAAGGATTATTTCGGTTAGGAAGGAATTGACAGAACAAGTACTGATCCATGTTTAATTGGGAGCAATATGGTAATTGGGCTATTCCATCCCCCATTGTTTAGAATAGCAAGATATACATTTATATTAGAAAAATTAGAAAAATCTCTATGCTGTTCCCATATAAAATAAAAAATTCTAAATATTTTTTTATTTTATTATTTATTATTTGTCTATTTATGTGTAATTTATCCCCCCCCCCACAGTTTCCTCCAGCGAAAGTGGATTTTTACGGAGGTTAACCCCCAAGAAAATAGATAATAATTTTGCTACCTAACATCCAATCACCCGCTATCCCGTTATCCTAATCCACCGCTAAGAAATTGAGTTATGCCCCAGCTAAAAACATATACGCCGTACTACCTCGTTATACCTATCCTATATATATATATTGCCAAAAAAATTAGAATCAGCCCAAGTCAAATTACTCCAAAGAGGAGATTCCATCCCCCTTTTTTTCTCTTTTCCACCCTTCCCTATCTAGGTCTCATGCTTGACAATGGGTAATTATTTCTATGCAAACAGCATTGAAGTATCTCTTTCCTGGCGTTTAACAAATTATCCCTAGATGTCATTATATGGTACGATTCTAATGCGCATAGGTTTCATCTTTTTATTTTGTTCGGTCTATACTTGTTGACCCTCCCTAGAAGTGACCACTTCAATTCGAAGGGAGCCTGTTTGATAACGAGATTTCTAACAAAACAGCCAAAAGAAGTATTAGGTTTATCTATATTATGCCCCCGTCCACCCCTGAAAGAACTCATATGATTCCTGAATCTATCCTTGAACTCCCCCAGTGGACCCAATATATGTCCTCTTATTATTTCCAGTAATTACATCGCATTTGTAGACGATGCTTGATATCCTACAATTCCCCTTCAGTGGGCAGGTGTTGCTAGCTCTACAATTACAACTAAATCCTCAGCCCCCGTTTGATAGACCACTGCTAGATATATTTACAATGCTGGATCGTGAATAGCCGTTATTGGGATCGACACCAGGAATATATGTATCATTCGGTGACTTTCCAATCTTTGAACTATTATATCCAATGATGGATGAAGCTACATTTCTGCAGGCTGAATAGAATAGTTTGACAGTATTTTTTTATTAATGATCCCTTCCAATTCACTGCCCCTGGAGATGTTTTTTCTCTACATAAAATACCTTTGGAATGTTAGTCCTAATATGTTGGCTATAGGGGGGTTGAACCAGGTCGTGCTTCTCCTTCTATTTTCCCCTTGTTCTTCCCTCCAGCCCTTGAACCATGTGTGGTCGGCATATATATATATATATATATATATATATATATATATATATATATATATATATATATATATATATATTTAAAGTCAAAATGTATTGACTTAAGTAGAGTATAAGTGTACAACAGAATGGCCCACCTATAACTAATCACGATACATGCATTTCAATACTTTAAATACTGCAGGTATTCACATCAGCTTAATTTTTTAACCTTTAGATCAGTGCTATTGTAGAGTAGGTTGAAACAAATAAAATTAGTAAATTATTTATATCAGTTCCAAGAATTTAAAATAAAAAAATATTTGACGTACGATCGTTTCTAAGACGATTTAGAATCTATTATTTTATAGTTTTAAAGATTTAAAAAGGCACTTTTTCAGCGCACCTCACAATATCGCAAATAGAATCAAGCAAAATAAAAACATGACAATTTTATTTATTAATATATATATATATATATATATATATATATATATATATAATTATTATAGGATATAAAAAAAACATTTATATAAATTTGTTATAATCCTACTTTAACACTAATAATAAAAAATAATGTATAATATTTTGAATGAATTAAAATTAAAATTAAAAATGATAATGAAATATCAAAATAATTTCAAGAAAAAGATAATAGGCAAATTAATAATTGTAAAATATAATAGATTAGAAGATATACGAGGGGTGTTCAATAAGTAATGCTCTTGACCAATTTCCCATAGCATTAGATTACTGAAACTTGGCACAGTTATTAGTCTTTCTCTACATAGGAACCACCCAGAATTATGCATTTCTCCCATTGTTTGATGCAGCTCTAGACACCGTTTTTATAGAACACCCCAGGTTGGTCCTCCAACCACGTCGTAACTTCAGAAATCAAGGCTGCATCATCTCGGAAACGCTTTCCTTTCAAAAACAACTCATGGCTAGGAAGAGATGAAAATCAGAGGGTGCAAGGTCAGGAGAGTAAGGAGGATGGGGGAGGATTTCATAGCCACACGCCCGTGCTTCTGATCTGACGACATGCGAGTTGTGGGCCGGAGCGTTGTCCTGCAGGAGGAGGATACCTTTGCTGATCTTGCCCCCCCCCCTCTTGATTTTGATAGCTCCTCTTAATTTCATCAAAAGTGAAGCGTAATAGGCTCCTGTAATTGTGGTACCCTTTGCCAGGAAATCTGTCATCACTACTCCGTTCTGCTCCCAGAAGACTGTGAGCATGACCTTGCCAGCGGAGGGCTGCACCGTTGCCTTCTTTGGAGGTGGTGAGTCTAAGTGCTTCCACTGCATTGACTGGGATTTGGTCTCTGGATCATAGTGATGGACCCAAGTTTCATCCTGTGTAATAAGTCTTTTAAAAAACTTTGACTCATCTTCTTTGCACATCTCCAAATTCATCCTCGAACACTCAACGCGTTATTGCTTCTGGAAAGGTGTGAGAAACCTGGGAATCCATCTGGCAGACACCTTATGTATATGCAAATGGTCATGAATGATAGTTTCTACAGACCCTGTACTAATCTTAACCTCTTGGGCTATTTGGCGAATAGTAATGCGTCGATCTTCCAAAATGGCAGCCTCAACTTAACGGACAGATGCCTCATAAATGGCAGAAGAGGGACGACCCGGTCTGGGAGCTGTTTCCACAGACTTCCGGTCATGTTTGAATTCACGATGCCAGCGTTTTACAAGGTCATATGATGGGGCATCATCACCATGAGTTTCTTTCATTTCATCAAAAGTCTCCTTTGATGTGCGTCCTTTCAAATACAAAAACCGGATCACTGCGCGACACTCAACTGGCCCCATTTCACACCTGACTCAGTTCAAACACCTGTAAATCAGAAACCACAATTAGTTCAGAGCTGTTATTTGCAACATAAACATACAGATATAAATCATCATACATGCAAAGTCGTCCGCGTTTCATCCCCTTAGGGAATCGTCAGAAAGGCACTTAGCTTGACGATTCCCCGTGGAGATGAAATGTGAACGCTTCTGAAAAAGATAGAGAGAAAATGATAAAAATCACAACAACTCAAGTCTCCTAAAAAAAACCTACTCCTGATTACGACCATGAAGGTCGAAAGCGCTAGAGTGATGGCCGAATTAAAAATACTCGGCGCCATATTATGCCGGCTACGACCGGATACCAGAAAGTTTGTCGACGACTCGAGAATATCCCTAAAAAAATCAACAAACGCGATAATTTCGTGTCATTCCACAGTGCTTGCTTAAATAATGACTTGCTGTATATATATATATATATATATATATATATATATATATATATATATATATATATATATATATAAATTGGGAATTAGTTCCTAGACTGAAGATTGCGTTAGCATGAAACTTCGATGTCTCTAGGTATATTTTAAATATTTAATATTTATA
>OY744524.1:73702167-73732167 GCA_963556195.1 Sepiola atlantica | reverse complement strand
ATATTATATTATATTATATTGAAATTTGAATATCAAACTATGATGCAATTTTAAAATGAATAAAATCATTTATCTACTTTTTTAGGCTAGGACTTTCGATGAATACATCTTTCTTAGAGTAAGACTTTTCCTTTTTTTTTTTCTTCTTCATTCTCTTGATATTAACCCACGGGATGGGGGGGGGGGCGAATCCATCGTAGAGTCAGAAAATATGTCAAGTTGTTGAAGGCGACAGTGTAAAGTGAAGTACTGACTCTACAGTGGATTCTCCCACCCCCCTCTGGGGTTAATACCAACTAAATGAAGAAGAAAAAAAAACGTGTATTCATCGAAAGTTTTAGCCTAAAAAATGATTTTATTCATTTTAAAATTGCATCATGTTTTTGTTTTCAAATTTTAATACAAATATTCTTCTACATGGATGCTTCAAAGATGTCTATTACCTTTTATATATATATATATATATATATATATATATATATATATATATATATATATATATATATATATATATATATATATATATATATATATATATATATATATATATATATATATATATATATATATATATATATATATATATATATATATATATATATATATATATATATATATATATATATGATAATGAGAGGTTCCACTCTCGAAAATTAAAGTTTACCTTTTCCAAAACTTTTTAAATTGCTTGACAGTAAACTTTTTTCTATTTACTGCTCTGGTATTTAATCTGTTTTACGTGAAATATTAAAAAATTGATTTGAGATTCCATTCTTATTTTCTCTTCTCATTTATTTTTGTTCATCTGTTCCACCTTCCGGTACTTATATCACATTGCTCCTGCCTCGGATTACAAAACTCATATTTATATATATATATATATATATATATATATATATATATATATATATATATATCCATAAAACAAACATTAAACACATCCAGATATATATATATATATATATATATATATATATATATATATATATATATATATGTCCATTTTTTTCATATTGACTACTTGATTACAGAAAATATAATAATATAATACAATCAGAAAGCAAAGTCAATATTTTATCAAATCAAATACTTTATGAACAAAATAATGTTCAGAGAAACAATTCTGATAATTTTTGCAATTTTTTTATGTTTGTTACATATATAATTTGTTTTCACAGAAGATTAAGAAAGTGCTTATTTCTTAATGATACGATAATACATATATACAGTCTTAATAATAAAATTAACTTATATAAACAAGAACATAAAACCAGTAAAATATATGTAAGAGGGGAGAAAATTAGTAGTAATTAATTTTAATTTATTTTAATTTATTTTAAATTAAGCTAAACTATAAATTCTCAAGACTTTAGATAATTCCATTAGAGTAAGTATGAATTAAAAAAAAGAATTGTAAACAATTTAACATCGACATTCACCGATATGGAAACTTTGTTTTAAATAAACATCAATTATTTAAGACAAAATGTTAAATTCACTATCATAAACCGTATTTATAGTGAGTATTGTCTGCCTTCTGTTTTTGTTCCATGAACTTTTTGCACGATATACCAACTTTTATAAATGCCTTTTATTTTGGTTTCTGAAGAGCAGCGTGTAATTGCGTTTAATTGTAGCATATTGCACGTTGCAAAACGATTGTAAAACCATCGTCAATTCTACCATTGTAAAAATAAATTATAAGAGTAAAGACTGAATTTTGTTCATTAAAATTTTAAATAATTATTCTATATGTTCTTGATAACTTTTATCAAGCTTGTAATTTGAATAATCTGGGATGATCTATTAAGGAATATATATCAAGTATGTATATTGTCTATATAAACTAGTATATATATATATATATATATATATATATATATATATAAAAAATTAGTGTAAAAATATATGCATGTTTATATACTTTCTATTTATTTCTTATTTGTTGACGTATATCTTTTTTCAAAAACTGTCTTTAAAAAGAATTTTCAGTCGCTTTCTTCGATCTTCCTTAGTGTAATAAAAGGTGTGTGTGTGGGGGGGGGTGTTAACAGGGGGGGGGGGGGAGTATAGCCAATGAGATCAAGAAATGTTCAGATATATCTATTCACATATCTCGGACCTCCTCTTGAATCTTCACACCTAAAGGAATCAGCAACGTAGGTGGCGTTGTGGACATTTTCCTAAACTTAAGTGGATAGAGTCATAAAATGTTAAAATATTCGGGTAGGGGGTGAGAGACGGGAGAAGAGAAAAAAGGAAATTTGTTTTTTTAATGTAACACATTTTTAGCCAGCATATATATATATATATATATATATATATATATATATATATATATATATATATATATATAAGTTTGAATTACCCACTAGACACCATACTCGAGTGTCTTCAGCCTCTCTGTACAAGGGTTTGTCTGACATGAGGATACTTTACCCTACAAGTAAACCCTGACCCAATATTCAAAATAACATAGTATTCAAAGCACAAATAAGATCCCCTCAACATGGCTATACACTGGTTGATACGAGGAATTGTGCACCCTCTCCAAGTAATGTTACCTCAAGTAACAGCACGTTGCTGGATACTCTACCAGACTAAATAAATTCTTGTTACGGAATCCGGTACGACCAAGAGACCACAAGAAATGTATACTATAACATAGTTTACTGGTCAATTGGGGAATGGAAAATTAATGTTCTTTATTTCTTTACTAACTCAACGTTTGAGAGATAAATGAGGACTTTAATATAATATTCGAATATCTATGTATCGCATATAAAGATCAAGTGTTAGCCCCAGGAAGGGGTCCTCTGTATTTCTGAGAACTTCGACTGAAGTAAAATGAAATAAAAGAGAATATATATATATATATATATATATATATATATATATATATATATATATATATATATATATATATATATATATATATATATGTCTTGAGTCATCCATCAATTGACAATTGTGCGTGTGTGCGTGAAATTGAGGCGAAGATTTGATTTATTCTCAAAGCTTGAAATCTTTGTACATTCATGGATTACAAATTGATTATTAATTTCACGTAATTCGTGTTGGTTAGTTTGGCATTGCTCCACTCTTATCTAAGCTCCAGGCATCAGTGAGTCCCTCCAGGCCAACTGATTCGCCACGGCTTTAACGAGAGATAAAGAAAAGAAAAGGAAATGACTGATCGAGATCTATCGAAAACAGCTGCAAGAGTGAAGAATTTTGTGAAGAATGACATCTTTAAAGTCTGTGAAAGATATATAAGTAAAAACAAGTTTGTGTTTTGACAAGATCCTCTTGAGAGACTTATCACATAGTCAGACGGTTTCTCTTTTGACTAATGACGTTAAAGAGTCCCAATGGCTGACTCACTGGTTAAATGGTTGCGCGCGACGGTGCATGAGTTCTTGTGTTCAATAATCACCAAATATATACAGAAAACGAGCGGCCTTCTGGTCATAATTGTGACATATTTTCGACTGACGTTAGAAAATAAAATGGAAGCTCATGTATAGAGTTTCATATATATATATATATATATATATATATATATATATATATATATATATATATATATATATATATATATATTTGTTATTGTTTATTTATCTATGGACGTATACGTTTCGTCTCTTTTCAATCGAGACTCATCAGCATAGAAGTATGAGTATTCACTACTGGTCACACGATTCGGAACCCTGGATTACAAGTATTTTTCAACGCCAATCCAACGTCGCTAATAAACAATGATAATTTTAACACATTTAAGGCGGCGAGACATACAGGCATTCTACTTCTATAAGGGAAGGAATGGTGCATATAAAGCAAGTGACGTCACGCTGTGTTAGTACTACCAATTACAGTGCTCTACTTTTTTTACGAGGAGCTTCAAATATAAATATTTGTTATTGTTTATTTATCTATGAACGTATACGTTTCGTCTCTTTTCAATCGAGACTCACTACCGGTCACACGATTCGAAACCCTGGATTACAAGTATCCAACGTCGCTAACCGATCGGCCAATTCTGAATAGCTAATAAACAATGATAATTTTAATATATATATATATATATATATATATATATATATATATATATATATATATATATATATATGAGAGAGAGATATGATGAAAATTATGGAAGTAATATTTCGACATGACGTACAATTAAGAAGGAAAAAAACAAAATTATTTATATATTCATCAACGTTTCGTTTTTATTTAAATACTTCCTCTAAATAATTGATTTCAAGAAATAACATACGAGCGAAATATTTTAAAATATTCGGTGCGTTTGTGCCGTAAAAAGAATGTTTTTTCTTCTATTTTTCGAACAAAGCATGGCTGTTAGAATTCACAATTTGTGATGTGTTTATGAAATGGAATGCGTGTTTTTCTTTTCTTCTTTTTCTTTTTTAAACGAATCATAGTCTTTAGAATTAAAAAAATGTGGTGCGAATATGACGTGAAAAGAATGTTTTGTCCTTTTTTCAGAACGAATCATAGCCGTTAGAATGAAAATAAAATTTTTAAAAAACACTCCTTACATTTCATAAACACATCACATATTTGTGGAATATCAAACTAATCTACACACACACACACACACACACACATATATATATATATATATATATATATATATATATATATATATATATATGTGTGTGTGTGTGTGTATAGATTACTTTGGTATTTCACGTATGCTTCTAGAGATATACTTTGATAATGATGAGTAAGTGGTAGGTGAAGCATAAAACGATGTCGTTTTGTTTTATATATTTTTTTATTTTATAATTCAATATTTCAAACGCTCTAAGTTCTTCGCCGAGAATGACTAGAGTAAAGGAAAAAACTGGAACTGCGAGATAGTTATGTGCTAAAAATTGAACGGTCATATGTTTTTTTTTGGGGGGGGGCAGCTAAAAGTCATATATATATATATATATATATATATATATATATATATATATATATATATATATATAATTATTAATGACAATATATGTATTAGCATATACTATCAGTGCCCTTTTACTTTGCAGTCTCCTTAAAAAATTCAAAATGGCGTATTAGTGGGTTCCCCCACGTGTGAGTTTGCTCTTTTTGTTTGGTTTTAAGAACTTTTTACTCTTTGTGAGTGTTTCTGATGATTTTGTAATGTTGCAGAGACGATATTAACATAAAAATGTTGTTTGGTACAAGACAAATGAAACGGACCGTAAAAAATATATCTCACAGAAATGTTGTTTTTTGGAAATGTGAAAAAATAAAAATAAAAATAATAAAATAAAAACATGGTTATATATATATATATATATATATATATATATATATATATATATATATATATATATATATATATAGCATGGCTACCCGGCGTTGCCCAGGGTCATTAAAATAGAACGCCGAGACGAACAAATGGTCACGGTCAATTCTTAATTTCTCCCTCTTCTATTTCAACATATTAAGAAAATAGTCCAAAGAGATTTACTATACATTTCTTACCGAAAGTGATACTGTAATCTTACAATTTTTTTATCCTGGACAATGCCGAGTAGAACAAATGGTCCAGGTTAATTACCAATTTCTTGTCCCTACTCCTATTTCACAATAATATCAAGATAAAAGATACTAAGCAATTTGGATTATTGCTCCGGAGTGTGCAATATTATAAAAAAAGACAGAGAAATTCTGTATCCAGGGCAACACTGCGTTTAAACACACCTGCTCTATCTAAGATATTGAGCACTGTTTCATAACTTTTGGGTTACTACCTCCTCTATCTTCACGGATATTGATACGAATGAAAAAATAAATAACAAAATCGAATGAAAAAATAATGTAACATGAATGAACCAGATGAATGAAAATATGAATGAAAAGGTGAATGAAAAAAATGAATGAAACAAAAATTAATTATATTAAATGAATAAAAATATGAATAAAAAAGTGAATGAAAAAAAAAACGAATGAAAAGTGAATAAAAAAATGAAATGAAAAAAAATTTTTTAAATGGATTTTTAAAAAAATGAATGAAAAAACAAATGAAAATATGTGACTAGAAAAAATTTTGAAGAAAAATTCAAGGAAAAATTAAATAAAAAATAAATGAAAAAGAATGGAAAATAAATGAAAAAATAAATGACAATTCAATGAAAAAAATTAATGAAAATTCAATGTAAAAAATTAATAAAAAGAATGAAAAATAGTAAATGAATGAAAAATGATGAGAAAAAATGAATGAAAAAATGAAGTTGAAAAAGTGAATGAAAATAAAAATGAAAAAATGAACAAAAATAGATGAATAAATGAATGAAAAATAATGAATTAAAAAAGTATAAGAAACAACAAATGAAAATAACTGAATGAAAAAAAATAATGAAAAAGTGAATGAAAAAAAAATCAATAGAAAAAAAATAAATGAAAATTTAATGGAAACTAATGGATGAAAAATGAATGAAAAACTGAAAATATTAATGAAAAAATGAATTTTAAAAATGAATTTTAAAAAATTAATGAAAAATTAATGAAAAATAAATGAAAACAATGAATGAAAAACTGAATTAAAAAGAATTTAATAAAAAAAATTACCCTTTTATAAACTTCCGACTCTGACTAGTTCACTACAGACTCGTGTTCAGAAAGGGGTGCAACTGTAGATTGAGCAACCCTTGCTTTACTACAGACTCGTGTTGAGAAGACGTGCTACTGGGCTTAAGCAACCATTACTTCACTACAGACTCACTTTCAGAAGAGGGGCACCTGTGGATTGAGCAACCCTCGTGTAGAGTTGACGTGCTGCTGGACTGGAGCAACCGTTACTTCACCACAAACTCATATTCAGAAGAGGTGCGACTGTGGTTTGAGTAACCCTTGCCTCACCACAGACTCATGTTCAAAAGAAGTTCGGCTATACTCATATTAGTGTCTTCCCGGGCAACGCTGAATTTCTTATCTCCCCTTTCTCCATCAAGCATATACCACATTATATTGCACATAACTACATTATCTAAGATATTAAGCACGGACTCGCAATGCAGAATATCTATAACAAAATACAAGGAAAATATTTCTCTCGGTGAATGTGGCTTTTAAAAACACCTGTTCCATGTAGGATTGCTCTATCTGGGATATTGGTGCCTCCCAGGTAACACCAAGTAAACGCATCTGCTCTATCTTGAATATTGAATACTTTAGATTAACTTATATCACGTACAAATATCCCGGACAACACCGAGTTCACAAAAGAGTACTTTCTCCCTGACAACGCTGCTGTTAATCACATCTGCTCTATCTAGGATGTTGAGCACTTTTCATTACGATACCACCTATTGTTCCGATTTAGAGCGCTACTGAACCCACTAAATAAAATTAAGGATGCCTCCAGAGCACTACTAAAACCACCTTGCTAGGATATTGAGCACTTTGGATACATTTATACCACTTTACAACTCCTGGAAACACCGAGTTCACAAAAGAGAAAAGTTGTTTCCCCCAGGTAACGTTGTGTGTAAATACAACTGCTCTATCTAGGGTGTTGGCCACTTTTGGGTTACTATATGCCATTTACATTTATTTTAGGAGGTATCCAAAGCACTGCTGAAACCAGCCAAATAAAATTAAGGATGTCTCTAGAGTTCTACTAAATCCACCCTTTCCGAGTTTCTTACCCCCCCCCCCTCATTCCATTTGAAAAGAAATGACGTTAAGAAACGTTAAATAAAAAAGTTATATCCTGAAGTAATGACTCAGCATTTTCAAATTATTACATAATTACATAGACATTTGATGAAAAATGACTAGAAAATTCAACCCCTACCCTCGAAAAAAAATCTGCTCCATAGCTCCCTTCGCGAATACTGTCATTATCTTCCCCGGTTAATTTTACATAAAACTACACTTTTAGATTTTATCTAGATTTTCTAACCTTTTTTCTATAGGGTACACACACACATACACAGACATTGAGTTTAATTTTGTTCTTTCCAAATATGATCTAAGGTTAAGATCGGATTCTAACTCTCCCTGAGGAGATCTCAGTTTATAATAGCTGTTGATCAATAACATCGACATGCCAGTGTCGCAGATTTTGTACATGTATGTGTAAATAAAAATAATCATATATATATATATATATATATATATATATATATATATATATTTCATGTATCCACATAAAATTTTATAAGGAGATATAATTTTTTTATGTATCAATTTTCAGTATTTACTTCAACAGTGCTTGATGCGTAAGTAGAGCTAGGTAGTAAGTTATGAAAATATATTTATGGCAATTAAGCTACACATACGACCCATGTAGATTATGTCTTAATGAGAAATTTGAAATCTTAAACTTTAAAGACCCCCAAAATCTATTAAACTGTAGAAATGAGATAGCAAACAGCTGCCTGCACAGAATAAAATTCACCTTAGGCTAACAATACATAAATAAATAAACAAACAAATAAGTAAAAAAAACAAAAAACTAAAACCTAACAAATTAAAAACTAAAACCTAAAATAGAAATACAAGGAACCACGTGTTAAAATAAGTTCACCCATTATATTGACACACAAAGAAACAGGATATAGGCCACTCTATAGAAAACAGAAAAATAGAACAGGAAATACGAAGTAAAACTAACCTGACCTTTGTTCGTGAGAAGCCCAACGATTGGCTAAGAGAACAACAAAGAATCTGATCGGTTAACAAGCTAGCCGTGTATATAAAAACACCCGGCAAAACTAACTCCATGCATTTTAGCCTGAAGATTCCCCCCGGGGAGGAAACGCGGGAGCCTCTGTGTAGCTTAATTGCCATAAATATATTTTCATAACTTACTATATATATATATATATATATATATATATATATATATATATATATATATAAAGAACTTATAGGCAAAATACAATGTTGAAAACGGTTTATTGTTAATACATTTGTTTAGGCGGACAAAATTTAATATCAGACACAAAATACGCAAAAACAATTATCCTTGAGTGCCTTTTAGTCTTGGTAAGCGGTGACTCATTCGTAAAAACAAAAACAAAACTTGAACAATAATGGCCAACCATATACTTAGTTAACACTAATATATTATTTCTAGCTGTGTCTATCCGGCGTTACCTGGGACGCAGTGAAGTCATTTTAGTTTTTTAGGTGTTTGTTGTTTGTACATTTTAAAACTTAAGGTAGACAACTTCTATCATATCCTTCAATTTTAAATGAGTTATCTATCCAATTTGCTGATTTTTATTTTGAGGTGATTATTTCAAAATGTTTCATTTGTGCAATTGTCTTGGTCGGATTAGGTAATTTTTAAAATAAATTGTAGTGACGTACGTTATTATATTGACAATAACATAGTACAACAATAACAAATGAAACTTAGCGAGGCAAAAGCAAAGTTTCATTTGTCAGCTCAAATATTATTTGGGTTAGTCTGACTTTGAAAATCCAACAGGATAATTTTATATGTTAGATACAGCCGGTGCAACCAAATAATAATGATGATAAAGCAATGTTTTTTTTTTATTAATATATAAAACGGAATTTATTGTAGATACCAGCTAACTTTGCCGGCACGCTATCGCTTCGCAAAGTTCGCTACTTGAAGTACTTGAAACAAAAATTTTAAATAAACATTTCATTCTTAAGTTTGTTGTAAACACGAAAGAAAACTTTCGCATGTATTCATATAGATAGATAAATGTTAACATTTTGCTAATTTTTATACAAATTTATTCATTTATCCTAATTGTATTTAATTACTGTTTATATCGACAAAATTATTGCATATATATAGGTAAAATAGAACAATAATATTACAAAGAAATAATACGAAATATTAATTTAATTATAAACAGTTTTGAAATAGTTATGCAAATTAGGCACGCAAAGAGCTGTGTTTGGATTTTTCATCGCTACTATATATGCAGTATTTCAAATTTCTATCTAGTATTATTGATTTAAATAATAGTGAGCTGTTTTGATGGTAATATAGGTGTGATAAATGAAAAAGTAATATGCTTAGTACCGCCCGTACTGAGGATTGAAACCCCCAGAAAACTGTCACTTAAAACTTACCATACTTAGCACTTATATCCGTTACGCCACGAGCCCTTGCAGTTACATCGACCGAAACGTTGTAAGAATAATTTTTAAGATGAGAACAAATAATGTAAATTGTTTTTTTTTGTTTCTTTTACTTTAAGTCGCATTTTAAAAAGTGTATTATTCAAGTTGTTGTTGATGACGATGATGATGATGATCGATATCGACTAGGAAATAACTGGAACGCTACAGTAAAAAAAAATGTCTAGTGTGAGATTCGAACCCTGAAAGATTGCATAAAATATTGGAACTGAATACGAACGCTTATCCACACGGTCACCAATCAAACGAAAATATTTTGTCTTTTTAACCTACTTCAACTGATTCAGCATAAGGATACAAAATATAAAATCTGTTTTACCTTTCCGTATAGATCTAAAATAGTTCAGTTGCCTTAATAAAAATATTAGTGATGGGGCGATACTAATATTTTTCTCGATTTCTAATTCTGAATTACAGATTCCGATAAAATTAAATATTCTGATAATCTGATTCGTTTAAATTTCTTATATTTCGTTAAAGAATTTTTTAGAAAGAATTAATTGTTTCGATTTAAAGCTGTAATGAAAAAGTTATCTCCCCTGTTAAAAGCTGAGATTGAATCCTCTTAAAAGAGACAATTTATCGTACTGATAAAAATCAGTATTTTTATTTATCATTCGTACAACTGAATCTTTGTGCGAATGGATATAGATGTCGGGTTACCAGACCTGAACTCTAAGGTTCGAACCGTGCGATCGCCATCTCAGTTGTATATAATCACACTGATGAGTCGTTATAAGACGAAACAAGAGCTTGTCTCTGAATATTTAATTATCAAATTCTTTATATATATATACATATATATATATATATATATATATATATATGTCATTCACAGACTGCTGTTTCGTCATATATATATATATATATATATATATATATATATATATATATATATATATATATATATATATATATATATATTCGAATGCATAGATACCCGTAACGATATACGCAGTGAGTGATTCAGTCGGTATATTTTCAAAATAGTACACGATTAATATTCACCAACAGACAAGGTTGCACTTCTTTCTTAAAGTCCCGAAAAAGAAAATAATCATTTCAAGAAGCCACTTGAAATTCTTCTCAAGGCCGCCAGACGACTTCGCGGGCGATGGTGTTGCTTACGTCACCATTCTTCAAGATTTATGCTAATTCTACCAGAATTTAACACCAGGCATGACTTCAAAGAAAAACACAAATGTCGAGGGCAGAGTAAAAAAACAAAAACATCATGCATTGAATTATGTCAAACTAACATGGATACCGGGCGTTGTCCGGGTGCATGGACAAGAAAGTAGAAGGGTTAAAAAGTGTGTAACATCTTTCTTTTTAAACCCTCTCTCTCCCTCTCGCTCTACCTCTCTCTCTCTCTCTCTCTACCTCTTTTTATTTCCCCCTCTCTGTCTATCTATCTCCCCCATCATCCTATACCCTCTCCCCTTCCCCTATCCCATGTCTTCTCTCCCCTCTCCTTCTCTATCTTTCTCTCCCCTCTTACAACTCTCCAGTCAAGAAGGATTTCCCTCTACTCCAACCAATAACAAAACACATACTACACATTGATCATCACCCGAAGGTCATGAAAACGTCTTTCAGTTCGAGTTTCGCACCGAAGGCCGAAGAAAAAAAAGTCTCTTTAAATATAGACCACCGCTCTAACTAATTTTGCTCCTGGTGAAGAATGTAAAAATTGTGTCCATATTCTGTCCGGGGTAATACTAGAAAAGAATATATCAGCTTTGCGTGCGTGTATTGCGTAGTTTATGACTGTTAGCTGGACACACCCACACGCACGCACGCATGCACACACACAGACACATGTCTTGTATGAGAAATTTTACTGTTATAAGTTATAATGCAATGGTAAACTCTATCTCACACAGAAATGAATGCCTCATATAAATTTCCAGGAACCAAAAAAAAAAAAAACGCAATACGCATAAATCGGAAAGTTGCGTTATTATAATTAGCATAATTCTGTTTTGCTGACATTGTATCCCCCTATAAATTATAACATTATATCCCCCTATATGATATAAATATTGGTTATGTTATCATTTTAGCTGACCACATGATCGGGAATAATTCCTTCTCCGTACACGTTGTCGTTATATTTTGTGAGTGCTATTGATGATAACACGCACGGGTGTCAAAAGAGAAAAATAGAAGAGGCAACAGTTGGATCTAATAACATATACATTTATTACAATGTGTGGTAGTTCAACATAAAAGGAGGTTACGTTACATGTAATACGTACACAGCAGACAAAAAAACTAGGTTCAGAAATGAGTACTAAATAAAGAATACAATCATCCCCATTGCAATAAGAAAACACACGTGGCAAGAAAAGAAACATGTGTGCGATAGTATTGAACATGTAAATTGTACTTACATTGAATTTGTATCCAGCGGCGAGTAACAACATGGAGAAACCTACGACAAAGCTTGGTTCTTTGTTCAGTATTTGAGAGTCGCGTGACTCGATCAGAATGTCGTGCCAGAAAGAGGAAGGAGTTTGTTCTGGATTTTCTATGCATGGGCAGAACAAGATTACACACTCCCGCGTTAGAAAGCGTCCCCTTTGTTGGTACCTAAAATGTATATCGACGGGAAGATAACTTTGTCCCAACCCCCGGGAAATCATACACTCATGGCAGGGGCCACGTGAAGGTTACCGATATTCCTGATTAAAGTGATGATATGTACTCTAATAAGTATTCGAACACGTCACAACGAATCTCGTCAGTCCACGTCTTTATCCACTTTATCATCGCCGCCTCCCAAGAAGAGTACAACAGATGCGGAGAGCACAATAATTGACAAATTAATCAAACGTACTCCATATCATTGATCAATGTTAGTACCCCATAGTGTTCCTCATCTTTTGGCTGGCAACCATTCCCGTTTCAGTAACCCTTATCCTCGTGTGATTCTTGACCTTGATAAGCGGTGACTCCAACAGTAAAAAACGTAGTTGTTCACAAAATAATAATTTAACGACTGAAACACGAGTTATAGTTTTAACGTGTTTCGGACTGTTGTTCTCATCTTAGTAGTTGTATGTTCACAGAGCTAGAAAGTACAACAAAATATTTGTGAACATAACAATAATCAAGATAGAAACATGTAAATAATGTAAGTAACAACAATAACAGATCTTAGAAATAAGTTATTGATGGCTTTTGGGCACTTACCAATAATGACAAGAGGAAGAGGATGGGATTTTGCAATTAGATTCTTTTTATGCTTGCCTGCGAGATTTCTATGCTTTAAACTTCTATAATGATGACGTGTGTTATTTATTATTGTGGTGCTAAAAATGAATTCCACTTAGGTTCCACCGCTACTCACTAACCTCAAAAACCTTAAATATGGACTAACAACAGCGATCAACTCAGTACTGATACGCGTCTAGACCACATTGAATATTTATATATATATATATATATATATATATATGTGTGTGGGTGTGTGTGTGTGTGTGTATTTGTTTGGTGTGTGTGTGTTAGAAAATTCGACTTGTTGGGTCACCCATTGAGCTCGGATTGAATTAGTTGAATCAGGGAATAGTGAGTTAGCAGAACAAGTTAAATTCAAAAATTAAATAGACAAAATCCAAAAGTAGCCCCCCCCTCTCTCTCTCTCTCTCTCTCTCTCTCTCTCTCTCTCTCTCTTCAGTGTTCGTACTTTCTGTTTATCTAGATATATTACTAAACTATTCATATAAAATCATAGAATTACGTCAGCAATTTAATTTTTCATTTATAAATTATTATTATCATTTCTGATGACTAAAGAAAAATTAAACATCTACCGTTCACTTTTAATTTAACGTGGAAGATTTCTTTCCGAATTCATTCTAGGCGGCAGGGTGAGTCTGTGGTGGTTATCTATTTGCTATATGCTTTCTCGCTTCCCTTCACCACTTGAAATGGTGTTGGCTGGTGGCTAGAAAAAAAGCGCGCGTCTCACTTGCTAACTCTTACGTGACGGGATGGATATATATTTATTTATATAAAAATAAATACACATTGGTCTTTATTATAGAGTTGCGGATACATATTCGTATGAATTGTTTTTGCAAACATACACTATGTGTACGCTGTGTGTGATTGAGATATTAATCATGAAAAAATGCTGACATTTTAAACGTTAAGAAATTTGTATTTTTTGATCCTCTGCATTTTTCAACGGCCAAATTACAGTTTTTACACTAAATTGTGAAGAATATATGCCAGTACGATTGCACTAAGAAGAGAACATATTGTTGTGAGGCGAAATCGGACCAAATTTCCCCAAGAGAAATTGGAATCTTGAAATGCATTACCAATTCCAGATAAAGTTTCTATTTCAGCAAAATGAAAAGATGGATGCTATATTTTTTTTAATTATTTTTTATACTTCTTCACATTACAATAACGTCATTTGTGGTTCTTCTTTACATTAAAATATCATTATTGCTTTTGCTTCTTCACATTACAATGAAATTATTTTTATGCTTCTTCACATTACAATAACATTATTGTTGTTGTTACTTCACATTAAAATAACATTTTGGATTTTTTTTTCACATTACAATAACATTATTTTTTTTAGATTTCTTCACATTATAATAACATTATTGTTGTTGTTACTTCTTCACATTAAAATAACATTTTGGATTTTTTTTTCCACATTACAGTAACATTATTTTTTTAGATTTCTTCACATTATAATAACATTATTGTTGTTGTTACTTCTTCACATTAAAATAACATTTTGGATTTTTTTTTCACATTACAATAACATTATTTTTTTAGATTTCTTCACATTATAATAACATTATTGTTGTTGTTACTTCTTCACATTAAAATAACATTTTGGATTTTTTTTTCACATTACAATAACATTATTTTTTTTAGATTTCTTCACATTATAATAACATTATTGTTGTTGTTACTTCTTCACATTAAAATAACATTTTGGATTTTTTTTCCACATTACAGTAACATTATTTTTTTTAGATTTCTCCACATTATAATAACATTATTGTTTTTACGTCTTCACATTACAACATCATTTTCTGTACTCTTCACATTACAATAACGTTGTTTTTGGTAATTGTTCACATTCCGAGTGTCTCAGACATCACGAATTGGAGATTACACTTGACAGTTTACGAAAGCACATCTGAAATAGCATTTTCAGATTGGTGTACCTCAAGACCGATGAACCGATTGGATAGTTCTATGCAGAATGTATTATCGGTTTGTTTACTTTCCAGTTTCGAAATGTGGTACCTGAGAAGCTTAGCACGCGACTTTACGGCCTTGAGATGAAGGTGCAGTTTTGCCCGTCCCAATACATGATCGGAGCCAAATTCACTACCGGTTTATGTGCCCCGAAACGCTCGACAATCAAAGAGCACTTGACGACCAGTGGCGTTTAACAAGAAAGTGATCGATTTGGTTAGCTGTGACACGGTCATTGGAGTACCAAGTAAGTAAAACGCATGCTGGAAACGGTAATTTGGGTTTTTTTGCAGCTAAGTTTACAAGTCTTTCACTATTTGCACATTTGTCTCCGATCGAACATCGTCTGGGAATATGACTGTTGATGATGTCGCCTGTGACTGCGCGGACATTCAAATCATCTGCAATAATTAGAAGATAATTCGAAGGTACGCGGCCAAGAGTAGCCTGCAAGTTGTTGCAGAAACAATCTTCATCTTCATCGTCATCATTAAAGGTAGGAATATAGACGGCAATGACACTGACATAAAGAACCGAACCTTTCAAGCGGATACGGACCAAACGAGGGCATATTCGTTCCCGGACGAGGAACGGTGCATTTGCACGATCACCAAGAGTAAATCCATGAAAACCATGTTGTAGAGGTGATATAAGGCGTCAGGTTGAGTGAGCTTGATTTTACGACACCCTGTATCAGGAAGTCCGATTTTTGAGAGGCAGGCTATATCGATGTTGGAGAGGGAGTGCATTGTTAGCGCTTGGGTTTCTTCCTGCATCAACGTTGTGACGTTCCAATAGGTAAAAAATAGTATTTTCTATGTCTCATGATCATCCCAGTTTGCTGATTTAACATTCGTATCACTGGGGTAGCTAGCGTGTTAGTTTTTTCGGACGCCATACCAGAATTCGATATATGTTGTGAGAGAAATGTATGGAGTATCTTGGGGGTAGTAAATTAACTAGCGATCGCCAGCCGCAAGTATATCCGTTGGGAGAGCGACTTGTTTGTCGCAGATTATCCACACACGCAGGGACAAGACGATTTGAAGGCGCCGGTTACCGGATCAGACGGTTCTTGGTTTCACCAGAACCCCGATTAGCCGGGTTGCGTTCCTAAATACCGCTGGGTGTCAGACCAATCCGTGTTGGGTGGCTTTACCAGGAACTTAAGTTCCCGACAGCATGGCTCTAACACTACTCAAGGGGAGGGGTTGGATTTTAGAGTTATGGCAGTCTAACGTTCAAGCGAAAAGACAAAGATTGGATCTCCGGCCGAACAACTGAAATTGCTGAAAACACAAATCAAGCCCGTTGCAAAAAAAAATCTGACAGCTACAGACAACTACGCCGTGAAGCTACCCGTTCTGCTCGCGCTGATAGAAATACTTTCTGGAGGAAAGTGGCAGAAAACATGAAACGTTTCTCAGCTGTTGGGGACTCCTGTAAATTTTACAGCCTTCTACGTTCGAGCACAAAGACGGACTAGGGTGGTAAACAAACCATCTTGAACCAGAATGGCGAGCCAATCACCAATATCTCAATGAACGCCTCATCTGCTGAAGAGATCACTCTACCAATCTGCTAAATTACAACACACATGTCCCATCACCTACTCATATAAATAACGTCAATACAACTCCTAATGACTGTCAAAAAACACCATTGAAGAGGTTATTGCTGTCATCAAAAGTCTAAAAAATAGCAAAGTTGTAGGCGAAGACAACATCCCTGCTGAGATATTCAAACACAGCGCAAATATACTAGGGTCTGCCATCCATCACATTATCAACAGGGTCTTGGAGACTGAAATACTCCCCCAAGACTAGAACAATGCAACACTGGTACCATTCTTTAAGAAAGGTGATGCAGAAACTACCGTGGTTTCAGCCTGATCGACGTGTCTGCTAAAATATTCGCTTCGATTCTTCTGAGACGATTCCAATTAGAACGCGACTTCAGAATGTGGCCAAACCAATGTGATTTTCGTCCGGGTCGTAGATGCAACAACCAAATCTTAACCCTAAGACGAATCCTCGAACATCATTGGTGCTTCCAGCAAAGGACAGTCATCTGTTTCATTGATTTCGCTGCTGCATACTACTCTGTCGACCGTGGCACCCTCTGAAAGGTTGTGCAAGCAGATAGTCTAAACTCCCCAGTCTTCTACTGCTCAACACAATCCCACAAACGCATGCATGGTGAGGTTTTCGAACCCTTCGAAATACGGTTTGGCGCTCGACAAGAATGTGTTCTTTCGCCAACACTTTTCAATTACGCCATTGACTGGGTCACTTTGAATGCTTTAAGAGAGTCCCCCGGTGTCACTGTTGGATGCAACTAACTTTGCCGTCAAGATTATGCAAATGATATCACGCTACTCGGTGAAAAATTTGCTGATGCCAAGTCTGCTATTAATGAGCTTCAACACGCCTCGATGACAAAAAAATACTCGCTGCCAGCGTCGCCCCAAAACAGACAAAAACCCATCGACCCATTGATGGTAATGTTTTTAAAGAAGTTGAGAGTTTCAAATATATTGACGCCATCAAAGCGCGAATTGACCTTACACGTCATGCTATGTGCCGACTTAATTCCCGGCTCGGGTCAAGATCTGAGATAATGAGGCGCATCACCACAGTAAGGATCTGCCAAGCGCTAGTTCGAACGATCCTCTTTTGTGGCAGGGAATCCTAGCCAATGAGAGTGGAAAGTGTTAGGCGATTGAAAACTTTCGATAACTGCTGTCTGCGTAGCACCCTCCATTGTAGCACTTTCTCTTAAACAAGACAGTATGTTTATACTGTCAAATTAACTACCCTCTCACGACAAGTCATTCTCGCGAAACGTCTACGCTAGCTGGGTCATGTCCTGCGCCGTCAACCAGGAGGATTCATCTACGAAGCAATTTCTTAAGCTGCTCTACAGAAAGACCTGGATGATAACAGTTAAAGCTGAACCGGAACCCAACTCGGGCCCCCGAATCTACGGAGTTCGCTGTTTGAACAGCGAGTGGCTAGAGATCACTCAATCTTTGACTTCAAATCGTCAGACTTGGTCAACCTTCTTGAGGGATACAAAAGCTTAATCCACCCCAGTGTGAATGCTGTTTCACGTACAAGTAAGTAGTACTTCTTCATATTACAATAAAATATTTTTATACTTCTTCATGTTACAATAACATTAATTTTGGTACTTCACATTAAAATAACATTATTTTTATACTTCTTCGTGTTACAATAACATTAATTTTGGTACTTCACATTAAAATAACATTATTTTTATACTTCTTCGTGTTACAATAACATTAATTTTGATACTTCACATTAAAATAACATTATTTTTATACTTCTTCGTGTTACAATAACATTAATTTTGATACTTCACATTAAAATAACATTATTTTTATACTTCTTCGTGTTACAATAACATTAATTTTGGTACTCCACATTAAAATAACATTATTTTTATACTTCTTCGTGTTACAATAACATTAATTTTGGTACTCCACATTAAAATAACATTATTTTCATGCGTCTTCACATTACAATAACATTATTTTCGGTACTTCTTCACGTTAAAATAAAATTATTTTTGGTACTCCGTCACATTACAATAACATTATTTTTCTGCTTCTTCACGTTCCGAAAAATGTTTTTAATGCTTCTTTATATTACAATAAAATTATTTCGGTACTCCTTCACATTACAATAACATTATTTTCTATCATTTTTTATGCGTCATTGCATTTCAATTAATTTCTTTAATGTTTCTTTATATTAAAATAACATTTGAATAATGAGTTTTTTAAAAATTCAAGAATTTTTTACATCTATAAAAACATCGGATTGAAGGTGCTGATTCCCAATCTGCGGTTTCTTTGTCTCATAGATCAACTGTTCAACTCTTATCCCGCGATATACATACACACATACAGACAATTTTTCTTTATAGATAGATAGATAGATAGATAGATAGATAGATAGATAGATAGATAGATAGATAGATAATAAATACGTTCAAGTAATATTTACCATTAAACAACAAAAGAAAACAGATACATGTATGCACTCGGTTATAATTAAATTATTGAAGTAGATACTGCTTCCACATCTGAGGAGGTGCCGCTTAGAGAATTCTTTCCTGTTTTGCCAGAGTACAAAATCGACTTCGAAATCTTGTGGGAGTAATCCCTTCTCTTTCCTGCAACCCCTTTCTCACAGAAAAAACGTTGCTAGTCTCTCTTTATTGTTATTTCCATGGATGGTGCTTGACTGAGTTCCAATGTCTAGTTCCTCATCGTAAGACATTTGCTGCAAGAATTCGCTTTCTACCACAACGAAAAAAATAATTCCCATGGACAGACAGAACGTCTGTACAAGGGCTTCCCACCTGTCGAACACATTGCTGCGGGACTGCTTCCCTGTTGATTTCAACTTGGTTCGTCTTCAAATCCAATGTCAAAAAATGTTTGTCCCATAAGTAATAATCGGTGTATACTATTCATCAATGGTAGTACTCCCATAGTGTTCCCCATCTTTTGGCTGCTTGATGTATTTCTGCTGTGCTTAAAATAATGACAACAAACACTAATATATAAACATATAATCATATATCTTTATTGTCGGTGGCGGTGAACGAGAGGGGTTAGTGAGGAAGGGAAGCGCACGGGAATTGGCGGGGTGGTTTTCTCAGACCTAATCGCCAATTGACTACAGATCTCAATTTCGGTTTAGTTTATATAATAATTGATGACACCCACGCATCCACCTGTAAACATGCATTCTGAAATTTCGCTATGCCCCTAGAGCGTTTATTTAGCGACGCGTTTTTTTCTGTCTGCAGCTCACCTTTTTGAATAGCATAACCATCGCATAATCAACAATTATTTTATTTCCGACAATAGACCGTGTTTTTGTTTCTTCCGGACATCAACCGTGTTTAGTTTGTTTGTTCAGCCAGGTGCGTGTCTGTGTCAAGTACGTTTTATTCTAGCCCGGTGCCATTTTAGGTACATCCGACCCAGATATTCAACATGACAATCATTTTAGTCTCATTAACCCTTATCCTCGAGTGGCTCTTGACCTTGATAAGTGGTGACCAAATAGTTTTTTTTAAGTAACAATCTAATTTACGTACGCGGTTTGTTAAGGGTTCACTGGAGTTGGTTTGCATCGGGAATCAAGTACTTCCTGGAGCGGTTGGATGATTAAGCCATTATTTTTTCAGTAACCTTTGCAACAGATTGGATATATGTCTTCCAATTCAGACCAGCTTATCAAAGCAAAGAGCTTCATCAAGAAGAGGGGCATTCATTTAAATTGAGGCAAAACGAGGATCCGAGTGTTGGCGGTGAAAGGAGAGAAGCTTGATTTTAGAAGTGGTAA
The DNA here is from genome assembly GCA_963556195.1 of Sepiola atlantica. Classification (NCBI taxonomy): domain Eukaryota; kingdom Metazoa; phylum Mollusca; class Cephalopoda; order Sepiida; family Sepiolidae; genus Sepiola; species Sepiola atlantica. The sequence continues at coordinate 73,711,375 of OY744524.1, read as the reverse complement.
AAGTAACAAGTCACGTGTTCTCCATACGTGATAATTATTAAATTATTAAAGTCGTAACAATCTAATGTACACATAAAAATACTAAAGACACACGCGGTGTGTCAAGGGTTGGCTCCAGGCATTCAAATGGAGGGAGAAGCATCCAATCATATTCAAACTGTCCTCCTTTCTTATAATATTTTTCAGTACTAGAACTTATACTTGAGTCTTTTGGAACTACAATCAAGGAGTTGGCCCAAGGCATCACCTTTGCATGCCGCCTGGTGCACTGGAATTGATTTAAAAGATCGGATCTTAAATCTCTTGAAGATTGTGAGAACCCAACTTATAGGTCATTTAGCGTATGTCTGAAGTGACACGGGATAAATGGTTGAAAATAGATCGTATTACTTTGAAATAACTTAACGTCAAATAAAACATAGTCCACATCAAGATACATTCTGTAAATCTGATTCTACGTGTGACAATCTCCAAACCAAAACCGAAAAGGACCCCTTTCCCCTTCACTGAACTGAAGAGGTTGTTTTACTTCGTGGTGTGAGCTCTTTTCGGTTCGATGTAGACTAACAATAACCTTCTCGTTGAATGATCAGAATTTTACAGCATAAAAGGATAACCAGCTTGTTCGACATTAGAAAATAAGCGAAACAAAAAGACGGGAAGGAAAATAAAAACGCCAAAAGCAAATATTTATTTAAATGTAAAAAAAATCAGGTTTTACTTCATATCTGACAGACATTTGAGCAATTATGCCTTTGTACTTAAAATGGACATCAATGAGTCACGTTTCACTTGATGTACGAATTGTGTGTCTCTATTTCTCTCATTTGAACCCTTCTAACATTAAACCAGAACGGATATGTTTGGGGCGCGTTTATTCGATATGTATATTTAGCGATGCTAATACTGTTTCACACGTAGGCGTGACAGACCGACGGTCAAAATGAAAATCTCTTATCGAGATTTTTGAATGCTGTTTCGAATATAAGTGTCACAGACGCATCTAAAAATGCTGTTTCGAATGTATGCGTCAAAGACGTATCTAAAAATGCTGTTTCGAATGTAAGTGTCACAGACGCATCTAAAAATGCTGTTTCGAATGTATGCGTCAAAGACGTATCTAAAATTGCTGTTTCGAATGTAAGTGTCACAGACGCATCTAAAAATGCTGTTTCGAATGTATGCGTCAAAGACGTATCTAAAAATGCTGTTTTAAATGTAAGTGTCACAGACGCATCTAAAAATGATGTTTTGAATGTAAGCCTTACAGACGCATCTGAAAATGTTGCTTCAAAAGTAAGTATCACGGACGCGTCTACTATGCTGTTTCCAATATAATTGTCACAGACTTATCTAAAAATGATGTTTCGAATGTAAACGTCAAACACGTATCTAAGAATGCTGTTTTCTAATATAAGTGTCACAGACGCATCTAAAAATGTCGTTTCGAATGTATGTGTCAAAGACGTATCTAAAAATGATGTTTTAAATGTAAGTGTCACAGACGTATCTAAAAATAATGTTTCGAATGTAAACGTCACAGACGCATCTGAAAATGCTGTTTTAAATGTTAGTGTCACAGACGCATCTAAAATGATGTTTTCAGTGTAAGCCTTACAGACGTATCTACAACTTCTGCTTCAAAAGTAAGTATCACGGACGCGTCTAGAATACTGTTTTCCAATATAAGTGTCACAGACGCATCTAAAAATGCTGTTTGAAATGTAAACGTCACAGACGTATTTAAAAAAATGCTGCTACAAAGGTAAGTATCACGGACGCGTTTAAAAATGCTTTTTCAAATTAAGTGTCACAGACGCATCTTAAAATGCTGTTTTAAATGTGTCACAGACACATCTAAAAATACTGTTTTAAATATACGTGTCACAGACGCATTTTAAAATGCTGCTTAAAAGGTGAGTATCACAGACGCATCTAAAAATACTTGTTTCAAATATAAAAACGTCACCGACGAATCTAAAAGTGCCGTTTAAAATGTAAGCGTCATAGACACATCTAAAAATGCCGTTTCAGATTTAAGCATCACAGACGCATCTGTGCGGGTATAAGGACATTCGACAGGTAATAATTTTCAGGCTTTGCTATAGAGAAACACTGCAAAAGAAAATAATATTCTGAGACACGAAGGAAATATAATTCTATGGCGCAAGGAAGAAAAGGAAACAGGTTTAACATTAAGAAAGTCATGTTTATTTAGAATGAGGTGCAAACTAAAAAAACATGCACGTGTATCAAAGATAATTGAAGGTGAGAATTTGTTTTTATATTTGGTTGTGTATTGTGTTTGTACGTGAAAAGATGGGGGGGTGTTACTGAATTTTCCCTTTTACTTGATATCGTACTAACTATCTCTAGTTGTTCATTTACCATATCTCTGAGGATTTTTGTCTTGACTTCGTAGAATATTTCAGATGTGTCGCCTTTTTTATAAAGGGGGGGGGGGTTCACTTATAACGGAGTCACTTATAACAGCATGGATTGCCGGTAGATGTTGTCGAATTCTCCAGAAACACATGTTAATGTTATTTTATTCCGAATATTCCGAAATTATCATAAAATGGAGTTAAATGCGACTCTTAAAATGCGTGGAGTATGAAAAAGACAAAAAGAAAACCAAATTAAACGCAGTAAGAAATCATTAAAAAAACGAGACATTTACCGATTTCGTTCAAATCAGCGAACGTCTTCAGAAAAAGTAAAGATTTTAAATTTATTGAATAACGGAAAAACATAGGAAACAAAGAAGTAGACGCACAACGGAATGTGTTGGCACGTGCGTAACTATTTGAAAAATTATGCAGCGCATGCGACAAAAGTCTTAAAATGGGAAAAAGAGGGAGGGAAGAAGAAATGGAAAATTAAAATAAACATGTAACTTCTCACAAATAGGACGGCTTGAAACAAAACAGCAGACACCCATGAGCGGTGATCGCCACCGTCTAGTACATTTATTTCGGATTGTCTCCGTTTCGTGGGATGCTGAGGATTTGAGGCGGACTCTAAGGGTATTTTCTAAACAGTAAAGGCCTATCTGTGTCAATGAAACCATGGTCTATCTCTAGAAACTGTCGTGTATTGTTTTAAAGTAATAATTTATATATATATATATATATATGTGTGTGTGTGTGTGTGTGTGTGTGTGTGTGTGTGTATGTTTTAATTCCACATTTAAAGTTTTTTAAATGTACGATTTTATTACATAACGTGTGTGTGTGTGTGTGTGTGTGTGTGTGTGTGTGTGTGTGTGTGTGTGTGTGTGTTTTGACATACCCGTTCCTTTCGGGGGACCCGGTAGCATCAAACAAAACACAATGATAGAGAAAAGGACGTGCTCGATAAACTCTGTTTCTTTATTCTTCACGGCCAGCTGGTGTAAGTTGGGTATACACATATATATATATAATTAAATATTTCTTTGTTAGCAAAAGTCCTTTGGCATTATTGTTCTTTTCCTTGTCTTACAAAGAAACCTCTTTCTTTACCTTGACGGCGGTGTATTTTCGATTCTACCCAACGTAGGTTATTTTCACGAAAACCAGGCAGAGTGATTTGCCTTGCAACCTAGAGGGAAACACGACAATACGTTTTGTAGCAGTCTACTCCCGGAATCTAGGGAAGGCTTATGATCCTCACGCCAGTTGTTTATGGCAGTTCGGCCGTGGTTGGGGTACCTCTCTTTGGGGCTGACCGACGACAAGTTTTTCTCTATATCCTCCCAACTCGATCTCTACTACGTAAGCGCTCCTTCTTCCTTCGTTTAAAACCGCCGTTTTAATTTCTGACTTTGCACTCCAGGTGCCTTCCTTCTTCTGGCCTCGTGCACCTGATACTTTTAAAGGTTACCTAGTCGGTTTTTTTTACGACGTCATACTCCGAAATGAACTCGTCGACCTCACACACCTGGGCTCGTTCAAAGGTTACCGATTCATTTCCGTTGTTCTTTTAACCTAATTGACAATCTGTTTAGTCTTCGGCTTTTCTTCATTATTGCGGGGTCATGCCCTTAGCCTCCCCGTGACGTCTTATGTGTTATTACTCAACATGTCTGCATCATTATTTTACATTTATATATATATATAAAGTTACGTAATTGTTATTGTTTTTACTGGCGATAGTAACGACGTTTGTATTTTTTCTACTTCGTAATCGGTAAAAGGTAATGCAGAAGATAGTATTTTTAGTTGCCCTTACCTTAATAGGACGTATTTTTATTTATGTATATATACTTTTATTTATTTATTACGTACATAAATGTAAAAAATTAATTGATTAATTAATTATATGTGTGTGTGTGTGTGTGTGTGTGTGTGTGTGTGTGTGTGTGTGTGTGTGTGTGTGTGTGTGTGTGTGTTATTTATATATTCTTTTATTTGCGATATTCATAATTCAAAAATATTCAATTATTCTGAGGGGCTGAGAGTGTTCATATACAATTATACCCAAATTTTAGATTTTTATTTACACCTTAAAAATAAGCATTAGCTATTTAATTAGTTAGCTAATTTTAAAGAAGTTTTCTATTTAATTTTCACGGGAACGGTAAATACAACTAAAATCAATTTCTTAAAATTAAAATTTAAAAAATAGAAGTATACTTTAAAAATAAATGAGATTTTAAAAAATAAAATATGGGTAAATTTGCAGATCAACACTCTCCGCTAAATCTCCCCATCACGACTTTTTCTAAGCGATTACGTGTGAACATCGTGGAAAACAGAAAAATGAAAAAAAAATGTCTAGAATTTTGAGTGGGAGATCAGTTTCATATATTTAACGCAAAATGTTCTCCACTTCTGGGCCATTCTAACTTTTTAGGACAGTGAACCAATTTTTTATCACTAACTCTAAGTCCGAGTGGCAAGATCACAAAACCACACATAATCGCCTGAAAAAGTAGAGCCCCCCCCCCCCAAAAAAAAAGAAACGCATATATTTAAGCAAAAATTGTTAAAAATAACAGAATTTTTCTTTTCATTGAAAATTTTGCTAATGATTATTTTTGTGTTAAAATAAATAAAAAATAATGTATGTTCCATGTGTATCACAAACGTTTTCGATTCTTCGTTGAATAATCATCAGGTAAAATAAGCAAATAAACAAAAAAGCTGGAGAAAAGAAGAGAATTTCAAAATATAGCCGAGAAACAGCCACGAGAAGTCAGTTAGACGCGAAGAACACGTCCCAGGAAAGACGTTAACAATTTAAACTCCGGGACGCCAGAATTAGCGTCACGGGATAAAATTGTATTACGTTAAGCATTTTAAGATGTTGTTACTGGTTTCATACGTAATGTTATTAATTGTAGGTTGTTGGGTTTCAATGAAGATAGCTTCAAGTATTTTTGATTTGTATTAAATTGGTTTCGGAATGTATTATTTTAGTGTTATTAACTTAAATTTCTCTTAAATCAGATGGGGGCAGTTATGTTTTTGTAGATGTTGATAAATTGAGTCAGAGTTTACACGATGCATGGTGTAGCAGCGGGATAGGGTAGTGGTTGTAAAACCAATGTAGGTATTATTGTTGGTGTTACATTCTCCCAAAGGGCATTTAAACTTATAAATAACATTGGTTCGTTCTAATATTTTAAGGGTTGGGGAGGAGATGTTGTTTACTATAAGATTTTGAGTCTTGAAATACCCGCTTACTCTTTTAATTAGACGCTGATCTTATTAAAAACAAAACTTAGCAAAATTATATCATTTACAAATGTATTCCCGTAAAATAATAGATTTATTCCAGTTTGTGTAGGCGTTATATTTGTAATCCCCCCCCCCATGTAAAAACAAATGTAAGTACGTTGCTGTGAGTATGCGTTTAAATGTTCATTATTATTTATAAATTTAATAATTAAAGAACACCATAATTAATACTTATAGTTTTAAAAAATCGGTTAAAATACTTATATGTCGTTTAGAGTTATCTTGTAAACATGCACAAAGCGATTGCATATTTAGTAGGTCGCCTAGTTGCAATGCATGCGAATGGCAGACTTGCTGCAAGTGAGTAATATTTCTCTTTTTCTGCAGATGTGAGTAAAATGCTGCAAAAATTAGCATTTCCCACAGAGGGATGAGTAGGGATGTAAACACGCACCAGGCGACACGTTTAGGTGGTCGCATAATTAAAATGTATGCGAATTGCAGACTTGCTACAAATTAGTAATATTTAACAAAGAGAGGAGATACCACACAGAAGATGCGAAATATGACTGATCTGGAAGTTTGGCCGACTCGGAATTCCAAAGAGAGACGGATGCACTCAGTTCCGATGAAAATAGATATACTCCAGCAGATGAGCAGGGGAAGAGAGAGTTGGTACTCAGGGTGTCTGAGAGCCAGTATGGTTTTCGGTAGACCCAGGAAACAGATGGTCTGTTTGTGCTCGGTTGGACTTGTATTTTGATTTGGTCGGGTTAAGAATTTTCATTGACAAGTCTGTTATTCAGTAGAGGAAAACGAGCATCATTGTAACCGCCAAAAGAATAAAACTTTGTTAATTGCTTTAAAGGGGAGGTGCGATTTTATTTGGAGGGAGAATTCTTCTGTTGCTACACTGACTGAGACCAACTTGACACTGCGACCGGTGTCGAAATCGAATAACGAGTTTGGACCGGTAAAACGAGCGGACGAGCACGGCCTGTGCAGTGAACGCACACAGAACCCGTTCATAATTTATAACTTGAAGAGTTAATAAAATAAACAAAACAAAAAGTAGAAAGTATTTATGAGATTTATATTTGAACATTTTGTGAGACGTTCTATCGATTTTATTGCAAAACCGATTTTAATGACCTTCCTATATATTTTTATATACATTCATTATCTTTCTCCAGATTTCTTACAAGAAATTAATTAAGAGAGAAAGCAAAAAGTACGTAAGAATAAATAGCAGTAAAAAGACTCCCGGACAACGCCTGGTCGATACAGCTAGTTATGTAGTTATGAGTGTATATATAAATAGCAGTTTTAATATGCACATGTGTATATGTGTGCATGTGCGGGTGTGTGCGCACGTGCTTTTATTACGGATTTTCTTATTGGTCGACAAAAGTATCTGTGGGCGGGGCTTCAAGATAACGAAGCAGTTGCGTAACAAAACAAACAATTTTTCTCTGCGTCGTTGATGTAAACACCTCAGGAAGAATGCACTCAATGACCTGACATCAGGTATGCTTCTTCCCACTCCACCCCCCTTTTCTTTTCTTCCATTCGGCATGACTTTCTTGCATTCTTTTCTCTTCATCTTCTGCCCCCTCCTCCACTTCCCGATCAAACGTTAAAACAGCGCTCACGACTACCCCTCACCCCCCGTTTCCCATGCGCCGCCAACTGCCGTTAGAAATAGATCATCAAAGGAATAATCACGATCATCGTCTTTGCCGAGGCCAGCATCATCATTATGATAATCACTATCAAAGCCATCCTAACAACGTTATCACTAACCCTTTGACGATCAATGGGATTTTAATTGGGTTAATTATTTCCAAGGATACCACACCGGCCTTCGGACTAGAATGGAAGTGTAGTATATGCTATGGCCGCATCCAGAGTGCCCCTTTCATAGAGGCTGGATTCCCTCACATTAAAAACTGACCTCGTGTCTTACTTTGCCCTCGTATGGAGGCAAGCAAATAGGGATACCATTCGTTTTAAGATCCCCCATTTACTTGCCTCACCCACGAGGATAAAGTTAGACATAAAGTCACTTTGTAATGTGGAGAAATTCCAACTCCCCTCCAAATGAGGCACTGGATTGGAAACAAAAATAATCTGTATAGTCCCAATCGAAGGCAACCATCTCCCTCCAAAGGGAAGAGGTAATTCCTGGGATGATGGATTCCTGAGACCGAACCGATATTATATTTTCATCCCAGCCAAAAGGGCCGGAAAATGTCTTTGTTTTCTGTAAAATTTAACTAGAAGGTCTGACCAATAACAATTGAATATTAATTCATTATTAGAGGTAAATATCTTGAAAATTCAAAAGTGAAAAAAATGTTTTGAAAAACATTATAGGGAACAAATGTCTCAATATAAGTCCTGAACTATGGGCAGATAGTTGTATCAAATTTAAATGATCCAAACTGTTTAAACAGTCCAAAACAATGAACACAAGCAAGGTTCTATGTTATTTCGAAACCTTGAGTGCTCCAAGAAATGGTATTTTATGATCACAGATAATCTCGAACATTTAGGCCCTAATGATATTTGAAAATTACTCAAGAGAACAATAAAATTATGTATAAATTCATGCCTCAAAAACATACTCAGCTTCCTGCATGTGACTTCAAATGGTTCAGAGGAAATAGACGTTGGAAGTCGAAACTATTAATGGATGTGTCAATTAATGCTATATTTCAAATTCCGAATGAAAGTAGCGGTAAGAGGAATTAATCTCAAAAGGCCGCTTATGCAAATATAAATTATGAGCTTGAACAGATGGTGGCAGTGGGAGTGATTAAGTTAATTGTGGAGGGTGGGTGATTTGGTGCCGGTCAGCTTGATTAAAACAGTTAAGTATGAGAGGCGGTTGTCGAGGAAGGAAATGGACGGGTTAGATACTAAGGTGGCATAAGGAAATGGCGTGGGGGAGGGATATATATATATATATATATATATATATATATATATATATATTCTATTTATTTAATAAAGTGAAGCCAATCAATTTCTCGAAATTTGTCATCAATACGTTCCTTCTATGAAATCAATTCTTAATAGCAATTACCTTTTCTTTACCTTCTATCCATGTTGTTAAGAACAATAAAATTTTATTCGATCCCATTCCTTTCATAAAATACACTATACGACTAGGAATATTTTTCAGATAGATGCCATCTTTGTTATTCGCAGCAAATGTAAATTAAAATGAACGCCATGTTTTTTCAGCAGCAAATTAAGTAATAATAGTAAATACTACTAATAATATATTATTGTATTTAATATAAATAAATAATAGTTAAATAATATATATATTTTTAAGTTCACGACTAATTATTTACCTTAAACGTAACACCGAATATTATTAGTCGTGTTTGTTACATTAATTAAATTTAAACATTTCAAAACAGACCTCAAATACACTTTAGATAAGATCTACAGATAAAAACATTACGGTTATTGTTGCGTCTACACGATTCCATACATTACGGTACATTCCAGCAAAGCATAGGATGACTTATGAA
>OY744524.1:73624667-73699667 GCA_963556195.1 Sepiola atlantica | reverse complement strand
ATCCAAAAGGGCAGATTTAGACATCTTTAGTAAATCTCCGTGCTCAGTGGAATCATCGGCAAGCTGAAATGATTGTAGACACGCCCGACAGGGAATGGCGTCAACAATATATATATATTAGGTAAACTTAATTACTTCATGATCTTTTGAATTTTGCTCGGAGAATTCAACAGAAACAACCGTATATGATCGTTTTAGAGACAATATAGTTTTATTACGATCGAATATCTCTTCAGCACAGGCTATGGACACCAAACTAGAAGCCAATAATCAGCACCAGGAACGCAGAGTTGAACACGTACAATTAAATAGCAAATTTCAAAGTATATATATATATATATATATATATATATATATATATATATATATATATATATATATATATATGTGTGTGTGTGTGTGTGTGTGTGTGTGTGTGTGTGTGTGGGTGCGTGTGTTTAAAAACAATTTTTTAAATCCCTCGATACAGCTCCATTTGAGTGAGGGCAAAACTGGTCGGCTGGCTTTTTTTTTTCGCTTTTAATTATGAATGATAAAACATGTCTTCCCTTCATAATTGCAGCAATAAAATTCTGTACTTCCAAAAAAATCAGGAATATAAAAAAGAAAGAAATATGTCTTGCATTGAAAAAGGGCTTTTTATTCTCAATTTAATACTAATTCTTCGATGCTTATAAAAAAAATGTTGAACTTCCATTTCTCATATATATATATATATATATATATATATATATATATATATATATATATATACATATATATATATATATATATTTCTAGAGATGAAAGATGAGAATAAAAAATTGTAAAGATACAATGTTTATTAGAACATCAAAAGTTCAGAACAAGAAGCTTCATATCCTTAATCCATGGATTTTCAAAGATAAACTCTTTTCGTCAGAGGAGAGAGAAAAACCGACAATGTAATTGTAAATATTATCGGCAACATTAAATTTGAAAATTTTACATAAAATAAACAAAAATAAAGGCCAAAAGGTAAAGAGTCTTATGTTGAGATGATAGCGTAGAGTCAGGGTGGGCTCTGTCCAAAAACACGTCAAAAATAAAAACAGCTGTTATATTGGAAATGAATGTTTGAAAAAGAATAATACTCAAATTGTTTAGGAATCCAAATGTTTTTGTTAAGATGCTGGTATTCAGACGACAATTGGTAACGTCCAGTTTATTCTATCTGTGCTGTAGTTTGGTACTGGAATTATCCGTTTCACAGGGTTCAGAATGAAGTTTGTCAGTTAGAGTTCGGTATATATCAAAGTGTGCATTTCGAAAACCTCTAGCTCCCTGGTTTATCAGTGTATTGATAGGTTATAGATATCTATTTTGATCCGATATTTTATATTTATATCCGATATATATATATATATATATATATATATATATATATATATATATATATATATATATATATATATATAGTTACGCCCGAAATTATTAATACATCTGTATATGTTTGATAAAAGCCCAAAACATTAAATTCACGCCACTACAACAGATTTCTATGCGAAAGCGTATTTAAAGATCAGGTTTACTAAATACCTCGAAAATAAATAACAAGACAAATTGGAAGAGAAAATAATTTGGTTTCCCCTTCCATTTTCCTTTAACGTCAGGATTAATGCAGGTAGTTTATTCTTAAAGCTCTTTGATGAACACTTCCCGTCACATCGTAGCCTACATAAACTATTCAATAGAACTTTCATGAAAATAAGCTACTCCTGCACACACCCATGAAATGCAAGATGACAAGACTGAAACCGCAAACTATATCCATATGTTCATGCATAACCGGAGACAACTGCCTCTGGAAGAAAGGTACGGCCTTAAATCCGTTGTTTAGGAGGGCAAAATAACATTCAAGACGCCTTGTAACAAGCATAAATATTAACATTTTTTTCGTCTCGAAGAGAGCAGTCCCTGCAAGGTGGTTTGGTCACAGGATGACGAATCAGACTCCTGGGCGTATTAATTTCGACTGAACCTTTGAAGGACTATTTCCAGACCCTTTTAGATTTTCAGATCTGGCAGAGAGATTTCAGACACCCCCGGATAAAGACGTTCTTTCTCCTGCCTCTGTTAACTTGATATCGAGCAAGGTTAAGTATTTACATACTTCCCACGTATAATATGGCACAAGGCCGGAAGATGGGGGGGGGGTCCAGCACTCCAGCTGAAGAGCTAGGCTGGTATCTAAAGATAGCCTGGGCAGCCTGTGTCGGCATTCCCCGGTAGGGGCGTCTCAGACAATTGGCAATAAAACAACCCCTTCCCAAAAAGGGAAGGCAAAACCTGGGATGGTGGACCTTCTAGGACTGCTTAAGATATATACCTGAGTCCGACAGATAAAGGCCACCGAAATGGCCCGTCTCCGTCAGACTGATTGTCGAGGACGTATTCTCGACTGGTATTTAGGCGGTACAATCATCAGCCAACTTTGGCCGACTAAATCATTTTAGAATCCTCCCTATGTCCACTCAAAGATATATTGCCCCAAAAATACTTTCGGCAGCCGACGTTTATTACTCTTCTATGTCTTCCTTCGCTGTCTAAACTTCTGCCAACCTATACCCAACGGTGTAATCACTTAAAAAAATATTTCATTTGTTATTTATAGAAAGACTTGTCTTCTCTTTCATTTGACGACCTTTTATTAGAGATTATTGTACGAGACACTCTTGCAGTTTATGTTAAGATTAGCACCAATTAGTGATATATACATCGAGATGATACAATGGACGTTAAACAGCGGTTGTATGCACACAGCACATCCTTTATAGTTGGAAGAATGTTTTATGTTTGAGAGCTTCACCTTGGTGGGGGGGGGGGGGGCAAACAAAAGAAACATTTCGGTGACTGAAAAGTTCAATGTACGTCTCATCTGACCGACGTAAGGATGACCAGTAACTTGTATCTTTATCTATTGGCAAATGATAAACGAACTTTAACATGTCTACTCTGAAAAAGCGGTGTTTTTCTTGGCCTGCAATCTTGGATTTCCTCTTTCTTTCATACGCGTGGGAGAGAGTGGGTGAGAGAGAGGGTGAGAGAGAGAGGCAGACAGATAGATAGACCAATAGCTCGCCTCGCTACACCTAGTTATATTGTGCGCGTCCGCATCCCAGAGGGGACAGCACTCAGGACACGTCTTTCTTGCTTGAAATCTCGCCAGCGAAGAGACAGTAAATCTCTCTGTCCGGAAGTCACGTGGTTTCGGTGACTTCCGTTCTGGCGTCTCCTCTCACTCTTAAGCTGTCACTCAAACTTTCTATTCAAACAACAAGTTATCTGAGGTGCAGATTTAAAAATGTTCATGCCAGAGTGGCTTCGATTATTCAAGATTGTCTCAGTTGTGATTCTCGGTTTATTATGAACTTCATGCATTATTTATCTGCTCAGTCTTTGTGAAATAATTTGCTTCCTTCCCCTACCCGTTCCTGATTTTTTATAGATTAAAGGTTTTTGTAGTTCTTAACAATGCTTAAGGAGCTTCTGTTCCCACGGGTCATTTAAACGTGGGGACACATAGATATTCGGCACATAGAGGGTAATGTAGAGATTCGGGACCACTTTCATTGTCTTCTCCCGGAGAATTTTATACATATTTTTTTTTTTTAATTTTCTGGAAATCGCTCTAGCCAAGGCTTGACATGAAGCCACCTAATGTAAGGAAGTAAAAATAAAATACAACTTCAAAGTCAAAATAAAGGAAGCAAAAGTTACGAGACTGTCGAAAGTAAACCCAAGGTCCTCTTTCTACCCTCTATGGTAAAGATTTCATAAAAATAAGATATAGTTTTGAAGTTTTAAAGGAGGTTCGGTCCCAATAGCTCCCTTAGGTTAGGAGGGCACTTAGAGATTCGGGACCACTTCCATTGTCTTCCCCAGAAAATTTTCTACATATGATTTAAATTTCATAAAAATAGAATATATTTCTTTTAAAAGTTCTTTTTTTTTTACTTATATTCATCCCAAACAAGGCACATTGTCACTGAGACACTAAAAGGTTACTGTGAATTAGGGGCCAGATTTATAGGGACATCTTAAATGGGGAGTTGTTCACATAGCATTTAAATTTCTGCATGTTGCTACAATCGAAGAAACATGGGAGCTGGGAGGGAATTCCAAAGGTAAACAGTTTAAGGAAAGAAGCTATTAGAGTAGAAAGTTTTCCCGCATCTGGGGACATTTACAGTGAAGAGGTGGGATTTTGTTGATTGTTGGGTTGGTCGGTGGTATTTACATTTAAGGTGGTACAAGTGCAGTATGTTCGTCGAAGCGCATTCCATTGAAGTACTTGTAAAACAAGTACAGAGATGCAACACTGTGGCGATGGGACAAGGGCTGGAGCTTGGTAGACAGTGTGGGACCTATTAGATTAGAGGCTCTTTTTTGGACCTTGTCTAAGAGGGAGAGACTAATGATTTGTGCACTAGCCCAGACGTGGCAACAAGCAACAATACTCCATGCATATGCTAATGGTCGCTTTGTAAAGTTATAGGATACTGACAGGTGTAAGAAGTGTTCTAGCCTGGTAGAGGGCGCTCACGTTCTTTGCAGCAGACTTGACAGTATCTTCTATGTAAGTTGTGTAAGGGAATTTCTTAAGTAAACTCACGTAGAAGCTTCTAAAAAAAGAATTGTATTTTATGAAACATTTAACAAAAATAGGATAAATGACAGGTTCAAATTTATTCATACTCTGTGCAAAAATCAATTGCAAAACCCTTATTAGCAATTATTAAGAATCTTCTCTACTGTATTCCTTTATTAATGCTTTTAGTCAATAGCCGATTGTTCTAAAATGTTCGTGTTATCTTGCAACAAGATGGCCTTGTGCCTAATTTGCTACATTATATTCCTTGCCTTATAGCAAATAAATAATTCAAAGTGTAGTATCTGTTCTGATACTACACTCGTATGTCTTGCCCTTGGTCGGTGAACGATAAATCCTTCTAGATTGAGGCAAATTTCATTTTTCGTAATCCAGAGTGACGCTTTTTGGAAAGCTGGATTTTCTCCACATTCAAAACCGACCCTGTGTCTAACTCTGCTCCCTCTTCCCCCCCCCCCCCCCCCACCGTGAGGAGGCAAAAAGATAGGGACTACGAAGTGGTGGGAGTTGGGAATGTCAGTAGCAGGATGAGGGTACAGTCATTGTGGTATGCAGAGAAGGTCGGAGTGAGCATTGGTGGAAAGTGGACAGTTTATAGTGAGTATTATTGCTTAAGGTGGCAGTTTCAAAGGTCTACAAACTCGTCGCGAAAAGAATGCACCAAATATATTTTTCTTCAAAGGGAACGAAAACAATCAATAAATTAATTCCGAATCTTTTTTATTCATTTTTTTTACTTAATTTTATTTATTTATCTTTTCACTTCTTTTCTTTTGACAAATTTGTTATCTGAAACGCATGGCTTCAATATGATTGCTTTTTAAATCGATAACTAAAACGGCAATTGTTTGTAGTGATTTTTATCTGAAATTGATTTTAGTCTAGAATTAATTAATTATGCCGCGTTTCGCCTGGACACGAAAGCCAAACAAAAAAGTGAAAAAGGCTACTTCGTCCGTTTTCTTTTCACTTTTGTTTTCATTAATCAATTCTTGAGTTAACTAAAAATGTTTGGCAAACAAGAAGAGTAAGCGACTCAAAGTCAGCAGCAAACGGTGTTCTGTCAGATTTTGTTCCTGATGTTAAACTTCATCCTTAATATAACTGCCGGCAAGAGTTTCAGTTTCCCAAATTTATTAATTTATTTATTGAATTGTTAGGTGAAATAACAGAATAGTTAACAAAGCCCCCTCCCCATGTTAAGAATGGCTTTCTAATGACTTATTTTTGTAAAAGAAATTATTTAAAATAAAAAAAATTAAGAGATTTTATTATATTTTCCTTTATTATTTAGAAAGCCATTATTAACATGGGGAAAGGGGGTTTGTTAACTATTCTGTATTTTCAGCTAACAATTTAATAAATAAATTAGTAAATAAAAATTAGTATAAAATTTGGCAAACCAGAAGAGTAAGCGAACCAGAACAGGAAGTATTTAATATCAGGAACTAAATCTGACAGAACACCGTTTGCTGCTGACTTTGGGTCGCTTACTCTTCTGATTCGACAAAAGTTTTTATTTTTTATTTATTTTGGTTTTACTTTTATTCCCCCCAAACAAGACACATTGTCACTGAGACATAAAGGGCGATTGTGATTAAGGGCCATATTTATAAGGGGCATCCTAGGTGGGGAGTTGTGCAGCAAGACGTTTGTTCACTTTACATTTAAATTTCGCCGGGGAAACAGGGAGAAGGGAGGGAATTCTCAAGGCAAGCTATTAGAGTAGAAAGTTTTCCGGCATCTGGTGACCTCTACGGTAAAGGAGGGTTAGTTGGGTGTATTTATTTTAAGGGGGTACAAGTGCAGTAGTTTCATTAGAGCACATTCTGTGGAAGTACTTGTACAACAAGCAAAGGGGTGCAACATTGCGGTCATGGAACAGGGGCTGGAGCTTGGTAGACAGTGTGGGATTTATTAGGTTTGAGACTTATGTTATACTCTATCCAAGAGGAAGAGACTAGTGGTTGGTGCTCCATCCCAGATGTGGCAACAATACTAAAAGATAATGGATATGATCATGTGGTGGAGAGAGAGAGAGAGAGAGAGAGAGAGTAAAATAAATAACAAAAGAAACTCAAATAATTGTATTTTCTTTTGGCATCCAAAAAAATCTAGAAAAGTTAACACACCCAGACACTTAAACAGGTACATGTATGGCTGTCCTTCGATGATTGGGATGAGAGTCGAAATTTATCAGACGACCTTCACACATACATTCGTTTTAATTGAATCATGAAGAAAACGGCCCACCCTCTACACCAGGCAAGAGATGACTGTTAGGTAGCATACTGTGTGTCATGTGACATACCTAGAGATCAGAATTAGGGTTAGACTAGTTATGTTACATAATGAGGGCCGTGTTCAAATGGAAAGAGTTGAGTTACATGTTAAAAGGTCAAATGTTATTCCGATGGAGGTCGATGAAACCACGTGATTTCTGGCCGGGTCTTTTTTGTCTTTCATGGCTGGTGAGATTTCAAGGAGAAAAAATGTGTCCAGGGGGGGGGGGGGGGCAGCGCATACAGTTTAGCTGTCTCTGTTTGTCTGTCTCTCTCTCTCTCTCTCTCTCTCTCTCTCCCTTTCACGTGTATTCAAGTTATTTCTCTGATGTTCTTCTGTGACTGTCTTTTCAAATAAACCTTTTATATAAACATCGGTGTCCGAGTGAGTTTCGCAACAACGACATGGGTGTATAACAGTTTATACACCTTTTAGTAAGTGGTAAATGCTACAGTTACTTTACCAAGGCTTGAGAGTCTAGTCTATCCTACTATTCCACTAATATCCATATGGAGGAGAGATGGATGTATCCACTGACCGAATTCGAACATGACAGGTCAGTTTATGCTTGTTGATATATTTTCATACACAGACACATCAACATGCATACATACACTCATCATTATTATCATCATCATCGGTTTAATGTCCGTTTTACATGCTGGCATGCGTTGGACGGCTGTAAAAAATTGACTTCCAAATTAAACTATTTCTGACCAGCTCTTTATTTGAACTCTATCTATCCATCTATACAGTTCACGATTGAAAATAAACATAATAACAGATTATCCTTCCTAGATGTGCTGATAACTCGCACTGATCAGGGGTTTAGGTCATCTGTATATCGAAAGCCAACTTTCACTGGACAGTATATAAATTTCAAGTCCCACAATCTATATAATGTAAAGAAAGGAATCATCTGCTGCCTACAACATCGAGCAAAGACAATATGTAGTAACAGCAATACATATCAAGAGATGGACAACTTGAGAGAAACCCTCAACCGAAACAACTACCATGAGAGCATGACATCAGCTCCAAGATATCTGGACCAAATACCAAGGGACACCACCAAAAAAAAAAAATCCAAAGAATATGTCATCCACATGACATTAGGACAGTATTCAGCAATTTAACTCTCCAAAAACATCTTGTGAGAGTCAAACCTCCTACGGAAAAATGTATGACTAAGAACTGAGTGTATGCGATCCCATGTAAGTGTGGGAAAATATGTCGCCCACTAAAAGTAAGGTTAGAAGAACACGGGAGATATCGAAAAATTAGGTATGGCTGACCACATATGGAGGGAAGAGGGAAACCATCTACCCTTATGGGAACAAGTAAAAATTATAGACAGAGAAGAACGGTGGAGAGTAAGACGACTCAAAGAAGCAGCGCACATGTTGGGCAATAATGACTTACTAAGCTGACCTAGTATAGAATTTAATACAATATGGGAACCATTAATTATAAATAATAGATAAGTTTATAATATACTAGCGGAATCCGTCGCCCGGCGTTGCACGGGCGAAAGTACTACCTATTGCACGACGTCAAATAAAAAAAAACAGCCTATAGTTACTGTGTTGGCGAATGTTTTGAATTTAAAAAAAAAAAGAAAAAAGTGGCGCCTCGAATGGGATTGAACACTGAAACAGTCGATCATGAAACCTACCTTCTTAACCACTGCACCATAGTTTCGACTTAAAAATACATCTGAAAATAGGCGGTGGAGAGAGGTAGAATGAGAAAGAATGTAATCTGATATTCGCGGAAAATCATCGCAGTGAACGGGATCGGTCATTAAGTCTTTGCGTATTGCTTTATATTATGTAGTAAATTAATACCAGGCAAATAATAAATAAGGACGGACTGTTTTGTGAAAAGTAAACTGTGTTTATTAGTTCCCGGTGTCAATGAGTATAGTGACAGTACATAATTGTTAGGGGGGAAAGTTTTTGCTACCACCTATATGGAGTTGAATTTTTGGAGAGTCGTGGATGGCGGGTCAAATGTAATATTTAGTGTTAGCTGGAAAAAATAATAAGAAATTTACTAAAACACGCTCGAGTGAATAAGTGTAATGTAATGGTGAGTTTAGTAGGCTATGACGCATGTGGTTATTTTCCTATTCTCCGAGAAGGTACAGGGAAAAAATCGTCTCTACTTTATATATTAGATATATATATATATATATATATATATATATATACAGTTATATGTAGTGATAAAAAAAGTACTGATATAGTGTGATAAGTAGTAAGACTACACATAGAAAAAACAAAAATAGGTTTAAGGCTCCCAAAATTCATACTAGAACTGTCCGCAAGGACCCGTGGCGCAGTGGATGTAGTACTAAGTTAAATTCAGTTCTAAGTGATAGTCATCTGAAGGTTGAAAGTTCAATACTCGGTGCGGGCAATATGAAGAATTGTGAATTACTGAAGACTTTTCCCAGTCATGGCTGACGGAACAAGAGCATGCTACCACCGTGGATTAAATAAAGGATTCCGTTCGAAATTCCGTCCAGATTCCAGAGTTCGACAGAAATATTCCCGAGTTCGAAGAGATACACCTGAAGAAAGCCGAAGGTTACAGCAGCCAAAACGTTGTGATGATAACACTTAAGATGAGAAATGTAGTCCGAATAACCAAAATTATACAGCTCTTTATTTATCCCTCTTTTCCTAGGGTCCATTTTGATCACTTCTTCCCATGTTTTCCTTGAACTTCCCATGTAAACTGAACCTGTTACCTCCACTGTTCTACATCTAATAACCCAAGAACTCTCATCCATTCCTTCAACGTGATCATACCATCGCAGTCTCCTTTTCTGCTCGCATCTCCCTATACTGTTCAGATTTAATCTTCCTCTGAGTTCATCAAAACTAAACCTGTCTTTAAGACTCATATTACACATCTATCGTATCATTCTCATATTATTTCTCTTCATGCAACGCATGTTCTCAACCCTCACTAGTCAGGTTTTACTTTGATACATCATCACAGTTTTTACATATGCCTGATAGATGCTTGGTCGACAGTGGTAACATGTGCACACTTTAAAAAGTTGAATCATTTATTCTCAAGCACTGGGGTTTGCGAACCCCCAGGAGTTTACAACAAGATTTCTAGGTGGACTTAGATGGCTGATGAAAGAGGTATTTTAACTTTAGGAAGGCAAGATCAAACATGGAAATCTAGCATGTTTGAATACCTCTATGGGGCACTTGATAAAAGTAAAAACACTGGAGAACTAGATGCCGTGCAGCTTGTGGAATCACATCTTGCTTCTTTGCGGATGGAGTTGCAGTCTTACTTTCCCGAATTGAGTGAAATGGAATCAAAATTGATTAGAAAGCCATTCATTTTGAATGTGCACCTTCTTCCAGATAGTATACAAGAAGAATTCTTAGAGTTGGTAAACGACTGTTGCAAAAGATGCATTTGAAACTCTTTCCCTCACCAAGTTCTGGTCTAAAATGAGTGAAATTTACCCTGTTATATCTGAAAGAGTTTTGAACTCTTTATTAATGTTCCCTAGTACTTACCTGGGCGAGCAAGGATTTTCAACGCTTTGTAATATGAAAACTAAACATCGATCACGACTGAAAGTCGAGCATGACCTACGAGTGTGCCAGTCTAATACTGCTCCTTGAATTGAGGAACTTACTTTTAACAAGCAGGAACACAGCCCTCACACTGAAGTTCATGACTGATTGATACTTAAGAAAATATTGTTTCACTCCCGCTTGTGTAGCATCATTGTAAAACATTTGTAATACTGATGTTTTTTTCTGAATAAGGTCATCAAAATTTGAATACTTTTATAATATCCTTTGCTAAATTATTCTAGTATAATGAGTTAGTCAATAAAGTACCATTATGTTAATTGTCACGTTATTGGGGGTTCGGGGAGATGGTTTTATAACTCAGGGGGTACTTAACGGGAAAAAGGTTGAGAACCCTTGCTCTAACAGATGGAAGAAAAGTACATTTGTGCCTGGTCCAGAGTAACCTTCTTGCAGTTCTGTAACAAAACGGACGTCAAATGAAAGGAAAGCAAAACTGTTCTATAAATAACAACGATATGTTTATTTGAGTGATCTACACCGTTGGGTGTAGGTTGCCGAAAGTGAAGACGATGTAGAAAAGTAAATGAAGTAAGAAGGTAAGAAAGTTCGGAACAATATATATTCAGTGAAGACAGCTGGTTAACAAAAAGAGACAGCAGAGAGGATATCTTTCTTCGTTTGTGCCTGATAGATCTCTGGGACTGCTCTCTAAATACCCAGGGATCTGAAAGTAGTCCTTCAATAGTTCAGTTGAAATTAATACGTCGTGGAAGCTGATTGTTCCTCGTATGACTAAATCACCTCCCGGGGACTGCTCTCCACCAGAAGAAAGAAATGTAAATGTTTGTAGCTACAAGCTGGTCTTCTTTCCACACTAAAACCGACCGTGTGTCATACTTTTTAGACAATTTTAGATAAGCAGACTTTAACATATATAACATATAAAGTTATCTTGCCGGATTTTCAAAGTCAGACCTAAATAGCATTTAATTTAACAAATAAGTGTTTGCTTCTGATTAGCCGATTTTCATTTGTTATTGTTGTACCGTGTCATTTGGCAATATAATAACATATTAGCTAGAATTTATTTTAAAAAATAATACTTCGTCCGGCCCAAACGACTGTTAATATAAAACATTTTAAAATAATCACCTAAATATAAAAATCAGCAAGGGAGACAACTTATATTTTACATTGAAGAATGTACTATGAGTTGTGTTTCAGAATTCTTGAGATAAGGATTGATAATTTGCATTATTTGGATTATTCGGACTACTGTTCTCATCTTGAATGTTATTCTCACAACATTTAAGCCAATGTAACAATGACACTGTCGCAACAGTTAAAGTGTTAAGCAATGATCAGTCTTGAGGGACAGTCTTCTGGAGGTTGAAGGTTCAATCCTCACTACAGGCGATACTAAGAATAAAATAAAATTATTTAAGACTTCTATCTATTCATTTCTGACGGAACGAGAACAATCTACCCCCATGGATTAAATAAAGGGTTCAGTTCGAAATTCTGTATAGATTCCAGAGTTCCACCTAAAGATCCCCGAGTTCGACAAAACGCACCCGAAGAAAGTTGGAGGTTATGCCAGCCGAAACGTTGTGAGAATAACATCCAAAATCAGAACAGTAGTTTGAATAATCCAAATAATACAAGTTTGACTAGTGCAAATCAATGATGACTGTCCGTTATACATTCTATTGTTAACATTTAGAACTCTACCTATATATACATATATAGCATGAAAATCAATGTCTCAAAATAGGAACCGAGCCGAATCCAGAGGACAAACGATATCCTTTCAGATGAAGGTTTATAGCAATAAATAATATTAAATATGGTTTATCTTAACATATTAAGTGATAAGGTAAGCCACATTATATAAAGTTATCTTGTTGGATTTTAAAAGTTGGATCTAAATAGCATTTAAGCTGATAAATCAAACTTTGCTTCTTACTAGCCAATTTTCATTTGGTATTGTTCTACCATGTTATTGGCAATATAATAATGTACTTTGTTACAATTTTTTTTTTAATTACTTAGTCCAACCTGGACGACTGGTAATATGAAACATTTTAGATATCACCTAAAAATAAGGTCACATGACACATGATTCGTAAACGGTGTCTTCAAGTAAGCATCACTCAAATAAAATAAAAGGGGAATAACTCATTTGAAAATGAAAAGTATAATAGGAGTTGTCTATATTACAACTAAAATTTTATTTCTCTTTCTGTATAAGTTTTAAAATGCGCAGTCAAATAAAGATAAAAAACTAAACTGACTTCACTGCATCCTGAGCAACGCTGGATAGGTATAATAGAGCTTGTATAAGATTTTAAAAAAACAAAACATTTTTTTTAAATAAAACTAAACAAAATAAGGAAAATGTTATAAAGAATTACCAAAAAGCTCCAAGTAATAACTCCCAGACAAAGACAATATAGATGATCCAAATAATACATAATAGGAGTGGTCTACCTTATAAATAAAATTTGATTTCTTTTTCAGTTTTCATTTTACTTCAGTCGAAGTTCTCAGAATCAAGGGGCCCCTTCCCGGAGCTAAGACTTAATCTCTATATGAGATACATAGATATTCGAATATTCTATTAAAGTTTTCCTTTATTTCTCAAACGTTGAGTTAGTAAAGAGGTTAAGAACATTAATTTTCCTCTCCCCAATTGGCCAGTTAACTATGTTATAGTATGTCTTGCTTGTGGTCTCTTGGTTTTACCTGATTCCAGGACAAGAATTCATCTAGTCTAGTGGAGTATCCAGCTAAGTACTGTTACTTGAGGTAACATCATTAGGAGAAGGTGCACCATTCCTCATATTAGCCAGTGTATAGCCGTACTGAGAGGATCATATTTGTGCTGTGAATACTATGTTATTTTGAATATTTGGTCAGGGTTTACTTGTAGGGTGAAGCTGGCACGTAGCCAGGGGGATGGGGGACAGGGGGGAGGAACCCCTGAGATTACATTTGCCCCCACCCCTGAAATTTGGGATCCCAAAAAATATTTTAGACAAAGAAAATATAAAATAGAACTTATATGGAGGCTGGGCAAAAAAAAAAAAATTAAAAATTAAAAAATAAACCGATTGTGTTACTGTGGAAATTTTATTTTCCTTGCCATTAAGCAGTGTGAGTTGAGAGGGGTCAAAATTTCCTTCTATGAGTCAGCTAGGCGCTTCACTACCCCCGCTGCCATCAGTGCCATGTGTCGACTTGTTTCTCTCTGTCTCTTATTTTCAGCATCATCACAATTGTTATCATCTATGTGACGCTTGGCCTGCCATGTTGCATCAGAGTTGGGGATGGTGGTGATGTTAATAGTCCGACCACAAGGAGGAGGGGCAATGACTTGCACTGAGTGTCAGTGTTGCCAATTTAAAGCTTGTCCTGCAACTTAACTCTCTGAGCAGCATCATATAAACATTTAACAAATAGATGCAAAAAGAAATTTAAACATTTCATAGGTTTGATAAAAGGGAGAGGATTAAGTGAACTCTGGAATATTTACTTTGTATCTCCATCAAATTCAAATTACACTGGAGAGTCAATGATAACTAAATTCTTTTACCTATTAACCCTAAGTTGGAAAAGTCGTAAAACCACATGCTTTAAAAAGTAGAATCCCCTCACCCTACAAAGAACAACGCATAGAATTTATCTCTAATCGCAAAAAGAAATTGGTTAACTGCCTTAAAAAGTTAGAATGGCCCGGAAACGGGGGATCATTTTATGTGACAAATATATGCAAAACTGCCCCTCTAATCTGCATTCTAAAATAATTGTTGTGTTTTTTTCTTTCCGCGAAAGATAAGTGATAAAATACGATTTATTTAAAATAAATAACACAACAAAAAAGCAACTTTAATGTTCAATAAATTGACTAGCAACAGCCTCGTTATACCGACGTCGCACGCACCTTCTCCGACTTTTGTTAAATTTATTTTTTATTTATTTTTCGTATTACCATCCGGACTTAGGGTTAATAGTAGGAAGGGTGTGTGCGTTTTTGTGACAGAAAATTAGGTAATTTGGGCAAGGTAGGTAAATTAGGTAAGTATGGAATAAATATAGAAGTAATTCAACCATTAACAAAATATTAAAATGGCTTACTTGTTTAGGAAGAAACGCTTTTTCGTATTTGTTCATAACCCGTTTTTCCCAACTTTTTTTACTGACAATTTTTTTTTCGGTGTACAATTACCTATTGGTCGCTAGAGAATTCCAGGTTTTATGGAATTTTTTTCAAATATTTTAGATTTTAGGAGGGGGATCAGTTTCCAATATAAATTTAACATCAACGGGTCCCCCTCTTTTTAACCATTTCAAATTTTTAACATTCTTTTTTTTGTGTACGATTACCTATCAGTTCGCTATAGAATATCGGGTTTTTTGGAAAACTTCTTCAAATAGTATCGATTTTAGGCAGGGGGGATCAGTTTCCTATATAAATTTAGCCTAGACTGATCCCCCTCTTTTTGACTATCTCAAACTTTTAAAATTCCTTTTCTGTGTACTGTTACCTATCATGTCGCTAGAGAATTCCGGGTTTTGGGGAATTTTCTTCGTAAATTTTAGGAGGGGGGATCAGTTGTATCTTGCCTTTGGTAACATTTATTTGTTGCTTATTTGTTTTGGGTTGTTTTAAACCCATTTTTTGTTCTGTTGGCTATTGTAACATATAATCAACAGTTTTTTTGTATGTGTGGACCTTGTAAAAAATTAAAAAATTAAAATATATATTTTTAAATTTAGTTACATGTTTTGCTGACATTTTATTTTTAATTGTCATATTTCACAAGTATCTTTTAATCACTAGCGCCTTTATTTTCTTAAATAAAAATGAAAATAATTGCTCGTTTTCCGTAATTGTCGGTGTACTGTACAGTAATGCTTATCAATACCAAGTAAGTACTTGTGCCAGTTGACACGGTTAAGATTCGAATAAAAATTGTTGTTTGGGATAAATACAATTTAGGCGCGCAGAGTGAAAATTGTTGTATTGGCGCGTGGCAAATATAAAATAACGCCTACGCAAATTCCGATGTGGCTTTATATATTAAATCAACTCAAAACGAGCGGACGTAATTGGGAGCACACCACGTGATATTTCTGTCCAATGAGATTTCTCCAAAGACATATTTTTCTAAACTTTTCTCCTTAAGCTCGCTGGAGCCGATCCAAATAGTATTTAAGCACACACAAACATCAAACTTTCTCTTTCAACTGATTTTTCATCCGGAGGTTACACGCATCTTACTATCACTCTTCCATTTCACCCTTTCGCGCGCTTCATACAATTTCACAGGCGAACATTACCAATTGCCTCTTTTAACATTTTATAACAAATGAACATTCATCAAAAGAAAAGACATTCTTCTTTTTACTTACCCTGAAACTAAAGGAAGGACTCATGAACTC
Organism: Sepiola atlantica; assembly: GCA_963556195.1. Lineage (NCBI taxonomy): Eukaryota > Metazoa > Mollusca > Cephalopoda > Sepiida > Sepiolidae > Sepiola > Sepiola atlantica. The sequence goes on along the minus strand of OY744524.1, from coordinate 73,683,734 downwards.
ATTACGAAAAAGATAAATATTCTATTTGTTAATAGTTTATTTCAGTAAATAAACTTCCGTTGATTTTGCATGTAAATCTTCTTATTATTATTTTTATTTGTGGAGGAAGTTATCACCAAAAAAAGGTATGACGACCCCCACATACTTCATAAAGTTCTGGTGTCATTTTAATTTTAACTGCCATATTTCACAAGTGCCTTTTCATGCTACATGCTCGCTAATTGTACACAGAAAAAAAGAAAATATGGTGATGGTCAAAAAGTGGGAGTTCAGTTTACGTTAAATCTATTTATATCATCATATTTTGTTAAAATGTGTATTCAAAGAAAGGAGGCGTATAAATAAGTGAAAGGAATCTTATTATGATTTGTGTTTTAATAGGAAAGAAAATTTTAATTCAGCGTTGCGGTGAAAACGTTACGAGAAATAATGTGGTTGAAAGTTTAGTGTTGTATGGATGACTAGAAGCGAAATTAACTTTTGTATGAAGATTTTAATGTTGTGTTATATAGAATGTAATAATTACATTAGTTGTATGAAGAAATGTTTTCTGTATTTTTAAGAATGTACGGAAGAAACCGAACACTAATATTAATAGTAAGATGAGGAATCTAGATGACAAGGTAATCAAGAAAGCGAACGTAGTGGCTCCCATATTCTCAGTAAGGGAGATAACTTTTTCTTTTTTTCTTAATTGAATCAGATCAGTTTTTGGTGCTTGTTCGTAATTATCCACAACCCGTTTTCCCACCTTTTTTACTGATCATTTTTTTCTATGTACGATTAGCCATCATGTAGTTAGAGAATTCCGGTTTTTTTTTCTTCATATATTTTAGATTTTAGGATGGGGATCAGTTTCCTATATAAATTTAATGTAAACTGAGCACCCACTTTATGGCCATGTGGCGTGTTTGTTCGTAATACACCACCACCTATTTTTCTAAACTTTTTTACTGGCCAATTTGTTTTTCCTTTTTTGGCATACAATTATCTATCTTGTTACTAGAGAATTCCGTGTGTTTTTTAACTTTTCTTCAAATATTTTAGATTTTAGGAGGAGGGGATCAGTCTCCTATATAAATTTAATGTAAATTGAGCAACAACTTTTTGACCATCACCAAATTATTTTCTTTTTTCTGTGTACAATAAGCGAGAATGTTGCATTTTGTTGTTTTTTGTGCATGAAAAGGTACTTGTGAAATATAAAACATGTAACATTTAAAAATTTATATGGTTATTTTTATTTTTTACAAGGTTCACACATACAAAAAAACTATTGGCAATATGTTACAATAGACAAAAGAACAAGAAAGAGGGTGAAAAACAAAACAAATAGGCAACAAATAAATATTACCAAAGGCAAGGTAAGTTACCCCCCCCCCCCCATAATAAAATCTAAAATACCTGTAAAAAAAAGTTGGAAAAAACGGGTTGTGGACAATTACGAACAAACAACACCATGCAACATCGTCAAATAGTGGATGATCAGTTTATAGCAAATTTATAAAGGAAACTGATCCTCATCCTAAAATCTAAAATATATGAAGAAAATTCCCAAACCCGGGAATTCTCGAGTGACATGATAGGTAAGCGCACACAGAAAAAGAATTTGAAACATTTGAGATCGTCAAAAAGAGGGGGATCTGTTTACGTTAAATTTATACATGAAACTGATCCCCCTTCCTAAAATCTAAATATATTTGTAAAAATAATTTCAAAACAAACAGAATTCTCTAGCAACCTGAAAGGTAATTTTACATCGAAAAAAAAAATTGGTCAGTCAAAAAAATGGGAAAAACGGGTTGTAAGCGCACAGTTTTTTATTGATTTTATATAGTAATCAAATTATCACCTCAGAATTTGGTACAAAATTTATTCTATTTATTTTTCCTGTTGATATTTTTGGATGCGGTTTTCAATATTGAATTCCTCGCGCATATTTCTATTATTTAAGCTCAAATAAAATACAGTTAATTTTAAAATATAAAAGATAAATTGATTTTAACATAATCTGAAGCGTTAATGATATTTTTTGGTCCTTACCTATTTTAATTTAACCTTTTTCAATATTTTTATGTCAAAATGTAGCTTTTATGGGGTCCTAGAAAGTGTAAAAACCGAATCAAATTTAATTAAAAACTAAATTAGTGACAACGCTTTGAAGGAGAAGCGAGTGACCGAAATGTGACCATAACAATATCATACACATACTGCCGTATGTATATGATATCAATATTAGTTTTGCCCCCCCCCCCCCACCTAAAAATACCTTGCACCCCCCTGAGTTAGAAGTTTGGATACGTGCCTGAAGTGAAATGTCTTCATCTCAGTTGTTCTGACAAACCCTTGTACAGAGAGACCGAAGACACTCGAGGATGGTGTCTAGTAGGTAATTCAAACTCTCCAGTAGGTAATCAAAATTATTTTTTCTGTATAAGTTTTGAAATGTTCTAAGAAATAAAAATTAAAAAATAAAATAACTTCACTTCACCCTAGGCTAAGTACAGTTATAGTGTAAGATAGATGTGATAAAGAATTACCAAGTGATTGCTCTCAGGCAAAGACAGGTTTCCTTGAATAGTAAATGAATAAAAAGGGTGGTAAATTGTTGGAAGCCGTGTTTTACAACAGTTATTTGTTAAATATATATATATCATAAATAGGTAACCTTTAGAAAATTCTCTTTGTCCTTTATGGAAAGAAAGACATACTCTTGCAAGAAATGTAAATATTTGGGTGAAGTGTTTGTAATTCCTGACCATAAATAATCAAAGACAGACTGGAAACGGTTTGTAATAAAGGAATAAACTTTCCTTTTTTATTATTATTATTATTTTTATTATTTTTATTTTTATTATTTTTTATTATTATTATTTTATTTTTATTAATATCATTCTACTATTATTATTATTATTATTATTATTATTATTTTATTTTTATTATTTTATTTTTATTATTATTATTATTATTTATTCTATTATTATTTTATTTGTATTATTATATTATTATTTTATTATTATTATTTTATTTTTATTAATATTATTTTATTTTTATTATTATTATTTTATTTTTATTAATATTATTCTACTATTATTATTATTATTATTATTATTTTATTTGTATTATTATTTTATTTTTATTATTATTATTATTTATTCTATTATCATTTTATTTGTATTATTATATTATTATTTTATTATTATTATTTTATTTTTATTATATTTATCATTATCATTATGATGTCTTTCTCTTTCTCAGTCTCAGACAGATAAGAATATCAGATTTTATTTGAAAGATTATGTTCTTAAGTTTTATTACCCACTCTAAATTAATGGCTGAAAAGAGATAAAGAAGAAAATTTATATATCTGCCGTCTCACACATCTTGAAAATGTCTGCTATGTGTGTGCCTCAAGTTAAACAGCCATTGAAACCTACTATAAGTGTTTTCCTAGTCGCCCTGTTTGCATTTAGATCATTCTCTATAGTTTTTTTGCTAATCTATTACTATAAAACGCATCTTGTGTCTGTTCGTAGTCCATAGCATAGAAAATATTCCATCGTGCCATTTTTCATTTCTAACAGTAACATTCCATTTTCACGGGTGAAAGAGAAAAAGAGAAAGTTTTCTTTCTTTTTTCTTCCCTTCTTTCTTAATTTGAAATACAATTTGTTTTTTGTTGTTGTGTTCTTACATTTGAGGGGGGGGTAGGTTTGGGTAAGGGTTAGGGTTGGGGTTAGATAACATAAATTCCCCCTCCCTCGCCGTGTTTGAAAAGTAATTAACCTAATTAAAACGTAATTTGCGATCTATTTTCGTTATTATTTATTTACTATTTAAGTCACCATACATCAAGACCACAAGCCATTAGAGGATAAGGGAATGATTGTCAGCCAAAAAATGAGTAACACTATGGAAGTAGTAACATAGATCAATTGTATGAACTGTGTTTGATTGCTTATTGGGGCTGTCTGTGACAAGGATTTTTTTTACATAAGACGACCAAGTTGTAATCAGTGAGGAAGCAGTCCTGTAGTAATGTTTTCAAGAGATAGGAATTATTGTACAGGATTGTTGTCCATGGTAATTATGTCTTGTATGCTGTCAAGGTAGGAAAGAGTGTTTAGTGCGGCATATCCCGAGATGTGGCAGCAGTATTACAGGGTGATTCATAAGTCACTCCACTTAGCTATTTAAAATGTCATTTACAATTGAAGAGCGAATTTTTATTGTTATTCATATGGCCAAATTTGATGAATCTCCCACACTTATTGAAAGGCAATGGAAATGTGATGTGAACAGAAAGCCTCCTTCGCACAACACCATAATCAATCATATATGCTACAAAGAGTCGTAAATTCCTCGCAAAAAGGAATGGAGCTATGCATGCAGAATGAAGGTGGAAATTTTGAAAATTTGCTGTAATTTTAAACTCCCATAAATGAATTTGTTGAATAAATTTTCGGTTTTGTATTATCGTATTTTTTAACTTTAGAATTTCAAAAATAAATAGCTAAGTGACTTATGAATCACCTTGTACATCTTAGGATGTATCTGACTCTTATATAGATAGACGGTTGCATCTGGAGGCGGGTACTTTCTGGAACGGTAGAATGATCCAACCATTTTACTAGCAACCTTAGCAACAGACTGAATATACGACTTTAATTTTTATTTATTAATTAAATTTAGATGATTGGGTTTTGCCTCTGTGGTATTTTAAAGAACAACAATATTAATGAAGTCTTAAAAATAGTAAGATGAAATGGGATTATTCGAGAAACACAACAGATAATGATGTTACATAGAAAAGGTCATGTTTGGATGGAAGGGTTTGCGGGACACCTTAAAGGTCAGAGGTGCCCTCAAAACAGAAGTCGATGAAATTACGTGACTTCTGAACAGGATTTTTTCCGTCTTTTTCTGGCTGACAACTTAAGCGTAACGTGGCCGTTCCACTGGAAGCCCCAGTGAGAGTGGGAGCGGCAGTATACAATGTAGCTAGATGTAATGAGAAAAGCAATCTATCAGTCTACCTCTCTCTCTCTCTCTCTCTCTCTCTCTCTCTCTCTTTCTTTTTCTCTCTCTTTCTCTCTCTCTTTCTCTCTCTTTCTCTCTCTCTCTCTCTCTCTTGGTGTATGAAAATGAAATATGGCCGGTGAGGGTTAAGGACATGTGTTGCTTCAAGAGAAATGCCATGAGAATGATACGATTGATGTGTAATGTGAGTCTTAAAGACAGTCTTAAATCTGATGACCTCAGAGGAAGATTAAATCTGAACAGTATAGTAGACTCTGATGGTATGGCCATGTTGAAAGTATATCTGGATGACGAAGCTATTGAAGTTTTAGAGAAGTTTGTTTTTATCTTGGTGATACCATTGTAGCACAGTTCAGTGAAATTCTGCCATTACTAACCAGCAGTGCATTACCACTGTCGACCAAGGGAAGAGTATATCATGCATGTGTACGCAGTGTGAAAATGTATGGAAGTAAAACTTGGCCAGTGAGAGTTGAGGATATGCGTTGCTTGGGAATAAATGATATGAGAATGATATGATGGATGCGTAACGTGAGTCTTAAAGACAGGCTTAGATCTGATGATCTCAATGGAAGATTAAATCTCTACAGTATAGGGAGATGTCTGCAGAACAGAAGTCTTCAATGTTGTGGCCACGTTGAAAGAATGGGCAAGACTTTTTGGGTTCATAGATGTAGACCAGTTGCGATAGCAAGTTCAGTTCACAGGGGAAGACCAAAGAAAACTTGGGAGAAAGTGATAAGGATGGACTTAAAAGAAGTGAGGGATAAATAAAGAGCTGGTCAAAGATAGGTAAGTTTGCAAGTCAATTTCTAAAAGTCATTCAACGCATGCTAGCATGTAAAACGGACGTTAAACAGATGATGATTATTATTATTATTACTATTATTATTATTATTATTATTATTATTATTATTATTATTATTATTTATACTCACAAGGAGTTCTCACACATATCATCGTCAGTGATTGCTCACCGACAACAACCAGTGGTATTTCCTGGAGTCTGAGTGACAACAAACCTCCCCAGGTTTCCAGTATTCTTCACCTCTTTTCGATAATGATGCGGTATCGCAACAGCCTTTTACCATTGATTTATCGCTGGTAAGGACAATTGGTCTTCTCTGGGATTTGGGTGACAATAAGCCTCCCCAAGGTCCCAGCATTTTCTGCACTTTTCCAGTGGAGGTCTGGTTTGTGCTGTCCCTCCTCGGTCTTCTCATCCTCCTCGACCCTCTACAAATATTTTGTCTGGTGTCAGCCGGCACCATTTAAAAAAAAAAATTTTAATTTTTTTTTTTTTGTGGAGGGGGGGGAGAAAAGGGGGGGAGCTTATAGTGTTTCTTGTAATTTCTGTTTCTTGGTTCATTTTTGTGTAGTGGTAGCTGAGGCCGGTGTAATTTATTGAGGGGGGGGGGGGGAGATTATGAAGTGATGTTTCTTGCAGTTTCTTTTCCTTGGTTCGTGTTGTGGTGTTCTTCGTGTGGTTTTATTTTCTCCCTGCTGTAAGTGCCTGGTTACCCTTTGCGGGTTGGTTTCCGCATTCGAGGATTTTCCTTAAGATTGCAGCTGTTTTGATCATTGCCGTCCTTTGTATGGTTTCGATGGTCCCTTTGATTCCAATTTCTCCCAGTCTTTTCTCCAGGTTTTTTGGGATTGTTCCTAGTGCTTCTACGATTATTGGTATTATCAAAGAATAAACCATCTCATGTACATGAACGACCTGAAGCTATTTGCAAAAAGCAAAAAGGAACTGGAAAAGCTGATAAATACGACCAGAATCTTCAGTCAGGACATTCAAATGGAATTAGGAATGGAAAAGTGTGCATTGCTAGAGATTAAAAAAGGAAAGCTGGAGACAACTGAAGGCATGGAACTACCCAACCAAGAGCAGATGAGGGCGCTAGGTGAACAAGACAGCTATAAATATTTGAGAGTTTGGGAAGCAGACACAATCAAATCAACAGAAATGAAAGAGAAGATTGGAAAAGAATACCTGAGAAGAACAAGCAAGCTCTTAGAAACAAAATTATATAGCAGAAACCTAATCAAAGGAATAAATACCTGGGCAGTATCACTAATAAGATATTCTGGACCATTAATAAACTGGACTAAAGAAGAAGGCATCTTATTATTTATTTTGTTACTGGTACATTACCGGGCATAGAGTAATGCAACCAAGTATGTCAATTGGGTTTTGTGTTAGCAGAGTTCATGCAGGACCATTAATATATAGAAAATTGAACTGTTTAATTTTTTTAACATTTAACTGTTTTTCGTTGATATTTAAAAAATTAGTTTTGAAATAATGCAGTGAGATTTTTTGGATTCTGAAGTTTTAATAATACAAAAAAAAGAGTATTTCAACAAATCCCTATTTAATTGCCTCCATATAAGGGCAATGTTTTTTGTTTTCATCAAAACTTAGACGTTGCGGGGTGACGTCATAATGGATATGGTGTTGCTTTGCTAGCTCGGAAGATGCACTGAAACATCCAAGTGGTCTCTGGGGGATCGTTTTTTTTACAAATGGCTATCATCCGTTGAATGTCTCTTTAAAAAAATGACTGTCTGAAATATTTATTTTACTCTTTAGTGTCTTTACTCGGCGTAGCCCGGAAGTTAAAGTATTGTATTTTTAATAATATATTAAATAATATAAAGCCAGAAAAAAGTAGACTTTCACAAAGTAAATAATTAGAATGGCTGACTTGTTTTCTAAAAACCTCCTAGCATATATAATTTAATAAGTAAAAGTATTTGTTGCAAGAAGTGTTTTTTTTTAATTTCATAAAGTTAATGTGTAAAATGGCTGATTTTTTTATAAGAAACCGAAATGCATTCTAGTGGATTTAATGTTATTCGTAAAATAATTTTTGTACATAAATTATTATTTCTAAATAGGATTTTTATTTCACGAATTATTTCATTAAAATCGTTGACATGTATTATAAGAAATCGCAATAAATTATTTAAAAAAATGTCTTCTTTACTGACCGAGGACGGAAAATATAGTGAACATTTGATCTCAGCTTGAAAGGTCAGTAATAAATAGGAGAAGAATCACTATTTTTGATAATATGAAGTTTCTATGGGCTAAGAAGTAAATCAGAAGTTTACATGTATATCCCTAAGGGAAAATATTTTGGGACCCTATTCTTGACAACTGTGTTTGCGATTTCTTGTTGATAGTCTCCACATCGTATTTTCGTTGTTGTACTTGTTTCTAATGAAAGCGACATACCAAATATAAAGGAGTTCGTTCAGTGTGGCGAGATATAATCACCACCAATAACTACAATGTGGAACGTATTTTCAGATGACACCTGTCAATATTAAAAGTGTCCCTATATACTCGTTATAGACAAAATGAAAATCCAGCCTCCATGAAAAGGTTTGGGAAGAAATGTATAAATTGTCTCCTCCGGTGAGCGAAGACAGAAAAGACACTTCACTTTGACCCCAGCCTGAACTGCATAGAATCAACACAAGAAGAATCCCTATAAACGAAATAACTGTATAAACGAAAATCTCCTGTAGCGCCGTAATACTATCACAACGACGGTCCAAACGTAAGAAGGAACTCCTGTTTGAGCAACACCGTAACAACACTAACAAAATTTATTTCAGCAGCTATTCGAAATTCGACTCACCGTCTGCTGTTAATCCTTCCATTTTATAGTCATTGGTCTCTACACATGCAAATTAGTTGTTCACGAATGAAAATTAGTTCCAACTATAAAAATCTGCAGTTGTCTTTTCTGGAGTCTGAATCAGTCGTGAATAAGGTTATTTATCTACCTCCCACAGCGGTAAGATGTGACCCAAGGTCGGGAAAGTGGGATTTGATAAACCAGCGCCCGAGACGGTGAGCACTCTGGTCATTAAAAATTGCCTCGGCAGCCCCGTCGACATTCCCCGGTAGGGGCGCCTCAGACAGTAAGCAATAAACTTACTCCTCTCCGAAGCGGGGAGGCAAAGCCTGGGAGGGTGGACCTCCTAGAACTGCACAGGACAACCCCATAGAACGGCGTAAATCAAGCCCCGAAGAACAAGACAATACCGGTCTATTGGGTGCAGTATCCATCGGAACAGATACTACACTTTGATCTTGAAAAGTCGACCCCGTCTCTCCCTCATCCTCAGACGTGGGACCACTACTGCTTACACCGAAACCTGGTTATCTCCATTCCACACTCTTTGATATGTCACCGCCGTTGTCCACTACCGTACTTAACTGAGATGTGGACGCACGTCTCCCACATGCCGAGATACTTCACTTTAATGAACGATATACATTGTCTATGTGTTTCGAAAGAATGCAACGGTTTACACTATCTCCCTTAAAAAAAAGAAATATCTGACTCAGGGTTTTTCATTTATTGTTTTTTTCTAATATTTTCTTGAAGTTTTTTTTTATTATTTATATTTTGTTTATTTATTTCTAAGCAAAGTCACACACAAAATATGACACCTGCACACGCTCTAAAACAGACACTTACACACTAACAAATCTGTGCACAAAACGGGTAACTATAGAGATCATTCTAAACTGCTCTATTGCTACTGGCTCGAAAGAAACGCTTACAAACAATAAGAAATCTACACACAACGTAACTACTGCAATTACTACAATTTTGTTTCTAGCATCTAAGTGATAAAATACTTCAAATCACTATCAAACTTCCACCTTGAAAATAACATAAACGAACCATCAGTATCCTCGAATTTAAGTGTTTCAACAAAAAGGACTGGAGATCTATTGTTAACATCATGATGTTAGCCAGGTTAACGAGTATGCAGTGATGATGATTACTAGTGAAGGGAAGGACGTGTGATTCCATTGAAACCTTCAAAAATATTAATGGCCTTTCAAATTATGGTGGATATGTTTGTATATATATTTGGGTGTTTCTGTAGTTTCACAATGACATGAAAATATTTTAAGAAATGTATAAACTTTGTTATCTACTTAGGTGTTAGCTGAAAATAAGATTGTACAGAAAATATAACGTAAATTCATCCATTATTTATTAAATTATAAGTAAAATAAAAAAGAAAACTATCTTACGTATCGGTAGACATTTCAGCTACTAAGTCGGCAAGGGAGATAACTTTCGGAAAAATTCAAAATATAAGAAAAATAGCGACATATAGATAAAATCGTTTTTTATTTTTTATTTTATAAATACTGGATGAATTTGTGTAAGTTTTGTGTACAGTCTTCTTTTCAGCTACCACGTAAGTACATAACAAAGTTGAAACATTTCTTTAGCTATTTTTAAGAGAGGCCTAACTTGTAATTGTGAAACTACAGAAACACCTATATTTGTTCTTTATTGAGAAAGTTATTATCAATGTAGATTTCAAAAAGGAGACTTAATACTCAACTTATTTTATCCGTCAAGAGAAAAATATATCTTTTGTACAATTTGCCAAACGAGATTTAAACCTGGCACGTAGCCAGGGAGGGCAGGAACCCCCCCCCCCCCCGAGATTACATCCCCCCCCCCTGAAGTTTGTTATCCAAAACAATATTATAGACGAAGAAAATATAAAATAGAACCTATATGGAGGCTGGGCAAAAAAAAAAAAAATTTAATTAAAAAATAAACCGATTGTGTTACTGTGGAAATTTTATTTTCCTTGCCATTAAGCAGTGTGAGTTGAGAGGGGTCAAAACTTCCTTCTATGAGTCAGCTAGGTGTTTCACTACCCCCGCTGCCATCAGTGCCGTGTGTCGACTTGTTTCTCTCCGTTTCTTATTTTCAGCATCATCACAATTGTTATCATCTATGTGACGCTTGGCCTGCCTTGTTTCCTCAGGGTTGGGGATGGTGGTGTTGTTAATAGTCCGACCACAAGGAGGAGGGGCAATGACTTGTACTGAGAGTCAGTGCTGCCAATTTAAAGCTTGTCCTGCAACTTAACTCTCTGAGCAGCATCATATAAACATTTAACAAATAGATGCGAAGAGAAATTTGAACATTTCAAAAGGTTTGATAAGAGGGGTAAGATTAAGTGATCTCTGGAATATTTACTTTGTATCTCCATCAAATTCAAATTACACTAGAGAGTCAATGATAACTAAATTCTTTTGCCTATTAACCCTAAGTTGGAAAAGTCGGAAAACTACACGCTTTAAAAAGTAGAATCTCCTCACCCCACAAAGAACAACGCATAGAATTTATCTCCAATCGCAAAATGAAATTGGTTAATGCCCTAAAAAGTTAGAATGGCCCGGAAACGGGAGATCATTTTATGTGACAAATATATGCAAAACTGCCCCCTAATCTGCATTCTAAAATAATTTTTTTTTCTTTCCGCGAAAGATAAGTGACAAAATACAACGATTTATTTAAAATAAATAGCACAACAAAAAAGCAACTTTAATGTTCAATAAATTGACTACCAACAACCTCGTTATACTCATGTCGCACGCACCATTTCCGACTTTTGCTAAATTTATTTTTTATTTATTTTTCGTATTACCACCCGGACTTAGGGTTAATAGTAGGAAGGGTGTGTGCGTTTTTGTGCCCAGAAAATTAGGTAATTGGGGCAAGGTAGGTAAATTAGGTAAGTATGGAATAAATATAGAAGCAATTCAATCATTAACAAAATATTAAAATGGCTTACTTGTTTACGAAGAAACCGAAATGCATTATGATGTATAATCTCGGGCGCTTTTTCGTATTTGTCCATAGCCCGTTTTTCCCAACTTTTTTACTGGACAATTTTTTTCTTTTTCGGCGTACAATTATCTATCATGTCGCTAGAGAATTCCGTGTTTTTTTTAACATCTCTTATAGTCCAGGCAAAATAAGGTTCGACTTGGAACAAATTGCAACAGAATTTTTTTCACCACCAGGCATTCCCATAAGGTGTCTAGAACATCATACTAAAAGTCCTAAGAAATCAACGTTGAGGAAATATGTCTAATTTGCATAAATCCAAGATGGCCGCCAATTTTCGATAATTTGCCACATCTCCGCATTTAGATGTCATAATTGAGTGATTTGAAGTGCTAAAATGGGGTTTTTGAACACAAGGATTTACGTGGAATAGGTTACATTTTTATTGGATAAAGAATTTATAGCCAAAAATCCAATATGGCCAAAAAATATTGAAAAATGTTCATATGCGTGGTATCCGAAACATAGGCAAACTGAAATGTGACTGTTTTGCTGCCTCATGTGACTAACTCTTGACTAACTTTATATTATAACTTTTTATATTTAACTATTTATTTTATAACTTTATATATTATTTTTGTTTCTATTCCAGGGTAATTAATCTGAGATTCAGCAAACATTGACAATGGAGAAGTGTCGCATCTGTAATGAATCAATCTCTGACGGAAAGGCGACAGTTGTTCTTCGAACAAAAGGCAGCGATGGCGTGAATTGTGCAAGTAGTCAACGTGGTAGCGATTTGGTAGTGAATCCAGGAGAGACACTACACGTAGAATGTCGCCGCAACTATTGCAAAGCAGAAAACATTGCACGTGACCTAGCAAGGCAGCAACAACCACCAAAACCCTGCTGTGAGCTCCGTTCTGAACTACACTTCAATTTTCAAGAACACTGCTTGTTGTGTGGACAGTCAGCTAAAACTGGTAGGAAGCAAAGAGAACTGGGTGTTTTCCCAGTTAGGACAGAAGACTTTCAGAAGAGTATCCTTCAGGTTTGTCATTCTAGAAATGACGAATGGTCTGCAACAGTATTAGGCAGAATAGCATCGGTGAATGACCTACACGCAGCGGATGCAATGTATCACCAGCAGTGCAGTAGCAACTTTAGGACAGGGAAAAACATTCCTACTAAGCACTCTTTAGACACCAGTAGTACTGGAGACGAATCAAAGAGGCTCAAACTCGGAAGGCCTGAGATAGACGAGAGAACGTCAGCGTTCCTGGAAGTGGCTCAGTTCTTAGAGGAAAATGACGAGGAGCAAACCACCATACATGACCTTGTTCTCAAAATGTCAGAGTTTCTTCAGAACACAGAGCATGAACCTTACAGTGCTAAATACATGAAAACTAAAATAAAGGAGCACTTTGGCGAGAGGGTTTTAATGACTGTGCTGAGCACCAAAGAATGTGTGGTCACATTGCGAGATACAGCAAGCTCAATCCTCTATGCATTCCACAAGCAACAGAAAGCTGAAAATATTGAAGATGACAAGTTGAATATTATTGAAGCTGCTGCAAAACTCATTGCCAGTGATGTAAAGTCCATGGAAACCCCAAAGGATTTCTATCCAGACACGGGCGACATTGCTGATTCTGCTAGCTACATACCAAACTCATTGCAATTACTGCTTAGGACTATGTTTGCTGGCAAAAATGTTGGTGTAAAACTTGCTTCGATTGGGCAGGCCATAATGCAAGCCATACGACCAAGGGCAATAATAACCCCTCTTCAGCTTGGCCTCGGTATCCAGATGCACCACCATTTTGCGTCACGTTTTTTGGTGGACACGCTTCACGGGCATGGGTTTTCATCTTCCTATGCTGAGGTCATGAAATATGAACGGAGTGCAGCTGTTGTACAAGGTACTGAGATCCTAGGGTATTCCGAAGAGCACCACATAGAGTATATTGCCGATAATGTGGACCATAATGTGGTAACAATTGATCGAACTTTGTAGCCACCCTCCTGCCTTATTTGACTCGTCATCCCTTCCCTTGCAGGCCAATAAGGCAGTCCTTGCTGATGTTCTGTGGAAGTCTATAGATGAAGAACAACGTGAGCCGAGTGTAGACCAAGTCCAATATGTCCTTGATGGCGGCGCGCTACTCCATCGGATTCCCTGGCCAAGAGGTTCCACATATAATAGTGTGTGTCAGATTTATGTCAGATATGTGACACAGAAATATGGAGCTGCTGTCATTGTTTTCGATGGCTACAAAGATGAACCCACAACTAAAGATGCCACACAACAAAGAAGAACAGGAACCTGCTCTAGTTTGACCGTAAGCTTTGCTGGTGATATGATCATCCAATCCAAGAAGGAGGACTTCCTGAACAACAAGGCAAACAAACAGCGCTTCATACATTTTCTCAGCGACAAACTAGAAAGAGCTGGATGCAGCACAGAACACGCAAAGCATGATGCTGATGTCCTCATTGTTCAAACAGCCCTTGCCTCTGCCAGAACAAGAGATACGGTTCTCATTGGTGACGACACAGATTTGTTGGTCCTCCTGTTGTATCACGCTGATATGACCAAAAACGAACTGTTTCTGGTATCAGAGTCAAAGCAAGCCACCATATCGAGAAGGGTGTGGTGCATAAAGCAGTCGAAAGAGTTGCTGAGTCCTCAGATTTGCGACCATCTGCTCTTTGTCCATGCTATTCTTGGCTGTGATACCACTAGTCGCCTGTTTGGATTGGGAAAAGGTTTGGCAGTGAAGAAGGTGAAGACTGATTCCCTGTTTCGTGAGCAATCAGAGATGTTCCACAAATCAGGGCAAACACCGGAGGACATAACTGCTGCAGGAGAGAAAGCTCTGGTATCACTGTACGGTGGTACCAAAGAGTAAGGACTGGACAGCTTAAGATACAAACGGTTCTGTGACAAGATTTCCAAGAACACATCTTCCGTGGAACCACAAGCTCTACCCCCAACATCAGCAGCTGCAAGATTCCATAGCCTCCGTGTCTATTACCAGGTAATGGAGTGGAAAGGAACATGTGTCAACATGAAGCCACAAGATTGGGGATGGCACCTTGTGGACAGAAGGTTCATGCCTATACAGACAGATCAGCCCGCAGCACCACCGGAGATACTGGATGTCATCTGTTGTAGCTGCAAGAAAAACTGCAAAACAAGGAGGTGCACATGCCAAAAATATGGTCTCCATTGCACTGCCGTGTGTAGAGAATGTCGTGGTACAAGTTGCTCTAACTCACAGGTGCCAGATTTGTCAGATGATGTAGACGACAATGCTTAAACCGGATACCGCAAAGTGGCACAACTGGAATTGACACTCTTGAAATTAATATTGATGATCTGTTGTTGAAACACAGGCTTACTGTTGTTCATGAGTATGATAACAAACTTATCTATGGCTACAATTGTGTTTTCCTACATTTCAGTAGGCCCTAGGTTAAAAAATGTACCGAAAAAAATAAAATGTTGAGCAAATACATTCTAAAAATAGACATTCTTTCCAGCATATTGGATTTTTGGCTATAAATTCTTTATCCAATAAAAATGTAACTTACTCCACGTAAATCCTTGTGTTCAAAAACCCCATTTTAGCACTTCAAATCACTCAATTATGACATCTAAATGCGGAGATATGGCAAATTATCGAAAATTGGCGGCCATCTTGGATTTATGCAAATTAGACATATTTCCTCAACGTTGATTTCTTAGGACTTTTAGTATGATGTTCTAGACACCTCATGGGAATGCCTGGTGGTGAAAAAAATTCTGTTGCAATTTGTTCCAAGTTGGGCCCTAAAATGTGCTATATTGCCTGGACTATTAAAATATTTTAGATCTTAGGAGGAGTTGATCATCCCATATATAAATTTAATGTAAACTGAGCAACAACTTTTCGACCATCACCAAATTATTTTCTTTTTTTCTGTGTACAATTAGCGAGAATGTTGCATTTTGTTGTTTTATGTTAATAAAAAGGCATTTGTGAAATGTAAAACATGTAACCAAATTTTTTAAATATATGTTTTTATTTTTATTTTTTACAAGGTTCACATACAAAAAAACTATTGGCAATATGTTACAATAGACAACAGAACAAAAAAGGGTTAAAAAAACAAAAAACAAATAGGCAACGAATAAATATTACCAATGGTAAGATAAGTTTCCCCCCCCCCCTAATAAAATCTAAAATACCTGTAAAAAAAAGTTTGGAAAAACGGGTTGTGGACAATTACGAACAAACAACACCATGCAACATCGTCAAATAGTGGATGATCAATTTATAGCAAATTTATAAAGGAAACTGATCCCCATCCTAAAATCTAAAATATATGAAGAAAATTCCCAGACCCCGGAATTCTCGAGTGACATGATAGGTAAGCGCACACAGAAAAAGAACTTGAAACATTTGAGATCGTCAGAAAGAGGGGGATCGGTTTATGTTAAATTTATACACGAAACTGATCCCCTCTCTTAAAATCTAAAATATTTGAAAAATAATTTCAAAACAGACGGAATTCACTAGCAACCTGATAGGTAATTTTACATCGTCAAAAAGAAAAAAATTTGGTCAGTCAAAAATATGGGGAAAACGGGTTGTAAGCGCCCAGTTTTTTTATTAGTGTTATATAGTAATCAAATTATCACCTCAAAATTTGGTACAAAAATTCTTCTAGTTTTTTTTTATTGTTTATATTTTTGGATGCGGTTTTCAATATTGAATTCCTCGTGCATATTTCTATTATTTAAGCTCAAAGAAAATACAGTTCATTTTAAAATATAAAAGATAAATTGATTTTAACATAATCTGAAGCGTTAATGACATTTTTGGGTCCTTACCTATTTTAATATAACCTTTTTTCTACTGAACAAAAATTCAATATTTTTATGTCAAAATGTAGCTTTTATGGGGTCCTAGAAAGTGCCAAAAAAAACGAATCAAATTTAATTAAAAACTGAATTAGTGACAACGCTTGTAAATTGCCGCGAGTGACCGAAATGTGACCATAACAATATCATACACATACTGCCGTATGTGTATGATATCAATATTAGTTTTGCCTTCTACCCCTAAAACTGCCTTTGCCCCCCTGAGTTAGAAGTCTGGCTATGTGCCTGATTTAAACAGAAATTGCATAAAACATGTTACGATGAAATTAAATGATTAAATGATTTCAGAAAATTAAGAGTGATAAAAAATCAAAAGGCTTTTTTTAGAATTATCGGATTAAATATTTTATAGAATTTAATGCATATGATGACCTATATATTACTAGGCTTTCTTTCTCGGCGTTTTGGCTGAGATCAAAGTGTAGTATATGTTCTGATGGATGCTACACCCCCTAGGGCGGTACGATCTTGGTCTTCGAGCCTTGATTCTGTCGATCTGGAGGATTGTCCTGTGCAGTTCTAGGAGACACATCCTCATAGGCTTTGCCTTCTCACCCTTTGAGAAGGGGTTGGTTTATTGCTAATCGTCTGAGGCTCCCCTTCCGGGAAATGCTGCCGGGGCTGCACAGGCATGTTTTGTAGGCCATAGTGCTTTTTTTATAGGGCGCTGTCTTTTCAATCCCACTTTCCAACCTTGTGTCACGTTTTACCACTTCGGGAGGGAGATTAATTTTTTTTTTAATATAATACTAGGCTAAGGCATTTTATGTTCGTGCGTATATTTTCACCTTTTCTCACTAGCCTTGAACTTTCCGTGGACATCTGTTAGGATCGCGGGTGATGTTCCCGCGACTATAAACGTGCAAAGTTGAATCAAGCGATGTTGCATGCAAAGACAGAGTAATAATTAATAAACAAAAATGAAGTAGTTCAAATAACGTTTATTGAACGTGTGTGTACGTGGAATGGTGAAGTGTGTGATGTATGCACGTGTGTCGATGGAAAAACAGTTCTTGAAAAAGGTATAAGAAGAAATGAATCCGGTGTGGGGAAAGTCTTTGAAAGCCGTACACAAAGAAAATGAGTTGAGAACTCTTACCGTTGCTTGACCACGTGTTGACGGAAGAAACGTGTGTTGGTAGTTGTTTTGCCGAGACCAGTTGAAGAGAAAAGCGTGAGACGAAGCGCTAGTGTATTAGCGTCGTTCTGTCGACCAGAGAAGAGAGAGAGAGAGAAAGACGGAGCGCTGGTGCCAGCGTTGTTCTGCCGAGGCTGGTCGGTGAAGAAGAGAGATGGATTTTCCGTTTGCAACGGTTTTTATAGTCAGAAGGGCAGATAACTCTGGTGTCGCTTTACAGTGCCACCTGTCGGTGAAAAAGCGACACCTACCGGCAAACCGGTGTAGTTATGTTTTGAAAGGAGGAGGTAACTGCTACAAGGACTCCCCCCCCAGATTGAAAAATATTGAAAATATTATTCAATATGTACAGTTGTAGATGAGAAGCATTCTTTGTGGGTATGTCTGTTTTGCTGTTGAAGATTAGAAAAAGTAGTGTGCACGCTACTTATTTCTGTTTCTGCATTGAATGATTGATCGCAAGTGCGTCTGCAGAATTGAGTGTTTGTAACGCATGTGGATCAGCGTGTTGTTTGGGTCTGCGTCAAGTTTGAGCGCAAGTGAGTTTGCGGTCGAAAAATGTTGAGTGCAAGTGAATTTGCACTTGTTGGTGGTGTTGTTCATGTTGATTAGTCTGTGTGGTGCGGAGCTGATGAACGAACGTTGAATTGTCAGTGTTGTCCGGGAATGTTTGATGCTTGGGTCTGCACGGTTGTTGATGAATGAGCACAAGTGGGTCTGTGCGGTGTTGATGAGCGAGCACAAGTGAATCTGTGCAGTGTTGATGAATGAGCACAAGTGAGTCTGTGCAGTTGTTGATGAATGAGCACAAGTGAGTCTGTGCAGTTGTTGATGAATAAGCACAAGTGGGTCTGTGCAGTTGTTGATGGTGTTCATGTTAATTAGTCCGTGTTGCGGAACTGATGAACAAACATCTAGTTGTTGAGATTGGTGGTACACTATGGTCAAAATCAGATGCACAAATGTCTGCAAGTGAGTTAGCAGGTCCAGATACAAGTGGGTCTGTACTGGTGTTGGTGCGCGTCGTTCGAGTTGATGTGTCCCCCAGTTGATCAATGAACGTCCAGTTGTTGAGTTTTTAGTCGTGCTTGTGCAGTTGTACTCATTTTAAACTGGTGTGATTTCTTCCATAGTGTTGTCAGTGAGGTCCGGAAATGTTTGGTGCTTGATGAATGTCCGGGAAGATGTGGTTGTTCAAGTTGATGAGTCCTCCTGTTGATCAATGAACGTCCAGTTGTTGAAGAGGGTTGGTAGCCCTTGAAGGGTGATGTTCTTGCTTGCTGAGCCTGACTTTTTATAACCAGTATTAAGTCTTTGGGCTTGGTGATGTTATTCGTGTTTGGCATCGTGTGTTGTCTATTTTGTAGTTTTCTCTTCTTTTATATATATATATATATATTTCCAACACGTGGGTAGAAGGGAAAAATTTAAAAAATGGAGCCGGAATTTGTTTCACACACGGAATGACGTTTTTTGTTTTCGTTTTAGTTTGTTTGAATGTTAGTTTCCACGTAGAGAAAGAATGGCGGCTTCTCTTTTCTTTGTTGTCGAAAAGAAAGAAAACAAAAATCGTATTTTCTTTTTTTTTTGTTTGAATTTTCATTTCCACGTGGTTAGGGAAAAGATGGCAGCTTCCTTTTTTGCTTGTTGTTGAAACAGAAAATAAATTCGTATTTTCTTTTTTTGTTTGAATTTTCATTTCCACGTGGTAAGAGAAAAAGATGGCGGCATTATTTTGAATGTTTTTATCAACACGTGGTTGTGAAAAGGATGGCGGCATGTGAGCGTTTGTCTTCTTCTGTTTTCTTTTTATCTTCACGTGTTCAAAACAAAGGAAGTGGCGTCTTGTAAGGTCCTTTTGTTCGTCGAAAAAGAAAAGAAAAAAGGATTGGCAAAAGTTTGTCTTTTTCTTTGTATATAATTTTCCGACACGTGGGTAGAGAAAGAGAAGAAGAAAAAAATGAAATTGTCATTTGTTTTATATTCGGAGAGAGCAGAGAAATGTTTTTGTTTTTCTTTGTTTGGGTATTTCCACGTGGCCAGGACAAAATGGAGATGGCGGCTTCTTTTTTTTGTTTGTATATTTCTACCACGTGGGTAGAAAAAAAAGAAAAAAGATGGGTGCGTAATTCGTTTCACCACGGAAAGATAAAACGAGAAATGATATATTTTTTTTTGTTGTTCTAGTACGAAATTAATTACTCCGCCACATACAACAAAGCTTGCACGTCGGGTCACCAATTGTTATGATCGAGAGGGTGATGTTCCCGCGACTATAAACGTGCAAAGTTGAATCAAGCGATGTTGCATGCAAAGACAGAGTAATAATTAATAAACAAAAATGAAGTAGTTCAAATAACGTTTATTGAACGTGTGTGTACGTGGAATGATGAAGTGTGTGATGTATGCACGTGTGTCGATGGAAAAACAGTTCTTGAAAAAGGTATAAGAAGAAATGAATCCGGCGTGGGGAAAGTCTTTGAAAGCCGTACACAAAGAAAATGAGTTGAAAACTCTTACCGTTGCTTGACCACGTGTTGACGGAAGAAACGTGTGTTGGTAGTTGTTTTGCCGAGACCAGTTGAAGAGAAAAGCGTGAGACGAAGCGCTAGTGTATTAGCGTCGTTCTGTCGACCAGAGAAGAGAGAGAGAGAGAAAGACGGAGCGCTGGTGCCAGCGTTGTTCTGCCGAGGCTGGTCGGTGAAGAAGAGAGATGGATTTTCCGTTTGCAACGGTTTTTATAGTCAGAAGGGCAGATAACTCTGGTGTCGCTTTACAGTGCCACCTGTCGGTGAAAAAGCGACACCTACCGGCAAACCGGTGTAGTTATGTGTTGAAAGGAGGAGGTAACTGCTACACATCTAAAAGTTTCTGAAGAATGTAAATAAAAAAATGTATCTATTTTGTAAGGATCCTTACAGCCTCTTTCTCACAAAAGAGACGTTGCTAGTCTGTCTCTACTCTATCGTTATTTTTATGGTAGGTGCTCGGCTGAGCTCCAATCTATGGTTCCCCCCCCCTGTAAAAAAAATCACGACAAAACACGTCTAGTGTCAACCACTGCAAATAATTTTCTTTTCTTCCTTTGTGTACCTAAAGCTAAACAGAACATCCGTGAACAAAGTTTCTTTCCAAGAACTTCCCATCTGCAGAATACGGAGCTGCTTTCCAGCTGAGTACAACATGATCGTTTTTAAGTCCAATGTTAACAAATGCTTGTTGAGCCGCCCATTTAAATAATCATATTCTGACCATTTAAACCATCGTTTCCAATTTTCTCAATGGTGTTGTTTATGTCAACTGACAATCTCATTAATTTTTATCCTCGAGTGGCCTTCAGGCCTTGATAAGTGGTGACTCATTTGTATAAAGGAATTAGTGTATGCGCAATAAAGGAATATTCACGAATTCCGAAGGGTACTTGCTACATTTGTAGGTTGTTTTTTTTTTATTTTTAATCGCCAAAAAACGAATTCCAAAAACGTCTTCCGTTCTATATTATTGCATTAATTGTCAAAGAGAAAGGGAGGGGGATATAGAGAGAGGGGGAGAGAGAGAAAGGGAGAAAGAGAAAGAGCAATTGGGGTGGGGGGGGCTAAAACGGAGGACGTTAAAAGAGAGGTTTTGAAAGAAAGATGTTACACACATTTTTTGTAATTCTTCTATTTTACCCCGAAAAACGCTGGATATCACTGCTTGCTTCTCTCTCTATATATATAGATATATAGATATATAAATTAGTCATTACCTACAGACATCGATGTTTCATGCTTACACAATCTTCAGTGAAGGAAGCTAATTCCCAACGGTCGACGGGCGTGAACTCCGATCACAAATCGCCACTGATTCGCAGTCAAGAGAGTTACCAGTTGACCACCAGAAATTAGCTTGGAATTTAGGAGGAATTTAACTTTGTAAATACCAAGTCGGCGAGTATTCACAGCAAGCGGCGAAGAGTGATCAACAACAACAACAACAACAACAAATCGTGTTGGATCTCGCAATGAATTTGAAGGAGTGTATATAGTATATATCCTTAAGAAAACGCTTTTTGAAATGTATTATAGAATTTTGAAAAACCAAGAAACGTTATTTTTTTTTTTAATTTCATATATATTTATTATCTTTCTTCAGGGCCGTCAACGAGACCAGACGAAACTTTTTCTCTTGGAACCACGTGTGGATTTACTTGCGATTTTAACACAAGCAAAATGACTAAGAAAAAAAAGAAAAAAGAAAAAAGAAAGTGCATAACTCTTTGTTAAGGCCTTCTTACGGCGATAGTCTTAGAGACATATATTTATGAAAACTGATTTTATTCATATAATAAATATATATAAAAAAAATTTTTAAATAACTTTTTTTGGCTTTTTAAAAATTCTATAATACATATATCTCTCTCTCTCTCTCTATATATATATATATATATATATATATATATATATATGTATATATATATATGTATATATATGTATATATATATATGTATATATATGTATATATATATATGTATATATATATATATATATGTATATGTATATGCATATATATATATATATGTATATATATATGTATATGTATATATATATATATATATGTATATATATATGTATATATATATATATGTATATATATATATATATATATATATATATACATTCAAGGTCATATCAGACATCCACATACCCCCAACTGGGTGAAGCTCCGAATGATAAAAGAGCCCAGCCTGACCAAGAAATGATTTTCCCATAAACGTAAAGCATAACATTTTTGTTTATACTTATATACTTATCATCCCCACCCCTACCCACCCCCTCGTAAATGTGATGACATGGGATGATTTAGGTGAATATCCAGAGATTTTCGAAATCCTCCCCGAATGTTTCCAGTATATCTTAATCCATCTACTGTTTGTAAATGTTCTTGGGGGCAAACATAGAAAACAGGAGCAGAAAGACATCCCATGTGAATTGGGCTGAGCATTACAACTGCAGCTGAGAAGTGAGCTGAGAAGTTTCGATGATTATCGAGAGACTTCGGATTTGAATTCAACTTTTTATCTACACCCTTTCTTTCATGTTAATTCAAAAAGATCCTCTAAATAGTAGTATTGTGAGGTGCCTTACTATATATTACATCTTTATATATATATATGTATATATATATATATATATATATATATATATATATATATATATATATATATATATATATATATATATATATATATGTTTTTTGAAGGTTTACCAAAACATTTCGTTTAATAAATCATTAATCACAACAAAAGACTTTCTTGAACGAAATGTTTTGGTAAACCTTCAAAAAAACACATATAAATGCTCTGTACCCCGTAATCGAGTATCATCGAGCTTATTTCTATTGGACTAATCCCGGTCTTTACTGAATATACTATCTTCTAAGTGGAAAATATATATATATATATATATATATATATATATATATATATATATATATATATAATGCATTTTTATGTAATTATTTTTATTGGTGATTGCAGCGTTCGTTGTTATTTTGCTTACTATCTCACTTCCTAAGTGATTAAGATGCAGAAAATTGCATTATTAGTCGCCCTTAACTTTATAGGACGTATTTTTCGTAAATATATATTTTTTTATTTATTTTATACGTACATAAAAGTTAGCAATGCTGATGACGGCTGTGAGCCAGAAACACTTGTCTATGGATTACTTTTATGTACGTATAAAAAAAAATAATAAAATAAAAAAAAATATATATATATATATATATATATATATATATATATATATATATATAGGCAGCATCTTCTCTTGCAGGCAAGTGTTATTGAATATAAGAGACAACTTATGTCTGGATATCCTTTGATAGATCCTTTCAATAGTCCGAATCAGGATCTTAGTTTCGGAGGGGAATTGGCTGATGAATTCCCGCCAAAACCATCTATAATATTAACACATGGTCTGTACCTGATTATCCTCATTCCCCTGAAGATGGACCCGGATGGGTCTGAAAGTATTTAGGACACAAATCAAAACTATGGCAAATTCATCAGCCAATTCCTCTCCGAAACTAAGATCCTGATTCGAACTATTGAAAGGATCTACCAAAGGATATCCAGACATAAGTTGTCTCTTATATTCAACAATATATATAATTTATATATATATATATATATATATATATATATATATATATATAAATATATATATATATATATATTGTTGAATAGAAGAGACAACTATATATATATATATATTGTTGAATAGAAGAGACAACTATATATATATATATATATATATATATATAGAGAGAGAGAGAGAGAGAGAGAGAGAGAGAGATAGATATGATAAAGAATGGAAATAGTGTTCTGACGTAATGGAAAATGAAAAAAAGAAAACTAAAAAATATCATTCATGTATTCATTAACGTTTCGTCTTTATTGAAAGACTTCTCCAGAATGATGGTCTGACGAAAATAACAAACAAGTACAAAATGTTTGAAACAGTGATTGTTTCAGATATTTTGTACCTGTGTGGCATTTTCTTTATTTCATTCAAACTTTAAAAATACTACTACTAATAATAATAATAATATCCAGCATAATAACTCTATCTCTATTAACTTATACTGTTCCAATCAAATACCACCAAACTTTAGATTGAACCAAAAAGCCTTTTAAAATATTGTACACCGATATGTATCTCCTACTGACAGCAATAATAAAGTAAGACTACAAGAAATTTTAAACTCAAAATTTTGTAGTAACAAACAACTCCTCCCACATCAAAAACATTAGAAAGAATCAATGTTATCTATAAGTTCCAATGCCTTTTGGGAGAATGCAACTCTAATAATAATAATAATAATAATAATAATAATAATAATAATAATAATAATAGCTACATAAGTGTTACTATCAGTACCCTTTCCCATAGTCTCACTATGCACCTGGTAAATTTCAGTTCAATTCATGTAAATTGAACTAGAATTTACCAGCATTTAAAAAACAGCCCCCCTCTCTGATTTTGGACAAATTTTAGTTGTTATTATTATTATTATTATTATTATTATTATTATTATTATTATTATTATTATTAACAACAACAACAACAACAACAACAACAACAACAACAACAATAATAATAATAATAATAGCTACATAAGTGTTACTACCAGTACCCTTTACCATAGTCTCACTATGCACCTGGTAAATTTCAGTTCGATTTATGTAAATTGAACTAGAATTTACCAGCATTTAAAAAAACAACCTCCCTCTCTGATTTTGGACAAATTTTGGTTAACAACACAAAAATATTACATTCCGATTTTTTTTTTAAATAAAAGTACTTGAAGTTATCTTTATTAAAACCCAGCAATCTGAAACAAATAACATTCCATATGAAACTAGTAACAATATTTTGAAATGTTTAACATGAATACAATTTATCCTGTGACGCTAATTCTGTCATCCCAAAATAACCAAATTAGACCGGTATCATTAAATTCTGCTATTTTTCTGAGTTATATTTTTTAATTCTCTTTTTTCAAATGAAAAAAAAACTAATTTTTTTTTATATCATTCACACAGTTTTCTATAAATACCAGTCTTATATTCTCTTCTCTTGTTTTTTATGCAGAATCTGCCAGTATCATCTTTAGAGTGTCGTGCATTGTGCATGGTCATTAGTTTTCTAGTCTTCGGAGTTATTTTGTCCAGCCTATGAAGGTTCCAGAATATTTTACTAGGGATACTGTAGTGGAATAATGAAGCTGAGAAGTGTATCAAATAAGAGCAGAAACTATGGAGTGAGTTGAGAAAACGTTTAGTGAATAAGGATATGTATCTGATGGCAAAGATGACAGCAAGAAGAGCGATTTACAAAAAAGTCTTATTCTTTTAGTCTTTTTGTTCAGAATGAAAAAAAAATGGCCTAAATTTATTTGGTGCAATTTATTTTCCTTTATCCATTCATTCCGTCGTTTACAAATAGGATGTAACTTTGCAACTAATTCCTTCTCATTGAAATGCCAACAAAACAGTTTGGGCCCACTAAGTCATTATTTTACCCACCTTCTTCCGGCTAAAATATCTTAGCAGATGTCATAATGAGTTTGTTAGTACGTCTTACCGGAAAAGTATCAGCTGATCGCATGTTCTGCTAATGCTTCATTCAACACCTGGTTAATCCACCAATTTCCAAAGCTGTGGGTGGCACAACTAACCTGAAATGCATACAGAATGTGGGTAGGAACACCAAGGTGTTATCTCCCTTTGTATAATGATAAAAAGAGTTTTGTTCCTTTGGGACAATTTCTTAGAGTGATCTCCCTTGCTTGCATATTGTTGATTATTAACTGCAGCCTCGTAACTCTCGCTTCCCATATTTTGTCCTTTCGTTCTCACATTCCATGAGCGATGTTTCTGACAAAGGGAGAATAATTGCTGTTTTCTGGATCGGAATCTATTCATCTAACACTTATCATCGGCTAGTTTTTTACCTTGAAGTAGTATTTTTTAGCTCCTTACATTAAGTGGCTTCGTGCCTTGTCTGGAGTGGTTTCCATAAAAAAAAAACTAGGAAAACCAAGATGGTGGTTGGGACAAACGGATGTGTGTCTATCATTGTATTTATGTGATAAGTAAACTAACAGAAGGTTCCTAATTTTCTCCTCTTTTCTATTCACTAACAGCTTGAGTAGGTGTTGTTCATACCAGTCGAGGATACATCCTCAGTCAATCAGTTCGACAGTGGCTTTGTTGCTGTCAGGCTAAGTTATGATTCTATGTAGTCCTAGGAGCTCTACTTTCCCAGGCTTTACATTCTCTCTTTGAGAAGGGGTAAGTTTATTGCTAATTACCTGAGGCGCCCATGTCAAGAAATGCTGACGGGGCTGCTCCGGCATTTTTGTAGACCAGCGGGCACTTCTGCTAGCTGCGTGTGGCACGACTAACCTGAAACGCTAGTGCATGGAGCTAAAAGAATATATCAACTAAAATATAACAATCGAAATTAATAAATGCAACATATTAGTTTACATACGTTCCAAGAAGGCAACATAAACAACAGTTTCGTGTACGGTCGTTTCTGAGACGATATGGATTTTTATTCATATCAAGATCTTCATCAGCACAGAGTATAGACACCAAGTTCGAAGTAAAAACATAGCATGAAGACTAGAGTGCAAATCACTCTCAGTTATACAGCAATTTGAGAGGTTGAGGGAGATTTGGGATATGATATTACAATGAACTTCAAATAGTATCCAAAGCAACTAAATCGAACATACAAAGGGGCACAGTAGGGAAAATAAAGGTTGTCTACAGTATTGCTATCAGTCACAAGGTTAATTAATAGCATATTGCTATTAACTAATAGCATATTGATATTAACTAATAGCATATTCGTTTTGAAAAGGGGCATTTTATTAATTAAGTATCATTTGTTATCGTTTTTGTTTTAATTCAAAGACCGTTTAGATTTTATATAACAAATAGTTCTGTTTCACAGAATTGTCTTATATCCTGGACAAATATTTATCATTTGTGTTAGAACGTTTCATTTCTTTAGAGTGACTGACTTGATCTTTAACCAGTTGCGATCTATTTCTAAATTGAAAGTGAAGGAACAAATTGATCTCTTCTTTCTTTTCCTTTCTTTACGGTCAAATTTAAAAGATAAATAAATTTGTATTGAAATTACCAACATTTGTATGTTTATCTATCTATATAAATACATGAGAAAGATTTTGTTCCATGTTTACCGCAAATATAGCAATCCTATGGATTCAAAGAAGTGGTGCGGACTGACCCAATCAAAGGTCAATGTGTCTGTTTCTTGGGTATTATACTCGAATGTAGGTTCACGAAATCCAATTTACGAAACTATATTAGAACAATCGCGACTATAACATTAATAAGAATAAATAACTAATAAAATAAACACTGTGTAAAGAACAAAAAATAAAAAAGGCACTGTATAAAAATAAAAATAAAATAGACACTGTATAAAGAACAAAAAATAAAATAGGCACTGTATAAAGAATTAAAAATAAAATAAACACTGTATAAAGAACGAAAAATCAATAGAACAAAAGGAATAATTTAAAACGAAAACACATTATTCTGCTAGCCTATTAGAATAATATAATGGTGAACGAACATATACTACACTGATCCCCAAAGGAGGAGGTAAGGACTGAGTAAAAATAGAGGAGGTAATACCTGGGAGCCCCCTCCTAAAAAGAAGGTAATGCCTGGCAATATGGTCTCATGACACCAGAACAGATATTACCATTATCCCCTCCCCCAAAGGAGAATGTAATATCTGGCAGGATTATCCCCATCCCCTTAAAAACAGAAGAGGTAATTCGAAACAGCCACAACTGCTTACTGCCTGTTCTGCGTTGACATATAGTGATACTTCTGGCAAATGTGACAAGACTAAACTCCTAAATTAGCAAATTTTAAACAAAAATAGCTCAAAATGCCAGCACGCCAAGTACTACTACTAGTAATAGATTATATAGAGAGAGTAATACCACTGTATCTTCTCAGTATATATAAGGCAAAATCTAATATAAAGAAAAGTCAGTTGAATGTTCGAAGTTTAATCGCTATAGCATTGCATCTGACAACTCGATATTTGATTCTGCCTAGCCAGTGAATTACATAGATATTCAATCTGTGTTCTTTACATAAAAATACGAAATTCTAATCGATTTCATCGATTAAATATTCTATCCCACCCGATAATCATTTCAGTAATAGACACTTAGAGAGATTCACCGGTAATGTTCATTATATAATCAACGGTTACGATTACCCAATGAAATCGTTCTGTTTATTAAAATTTGATATTACAAATAGCGTAAAAATTATCCCACTGATTAAGTGCAAAATCTTTTCTTACATTTATCTTTTTAATTCGTTTTCTAGTGATTTGTTTCATTCAAGAGAGATAATGAAAAACATAATGATATCCATGAAGAGATAGAGCAAGAGAGAGAGAAGGAGAAAAAAGAGAGAGACACACAAATTTTACCTCTTTATTAATGCTGCATATGCGCATTGTAATAATAATTCTTCACATTTCTGTACATTAACAGATATAAGTTAACAATACTTCTTTCACTAATTGCTTAGCTTAAAGCAAATACCGATCATTTGAGTGTCTTCATTCATAATTAGTCAAAAAATTAAATATTAAATACGATCAACATTATCGGCTTCCATACATTTTTCAATGTTTACACTGCTACGACAATTTAAGCTATTTTCCCTCGTCTCTGACCTTCTTCCGACTCGAAAATAGAAGAAAAAATAAGAAGAATAACACAAGTATAATTTATATATTAAAACGAATTTATAATTCAAAAGTTGGTGCATTGGCTTTGGTCGCAGCATTTAGAGATAGAGGCTGTAAGTTCAAACCTCGGCCGCGAAGTTTTTACTTTTTTTGCAAAATTTAAATTAGTTGTTTCAGTTTTCAGTATTTAGCAATTTCTTTGCTTTTACTTTTGTTTTTCCCCTGTATATTACATAATCAACGGGAATTAGAACCTTTAAAAGACATCAAGTTGTTCTTTCAATGTTTAAAATTAAATACGGAAATTTAAAAAAGATTCCTGATAGATTTAAAGAATTCATAACATACTTCTTTTCACAAACATAACAAATAATTTGTTTTAAACACAGCACTGCAAGTCTGGCTATTAGCTTCTTATTATTTATAAAATAAAGCCGATGTTAGGTTTACACCGACTGTAACAATGTTCATAAATAAGAATTTACTTCACACCTTTTTTTCACAAACATAACATATTCTTTGCTTTAAACACGGCACTGCCAGTTCAGTTCTTAGACTCTTATCTAATAATATACTTTTTATTTAATTTCTAAGAATTGAAGAAAAATTATACATCACTAGCAATCAAATCGTGCTTATTTAAAGTTATATTTTGCTTTCATTTTTTACGGGTAATATAAAGATAATATATTAATAATGTATTAATTTATATTGATATTTTTTTATATCTGTGTGACAGTTTAAAAACTGACTGCAATAAGATACTCTCGGGAAACGCCGAATCGGGTCAGCTAGTTATTTCCTCGCTCAGTTCTCATCTTAGCTTCAGCTTTAGTTAATCTAGATTAGATCTTTTACAGTAAGTGAATCGCTCTATAGCGGTGGCAATTATATATATATATATATATATATATATATATATATATATATATATATATATATATATATATATATAATTATAATTTAATATCATAATTTAATATTTGTTTATAAATATTATATATATAAAATTATAATTTAATATTATAATTTAATATTTGTTTATAAATATTATATATATATATAATTTAATATTATAATTTAATATTTGTTTATAAATGTCATTTTATATATATATATATATATATATATATATATATATATATATATATATATATATATATATATATATATATAAGTTAGGAATATGTATATGTTTATATATTTCTATGTATAGGAGTCACTCTTAAACTAACCGATCATTATGAATTTTAGAACACAGTTGCTAGGCCAAAGGGTGGATAAAGTGGGCTATATTTAGTTTAAATAAATTGGATGCAAAGGGTGCAAAGAGGGGATGAAAGCTCTCCGTGAAAATTCAGATACCTCCAATTTTTGTGAGATATTAGA
Source organism: Sepiola atlantica (assembly GCA_963556195.1). NCBI lineage: Eukaryota > Metazoa > Mollusca > Cephalopoda > Sepiida > Sepiolidae > Sepiola > Sepiola atlantica. The sequence goes on along the minus strand of OY744524.1, from coordinate 73,653,296 downwards.
AATCAATTAATAAATATTCTGCAAATTTCAGCTTCTTTGGCGTATTGTAAAAGGATTTTAGATAGCATAATATGTGCAAATAATTCAAATATTTCAAATATTTCAGATTTGCATTAAATTTGATCCATAATCATTAGACACCATGAAGCAAGAGTCACTAAATCTCAATTTATTCTTAAGACCTCTTAAACTTAATCCTTTATACATTTTCTTGAATCAAAATCATGTAATGAATTTTGATCAAAATTTGAATACGGATTCTAGACATAAAGTTCAGTAAGATTATATCTAATATTAGGATTATATTCTAATTTTTGTAAGGGGACATAAAAGTGGTGTAAAACTGATTCAGGGAATTAATTTTACCCGTCCTGGAACGAGTATTCTTCTCGTTTGATATAATATTTTACAGTATTTTAGGCCATATACTTGAATCTTCAGGGGCATACAATCAAGATGTAGAGTTGACGTCACCAGACCTCTGAATGGCCTGCAAGGAACCTAAAGCCAGAGTAGCAAGATATGAGATAGGAATTTTTCAGCCGACTAGTGATCACAAAAGTTAGCAGTAAGTAACATGAATCAACGTCCCAACTGAAGCTAATGAGAAGCTTTCTCAGCCATGTCCAGCCCCTACAACATGTCAGGAAGAGATCAGCCTGCTACTGTGGACCAGAGGGAATCCCACCATTTGAAGCCCTTCCTCATGACTTAGAAGAACCGTTAGTCCAGTGAGGGATACTTAACCTCCTGAGAATGGGAATGGGGCGATCAAAAGCTGCCATGGCCAGATGGAGATACAAAAGCGACCTAGCCATTTGCGAATGTGGTAGGGGGCCATATGCTGAAGAACTGCCTTGCCTGCCCTATACTGCAAAACCATTCCAGCTTGGAAGAATTCGCAGAGTTCAATGATATTGCAAAAGACTGCATAAAGAAGTGGGAAACTGTCATATGACCACTCGCTTCAAAGACACACAAAGAAGAAGAAACAAAGGTTTAAGTTTCGAAGGTTATATTTATATGAAACTAAGAATAACTTTCAATACATTTGTGTTCAAGATTGGGCTCATCGGTACATAATAGATATGTGGATGGGATGGATTAAAGGCATAACTCTTTTTTACTAAAGAGGGAGTCAAATAAATTTAGTGTTAGTAAAGGTTGTTCTGCTTTTTGCCCAATGGCCCAGATCACTGTTAGTCTGTCCCTGGTGGTGGCCTAATTTGGACTAATTGTTTGCATTCAAGCTGCAAACAAAGCAAGGAGCTCCCTATTTCTTATTCAACTCTCCTTCTGCAAACTCACTCCTGAAATATTTCTCCCATTTTATGTCTTCCTTGTTAGACCGCTGTTAAAGTATGGTGTCCAGGTCTCTGCTCCATATCTAATACGTGTTATCTGGTTATCTGGAGAGAGTTCAAAGACTGGTTATTTGAATGTTGCAGAGATTATGAGATCTGTCCTACAAAAGCTGACTCGAAAAGCTTAATCTTTTCTCCCTTGAGCGCAGATGCTGATACGGTGATCTCATTTTGGTCTACATTCTCTTAATTGCAATTATGACTACCTTCAGGACCTACTATTCATTCCTGCACCAGAAAGAGGTCTGTGCGGGCATTACTTGAAACTGTTTCATTGCCGATTTAAATTGAATAGGATGGAGGTCGCTTTCATAATCAGGATCTCTGGACTTTGGAATGGACTTCAAGGAGATGTAGTAAATGCCTCAACGATGCAATAATTCAATGCAACAGATGGTGAACCACTGTATCCTCTTCTGTGTAAAAGTTTGATCCCCTTTCCCTACATGGCAACTAAAGCATGCTTTTTTATCGGTCAGATGTTTGTTAATATTTTGTATATAAAACATTGTACAATAGTGAAGCATATATTTCATATATGGGACTGTCAGTAAGTAAATATAAAGTGAACTACAATCGTAAATGTTTATAGACTAGTTTCTATCTTTATAAAGTTAACTACAATCGTAAATGTGTATAGACTAGTTTCTATCTTTATAAAGTTAACTACAATTGTAAATGTTTATAGACTAGTTTCTATCTTTATAAAGTTAACTACAATCGTAAATGTTTATAGACTAGTTTCTATCTTTATAAAGTTAGATATGTGTATATGCTTAGATATTCGCTCCTAAACTAATTAACTGATTATTATGAATTTTGGAACACAACTGCTAGAGGTAAGGAGTTCAAACTTGATATATATTTAGTTTAACTTAGTTTTATGCGAATGGGGTAAAAAGAGGGTGAAGGCCCTTTGCCAGAATTCGGACACCTTCGATTTTTGTGAAAATTTAACAATACGTATTTGGCATCAATTAATAAATATTTCGCAAATTTCAGGTTTTTCAGGTATTTTAAACGGTTTTTAAGGGGCATAATACGAGCAAAACCTCCTAATTCCCTGAATTTCAATTTCTTATTAAGATCCCTTAAGCTTAAGTCTTAAATTGTAGATATTTTCTAGAATCAAAATATGTAATGTATTTTTATCAAAATTGGAATAAGGATTCTAGATATAAGGTTTAGTAGCATTATACCTTTATTTTAAACTTCGTAAGGGGATATAAAAGTGGTGCAACACTGTTCTGCTCGGGAATTTATTTTTCCCGTCCTGGGACCAGTATTCTTCTAATTTAATATGTTATAGTTTATTAGTAGTTGCAACTAAATAAAAACTGATGCTTGTAACATTATTAAATGGTAATTTTCACTATATTTTGTTTATTCTATTTTGGTTCGTTTTCAGAAAAAAACGTTTTTGAAAATGAAGATTGCTGTGTGCTTTGTAATTGGCTGAAGAGTGTCTGTATGCAAGGCATCATGGGAAGCCAGATGCTTTGCTCATTAATGTTGTAGGAAACTTTGGCCGTCTAATAGATCTCTCTTTTTTGCTCAGGAATATTTGCGTGGAGAGACCGCTTTTTCAGATGGAGTGAAAAATGACGAAAGCAGCTGAATAAAAAAAGAAGGGCGAGGAATTAATAGCGAAAAGCAATACGAAACAGAGGAAAGATAATACATACACACACACACACACACACATATATATATGTATATATATATGTATGTATGTATATATATATATAATTATTTATAAATAATATTATCAAATTATATATATATACGAAACAGATGAAAGAGAATATATATATATATGTATATATATATATATATATATATATATATATATATAAATATATGAAATAAAAAAATGAATATATATAAGATGAAAGAAAAAAATATATATAAAATGGAAGAAAAAGAAAAGTAGAGAAATAAATATATATTGAAAAATAAAGAATATATATATATATATATATATATATATATATATATATATATATATATATTAGGTACATGCAAAAATGGACGCTGCTTGTACTGACTATCGTTCTTAAAAGTGGCTTTTCTTAATTTTTTAAAGTATTTTTCGTTGAAATTTTGATTGTGTTTGAAAGATAAAAGCATTAAGTTAATATCTAAAAGGAAACAAATGTATATTTACATGTGAATAAAAGTTAGAATGAAAAATATTATCAAAAAAGCGAAAAATCAGTTAAAACTGCTGATTCAATAAAACATGTTTAAAATTCGCTGGAAAGGTAAATATCAGTTTTCTGGAACTGTTTCAAACATAATTATTAAATTAAAGTTTTAAGAGAGTGAATTACAAAAGAATGTACCTCTTTTTTTACTAAAAATTGCTTAATTATGAAAAAAAAGTGAAAGTTAGGTTCCGGACATCTTTTCGCTGTGTTGTAATTGTAAACAGAAAATATGGCTACAAAATCTCTAAGTATGGAAGACTCGAACTGCCGTAATAGTTATTTTTTTAAATTTTTACGTTACGAACTGCGTCAATTTTATTAATTATTTTTACATGATGATTGATTAAAATCTTGAACAATTACATTACTCGATTTATTAAAAATATCGAATTAATAATTCATTAATCTTTAAAATTATTTCGTAATTCTGACGAAGCATTTTCAGGATTTGGCTTTTATCATTAAAAATGTAACATCCATTGATAAGTATGCGACAAATGTTAATGACTTACCGGAAGCTAAAAAGCCACATTGTCTCGCCATTGTCTCCCATGTTAAGTTTGGAAGAAACGCACAAGCAGCTTGCCCCAACATTTATATATACTAAACACACATATGTTGAGGTATATAAGGTTAAGAATTCGTCGGTGGGAGCACTACAACTTTGACTATCTAAGCACTAATTTGACAAAAGAAGAAGAAGAAGAAGAAAAAGAATGTTGACAGAAGGCAGTATGTAAGAGTACAGTGGAGGTCAAATTGAAAGAAGAATTAATCATATAACTTAACATAGCAAAAGGAAAATAACAGTGACAATCTACCAAAATACAAAAGTTAAAGTATTACATGTGATTAAGTTAACAAATTAATTTTACACCCTTTCAAGCTATTTTGACAATTCCTTTCCATGTGGTCTGTGCTAGGACCACTTCTGGCAGGAATTATTACACCACATCTTGGTCTTGGAGCCCACTTGTGGCTAGGACTCTTGCCCTTGCTATCAGTTTCCCCATAGATAAAGAGTCAATATCTGGAGCCTGCTGTAATCTGATAAAAATGGCATCAGTGAACCCTGTGATTAAGGTCAATTTGCCAGTCCAGTCAACAGTCTAATTAGGATACTATGGGCGTCCCCATCCCCGTTCAGGTCCGAGATCCCAGTCAATGGGTGGAAATGATTCACCAATGCTCACAAAGGCGATTTTGGCTGGGAGTGGCACAGAAGTGGTCAGTTTCTATTGACCAGGCGTTTTAGGAATGGCTGAGTATTTTCCGCTTGTCGGTGACTGAGACTAAGAACCGGACATAGGAGTGAGAGTTGCTTGCGATGGTTTTACAGCAGTTGACGAGTTTTGAAACAGTGACGAGTTTTACAGCAGTTTGCGACTCGGAGCGAAGACAATCAGTTTGGAGTCAACCTCAGATGAGAGCGGATCGGGGCGGATCAGACTGAGAAAGCGATGAGACATCTATCAACAGAAAACTTTTGTGGGGACCTCTTTTCACACTGACAATATCACACATACATCCAGAGCTCAATTGACTTATGCAAACAATTTGTCTTATATTGTTTTTATCATAGTGCGACCATGAGGGAGATCATCGGGCTACATAATCTTGCTGGCATCCATGTCCAATGACTCACTCACGCCATACATATGCTGAAGTTTCACCACCAGCCACATCTTATTCAGCTATGCTATCACATATCTTTCACAACTAAAACAGTGCGATACTTAGTTGGACCTTGAAAGGTCAAATTAACTTAAAAGGATGTAGGACGAAGTTGTTAGTTTAGCCGCAACGAGTATAAAAATAATTGGAAAACCTTTTCGAGAATATTGTTTAAAATATTTTCAAATATTTATAAGTCGGTTATTTAATTTACTACTACTAATGAGTCACCACTTCTCAAAACTAAAAAGCCACTCGAGGATAAGGGCTAATGAAATGGATAGATTGACAGTTGAATGATGATAAATACTATGAGAGGATTGAAAATCTTCACATACCATTCACTCAAAACAAAAACCGACCCAAGAAACAGCAATTATTCTTCTTTGTCAGAAACATCGCTCATGGAATGTGAGGACTAAAGGACAAAATAGTGGGGGGGGGCGAGAGTTACAAAACTACCAAAAGTAAATCCCAAATCCACTTTCTATTATGATTTATTATTTATTTATGTGATGCCGCAATTATCGCTCTTACATTGTTGATATCAGCAATCTGGTATAGTGGTCTCGTCCTTGGATCAGAATGAAGTATGATTCCATTCGGTCTTAGGGGTTCACACACAACGACGACGGCGGCAACATAGGTCTATAACGGTTTTATACACCCATCGGTAAGTGGAAATACAACAATATTTTGAGGTAATCTTTGACTGACTCATTCTAATCTTTCTCAGCCTGCCTTTTTCTTGCTTACCCTACATTGCGCACTTAATTTGACATCCCATAATATTATGTTTTGAGAGTTTAATCTATCCTACTATTTAATCCATAGATGGGGTAGTGGGAATATATGGATTCATGCCTTTTTTCAAAGAGCATGACAGAACTCAAACGCAGCATGCTGAGCCCGTAGTTAATGTCTGTCATCACTATACCATGCCATTTCCACATATCTATATATATAAAGTAAAGTTGTTTATCTCTTTGTTCATTTTACTTCAGTCGAAATTCCTGGGGCTAACACTTGATCTCTATATGAGATACATAGATATTCGAATATTCTATTAAAGTTCTCATTTACCTGTCAAACGTTGAGTTAGTAAAGAAGTTAAGAACATTAATTTTCCTCTCCCCAATTGACCAGTTAACTATGTTATAGTATATCTTTCTGGTGATCTCTTGGTTTTGCCGGATTCCAGGACAAAAAGTCATCTAGTCTGGTGGAGTATCCAGCTAAGTGCTTTTACTTGAGCTAACATTACTTAGAAAAGGTGCACCATTCCTCATATTAGCCAGTGTATAGCCGTGTCGAGGGGATCTTATTTGGGCTTCGAATATTATGTTATTTTGAATATTTGGTCAGAGTTTACTTGTAGACTGAACTATCCTCATGCCAGGTTGTCTTGGCAAACCCTTGTACAGACAGACCGAAGACACTCGAGGATAGTGTCTAGTAGGTAATTCAAACTCTCCAGTGGGTAATTCAAACTCTCCTTGTTTACATGTGTATATGTGTGTGTTATTGCATCACAGTTAAACGGTTAATCTAAGAGTCAAACAAATCAACACCTTCGATCCGATGCCCTAATCGATGTCATAAGTTCTTGAAGCTTTTTAAAAACTCATTAAAAAATGAAAGTACATAAAAGTGACATAAGAAACAAATGTTCCGACATTTTTAGCGTTTCCTTTTAGTCGACCGAACTAACATACTTATAATGATCGTCTATACTTTTCATGCCAAATCATTGTATGCATTTGACGTGTTGTTTACTTTGAAGAGAAAACATTTATTCTTTTTTTATTAAAAACGAAAAAAAAATATTTGATAAATATTCACTAGTATTTTTTTTACTTTAATAAGATTTTTTTTAATTTTATACTTATGTTTATTTATTTATTTTAGACAATCGAATTATTTTAGATCTGTGCAAAGAGGTCAAAAAAATTCCTACGCTGAACTTATTGAATATATTTCAATATATAATAGTTTACAAGAAAAAAAATTTTTTCAGATAGATGGCCTTGTGGATAAATCGTTTGGCTTCAGTTCCAATATTTTATGCACCATCATTAGGTTCGAATCTCACACTAATCAATTGTTTTGTTTTTCTGTAGCGTTCCAGTTATTTCCTAACCGATATCGACTATCATCATAAACCTGAATAATTTTGTTTTTAATAAAAAATGGATGACAAGTATTTAATAAATGTTCTTCAAGAAAAGTTGAGAAATCCTGCAAAGACGAATACTTCAGCTATATATATATATTCCACCACTTCCATATGTATATATTCAGCATTCATTAGAAAAATACTTAATGAGCTGTTTGAGATGTCTCCATTTCATATTTGCCCTGGGCCAATTACCAGTTTTACATTGACCTGTATAAAGCGAGCATGTTTTTTTCATAACGGTTGTGGGTTTAACAAGTGACGAAACTAGTGCTCTCATTCTGCTGCCCCTCTTCCCATCACCTCTAAATTTTTGTGGTTTTCTTCAAAATAAAAAAGAAAAAGAAACAAAAAGAAAAGAAGAAAGAAAGGATAAAGGAGGTCACTTGGACGAGTTTATGTTGTAATGTCTCGCTGTTGGCAGCTCCTGTCTGCTTGCTTCGGGGCTTGTAGTCGACTGTGAAGGCTATGAAGGACTTAAACTACAAGAGTATGCTTGACTGGCTAAACCCCACACAGTTTGAAACCTATGGGGCCTCCTTTTAGAATTAAAGTCAAACTCTTCTACAACGATTGCAGCACTATAAATTCTAAGGAAAATGGTTACAACTATTAGTAATGGAGATTTAGTATATGTCTGTCTGAAGCCGAAACTATACTATTACTTCTATTCCTAACAGAAATTTGGTATCTGTCTAAAGCCGGAACTATACTATTACTTCTATTCTTAACGGAAATTTGGTATATCTCTGAAGCCGGAACTATACTATTACTTCTATTACTAACAGAAATTTGGTATCAGTCTGAAACCGGAACTATACTATTACTAACAGAAATTTGGTATCAGTCTGAAGTCGGAACTATATTATTACTTCTACTGATAATGGAGATTTGGTATCTATCTGAAGCCGGAACTATACTATTACTTTTATTACTAACGGAAATTTGGTATCAGTCTGAAGCCGGAACTATACTATTACTTTTATTACTAATGGAAATTTGGTATCAGTCTGAAGCCGGAAATATATTATTGCTTCTATTAATAATTGAGATTTTTCTATTTGTCTGTCTGAAGCCGGAACTATATTATTACTTCTATTACTAACGGAAATTTGATACCTGTCTGTCTGAAGCCGGAACTATACTATTACTTCTATTAATAATGAAGATTTTGTATCTGTCTTTCTGAAACCGAAATTATACTATTACTTGGCCGAAATTATACTATTACTTCTTTTACTAAAGGAGATTTGGTGTATGTCTGTCTGGAGCCGAAATTATACTATCACTTTTATTAATATACTATTGTACGATCTTTTAATACTAAGTTCAATTTAGTATACTATTTCAGACGATTATCTTTCAATGCTCAATTCAGAGGAGGGGGGGGGGCAGTATCTGTCCCAGTGGCAGGATATCTTCCTCTTGGCATTATTTTCTCCTTTTTTTTTCTTGAGGAGTGGATAGTGTAGTATCTGTTCTGTTGTCATGATACCATCCTTCCAGGCATTACCTCCTCCTTTGCTTATTTTTTCCCATCCTTACAAGCAATTATTTTTTGAAAATTAAACTTTCACAATTAGCGATGGTTCAAATATCCTATAAGTTTTCTCCATCTCTCTTCGACACTAAACCAGTCTATTATTACTAAAACTGAAATATATTCAAATAAGTGATGCTAAAACAGGCATCTGTAAATACGTTGGATAGTAAGATGAGAAAACAAACCCAGTGAGTATTGAAAAAAAGGCAGTAGCAGAAGAAGGAACTAAGAGAAAAAATTATTATTAAGTTAACTTTCGATTTACTTTCGGCAGTCTCTTAGCTCTCACTTCCCTTATTTTGTCTTTTAGTCTTCACAGTCCATGAGCGATGTTTCTGACAAAGGAGGAAGAATTACTGTTTTCTGGGTCAGAATCTATTCATCTAACACTTATCATCGGCTAGTTTTCAATCTTGAAGTAGTATTTTTTTAGCTCCTTACATCAAGTGGCTTCATGCCTTGTCTAGAGCGATTTCCATTAAAAAAAAAAAAAAAATTTACTCACTAGGAGTTTTTACACGAGTCATTATCAATGTTTGCCTCTTTCGATAACCGCTACAAGTCATTTTGCTTTATCGTAACAGTCATTTACCATTGATTTATTGCTAGCAACAACCGACTAATTTGAGTAGCTATAAGCCTCTCTAAGTTTCCAGTACTCTCTGCACCCATCTAACGGAGATCTTATTGGTGCTCTCCCTCAATCTTTCCATCTTCCTTGACCCTTCACGACCATTGTTGTTGCTGTATGCAATAATGGTTATGGCCATAGTTCTAAACGGTGTAGTGTATTTGTAGAGAAAATACTGAAGGGGAGGTAATCGGTTGTCTTATGTTTTTCTCTTCACAAAAATTTCATCCAGAACGTGAACTAGTAAAAGTATTTAGTGAAACACCAACATCTGTTTGTCGGAATAAACTAGATTGTTTTTACTGCTGTTATTTATATGAAGATGTGACACAAGGTCGGAAGGTGGGGACTGAAAAGCCAGCGCTCTAGAGGAAGAGCACTCTGGCCTACAAAAAATTGCCTGAACAGTCCCGGCGGTATTCTCCGGTAGGGGCACCTCAGGCGATTAGCAATAAACTAACCCCTTTCTCAAAGAGTGAGAAGGTAAAGCCTGGGAAGGTGAACCTCCTAGAACTGCACAGAACCATACATCAGCCCGACAGCAGAGCCAGGAGATGCCAAAACAGCCCACCCTCTGTGGGACCGATCGTCAAGGATGTATCCTCGACTGGTATAAAAAAAAAACCGTGGGTTGCATTCTGCTATCTCTAAAGTAATGCCTAAATATAGCTGTGTATTTTCCAACAATCTTTGACAGATGTAGTTTGATTCCAATCCATCTATAAAGGCCTCCCTGATGAATTGGTCCCTTACCTGATCTGCCATCGTTACTTGGAAGTTACAATCTCGTCTTAAGGTGTTCGACTTCAGAAGATACTGTTCTAATCACACACCTGGTTATTGGTGATAGTAGGTACATGTGACCCACCCGCCCACCCCCCCAAAAAAAACACCTATGAAATCGTTAAAAAAATACACAACCCTTTCTGTAATCTAACCATATTTGGTACAAATAAACTTCAGTCTACACCATGTTTCAATCATGAACGTCAAACAGTCTTTGTTTTATCGCCATTCAACAATGTACAGTGACAGTTTGGTGATCGTCTCATCAGTAGATTGTGTGAGCCGAAATGTGCTTCACATTCACCGGACCTTAACCGCCCCGATTTTTATCGGTGGGGTTATCCCAAAGATAATGTCTATCAAAACAATCGCCAGACTATATCTGAACTGAATAGAGCTATCACAGCCAAAACCAGGACAATACCAAAAGAGGGGCGTGTCAGAGTTATTTACAATTTTGCATGTCGTATCCAGGTGTGCTTATCACTGAACAGCAATAAAACAAAAACTGTTGGATATTCATGACTGAAACTTGGTGAACAAATCAGATATAGATTGAAGTTTATTTTTTACTTAATATGGTTTGATTGCAGAAAGGATTGTTAATTTTATTAATGATTCCATTGGTGGAATTAGTTTGTTTGTTTTTTGTTATTTTGTCTTTTTTGGGGGGGGGGGGGTCACCCTGTAATATGTGCTGGGCAAAAATGATGCTTTTTCTCTCCACAAAAATCCATCCAGAACGTCCATGAAACGCGAGTAAGTTTCACAATGAGAAATATTAACACATGTTGATATGCTAAGATGCTGCATCAACATGCATATCTGCAGTTATTCAACGCCGACGTTAAGCACTGCCTAGGTGTGTATCTTGACACGATGAACCTGCTGGAAAAGTGTTTCTGTGGTTCTAAGAGGTCAAGCGACGGGTTGGGAGGGTTCATATTGCTTCTGGCTGCAATGAGTGAGCGAGCATCATGGCGCATGGACTTCATGATTATTTTACCATCAGTTGAAGGATGTCACAAGACCAGAAGACAAGAGACAAGATAAATTATCATTGGACAATTCAAAAAGAGTTATGTATCAGAAAAAACAAATTGAAACACATCATTTTTGTATGTGCTATTTATGCATTCCCAGTTATCTCCCTTTATTTATGTATTCATGTATTCCCAATTATCTCCTTATTTTGTGCAATCGCATCCGTGATGAAATCGATTCTTGTATTCATGTGAACCAATAGAACATGGCCATCAATTTGGCTAGACAACATAAAGTTAGAAGCATAGACTCTCGTTTGACCAAATATAACATCTATTGAAGAATGGACACAACATAAATGCCAATCAGGATTATCGCAAGAAATACACTGGCCTCTAAGGATTGGATCTTCTGGTCACAATGAGTGAGCGAGCATCATGGCGCATGGTCTTCAGGATTGTTTCACCATCAGTTGATAAATGACCAAAGAAGAAGGAGCATTAACAATGTAATAAAAGATGATGAGTTGTTTACCAATGCAGACAAAAATTCTTTGAATCGTGGTTTCTATGAAAATCAGTAGGATTTGGAACTATGGAGTCCAAATCATCCTGGTTTTAGTATTTAGCCATATTCATAATTATTTTCGAGGTATGGTTCTATTCAGTCCTAGGAGGTTTACCTTCCTAGGGCTGAGGTATGGTTCTATTTAGTCCTAGGAGGTTTACCCTCCCAGGGCTGAGGTATGGTTCTATTCAGTCCTAGGTCAACCATTCCAGGGCTGAGGTATGGTTGTATTCAGTCTTATGAAGTCTGTCCTCCCACGCTTTACCTTCTCTTAGAGTTAATTTATTGCTAAACGTCTGAGGCGCCCCTACCAAGGAATGCCGACGGGACAGCTCAGGCAATTTTTTGTAGGCCAGAGTGCGCTAATCCTAGTGTGCTGGCTTTTAACCTCCCCCCTAACTTTATGTCAAACCTCCAGAAGAGGAGGTAAATAAATATACCCCAACCCTGACATGCGAGCAATCCTGCTCATGTTAATCAAGATCTTTTAGATGAATTTTGTTATCACAGTTGCAAAGTCTGGTATCCATACAGATCTCTGTAAGCTGGCTTTGTGAGCGCTCGTAATTGTAGGCGTCAATTCAACGATACATGTTCTTCATTGTAAATGGGACAATCCATGGGCTTATTCAATAAATTCTAATTTGTTAATTTGGGCCTTCCATAAATGAAAAAAGTCTGATTTTTATAAATACACTAGAAGAATACTCGCCCACAGATGGGTAAATATAAATTTCCCAAATAGAACAGTTTTGCACAAATTTTATGTCCCCCTTAAGAAGATTAAAATCAAGATATAATGCTACTAATGCTTATGTCTAGAATCCTTATTCCAATTTTGATCAAATTCGATTACATGATTTTTATTCTAGAAAATGTCTAAAATTTAAGGCTTAAGCTTAAGGGGTCTAGATAAGAAACTGAAATTCAGGGAATCTTCCTTCATTGGTGTCTAATGACTATGGATCAAATTAGATGCAAATCTGATATATATTCAAATGGGAGACTTTTTTCAATATCTACAGACATCAGGCACTAAAATACCTCAAAGAAACTGAAATTTGCAGAATATTTATTACTTGATGTCTAATATCTATTGTTAAAATTTCACCAAAATTGGAGTTATCTGAATTTTCACGAAAGGCTTCCACACCCTTTTTATCTCCTTTGCATAAAACTAAATTAAACTAAATAGTACCCACATCCCTTATGCCTAGCAGCTGTGCTCCAAAATTCTCAATGATCGGGTTAATTAGTTAAGGGGGTGAATCCTGTACATACAAATATATAAACATATGCACATACCTAATTGTATATAAATAGAGATGACCATACAGATATAAAATTAATTAATGCTAATTGCTTCTTCTTTTATTTTTAGGGGGGGGGTCAATTTTGGCTTATAAAAGGGGCAAACATTTATTGGATTTCCTTGTAAGTATTATGAGAACTTAATGGGATTTTTATCATCAACAATCGATTTATTCCTGTAATCGACATTGAGCCAAAGCTTAAACACCATCTTGTTCTTTATGCAACTCTTTCTCCATTTAATATGTCTCTGTCTCAAATTGCACTTTTTTTTATTACTTTTAATAGCATTTTAATGCCTGCCGTCATTTATTCAAGCAATTATGCCACATAAAGTTAATACAATTATTTTCAGCCACCTCTTTACTGACTGCCAAGCAAAGCATCACTTCTGACCCGATTATTTTTTCTTGTTATAAATGGAAACAAGTCTATTTTTTTGTATTCAAAGGAAATCATTCTAATAATCTATATACGCTAAACCAATTTCATGTTCGTACTACGTTATCACCCTTCACCCCTTTTTTAAAAAGATGTGATCACCTGATCGCTGAAAATGCAATACAAAAAAAGTAAGTTTTTAAAATGTCATCTGATGTTGCTGGTGTATCGAACGTGAAACTCGAACTAAAAATTGCACTTCGTTGGCATCGTTCCAGGATTAAAGCATAGTATCTGTTCTGTCCAAAGATGGTACAATGGAAATATGTCACAAACTCCTACATAACCAGATATATTCTGAAACATAACCAGATATATTCCCCATAACCAGATATATTCTGAAACTACGGAGTACTTAGATAAGTATATTTCAGTTTGAAAAAAGGTGGTACAATAATATTATGGGGTCTGTGCTCGCACCAGACGTCCATAGAATGGGAATATGTTTTAAGCACAACAGTAATATACGACAGATGAAGTACACAACTGTGGAATTTCCACAAATCACGCTAGCAAATTTTATAATACAAGAAAATAATCAAATAGACATAAAGATTCCTGTAAAGATTTAAATTTAAAAAAGCAGAGAAATATTTTTAAAGAAACTTTACAACTTAAGAGATGGGATTTTCGATTTTGTGATGATACATCTCATGTTGTAGCCAATGCCTTGCATACAGACATAGAATCAAACAGTGCAAAAATACGTACAAGCAAAATACATACAACAGATCTAAGCCCATAACGCAAACAATTAAGACTTTGTTATTTATATATTTTAATTTTTTAAAGATTGTCTTCGATTAGTTTCTACTTCTATTATGCCGTTTTGTACATAAGAAGTGGCAAAGGTATTATTCTTTATTAAAAAAAACGCCAGCCAACACGGACACAACCAGACTTTCTTTCAAAACCACATGTCAACAACAATTTACTATACGCACAGAAGGGTTTAAAAAAATATATTGGTTTTCAAATTTCTAAAAAACATCATACGAAAACTATGTTCTTAAAAATGTGACCATCTTCCTGTATTATTTTCTGTTCCAGAATTTTTTAGATGAGGATTGATAATTTGGATTATTTGGACTACTGTTCTCATCTTGGATGTTATTCTCGCAACGTTTCGGCCGATGAGTAACTTGCTCTCATTCCGTTAGTCATGGCCGGGTAGAAGTTCTTAAGTAATTCATAATTGTATTCTTAGTATTCCTTGTACTGAGGATTGAACCTTCAACCTCCAGAAGACTGTCACTTAAGAAGTGATTATTACTTAGCACTTTTAGACAGTCGATTAAATATAAGCTTCCATTCAAAATTCAATACAGATTCCAAAGTTCGATATAAAGATTCCCAAGTTTGACAAGACGTCCCTAAAAGGAGGTCAGAGGTTACATCGGCTGAAACGTTGTAAGAATAAGAATAATAATGAAAATAATACAGGTATTATTTTTATTCAGGTAGACTGTGATAATTGCATGAGCATCCCTATTTAATGTTTCGGTTGGGAATTCAAATCTCAAAAATAACCATGAAATTGAAATATAACAGTCAAGCATTTTATATTATTAATTATACCACTGTCGACCAAGGGAAGAGTCTATCAGGCATGTGTATGCAGTGTGATGATGTATGGAAGTGAAACCTGATCAGTGAGGATTGACCTTAATGACCTCAAAGGAAGATTAAATCTAGACAGGATAGGGAGATGTGTGCAGAACAGGAGACTTTGTTGGTTTGGTCACATTGAAAGAATGGATGAGAATTAGCAAAAGATTATAATAGTGAGCAAGAAACTTTAAGTTAATGCATGCAAAGATGTAAATATTTTTAATGCTGCACATGTATGCACATTTCATTCCAACTGCCTCATAATTCTCGCTTCCCCTCTATTTTGTCCTTTAGTCCTCACATTCAATGAGCTACGTTTCTGACAAAGGGGGAAGAATTGCTGTTTTCTGAGTCGGCTGTTGTATTGAGTGAGTGGTTTGTGGACTTTTACAATCCCCTCATAGTATTCATCATAATTCAACTGTCAATCCATCCATCTCATTTAACCCTAACCCTTGAGCGTTTTTTTAGTCTTGATAAGTGGTGGATCATTATGCAAAAAAAACATTTTTTTATTTAGTATTTTTTTAATATTACCAAATATTCTAATCAAATGACAAAACAAAAATATTCAACGAGGTTAAAAATAATAATGATATATCTAACTAGTTGTATCGACCCGGCGTTGCCGGGATCCATTATGTTCAAATTTGTTTTGCAAATATTTCGATGTTCTAGAACCATGCATTTGTGTTAGGTTAAGTATCTAAGCTAAAAAAACAAACAAGGAATGCTAATTCTTACTGAAAGAATAAAAGTCAGCTGATTTTTCTTTTTAGATGATTATTTAGAATTTAAAAATGTCTCCATATTAGAAATCTGCTCAACCAGATTAAGTATGTTTTTGAATAAATTGTAGTGGAGTACATTAATTTAGTGTCGACAACATGGTGCAATAATAACAAATAAAAATTGGCTAGTTAGAATAAAAGTTTGATATGTAAGCTTAAATGTTATTTAGGTCCAACTTTTTAAATTCGGGCAGCATAATTTTATATATTAGATAAAATAAAATGACCCAAATGAAATGTTTTATTTTCATTTATTTTTCTCTGTGTGTAGTACAAGTATATATTTAGCTAGTAAGTATTACACTTATACCAAAACTTAAGATATCTAAGAGTCAAGGAATGTCAACAACTTAAAAAGACATAACAATAGACTTGGAATGGTCAGATGTTTACATTAAAGATCAGGGTTGCGAAAGTCCAACTCCGACTCTTATGATTCCAAAAATTCCAACTCTGACTCCTAGAATTAAAAAATATCCAACTCCAACTCCTTATATTAAAGTGTTTCAATATGTAGATTGTCTGTTGATTCTTCGGAGATTAAAAAGTCCGACTCCTAGTATTCTTAGGAGTTCGAGTCTGACTTTGAATCCTTCCAAAATTTCTGATTCCATTCAACTCTTACTCCGTAACCCTGTTGAAGACCAATATAAAATTAAATAAAGAATCTTGAGTGATATTTTTACCAGCCCTCAATACCAAACAAGTACAAACATCTGTAAAATAGTTTATGCTAATTTTTTCACAGTGGTATGGTCGCTCTAAAGGAATGGTTCTCAGCCGTTTGACTATCACGACTCCCTAGAAATCTATCTTCTCTCCATGCTTTCTTACGTCACTGAATTAAATTGCCTATCAATCAGATTCTAAATAAAATCTAAAATATGTTTTTATTTTTTTTATTAAATATGAATTAGTCACATTATGTTAAATATTAGGCGAGTATAATTTTGTTAGTTGAGAATAAAAGGAAATGGAGTTCAGTCGGTGTCAGCTTAGTATACTTGGATGTCAGACCAACCTCCTGTGTGCTTGAAGAGTGAGGGAAAGTAGTCGTCTGGATAATCAGTAATTATTGACCTCTCTCTGCCCCCACCCCTTGCCACACTGGTCAATGATTTAGAACAATAACAAGGTAAATAAACCTCTTCTTGTCTTCAAACGTTTGTTCCGTCTTGGTTCTTATTTTCGGGGGGGTATGAACATCTTAATACAACTACTAGATGTTAAATAGTAGCCAAATATATTTTTGCTAGTTGAGAATAACAGTAAATATGGTCCAATTGGGGTCAGCTTAGTGTACTCGGATGTCAGGTCGACCTCCTGGGTGCTGAAAGTGGATGTGACGTCACATAGCCAGTCTCATAGAGAATGAGAGAGAGAAGTCGTCAGTTCGCTTAGAAGCGCATACGTGTGAACTGGTGGTTTTTAGAGATGTCCGGATAAGATATGATCAAGCAGTCATTATTGACCTCGCTCTTACTCCCCCACCACACTGGTGAGTGAGTGAGAACAGACGATCCAAGACGAATAAACCTCTTCTTGTCTTCAACCATTGTCTCTTCTTGGTCCTTATTTTTTGGATATGAACAAACTTGTTTGTAGGCGGCGTTTTCTCAGTCAGGCAAGATCATGTATTTTAATTGATTCTGTCTTGTTAGACATTAAACCTCCTCTAAGAGGGGAGGTATATACATAGCAATTATATAAAATTTGTTTTATTTCATATTTAATCACATTATATTAAAAGTGAGATATTTGACACTGTGTAGTCCTGTTGTCCCGTAGAGGTCACTCAAGGTGATATCCTGGGTCTCATGGCAAAACATGTAGTCCAGGGCTACAAGGATCACATACATTCAGACTGGTTGCTCTCTCAATCGTTTTAGCCCACTTTCTGTTTAAAAGATCAGCAGAAATTTGGTATTGACACAAATTTTCTTTTACTTATATTCACCCTAAATAAGGCACATTGCCACTGAAATGTAAGGGGCTACTGTGGATTAGGGACCATGCATGCAGGGACACTCTAAGCAGGGAGTTGAACAGCAAGATGGCTGTTTACATTACATTGGAATTTCTGCATGTTAGTACAGTCAGAGAAGTAGGAAACAGGGAGGGGATTCCAAAGTCTAGCTGTTCAAGGGAAGAAACTATCAGAGTAGAAGTCAGCATCTGGGGATCTCTACAGTGACGGCGTAGAATTTTGCTGCTTGTCGGGTTAATCGGGGGTATTTATATCGAGGGGGCACCAGTCCTACGAGTTCGTCGGAGCACATTCCATTAAAGCACTTGTTAAACAAGCATGCGGCGGTGGGACAGGGGTTGGAGCTTGGTTGACAGTGTGGGACCTATTATATTGAAGACTCTTTTTTAGACCCTGTCCAATAGAGAGAGACTAGTGGTTGATGCACCGGCCCATATGTGGCAACAATACTCCATGCATGGCGAATGGAGACTTTGTAGAGATATAGAATACTGTCAGGTGTGAGTATTTTTCTAGCACGGTAGAGGGAGCCCATCTTCTTTGCAGCAGCCTTGGCAATGTCTTCTATGTATTTGTTCCAATTTATGTTACCTGTAAGTGTTAGGCTGAGGAGTATGAATGATGAACTCTCAGCTAGAGTTAGTTGGAGACTGATATGCAGTCACTCCTATCCGCCACCCTGAAATGTGAGCAATAACAAATATTAATTGGAACACAAGTGTTGAACAATAATAAAAACGAATACTTATTTTTTTTTTTTTTTTTTACTTAAGTTGTTCTCAAACAATGAACAATGCCATTAAGGGAATCATGTATGGGTAGTTTTGCAGCAAGATGCTTGTTCACATTACATTTAAATGTCTGCATGTTACTACACTCAGGGAAACAGAAAGCAGGAAAGGAATTCTAAAGGCTAGCAGTACGATGAAAGAAGCTATTAGAGTAGAAGGCTCTCCAGCATTTGGGGACTTCAATAGTGAAGGGGTGGGATCTTGATGACGGACGGGTTGATCGGGGGTATTTACGTAGAGGGGGAACCAGTGCAGCATATTCGTTGGGTCACATTCCATTAAAGTATTTGTAAAACAAGCACAAGGATGCAACATTGCCGCGAATGGACAGAGGCTGGAGCATGCTTTATAGTGAGGGTTTATTAGATTGGACACTTTTTTTAACCCTCTTTTTTGCTCTTGTTGAGGAGAAAAGACAAGTTGAGGAATTGGACTGGTTCAAGTCTTCGTTGTGGAACTTTGAAATTTACTTTGGTTTTTTTTTGGTTCCTTAGTGAAGGTAGAATTTAGAAAGAATTCTTCTTAGTCTTTTGAATTTCTGTTATTGATCGGTTGCCGCCTTTGGTCCAATCTCTCAGTCTATCAGTTTATCTCAGATTGACTAACTGTCTTCTCGTGAGCTCTTCAAGTGTCAATTTTTTATTGATAACATTTACTTGAGATGAGTTTCGTCATTCTTACAATTGGTTAGACAATGAGAACCTTTGTTTCACAAAAAGGTGGATCTTAAACCAAGCTACAATATGTAGACTGTGTCCTATTTCAAGAATGGCCTTACTACTCTTTGACAAGTAAGTATATTAATGTGAACTTTTTAATTAGTCAACATAAATTGTGTTTCTAAAAATTATTTTTTGATAATTCACAAAAGTCCAAACAAATGATTATCTCTAGTTGTCAATTCAACTTAAAATGTAATCTTTCAAATTGTAACCATAATTCGGTTTGAATACGTTCTCTCAACTGTCATCTTGGATATGGAAATACAGCCTCTCAAAATTACGATTTGATCATGATCTTTTCAACTTTCGTTATTTAATAATCAAAACCAATGAATTTGGTTGTCACTCAAATACAAAGAATGTGACAGTTTTAATTGTTTGTGACATTAAAATTTGGCTATATATGTCATCTCAAAAGTGTATTGACCTTAAATGTTTTTTAATTAATTATTCCATAATTAATTGAACTCAATTAATCAATTAATATTGCACCAGCTAACACCTCATCGTGTCACAAACTCCATCTTTTTTACAAAAAAGGTGTTTTCTATTGAATATGAATTAGTCACATTATTAGCCTGTATGTGTACCTAGTCTTGACAGCAATGAACATAGAAAATGCAGCTTCACAAGGATACATGAACCAAAATATAGTTAAAATCCAAAGAACCCGATGTGAGATCATAGGGTAAACATGAAGTTACTTGATCCAGAATGTTTAAAAATGTAGTTCTTTGAATTCTTCCTTAGTTTGTAAAGTTGAACTTCAGCTCGAATGTAGTTGTAGTGCTTGAGAATGTTCATGTGTTTTCCTTGTAGTTTAAGGTTGAGCGTATTCAATACTTCGAAGATATCCACCAGGTAAGCTAGTGATAGCTGAAATCCTTCAAACTGGAACTTGTCATAGAGATCTGGTCGTTTTCAAGTTTAGTGTTAACAAATACTTATCGAGCTTGCTTGTGCAATCAAATCCTGCCCATTCCACCCATCGTTCCAATCTTCTACTGGAACTGACAACCGTTATCCTCGAGTCAAGGTTCAAGTTACAATTCTGGGAGTCAAAGTTCAAGTTGAATGCTAGAATCAAAGTTAAAGTTAAAATGCTTGGAATCAAGGTTAACGTTAGAATGCTTGGAGTCAAGGTTAAAGTTAGAATGCTTTGAGTCAATGTTCAAGTTAGAATGCTTGAAGTCAAGATGCAAGTTAGAATGCTTGGAGTCAAGGTTCAAGTTAGAAAAATAGTGTTTGGTCTTGGTAAGTGGTGATTCATCAGTATAAAAAAGTTAACAACCTTGATAGCCAAGATCAGAATATTTCTCATATCAGTTAGTAAAGTTTCCGATGCTAAGGCTCCATGATGAAAGATGCTATGTGTACCTACAACAGATGAATTGTTTACTTTCATTCTAATAATGAATGCAAACTGCAGACCAAGCATGGCTGGACTTGAATCAGTACACATATCTCTCCCAGAACATCCCACGGAAGTTGTTTTTTCTGAAGGAAGTTTAATTACATCATGAGAAATAACTATTGCTGCTGCTGCTGTTTTTGTTTTTATATGTTTGTTAGGCGAGTCAGACTTCTGCAACATTTCCATTTTTACTGTCAAGAACTTACCTTTGTTCTTCGTTGTCCCTAAAACCAAACAGAGTTTCTTTCGAAGAACTTCTCATCTGTAGAACACAATACCACAGGACTGCTTCCCCACTTGATGCAACATAGTAGTCTTCAAGTCTAATGTTAATAGATACTTATTGAGCTGTCTACTTAAATAATCAAATTCTGGCTTTTCCACCGATGACTTCCAATCCTCTCATGGTATTGTTCCTCATCCAACTGACAACCCTATCAAGCCGACTCATTAGCATAAAAAACTAGCAATTACCAGTAGCTTAAAACACTGAGCGATATCAGTCATTTCATCATAGAAGAATAACCGGTAATATCACTTTTTGTAGCATTTACCCAGCGTCGGGCATTCCGCCTTGTACTGAAAGTGGAAGTTTATGGGGAATACAAATTCACATGCGGTATCCAATCAGTATCATACTGGCTGACAAAAACAGGAAAATTGTTTACTTGATTGAGAATTTGATCTTTGATGTCTTGAGACACTTCATCGATCCTTCCCTTGACTGTATCACTTGATAGAGAATGAGTTCTGCTGCACAGAGTAAACTTGGTTTTATGAGAGACTCTATAGTGTTATGGTTCTTCTTGCTCTTTGCAATCAACATGGCGATCTCATAGGAAGCCTCAACAACCTTTGAAGTTTGATGCCAAAATGTTGCACTACCGCCCAACTCAGCTTTCTTTTTAACTTTTATTCACCACAAATAAGGCATATTACCACTGAAACGTAAGGGCCTACTGTGATTAGGGACCAGATTTATAGGGGGCAACCTGGGTGAGGAGTTGGAGAGCAAGTTGTTTATTCACATTATATTTAGAATTCTGCATGCTGGTACTGTCGAGAAAAACAGGCAGCAGGAAAGGAATTCCAAAGAGAAGCAGTCTTTTGTTTTTGACTAATTTCTCAACTGTATTTCCTAGCAATGATTACCTCGTCAAGATACTTCCGTTTCTTTGCACACAGTTAAAAATATTTGTTGTGCTGTTGACAGCAGAAATGTATGAACAAAGGATTAAATAACTGTAATGTAATTACTGTTGATGAATTTATCATCGGCCTCTTGTGTAGATATATTACAGCCTTCATCGTCTAGATCGTGCATTTCCACGCGCTGATCTAATTCGTTTAACACTAAAGCATATTTCAGACGTTTCAGATCTGTTCCCGGCCCTAGAAATTTATATCCTGCCACTGTAAATTCCATAAATATGTTCTTATATTTATTTTACGTCCACATCGCCCGCTTAATAGTGGTATGTCTATGTCCAGTCAGATGACTTTAAAAGAAAAATGTCAATCTCGAAGAATTATCTCCCTTAGTTTAAACAAAAGCAGTTAATAAAATTTAGCAATGGCACTATTCATTCCTGTTATATCAATGGTACGACAATAGCGATGTTTTTTGGTAAAACCACCACCATGTCATTGATGTAACAGAAATGTGTGAACAATTGATTAAATAACTGTAACATAATGTCATGGTTCAAGTTAGAATGCTTGGAATCAAGGTTCAAGTTAAAATGCTTGGAGTCAAGGTTCAAGTTATAATGCTTGGAGTCAAGGTTTAAGTTAGAATGCTTACAGTCAAGGCTCCAGTTAGAATGCTTGAAGTCAATGTTAAAGTTAAAATGCTTGGAATAACGGCTTAAGTTAGTAAAGCTTGGTGTCAAGTCTCAAGTTAGAATGCTTGGAGTAAAGGTTACAGTTAGAATATTTTGAGTCAGGGTTAAAGTTAGAAAAATTGGAGTCAAAGCTCAAGTGAGAAAGCATGGAGTCAAGCTTCAAGTTAAAAGTAAAGGCTCAAGTCTGAATTAAGTAAGGCTTACAGTTGGACTGTTTGCAGTCAAGGCTCAAGTTAGAATGTTTGGAATCAAGGTTCAAGTTAAATGCTTGGAGTCAAGGCTCAAGTTAGAATACTTGGAGTCAAGGTTCAAGTTAGAATGCTTAAAGTAAAGGCTCATGTTTGAATTCTTGGAGTAAAGGTTACAGTTAGTATGTTTGGAGTCAAAGTTAATGTTAAAATGCTTGGAGTCAAAGTTCAGGTTGAAATGCTTGGAGTCAAGGTTTAAGATAAATGCTAGAATCAAGGTTCAAATTAGAATGCTTGGAGTCAAGACACAAGTTAGAATGCTTGGAGTCAGTGTGTAAGTTAGAAAGCTTGAAGTCAAGGCTCAAGTTAAAAGCTTTGAGTCAAGTTTTAAGTTAGAATGTTTAAATTAAAGGCTCAAGTTAGAATGCTTCAAGTCAGGGCTCAAGTACAAATTCTTGGTGAGCACCCTGATATTTCGACTGGGATAGCTTGAAAAATGAAACGGTTGGTTAGTGAGCTGTATTTATCGTTTTTTTCATTTGGGGCAACCTGAGCTGTGATAGCAGATTCAGCAATTTTTGAAGGTGTGAAAAGGTCGGAGAAAGTGGAATAATTATATGAAAAATTCGTATAATATAATACTATATGGGTTCGTCTCAGCATGAAATTAATTTAAGAATACAAATATTTTTTTTAAATTCAAACATTTGCCGTCATCAGCATCGTGGTCATTATCTGTTACTTTTACTGTTCTTATTATTATTTTTATCATATTAATGATTTTTCTAGAAAAATCCCACTGAGTCAAAAGCCAATATCACCCAAAATGTTGTTTCATCTGTGAATGAAGGAGAATACATTAGGAATCAAGTTTTAATTAGATTAATTAGTTTTCAATCACAAATCTTTGATGTTAACCTCGAAATGCAAATCAAAATACGAAAAAATACAAGAACTGAATTTTAAATTAAGAAAGAATTTTAAAAAAGGGAAAATTCCATATGAAAGAGAAGAGAGAATGAGAAATTCATAATGGAATATTTTCAATATTATGAAACTATATAATCTGGTTGAATTAAGTTTTTACTAAGGTTCTTACCAGCGTCAGAAGGTATAATATCCAACTCCGACTCCTAGGATTCCAAAAGTTGCAACTCCGATCCAAGAATTCCAAAATATGCGACTCTGACTCCGACTCCTTACTTTAAAATCTTCCAATATTCAGACTGTATGTTTATTCTTCAGAGATTAAAAGTCTCAGACTCTGACTCCTAGCATTCTTGTGAGTCCGACTACGATTCCTTCCAAAACCTCCAACTACCTCAAACTCTGCAATGCTAGTTCTTACAGAATTTTAAAAAATTCTTTGCAGTTCAATGTATTAGTATTATTTCAGTTTACCATAGAAGGATCACCCATTTCAGAATCAGCATTAACTTTTGAAATTCTCTCATCCTTACACACCACTTCCTTCCAATTTTTTTCACTGCTTATGAAATGGATGCTCATTCTAGGATTAATTTACATAGCAAAATGAACACTCCTCGTAAATATATATATATTTTTTTTAATATTTAAAGTGAGTATTAAAACACATATAAAAGCTATGGAATGATAAAAACGATAAAATGCCATACAAACAAAAAATCGCAAGAAAACGGCAAGAAATATGAAAATATGGAATAGTCATCAAAACAACAAACTCTATGAAAGCGAAACATGGGTTTGGTCCAAAACCACACCGACCAATGATACAGTGCTAACCCGGATCCAAATTCGGCAGACATGCACTTAACACATAAATATCTACTCAAGGACGAGAATGCACCTAGATGCACACTTTGTAGTGACCAATTGGATTATAAAACATATAAGACTAATGAGGGACGGGAAATATATATGCGGATGTCATAAATACTACATTGCAGAGAATCAAGAAAAACTGTTAAAGAAATTGGCCCTTCCCGAATACCTGGTTTCCTGAGAGAGTTTGCGTATTTATAACTCTTATTTTTAAATTCCAAATGAAACAAAATGATTAAAAACAAAACAAAAAGGTTTCAGAATGTTTGTTTTGTTTGAATTATTTGGATTATTTGGACTACTGTTCTCATATTGAATGTTATTCTCACAACGTTTCGGCCGATGTAACCTCCTTCAGGTGTGTCTTGTCGAACTCGGGAATCTCTATATCAAAATGGATAAAGTGCTATCTGTTCTAAGTGAGAGTCTGTTGAAGGTTGACGGTTCAATCCTCAGTATGGACGATACTAAGAATTTAATAAAAATTAATTAAGACTTCTACCCGGTCATGGCTGGATAAAATAAAGGCTTCAATTTGAAATTCCATACTGATTCAAAACAAAAAGGGTTGATGTGCCATAAAATAATATCTATTTAACTGAGTTTTACTAATTGCAGATCTTAATTTGACATTTTTGTTTCTTAGGGTGCAGTTCTGTTCCTTTTTCATCTTTACATAATATACATTTAAACATAAGGCTGTTAGCTGTAAGCTTACAGAAATATTTATGTAATGTGATTGGCTTGGCTAATACAGTAATTAGCATAGCCGAGCTTTATTGCCTATAAATAGCCTGTATACAATAATCACCCATTAGCAGGTCTGCTAAGTGAACTACATATTTGAACAAAATGGTGTCACAGAATCTTTATTGAAAATGGAAGAACCTGAAAGGGTAAAGAGTGGCGAAGAAGCCATAGATCTGCACAGGAAATGTAATGTGGTTGGCTTGGCTGATACAGTAATTAGCATAGCCGAGCTTTATCGCCTATAAGTAGCCTGACACCATATTAATCTGCTAAGTGAACCACATAACTTGAACACCATAAGAATTTACATTGAGTATTATTTAATTTATTTAAAAAAAATTTTTTTTAATTTTTTTAAATGTTTGACATTATTCAAATATTGATTAGGTTTTATAAATTCAATTTGTCCAACTTGGAGAAGAGGTTTGGGTTCATAATCATATTTGGTTTAATATGCTGGCACGTGTTGAACAGCTTTTCAAAATTGATTTTGAAATGAACCTATCTCCGGCCAGGTCTTTATTTATCCCTCTTTCTCTCAAATCCATCCTTATCACTTCCTTGCACGTTTTCCTTGGCATTCCTCTACCAACTGATCCTGTTGTCTCAAATGTTTTACATATTCTAACCCAAGAACTGTCTTCAAATTTTTTCAACATGGCCATACCAACGAAGTCTCCTGTTTTACACACATCTCCTTATATTGTCCAGATTGTCAAGATTTAATCTTCCTCTTAGGTTATCAGATCTAAGTCTGTCTTTACGACTCACATTATATATCTATCGTATCATTCTCATACAATTCTCAATCGCTTCGCCATCCAAATATACTTTCTCCACACCTGAGTTATTTTCCGTCTTCTTTGTCTGACACATCTTGCATGCAAACTGGTTATCATTTCTCAATCTATGAGTAATTCTACTTCTTTTGTATCCAATGCTTACAAGTACCACAACAAATTAAGTTGCACTCGACTCTCTTTCCACGAAATAAGCAAGGGAACTGTCCTCTTTCTGTGGGTTTTCCAACACTACAACCATTGATCATTATTTTAGCCTTGATAACATTCACTCTCAGACCTTTATTTTCCATAGCATTCCTCCAAGTCTAACTTAACAGGTAAACCTTCCATTGTTTCACAGATAAGTACTAAATCATCAGCATACAACATTTCTTCAGAACAATCTGTACGAAAATTCCTGCACAAGACACAGATGAACAGCAACAGACTCAATACAAAAAGAGGGTGAAAAGAAGAAAAGGATTGATTAAATCTATAAATTCCACTTTGCAGATGCAGATATTTCTAATTTTTCTCACTTATTTACGATGATATGGCCACACTGAAAAAATGGATGAAAGTTCTTGGGTTAGTAGATATAGAACAGTTGAAGTAGCAGGTTCAGTTCACAGAGGAAGACCAAGAAAGAAAAAACATGGGAGGTAGTGAGAAAAATGGACCTGGGGGATAAATAAAGACCTGGGCAGAGATAGGTGAGTTTGAAAGTCAATTTCTTAAAGCGTTCCAACGTATGACAGCATGTAAAACGGACGTTAAACTGATGATGATGATGATAATGATTTTCTTAACTCGACTGTACTACAAAGACAGAAATAATTGCCTATGCACTCTAATTTCTGAGCAACGTTCTTAGCAGAAGGAAAGCAAACCTCTTACATATATTTTCCAGATGATCTAAGTTAATAAACCAACCTGAATGTTCAATTCTGTGGGGAGATGATGATCACCTCATCGCACGATCACCTCATAATGCATATCTTGATATCTATTTATCTCTATACAAGCAAAAACCTACCCGCCATCCGGTGGCTATTAATCTAGCTCTAAGTATTCTTTTTACATGATATATCTTTAATAAAGAATTATTGTAATTTTTAAAAATAATAGTTTATATTTGAATTACCTCCCTTGAAAAGTATTGCAAGTAATATTTGCACATATATATATATATATATATATATATATATATATATATATATATATATATATATAGGAAAATAGGACAATAACTTACAAATGAATAACACATTAATTTATTAGAAACTGTTTAAAATATAGTTATCTAAATTAGGCATACAAATGGATGTGTTTTGGTTGTTGCTCTCTACTATATATATAGTATTTCAAAAGATTATGCTGTCCTGTGGCTCCCTGAGACGAAATTCACCTACATTGACGTTTTTTTTTTTTTTTTTTTTTTTTTGTAAAACTTAATTATGTTCTACAAAACCAAAAACAAAAACAACAGCCCCTCTCCCTTTCTCCCTCCCTTTTTTTATTTTATTTTTAGAACTTGAAGCATGAATCTTTTACTATAATGACCAGATTCGGCATTAAATAACCCAAAAAGGGTTGATATGCCGTAAAACAAAACTACCAAACCAAAAACGATGATTAAACATTTGAAGATATAAAGAACTTGAAGCATAAAAACTTTTACTATAATGACCAGATTCGGCATTAAATAACCCAAAAAGGGTTGATATGCCGTAAAACAAAACTACCAAACCAAAAACGATGATTAAACATTTGAAGATATAAAGAACTTGAAGCATAAAAACTTTTACTATAATGACCAGATTCGGCATTAAATAACCCAAAAAGGGTTGATATGCCGTAAAACAAAACTACCAAACCAAAAACGATGATTAAACATTTGAAGATATAAAGAACTTGAAGCATAAAAACTTTTACTATAATGACCAGATTCGGCATTAAATAACCCAAAAAGGGTTGATATGCCGTAAAACAAAACTACCAAACCATACCAAAAGATTATGTTGCATTATTGATTTGACTAACTGTGAACCATTATAATGATAATATAGGTGTGCTAAATGAAAAAAGATTTTTTGCATCTATTCATTTAGATATATAAAGTTAGGTATGTGTATATGTTTATGTATATTTTTATGTACAGGATTCACTCCTAAACTAATGAACCGATCATTATGAATTATGGAATATATATTCTAGGCAACATGGTGAGTAACGTGGGCACATTATTTATCTTTTATT
>OY744524.1:73529667-73619667 GCA_963556195.1 Sepiola atlantica | reverse complement strand
AGACTTCACCGTTCCAGCAGACCACAGAGTGAAGATCAAAGACACTGAAAAACGAAGCAAATATACAGAACTAGCCAAAAAACTGAAAGAACTATGGAGAAAGTTAGTATAATACCAATAATCGTAGGAGCACTAGGAACAATCCCAAAAAACCTGGAGAAAAGACTGGGAGAAATTGAAATCAAAGGGACCATCGAAACCATATAAAGGACGGCAATGATCAAAACAGCTGTAATCTTAAGGAAAATCATTGAATACGTAAACCAACCTGCATAAGCTACAAAGGGTAACCAGTCACAAGGAATTTACAACAGGTAGAAAACAAAACCACACGAAGAACATCACAACACGAACCAAGGAACAGAAACTGCAAGATACATCATTTCATAATCCCCCCCTCTTAATAAATTATACCAGCCTCAGCTAACACCACACAAAAATGAACCAAGGAACAGAAATTACACGAAACACCAATAAGCTCCCCCATTTCCTTCCCCCCAACCCAACCACCCCTTAAAAAGGGGGTGGGAAATAATATTTTTTTTTTTTTAATTTTTTAAATAATAAAAAAAAACACTAAACAAAATATTTATAAAGGGTCGAGGAGGATGAGAAGACCGAGGAGAGACAGCACAAACCAGACCTCCACTGGAAGAATGCAGAGAATGCTGGGACCTTGGGGAGGCTTATTGCCATCCAAACTCCAAAGAAGACCAATGGTCCTTATCAGCGAGAAATCAATGGTAAGAAGCTGTTGCGATACCGCAAGGTTATTTGCGGTGGTTATCAAAAAGAGGTGAAGAATACTAGAAATCAGGGTGGGCTTGTTGCCACTCAGACTCTAGGAAGTACCACTGGTTGTTATTGGTGAGCAATTACTGACGATGATCTGTGTGAGAACTCCTAGTGAGTACAAATAATAATAATAATAATAATATATCATAAGTGAATTCAGCAAACTAGCCCCAAAAGAATACAAGAACAGACATGACTGTGTGGGGAAAGCAATACACTGGGAACTGTGCAAACAATTGAATTTCGAATATGCAGACAAATGGTACAAACATAAACCAGAAACAGTACTGGAAAACGAAAAACACAAAATCCTCTGGGATATGGAGATGCAAATAGATAAACTCATACAAGCAAGGAGACCAGATGTCATAATAATCGACAAGAAGGAAAAATCTCTGCTGGGCTTTCCCGAAGCCACAATTCCATAGACAAAGACTCAGCTAATAGTCTACTTGTGTGAGCATACTGACATCAAACAAACACCTACTTTGCTTAACCCACTCTATGCTAAAACTGAAACAATTAAATGAAATAACATTCCAAACAAAAAATAAGATCAAACCAAACACCCAACTAAACAAAACCAATTCGCCTCTTCCCTTGAGGCTTGCATTCACAAATATCCGAAGGATTAGAACTAACATAGACGATGTAGAATCATTTCTCCCAGTAAACTCCCTGGATATCCTAGCCCATCGCTTTGACATGACTGGATACCTCCCACTCTGTCGTAAGGACTCAGACAGACATATGCACGGACTTAGAGTCTATATTCGTAACACCTTGACTAGAGAGCATAATCTAGAATAAGATGATCAGACCTCCATGTGGTTTTGCCTAACCTTGCAACAAAGAGTCAGTTACTTATATTTCCTCTACTATTCTCCTTTGACCCAGGACTGTACCCTGCTCAACCATGTCTCTGACAGTATAGATGATACACTCTCCTTACTAGCACTCAAATTGGCTCGGTTTCTTGAGCTATACAGATGCAGCTGGTAGCAGCACATATAGTTTCTCAATATCCCATTCCCTTTCACAGACTGTCACTTTCCTGAGCCACCTTCCAGATCGTGAGGATCAGCAAGCCTCACTTCTTGATCTATTCCTGACTACACTGCTCGACGCTTGTGTGACGAATTCCCATAGCCCACTCAGGAACGGTGATCATCTTGTGATATTGGTAGATATCACCCTTAACTTTCGACCCAAGCTGAAGAGCCGTTGCTCAAAATAACGAGATATTTCAAAAATGCTGATTGGGAATCCATCAGAGATGCCTCATGGAGGAAAATCTTTTCTCTTCCTGCTGAACAATGCACAAATGAGGCAACTGAATGGGTCACATAACGCACATGTTCCCATGCGAAGGTTTTTTAGCAAGCCCCACTCTCCCCAATTGTTCACTTCAACCTGTGCAGCTGCCATTGTGTAAAAGCAGCATATGTTCCACCGATTCAGCTGCCATAAGTCAGATATAAATAGGCAAAAATTTATAGAAGCTAGAAATCAGTGAAATAGCCGCAACCAAGAAAAGGTATATTGAAATGACCAGAAAACGCATTGAGTCACAGACATTAGGAACTCGTGATTTCTGGAAAATGTATAATAGTGTGGTGAATAATGAGCAATCAACAATTTCCCCACTATCTAAGAATCATGATGTCGCTTGCACGGCAACTGAGAAGGCTGAACTGCTGCCCGGTGTTTTGCCTCCAACTCTACTTTAGACCCCACAAACCACTCCCTCCCAAAGTTCCCTTTGCGGACAGAAGCTACACTCAATGATCTGATAATCACTCCTTCCCATGTCTATGATATCATAAAAAACCAAGACACCTCAAAGGCAATGTCTGAAACCTTAGAAAATTACTTCCAGTCTGTAGTGGAATGGAGATTTAAATGGATGGTAACCCTCAGCCTGACATTCACAAGTAACATGAATTGGAACCAATACATAGAAGACATTGCCAAGGCTGCTGCAAAGAAGGTAGGCTCGATCTACCGCGGTAAAAAAACTACTCACACCTGCCAGTATCCTGTATCTCTACAAAGCCACCATTCACCCATGTATGAAGTATTGTTGCCACATCTGGACTAATGCATCTACCATTAGTCTCCGTATTAGACAGGGTCCAAAAAAGTCTTCAGTCTAATAGGTCCCATACTGTCAACCAAGCTTCAGCCCCTGTCCCATCACCGTAATGTTGCATCCCTATACTTGTTTTACAAGTACTTTAATGGAATGTGCTCCAACGAACGCGTAGCACTGATGCTCTACGAGTAGTAATCCTAATAATGATCCTAATAATAATAATAATAATAATAATAACAATAATAACAATAATAATAATAATAATAATAATAATAATAATAATAATAATAATAATAATAATAATAATAAACAGAGAAACTGAATCACTAATAACAGTTGCACAAAACAACGCGATTAGAACTAACTAAGATCGACAAAACTCAAGAAAACAGCAAATGTAGATTCTGTGAACAAAGAGACAAAACGGTAAACCACATAAGTGAATGCAGCAAACTTGCCCAAAGAGAATATAAGAACAGACACGACCAGATGGGAAAGGCAGTAAACTGGGAACTATGCAAACAACTGCATTTCGAACACACAAACAAATGGTTCAAACACAAACCGGTGGCAGTACTGGAAAATTAATATCACAAAATCTTCTGGGACATGGAGGTACAAACAAATAAACTCATACAAGCAAGGAGACCGGATGTCATAATAGTGAACAAGAACGAAAAATCCTGCCAAATCGTAGATTTCACCGTCTCAGCAGACCACAGGGTGAATACCAAGGAGACAGAAAAGGGAAACAAATACACGAAACTGTTCAGAGAACTGAAAGGGATATGGAACATAAAGAAAGTCAAGATAACACCAATAATTGTAGGAGAACTAGGAACAATCCCGAAAATCTTTGAAAAAAGAATGGGAGAAATTGAAATCAAACGGAAGGCTGAGACGATCAAACAGACGGCGATAATGAAAACAGCAGAAATCTTAAGGAAAATCCTCGAATGCAGAAACCAACCCACATAAACTGCAAATAAAAACCAGTCATATAGAAGTTGCAATAGAAATAAAACAAAAACAAAACAAAAAGAACACGACACATGAGATCAAGAGAACCGCAAAAAATTTAAGTTAACTACCCTCCCCCCTCAAAAAAATATTGTGTCGGCCTCGTCATGAAGGGTCAAGAAGGATGGAGGGAGAGCACTGGCCATGTCTCCACTGGAAGAGTGTGGAGAACACTGGGACCATGGGGAGGCTTTTTGCCACCCAAACCCCAGGGAATACCAATGGACGTTGCCAGCGAGAAATCAATGGTGGGCGGCTGTTGCGATGATGAAAAGTCATTTGCAATGGTTATCGGAAGAGGTTGAAAGCGCTGGAGTTCTGTTGCTTGGACTCCAGGGAATGCCACCGGTTATTGTCAGTGAGCGATAGCTGCTGGTGACCTGTGTGAGAGCTCATAGTGAGTGATTAATAATAATAAATAAATAAATAAAAAATATCTGAATAAAAAATTAATAAGACTCACCAGATTTGGCATGAAGTACTCCTTACATAAAAATGTTTCTCATCGGAGGATCAAAATTATAATACTACTGATACTAGTACTACTGATAGCATTAAACACATACACATCCAAAACTATTTATTAGAATTGCACCAAATTTAGCATGAAGAGCTCTTGGGACATTTGATATTTAAAAAATAATGAATTACTAATGGTTATACTAAAATAACCCTTTAACAGCCCAGGCGTTTTTTACTAGCGTTTTAAAGCTAATGAAATGGAAATGTCTTTTGTTAGTGTCCTTAATTAGTCACGAATGTAAATGAACCAAAAGAAAAATATGTCTTTTGAATTTTGGTATATTTAATTATTTTTAAGTTTTATTTTGTGAATGATTTCATGAAATTGTCTTTGTTAAATCTAGAACTTTCTGGTGTTGGGTTATCAATATATTTGGTTACTTCTCTTTTATGTTATTTCATTTGAAGCTTGTTTTTGTTTTCTTTTTTTAAATATTTTCATTCTAGCTCTATTTATATAAAGTCAGACATGTGTATATATTTATATATCTGTATGTACAGGATTCACTCCTAAACTAATTTACCGATCATTATGAATTTTGGAAAACAGCTGTTAGGCGTAAAGGGTAGTAATGTGGGCTATATTTAGTTTAAATTAATTTCGTGCAAAGTGGTAAAAAAGGAGGTTGAAGCCCTTAGTAAAAATTCAGATGCCACAGATTTTTGTGAAATTTAACAATAGCTATTAAACATCAATTAATAAATATTCCCCAAATTTCAGTTTCTTTGGAATATTTTAAAGCGTTCTTATGGGGGCATAATATGGGCAGAACTTCCCATTTATGAATTCAAATATTTCAGATTTACGTTAAATTTGATCCATAGTCATTAGACACCAGTTAAGAAATATTCTCTGAATCTCATTTTCTTCTTAAGACCCCTCAAGCTTAAGTCTTAAATTTTAAACATTTTCTAGAATCAAAATTATATAACTGATTTTGATCACAATTGGAATAAGGATTCTATGCATAAGGTTTAGTAGTATTATACCTTGATTTTAATCTTCGTAAGAGGACATAAAAGTGGTGCAAAACTGTTTTGTTTGAGAATTTATTTTACCCGTCCTTAGACGGGTATTCGTCTAGTTTCATATAAAGGTTTTGTAAAGTTTTTATTCGCTTTTTTAGCCTGATTAAACAAATGTATGTGCTTAGTCATAATTCAAGGCTATAACACTTTAACATTGCAATCCATAACTCACAGTTGGCCATTAATAATATCTTGGTCCTTATTCAAAAATTGTATATCACGTTTTAGAATATATACATAATCTGTTTTTAATGCTTTTAATGACATCTGAAAACAGATTGCTACAACTAGGCATAAAATGATTGTTGGCATTAGGATTAG
Organism: Sepiola atlantica; assembly: GCA_963556195.1. Taxonomy (NCBI): domain Eukaryota; kingdom Metazoa; phylum Mollusca; class Cephalopoda; order Sepiida; family Sepiolidae; genus Sepiola; species Sepiola atlantica. The sequence continues at coordinate 73,613,885 of OY744524.1, read as the reverse complement.
ATATAGTTAATTTATGAAAAAAACTTCTAGACGTTTAAATCACTTCCAGGCTTTCTTTGGACTATCAAGATAATTCCTTAAGATTTCAATATAAAAAAATTAAATAAATACTAAGAAAACGTAAAAGAATCTCATAAAAAAGCAGGTTGTTTGTGTTTTTTTATTAGCCATAAATTTATTAAAAAGGCATTGCAAAATGTATTAAATACTAAGGAGGTGTAGTTTACTTGAAGCATGTCGTGTAACATGTATACAGAGGAGTTATAGAAGGCTATCACAATGCAAGAAATGGAAATATGTCGGTGTTGAGAAAGAAGACAAAAACGAAGTCTTAATCGTTTAGTCAAAACTTCTAGACGTTGATCCAATGCGTGTGACCGTATTCCATAATATATTTCAAGCAAAGGCCTCTTTATCAAATGGTGGGTGTTTCAAATATCCTGAAACTAATGTGAACTGGTGATGTTGTATTTATAGCTATACATTGCAGTAAATGCCAACGTGACCTGCAGCAAATGAAATAAAATTAAAAGAACTTTAATGATGAAATCATTTTTGTTAAATTAATTTGTAATTGTTATATTTATTTACTTATTTTTTAAATATTTTTTGTGTTTTAGATTGATTTTAGTAAATTGTTATTATATTAATTTATTCCAAAGTTAAAATTCAAAATTCCATCTGTTAACGATTTTTTAATTAAATATTTAAATTTTGCAGTGAGCTATTTCCATTGCATAGGGAAATATTTTGAAATGTTTAGCGAGTAAAGTAAAATCCATAACTGTGAGCTTATACATCTTTAAAATTTCATTTTTATTTATATAGGGTGGAGGGGGTGTAAATTCAGTGTTGAAATCATAAATAGTATAAAATACTTTTTATGGTTTGAATACAGAGTTTTCATGGGACCAAGAAAATCTCGAAGTTGTAGCTAGAAAACCGACCCAACCATCTGCGATCGTGAAGCGGAAGACCATACGATGCAGCACTACCTTGTTTACTTTCTATTATCCAACCAGTGCAGTGAGAAAGATGTTTCAGAGTCCAATGATATTACAAAGGACTGTGTAAAGAAGTAGGAAACTGTCGTATGACCGCATGCTTCAAAGACACGCAAAGAAGAATAACAGAAATGACAAGATTATTTCAATACAGAAATAACATTTTGTAGCTTTAGTTTGCTTTTCTGTGTCAAGTTTTGCATGTTTTCCATCAAAATCTCAAAAGTATTACATCAGTTACATGAGTAGGCATTTTTATACTTCCCTATATTATCCATTTTCACATCACTGCAGAATCAGGTTCAATAGCAACAAACAGATTGATTTGAGATGGGGATTTGATGATGCGGTCCTCGTTGGTCGCAGTTATTCATTAACCTGCAAGATTGCAGGCTTTTACCCTCGACAACGAGAGCAGCAAGGCTCAGCGGTTGAATACGAAGTTGGGGAAGGTTTGGCCCAGAACACACAAAGGAATGGTGCAGTAGCAAAATTTCCACCCTGAATCCATTGGTTTACAGTTTCATGCTTGACATAAGGCGACAAATCCTGATAACAACTCTATCTGGATTTTTGCCAGAGCCTTGTTAGGAGAGTAGAAAATGGACCTTGGGTTTACTTTCGGCAGTTTCGTAACTCTCGCTTCCTTTATTTTGTCCTTTAGTCCTCACATTCCATGAGCGATGTTTCGTACAAAGGGGGAAGAATTGCTGTTTTCTGGGTCAGAATCTATCTGTATAATACTTATCGTTCGCTAATTTTTCACCTTGAAGAATTTTCTTACTTAGCTCCTTACATCAAGTGGCTTCATGCCTTGTCTGGAGCGATTTCCATAAAAAAATGCTTTTTTAAAGTTTTGACACTACCAGGTTGCCACTGCAAGAACATTGTAAAAGAAGATATCAGACTGCAGCTGTGAAGCAGAGGGCTAGAAAATAGCCTCGCTTTTATTGACATGGGAATCCTTCCTTCTCAAGTCCTGCTTCCTGAAAATGTGGAGAGGAGGACCATATGCTGCAGAACAACCTTGCCTTCCCTCTACTGTGCAGCTTGAAAGATCTCGCAGAGTTCAATGATAATCGAAAAGACTGCATAAAGAAGTGGGAAACTGTCATATGACCACTCGCTTCAAAGACACAAAGAAGGCGAGAAGCAAAGGTTTCAATTTCGAAGGTCATATTTATATGGAGCTAAGAATGACTTTCAACAAATTTGTGTTCAAGATTGGGCCCATCAGTACACAATAGATATGTGGGTGGGATGGATTAAGGGCATAACTCTTTTTACTAAGTAAGGGGTCAATTAATTATTTGTTTTGTCAAGGCGATACTAAGTGTTAGTAAAGGTTGTTCTATTTTTGCCCAGTGGCCCAGATCACTGTTAGTCTGTCTCTGGGAATGGCCTAGTTTGGACTAATTGTTTGCATTAAGGCTGCAAACAAAGCAAGGAGCTCCCTATTTATCATTCGATGCTCCTTCTGCAAACTCACTCTTGAAATATGTCCATTGCTTTTTATTTGTACCTTAGAAGCATTGTCTAAAGAGTTTTTTATTGGTTGTTTGGAAGAAATACTTTATGCTGATGATTTAGTGTTTGCCTGTGAAACAATGGAAAGTCTACTTGTTAAGTTGGAGACTTGGAGGAAATCTGTGGAAAGTAAAGGTCTGAGAGTGACTGTTACCAAGATCAAAATGATGATCAATGGTTGTAGTTTGAGAAAGTTTTGATGAATTTTTGGAAGAGGAGTTGAGAGAAACTCGTTTTCTGTGGAACTTGTTAGCGTTAGGTACACAAAAAGTAAAATTAAAGGTAGTTTGATAGATGAGAGCCAGTTCGTGTGCAAGAAGTTGTAGAAGTTGCATAACGGACCTATTTTTTTTAATTGTACGCTCAGTATCCTGCATTAGATTGAGTTGTGGTTTGGCTTTGCGCACGCACACTCGCACCTGGACTTGTAATTGTATGGGAGTTATGACGCATTTGCACAGAATCAAGATCAATATGCGTCAACGTATCTTGGCGCCAAAATATGTTCTAAATCAGTTCCTGTTTTGATCGCTTCTAGATAGGATGTTATCATGTGCTCACTGTTTCATTACCAGTGGCTAGAATTGAGCTCAAGGATGCAGCATTTGTTTATCGACAAAAGCTAGCCTACCAAACAATTCTCGTTATGTTCCAGTGTTCCCTTGAATAAAAGTTGATACTTATTTAGTAGTGGAGATGTTGGTCTTATTTATGGAAGATGGTGACCCTTTTCTTGTTCAATATTCTATTTCAGTCAGACGCGGCCAGACACAGCTAATTCTACCAAGTTGCGTTCTTCATCCTGATTTTCTTCCGAACAAACCAACCACATAATCTATAAAAAAGCTAAAAAGTGTAAGACAATAGAGACGGATGAGACTTCAGATGTGAAGTGAAGAAACTATATTTAGCTGGCAGGATATTGAAGTTGTCCAGAAGTTGTATTACCCTGGTGTGATAGCAGGAGTTAGATGTGGATGGAGTAAGTTCAGGGAATTTCTGCGATTACTTAGCGGCAGAGGGGTTTTTTTGTTGACCAAAAGAAAAGCCTATCAGGTATGTGTGTATGGAAATGAAACCTGGCCAGTGAGGGTTGAAGATATGTGTTGTATGGAGAGAAATGTATGAGAATGATACAATGGATGTGTAATGTGAGTCTTAAAGTCAGGCTTAGATCTGATGATGTCAGAAAAAGATTAAATCTGGACAGTCTAGAGAGATGTGTGCATAAAAGAGGACTTTGTTGGTTTGGTCACATTGAAATAATGGATGAGTGTTCTTGAGTTAGTAGATGTAGAATAGTTGAGATAATCAGTTCACAGGAGAAAGCCAACGAAAATATGGGAGGGAGTGATAAGGATGGATTTGAGAGAAAGAAGGATAAATAAAGACCTGGGCAGAGATAGGTTAGTGTGAAAGTCAATTTCTAAATGCCGTCCAACACATGCCAACATATAAAAAAAAAAACGAATATGATCCGAAATATCTCTAATCTTTATAATTCAATTTGGAATCATTGTATATGATTGCTCTTTGCTCAAGTGATATCTGCCAGATATTGAACTAACGTTTTATACCCTCCGTGACTTAAAAATCCAGGAGAAATGTCTAGAATAGATAAATTGGTGTAAGCCCTGGTAAAATAGAGGAGGGCTAAGAATCAACCCACTGGGCTCAGTCTTTCGATTCTCCCAATCTTTGTCAAAAAGTACAAAAATATTAGTTGGTAACATTTTTAGTTGTTTAGGTTTAATTAATTCAATTCAATTCAATAAAAGTTGGCAAAAAATAAAACAAGCTTGCTTCAGTTTCCATGTAGAAAAAGGGTAGTAGAAATTTGCACAGAAGAAGATACAATGGCCCAGCACCTGCCCAATTTCGCCTTGAATTGCTGCGTCTTTGGTTCATTTACTACATCTCCTAGAGTCCATTTCAAAGTCCAGTGATACTGATTGAGAAAGTAACTGTGTAGAAGTGAAAGTTGAAAAAAAAAAAAAACGCGCACACAAGGAAACAAAATAAAAAGTCCAACTCTCGAATTACATTAACAATTCTCCAAAACACAACGACGCCAACTCTTAAAGAATCTAACTCTAGAATTATAATTTACAATTTTCCAAAACAGACGATGCCAACTCTAAAATAAATCCAACTTGTAAGTGATTATTCTTCAAAACACGACTCTCGTCAATCAAATAGCTCATCCTCTGGTTCAATCGAAATTTGCAATCAAACAGTTTCTGGTAATGCCCGCATGGACCCTTTTCTGGTGCAGGAGTGAATAATAGGTCTGGAGGGAGATAGTCATGGCCACTGAGGAGATTGTATGCCAAAATGAGATCACCACGTAATCGTCGGTACTCAAGGGAGAAAATGTTAAGCTTCTTGAGTCGGCAGATCACATACACACTGCACCATTCGAGTAACCAGTCTTTGAACTCTTTTCAGATGTTGGATATCACATATTAGATATGGAGCAGAGGCCTGTACACCATACTCTAACAGTGGTCTGACGAGGGAGACATAAAGTGGTAGAAATATTTCAGGAGTGAGTTTACAGAAGGAGCGTCGAATGAGAAATAGGGTGCTCCTTGCTTTGTTTGCAGCATGAATGCAATGTTTAGATGGCTTGAAGCACGAGATGAGATGAAGGCCAAGATCTTTTGTCTCGTTCGCCTTCTTGAGCAGAGCCATGTCACCGCCAAAAGTAAGAGCCGTGTCAAAAGGAGAACCTACTACATTGATATATAAATCCCATTCAACGGACCCATTCCAGGCACGTTGAAGGCTAGACTTGAGATTGCCAATTAAGATTTAATAATATTAAACAAAAAATGTCTCTTTCTTCTTCCATAAAAATAATTGCCAGTGTCAGTTAAATAAAAACGACTATGTCTCTTATTTATTATTGAAAATTGTAACAATTTATATATTTTTTAAGCAATAAATTTTCTCTTTCTTCTTCGCATAAAAATAATTGTCAGCTAAATATTTTCTTTTAAATAAATAAAACGAATGTTTTCACTGCGTGATTTAATTCATTTATATTTACAATTGAAATCGTTTCAAAATAAATGTTTTCTTCCTTCTTACCGTAAAAATAATTGTCAATTAAATATTCTTTTAAATAAATAAAGTATTCGGCAGGCGATCAGGCAATCTCAACTTTTTAAAATGTGGCAGCGGGTGATAATGTACATAGGAACTTGAAATTGCCTTAGCGTATTATTATATAGATTACTTTGGTTTCTGATATAATTTTTCTTCTCCAATTACCTCATAGTAATATCTTTATTATCTTATTATGCAAGACATAGTCGTTTCATAGCAACGTCTACTTTTCCAATACAGCCTTAATGACTATTTGCGCATGAGCGGCTGCTTTGTTTTAATAAAACGACACCCATTTGCAATTGTTGGCATTTATGTCCTTATTAATCACTTTTGAAAGAGAAAATTATTCTCCGTTTCGTAGCCTCAATTTTCACATGAATATTCATGTCAAATTACAAATTACAGAAACGAGAGATTGGCTTTTCAATGTTGTTTGGTATTTAGTTCAAACTCGCTTGATTCAATTTGCCTCCATTCTTACGAATCACCCTCAAATTAATTGGATCCTAAATGATGCTTGTCATATAATGAACTTTGTATTTTCTGGTTTGCATTTAGATTTTGTGACCTTTCAAAATTGCAAAAGAAATTATGTTTTTACAATGGTCAGGCCATATTCTGTAACACCAAACATCATCATCATCATCATCATCATCATCATCATCATCATCATCATCATCATCATCATCATCATCATCATCATCATCATCATCGGTGTTGGACGGCTTTTTAAAATTGACTTCTAAACTAACCTATCTATTGACCAGGTCTTTATTTATCCCCCTTTCTCTCAAATCCATCCTTATCACTTCCCTCCTATAATTTCCTTGGCCTTCTCATGCAAACTAACCCTGCTACCTCAACTGTTCTGCATCTACTATATCAAGAACTCTCATCCATTCTTTCAATGTGGCCATACAAATCAAGTCTCCTGTTCTGCCCACATTACTCTATGATGTCCAAATTTAATCTTCCTCTCAGATAATCAGATCTAAGTGTGTCTTTATCATTGGCATTACACATCCGTGCAAGTTAGACACGTGTGTTATACGCTGCTTTTCTCGCATATAATTGGATCAATTTGGAAATTACATCTTATCCATTGGTTTCTGAGATTCACCGCTGACTTTACAAATTTTATAAATAGAAATGACTTTTACAAGAATATTACGTTTTAATAATTAAATCCAAGTTACCTAGAATATTGTAGGCATCCCCAACACTCACCCTGACTTTTCAAATTTTATAAATAGAAATGATTTTTACAAGAATATTACGTTTTAATAATTCAATCCAATTTACCTAGAATATTTTAGGAATCCTCAACACTCACTCTGACTTTTCAAATTTTATAAATAGAAATGACTTCTACAAGAATATTACGTTTTAATAATTCAATCCAAGTTACCTAGAATATTGTAGGCATCCCAACACTCACCCTGACTTTTCAAATTTTATAAATAGCAATAGCTTTTACAAGAATATTACGTTTTAATAATTAAATCCACGTTACCTAGAATATTGTAGGCATCCCCAACAATTACTCTGACTTTTCAAATTTTATAAATAGAAATGACTTTTACAAGAATATAACGTTTTAATAATTCAATCCAAGTTACCTAGAATATTGTAGGCATCCCCAACACTCACTCTGACTTTTCAAATTTTATAAATAGAAATGATTTTTACAAGAATATTACGTTTTAATAATTCAATCCAATTTACCTAGAATATTTTAGGAATCCCCAACACTCACTCTGACTTTTCAAATTTTATAAATAGAAATGACTTCTACAAGAATATTACGTTTTAATAATTCAATCAAAGTTACCTAGAATATTGTAGGCATCCCAACACTCACCCTGACTTTTCAAATTTTATAAATAGCAATAGCTTTTACAAGAATATTACGTTTTAATAATTCAATCCAAGTTACCTAGAATATTGTAGGCATCCCAACACTCACCCTGACTTTTCAAATTTTATAAATAGCAATAGCTTTTACAAGAATATTACGTTTTAATAATTAAATCCACGTTACCTAGAATATTGTAGGCATCCCCAACAATTACTCTGACTTTTCAAATTTTATAAATAGAAATGACTTTTACAAGAATATAACGTTTTAATAATTCAATCCAAGTTACCTAGAATATTGTAGGCATCCCCAACACTCACTCTGACTTTTCAAATTTTATAAATAGAAATGATTTTTACAAGAATATTACGTTTTAATAATTCAATCCAATTTACCTAGAATATTTTAGGAATCCCCAACAATCACTCTGACTTTTCAAATTTTATAAATAGAAATGACTTCTACAAGAATATTACGTTTTAATAATTCAATCAAAGTTACCTAGAATATTGTAGGCATCCCCACACTCACCCTGACTTTTCAAATTTTATAAATAGAAATGACTTCTACAAGAATATTACGTTTTAATAATTCAACAACAAGTTACCTAGAATATTGTAGGTATCCCCGACACTCACACTGAATTTTTAAGTTTTATAAATAGAAATGACTTTTACAAGAATATTACGTTTTAATAATTCAATCCAAGTTACCTAGAATATTGTAGGCATCCCCACACTCACCCTGACTTTTCAAATTTTATAAATAGAAATGACTTTAACAAGAATATTACGTTTTAATAATTCAATTCAAGTTACCTAGAATATTGTTGGTATCTCACCCTGACAGTACAAAGTGTTATAATCATAACTGACATCGTCAAATTCAACAATTTAAAATTATTAAAATTTCAATTATATTTTCTACACTTTCCAAGACAAAAGTGAGTTTTAATGCATTGTTTCTTAATTAATCGTAGTGAATTTTAATTTACCAATCATGATGCCATACGTGATAAGAAGTAACATGGATTATATATACCTTATCCTAATCACTAACTGTTATATGGGCCATCATGATATCAATGGGTCTAGTTGATAATATTTTTTATTGCTGCTAAAAGCGCCATTAAAACAATATTAAATAGGAAAACTGTTCTTAAAGGGGAACTCTACTGTGCGATCAGAACTACTTAACATAATATCCATCTGAAACATTTAGTATGTAATGGATACTCTTATGGTAACACACACTTATTGGGAAGTATGTTTCTGGGAATGCTTAGAAAATATCACTCACTTTACTGGACGGTGATGAAGTAGATATTTGTGCGGATTGATTGGCCCGTATAAATATAGGAGGCTTAGTCCGTCCAGCGGTTTGTCGTTATTCAGCCGGAAATAGATTTTTTTATTACTAAACTCACTGATTCAATGCGTGCATCTTATCTTAGATACGTCCTAGCATCCCTATAAAACACCATGTCTGTCTGTTGTGTTTACAGTAGCATTTTCATTGATCTGTCACACTTAAGCTTGAAATAGCATTTTCTTTAGTTTATCACACTTAAGTTTAAAATAGCATTTACGATTATCTGTCACGCTTAAATTTGAATTAGCAATATTGTTGGTCTGTCACAATTAAGTTAAAAATAGCAATTTCGTTGGTCTGTCACACTTAAGTTTGAAATAGCATGGGCTACCAACTTGCGGATCAATTCTTTCTCAGTGCGTCAAAGAACGTGACAAAACCAATGAGGTCTTCTTTTTAAGAAAAGTTTCTGTAATGCCGTTGGTGATGCATCTTGCACGAATGGTGCGGGTTGGGATTTGGTCAGAGAGCTGCCTGCTGGATATCAGAGTACATTTCACCAACGATGGCAACACCGTCTGCATAGTCCAGGTCGGTAATGGGGGCATTAGTAAAAGCTAAAAAAATATGAAGATCTACGAGAACAATGTGTCAGAAATTAAAGAATAACCAATGTATTTCCTATTGAGGTCGGACCTTACGGAAATCGCGAATTTTAGCCAACTTAAAAATCTTGAGATATTTGATATTTTTTAAATTTCAAGATGTAAAAAGTACTTTACAACTATTTTCGACTAATTTTCCATCATACTGACGTGAAAAAAAGATAAAATTGAAAATTTCAAAGAATCGAAAACTGCGACTTACAAAAATTGCAAATTTTAGCCAATTTTTTAATATCGAGATATTTGATTTTTTTAATTTCAAGATCTAAAAAGTACTTTACAACTATTTTCGACTGATTATCCATCATACTGACGTCAAACAAAGAAAAAATTAAAAATTCCAAAAACTAGAAAATTGCGACATATCCGGACTTTACAGAAATAGCGAATTTTAGCCAATTTTTTAATCTCCGGATAATTGATATTTTTTTAGTTTCATGATGTAAACAGTACTTTAAACATATTTTTTACTGATTTTTCATCATACTGACGTAAAAAAAGAAAGGATTAAAAAAAAATTTAATCGAAAATCACGATATATTGGACCTTACAGAAATCGCGAATTTTATCCAATTTTTTAATCTAGTTTCATTTGATATGTTTAGAATTTTAAGATGTAAAAAGTACTTTACAACTATTTTCGACTGATTTTCCATCATACTGACATGAAAAAAAAGAAAAATTAAAAATGTCAAATAATCGAAAATCGCAACATATCCGGACCTTACCGAAGTCGCGAATTTTAGCCAATTTTTAAATCTCCGGATATTTGATATATTTTTTAATTTCAAGATGTAAAAAGTACTTTACAACTATTTTCGACTGATTTGCCATGATACTGACGTGAAACAAAGAAAGAAATAATATTTTTTTAAATAAAAAATCGCCACATATCCGGAACTTACAGAAATCGCGAATTTTAGCTAATTTTTAGCTAGTTATATTTGATAATTTTTTTTATTTCAAGATTTAAAAAGTACTTTAAAACTATTTTCAACTTATTTTCTATTTTACTGATGTGTAAAAATGAAAAAGTTAAAAAAATTTTAAAATCGAAAATCGCGACAATCTGGATCTTTCTTTTGGATAGGAAGGATCTAATTATATCAAATATTTGCCAAGTAATACCATATGAGCGAATTTTTACAGAACTTTACAGAAATCGCGAATTTTAGCCCATTTAAAAATCTTAAAATATTTGATTTTTTTTCATTTCAAGATGTACTTTAGACCTATTTTTGACTGATTATTTCATCATACTGACGTATAAAAAAAATAAAAAATTCTCGAAAATCGCGACATAAACGGACCTTACAAAAATGGCAAATTTTAGCCAATTTTTAAATCTTCGGATATTTGATATATTTTTTAATTTCAAGGTGCAAAAAGTACTTTACAACTATTTTCGACTGATTTTCTATCATACTGACATGAAAAAAAAAATTTCAAATAATCAAAAATCGTGAAAAACAGAAAAAATGTAAAATTTCAAAAAATCGAAAATCGCGACATATCCGGACCTTACAGAAATCGTGAATTTAAGCCAATGTTTTAATCTAGTTTTATTTTATATGTTTTAAATTTTAAGATATAAAAAGTACTTTACAACTATTTTCGACTGATTTTCCATCATACTGACGTGAAAAGCAGAAAAAAATTAAAATTTCAAAAAATCGAAAATTGCGACATATCCGGGGTTTTATTGTCAACTCAGTATCCACATTTTTTACTAGTCTTTAATTTTCTCCATCAAACAAGAGAAAATACATACAAAAGATCCAAGATAAGGTTCTAACTGCGTCAGCGTGGATACGGCAATCCAACAGAGTAGCTACAATCCAACAAAGTCTGGTAGTATCAAGAGATACTGCTGGGGCGCTCTGGGCAAGATGTAATGATTTTTCAACCCCAAAACCATGACTGAATCCAGAGTCATTATCTGATGAGACTTTGTTGGAAGTAATGCTGCTAGGCAAACAACAGTTATGGTAAAACCTTATTATATACCTCATATCTACATCTAACACATAAAGTTATATTGTCGGATTTTTAGAATGTATACCAAAATAACCTTGCATCTGATACATAGATATTTGATTCTGCCTAACCATTTAGTCTTTTTTCCCTTCCAACATGATTTTACAATACCAAAATATCTTTAATTTCAGTTCGTTTAAACAAAAATATTATTCCGGTTAGAAGGATTATTACGATGGTGACAACCTTAAATAATCAATAAAATAATGTAAGGGTGATAAATCTTCATGGCTTAAAATATGAATTATCTTCTAAAAATTCGCTCATATGGTATTACTTGGCAAATATTTGATATAATTAGATCCTTCCTATCCAAAAGAAAGATCCAGGTTGTCCTCGATGGCCATTCATCTAAACAACATGACATAAATGCAGGTGTACCCCAGGGATCTATCCTTAGACCTTTATTGTTCCTGATTTTCAAAAATGACCTCCCTGATGACATCGAGTCTGAGATAGGTATATTTACTGACGACACCACCCTTTACTCTTGTCATGTGGACAAAACGGACGTGATCATATCCGAGGCAATGGCTGTAGTGGATTGGGGTCATAAATGGTTGGTAACTTTTAATGCCGCAAAGACAAAGCTCCTTTCCTTGAATAACTACAAGAAACCTCTTCAACCACCGATTGTCATGGCAAATAACACCCTACCTGAGAGTTCAACATTCAAACTAACATTCACAGGTAACATGAATTGGAACAAATACATCGAAGACATTGCCAAGGTAGCATCAAAGAAGGTGGGCTCTCTCTATCGTGCTAGTAAACTTCTTACACCTGACATTATCCTGTATCTCTACAAAGCCACCATCTGCCCATGCATGGAGTATTGTTGCCACATCTGGGCTGGTGCATCATCCACTAGTCTCTCCCTCCCAAACAAGGTCCTAAAAAGAGTCGCCAACTTAATAGGTCCCTCACTATCCACCAAGCTCTGGCCCCTGTCCCATCGCCACAATGTTGCATCCTTGTGCTTGTTTTACAAATACTTCAATGGATTGTGCCCTCATGAACTGGCTGCTCTGGTGCCTCCTCGACGTAAATACACTAAATGACCAACTCGACAATCAACTAAATCCCATCCATTCACTGTGGAGGTCCCCAGATGCTGGAGAGCCTTCTACTCCAATAGCTTCTTTCCTTCTCGCTGCTCCCTGTTACCCCGACTGTATTGACATGCAGAAATTTAAAACTAATATAAACAGATATCTTGCTGCACAGCTACCAACTTGGGATGACCCTTAAAACTTACACCCTAATTCTCAGTAGCCACTTACGTCTATAGTGGCAACCTGCCTTGTTTGGGGTGAAATATGTTGGAAAAAAAATCTCACTTACATTATTCGAGTTATTATTGAACATTGTTTTCCATCTCTTCTTCTCTTCTCAATTTCTTCTCTATATTAATAACATTTAGTGAGCATTATGCGTGTGTCTGTGTGTCAGTGTGTTTCTCACCTATACGTGACTTACACATTGTTATTACTTTTATTTTTATTTGTTTCTCGCATCATTTTTTATTTTATTTTACTTTAAATCTGAATTAATTTTAAAATGCGCAACCAAATAATCACAGGTAACGCCGGCTAGGTACACCTAGTTAGTTAATAATGTTATTGGAATAGATTCTAAGAGGAAGATGAACTATATAATGTTTGTTTTTCTTTTCTTTTATGGAAGTCACTCCAGACAAGGCATGAAGCCACTTGATGTAAGGAGCTAAAAAGAATGAAAGATGATTAATGCACAGACAAAAGATGCCTATTGACCTTAGTCTTGAAAAGACCAATGCTATAGATAGGAGGAAAACAGTCAGCAGAAAGAGAGTTCCACAAGCATGCAGTTCTTGGAAAGAAGCTACTGGAATAGGAAGATGTATTACAACGAGGTACCTGAACAGCGAATTGATGAATTCATTGTGTAAATTTGTCTCCAGGGATTAAAAAAAAAAAAATTAACTTTAATCAAATTCTATTGTAATCATCCACTCTATAATAAAGACCAATGTGTATTTATTTGTATATATATTAATAAATATATATCCGCCCCGTCACAAAAAATTTAGCAAGTATAAAAAAACTGCTGGATGAAGGCATTTCAAGTGGTAAGGTGAAGCAAGAAAGCAAATAGCAAGTCAGATAACCACCTCAGACTTACCCTGCCACCTGAAATGAATTCGGAAATAAATCCTTCGCTATGTAATAAAAAGTAAAAGGTAGGAGTTTTTTTCTTTAGGTCATCAGAAATGGTAATAATAATTTATATATGAAAAATTAAATTACTAACGTAATTCTATGATTTTTATGAATATTTTAGTATATTTTGGTATAAATTGCGAGTTTGAAAATAGTTGAAGCATTATTTTTTTTCTATCATTTTTTTTACGGAAGGTGTACACTAGTTTATTAATATTAAATGCATAAAACGAAATTAAGCTAAGTATATCCCACATTACCACCGCTTATGGCTAGCATCTGTGTTCCAAAATTCATAATGATTGGTTAATTAGTTTGGGAGTGAATCCTACACATACAAATATCTAAACATACACACATACCTAACTTTATATAAATAGAGATAAACATATGTATTTCCATTCCATCATGCAAACGTTAGAAAGTAAAACACATGCCTTTTCCTAGCCCCTAGGGGCCCAGGCGAAACCATTTCAAGTGGTTAGGGGAAGCAAGAAGCAAATAGCAAGTAAGACTTACCCCGCTGCCTGAAAAGAATTCGAAAAGAAATCCTTCACTATATAATAAAAAGTTAACGTTAGGTGTGTTTTTTTACTTTAGGTCATCAGAAATGGTAACAATAATTTATCTATGAAAAATTAAATTACTGACGTAATTCTAGGATTTTATATGAATATTTTAGTAATACATGTAGACAAATAGCAAGTTCGAACACAGGCGAAGCATAATTTTGACGGAGGGTGTACACTAGTTTATTAATATTGAATGCTTTGACTTTCAGGACAGTTAAAAATATCAATGTCAGGTATTTCTCTTGTTGCTGGAAAATTAGAAGAAAATAGTCAAGAAATGATTTCTGTGCATTTATGAATGCCCCCCCCCCTCCTCGTTCTATTTATACCAAGGCCATTCCTATAACAGGCCGAGAGCTCTAACATTTGGCGTCTTTTACTGGAGGCAAGATTTTCAGTCAGTCAGCAGAAATCTTTTTAGCTGCTAACACTTCACTCTCATTGCCCCAAGAAAATTAAATTCTGAAAGAAGATTCAAACCCATCAAATTTATTTGAACTGAGATTTTATATTAAATCATAGAGTATTTTTTTATTATAAGTTTGTTAAAAAAACATTCAATTTTGACTTTTTACAGTAGTATAAAGTCAACATTGAATTTTATTGAGAACTATTTTTCCCCCTTATTAATTTAAAAAAATTAAAACAGTAGTTCATACTGATTTAATTTCTTAAGCCACATTTGCTACGTAGTTTTATATATTTTATAAAAGTTTCATGTTATAATCTTTTTTAAGGGTTTCTTTTCATATTGACAACGTTGCTTATTCAAAAAATACCATTCTTTTGCTTTTGTTTATTCAAAGTTGCCTGCCTCTTCATTTATAGGAATTCGTCAATAATTGTCAAATTAACTCATTGTGGTTCTTATCATTTAGTATGTAAGACACATAAAAACATGAAACTAATCTAATCTATTTTTAACTGCTATATCAATTATCTAACAAAATTCACACCACCTGGCCTGTTATAGGGATGACCTTGGTTTATACTGAAATCTGTTCTTTTACTGTGAAAATAAACGTTTTAATTCTCAAACTGAAGCTTCTTGTAATTGATATCTGCATTTTTTATTCCTCCTTTCTTTTTAGTTTCCTTTTTTTTTTTTTAGATGTCCTGCAGTTGAAAAGTACATTTCAAGTGTGTGAGCACATATCAGATTTCTAAATGAATCCGAACAAGACATTCAAGAAAATTCTTCAAACCAAAAAAAGCTGGGTACTGTAAAGAGACATTTATTGCAATGGAAATCCTTCCAATTGTTACACCTTCAAAATATTTGAGTTCCTTTATTTTATTCTTGTTATGTCAGATCAACTTATTTGGCATAATGATTAGAGTGTTCTCTAATAGGCCGGGTGACCAGGGTTCAATTTTTGGTCGGATTATACCAAAAATTCAAAAAATGGTACTTAATGCACCCTTGCTTTGGGGTGATTGAGAAGCTTGTTGTAGATAGTCATTTTGGAGTAGCGTCGCTGCGTCTCTATTCATCTGACTGACCTTGCTTGATAAGAAAAAGGTCACCAGGCTTCAGTTAAAAAGACAGACTTCTTCTCTACAATTGTCAGTGCAAAAGAAAACAAATCTGAATTATGTAACTGCTACAGCTTAAACAATAAACATTATCGGGTGAGGATCAAGGGTAAGTGGAGTAATCGTGAGAAAAGAGTGGCGCTCTCCCCTACATCTAGCTAATGAAAAGGGAGCCTTCGAGTTTCCCTCATCTATGGTCGACCACTTTACATTTTTTT
Source organism: Sepiola atlantica (assembly GCA_963556195.1). Taxonomy (NCBI): domain Eukaryota; kingdom Metazoa; phylum Mollusca; class Cephalopoda; order Sepiida; family Sepiolidae; genus Sepiola; species Sepiola atlantica. The sequence continues at coordinate 73,597,842 of OY744524.1, read as the reverse complement.
ATGTTAGATCAGGAGTTCCTAAATTTATTTTGTTTGTGAACTCTCTCAGAGCAATGTTATCGTCTGTGAACCTTATATATGCATATATATATATATATATATATATATATATATATATATATATATATATATATATATATATACCAACTTATCTCTTTGTATTACTCTGATGATAAGAATCCATTCTTTGAAAAGCTATGGCTTAAGGAAGGAAAAATAAATATTCTTCGATTGAATATACCTTGTTTTGAACAACTGATGATGTAATAGATTTTTTATTTTCACAATCTTTATTCTCTTCTTTTATTTCTCTCTCTCTCTCTCTCTCTCTCTCTCCTTCTCTCTCTCTCTCTCTCTCTATATATATATATATATACTTTTGAATCACCACTTATCAAAAGCGAAGAGCCACTCAAGGATAAGTGTTAAAGAAACTGAAATGATTGTCAGCTGAAAGATGAGGAACACTATGGGAGTAATAACATTGATCAATGGTATAAGCTGATTATTACTTATGGGGCGTTTTTTAACAAGAATTTATTGACATAGGATTTAAAGACGACCAAGTTGTAGTCAGCAGGGAAGCAATCTCACAGTAATGTGTTTCGTAGACGGGAAACCTTTGCATAGAAGCTCTGTCCATAAAAATTCCATTTGACACAAGGCACATAGAAACAATTGTACTCTTTGTCTAGGATTTCTAAGTTACTTCCTCTGTGTACTCTTTATGTATTACATGCCTTTCTTACGTTTTTTTTATGTTTGTCCCAGACAAACTGTTAATAAACTAAATGTTATTGTTATCCCACTGTTTCTCAATTATCCTTTTCTTTCTGACGTGTGAGTCATATTTGTTGATAAGGCAATAAAGACACACGTCTGTATTAGCGACAATGATACATGATATTTAATGGTTGCTCATGTGTGGAGAGAATGATTATATATTCTCTGCATATCTGTAGCTAATATCAAATATTCTAATTTAATACAAAATCTGTTAATTAATTATTCTCAATCAGTTGAAAAGCCTAAAAGAGGCTTTTCAACTGATTTTGTGAGATGTTTCCTAAAAATATATATTTCCAATAACATCGGGAGAAATCGAATATCTTCAGCGTCAACGTCATTAGATCTTGACAATGAAAAAAAATTTATCTGTATACTACTGAAAAAGATCCGAAATATTTGGATTTAAATAAATGTTTCATAAATAAATTCCTCACATTGTGATTTCTGGTTTCTAACTGATTTTCATATTTTTAACTAACTGATGCTTCAATATATATATTTCTATATTTTTCAAATGTGATAAAAATTAAAAGTGTACATCAAAAATTAAAAGTTTACATAAAATTAAGTGTTCATAAAAATGAAAAGTTTACATAAAATTAAAAGCTTACATAAAATGAAAAGTTTACATAAAATTAAAAGTTTACATATACTTTCGTGCATCAAAAATTCTTATTAAATATTCAATTCATTGTTTAATTATATCTCTTTTTTCCTATATAAAACAAACGATAGCATACTCTCTCCGGAGAGTTTCGCCACAGAATTAAGAGCAAAACTTTTGCCCAGGAGACAGTTGTGTCAACACATATGTGGTTTAACAGGTTATAGTGAAGTTCTTGGTAAAGTTCTCTTCAAGGATGTACTTTATTTGTTTGCTAGGATTTTTCACCTGGTACTCCATCTGGTATTGGCCAAACTCAATGTTGCTTAACTTCGGGAATATAACAAGAACCGGTGTGTCAATGTGATTATGTCGTGCCTATTAATAGATTTTAAATATATTATTTTGAAAATATTTTGTTTATGTATTTTTTTTTAAATTCTTATTTTGTATCATCCACCCAGGAAATGCCGGATATTTCTGCTAGTCTAACATATAAAGTTATCTTGCCGGATTTTCATAGTCAGACCCAAATAGCAATCTGTTTGACATATCAATACTTGGTTTTAATTAGCCTATTTTTCAGATTTTTTTTCTTCCCATGATGTTATTACCACGATTTTATTTTACACCATTTTTTCTGAAAATACATATTCCGGCTAAAAAACTTTTGATACTTTGTTACATTAGGACCCGCCCTAACTTTGACCATGACCCTAACCCTAACCTTCACCCTAACACTAGCCATAACCCTACCCTTTACTTTGATCATAACCCTAACCCTAACGATGGGGTCAAAGCACCAAACTTTTAGAATGAAAACATTTTTCATTACTCACCAAATGTCCTTACGCATTAAAGGGAAGTAAACATGTAATTTGTCATTTCCCTTGACTTCTGCAAAATAGATATCTATAAACACGTTATATTTTTAAACATTAAAAAGAAGTAACTTTTTTTAAATTCCTGTTTGCCAAAATAATATGATTACGACATTAAAGTAAAAGAAATTAATTTTCCTTACTTCATAAACAAAGTCCTTTTTCTTCTTTTACTCCCGGGCAACGCATGGTAAATAGAGGCAGTCTCTATTTATATAAAGTTAGGTATGTCTATATATATGTTTATATATTTGTATGTACAGGATTCACTCCTAAACTAATTAACAGATCATTATGAATTTTGGAACACAGCTGCTAAGTGTAAGGAGTCGTAATGTGGACTATATTTAGTTTAATTTAGTTTCATGTGAATGGAAGTAAAAATGAGGTGGAAGCTCTGCGTGAAAATTTAGATATCTCAGATTTTTGCGAAATTTTAACAATAGGTATTAGACATCAATTAATAAATATTCCCCAAATTTCAGTTTATTTTAAAGGGTTTTAGGGGGAATAATATCTGTACAATCTCCCATTTGAAAATTCAAATACATCAAATTTACATTGAATTTGATCCATCGTCATTAGACACCAATTAAGCAAGTACTTCAATGGCATCTGCTCCGATGAATTTACTGCTCTGGTGTCCCCTTGACGTAAATACACTTGACCAACCCGAAAAGCAGCGAAATCCAATCCATTCACTGTGGAGGTCCCCAGGTGCCGGAGAGCCTTCTACTCCAATAGCTTCCTTCCTCGAGCTTCCGGCCTTTGGAACTCCCTCCCTGTTCCTGTTTCCCCGACTGTACCAACATGCAGAAATTTAAAACTAATGTGAACAAACATCTCACTGCACAGCTATCAATTTATGATGACCCTTAAACTTTCACCCTAATTCTTAGTTGCCCTTACGTCTACAGTGGCAACTTGCCTTGTTTGGGGTGAACAAAGAAAAAAGGATTCCCTGAATTTCAATTTCTTCTTAAGACCCATTAAGTTTAAGCCATAAATTTTAGACATTTTCTAGAATCAAAACCACTTAATGGATTTTGATCAAAATTGGAATAAGAAATCTTTACATAAGGTTGAGTAGCATTATAACTTTGATTTTAATCTTCGCAGGGGACATAAAAGTGGGGCAAAGCTGTTTGGAGAATTTATTTTACCCGTCATGGGACGGGTATTCTTCTAGTTTATTATAAAATTAACACAACCTCTGGAATCAGCTGTGCCAAGTTAAAATCCTATTGGATATATGCACTAATACCAGTGTGAATGGTATGAACCCTAACCCTTTTCTCTAACTCCATTGTATTTCATCATTAAATTATTGCAAAAAGATTGATTTGTCATTTTTTTTAAATAACAGACGAAGATATGTTCACTATAACAAGTTATCGTCTCGTTGTTTTCGGTATTTCTAATGCTTTATTATTACACTTCTTCTATTTATGGCATTGAGCACTCTACTTCTGAGCTTGAAGCCTCTTGCAATAAATGGGGAATTAAAATGAACCTAGACAAATACAAAATCTTTTCCTCTAATATCTCAACAGACAAATACAAAATCTTTTCCTCTAATATCTCAACAGACAAATACAAAATCTTTTCCTCTAATATCTCAACAGACAAATACAAAATCTTTTCCTCTAATATCTCAACAGACAAATACAAAATCTTTTCCTCTAATATCTCAACAGACAAATACAAAATCTTTTCCTCTAATATCTCAACAGACAAATACAAAATCTTTTCCTCTAATATCTCAACAGACAAATACAAAATCTTTTCCTCTAATATCTCAACAGACAAATACAAAATCTTTTCCTCTAATATCTCAACAGACAAATACAAAATCTTTTCCTCTAATATCTCAACAGACAAATACAAAATCTTTTCCTCTAATATCTCAACAGACAAATACAAAATCTTTTCCTCTAATATCTCAATAGACAACAAAATGTTTGAAAAAAAAACCGAAGATTTTGTGTTTCTTGGCTCAGTAGTTCCAGGATCCTCATCTAATATTAGCAGAAGAATAGGAATAACAATTTTTGCATTTGGGCATCTAAAAAGAAAAGATATGAAGCATGAAGAACATATCAACACCTCTGGACTTAAGACTTTACAATGCATTGGTAGTTCCTATTGTTGTATATACAAGGGACTATAATAGCAGAGCATGAGAGGAAGCTCAATGTCTTTTTCTTTCGTAATTTTTTTTCACTAAAGAGTCACCAATTATCAAGGCCCAAAGGCCACTCAAGGATAAAGGTGGACGATGACACAACAATGATTAGTAATGATAGTGGAGGTTTGGCAGAATTTGATTATTTAGGAGGACGGCTCAAGAAGAATTTGTTTACATTGGACTTGAAAACAACGATGTTGTAGTCAGCTGGGAAGCAGCCCCGCGGTATTGTGTTTCACAGTCGGATAGTTCTAGGAAATAAACTTTGCTCGTGGAAGTTTCGTTTAGTTTTAGGCACAGAAAGAGAGAAAGGGAAATTATTGACAGTGGTTGTAGCTAGACGAGTTTTTGTTGTGAATGTTTTACGGGGGCGGGGGGGGGGCATAGATTGAAGCTCAGCCAAGAAGAACTATCTTTGGAAAGACTTTGCAAGATAGACTAAGAAATGCAGATATCAAAAAGAGGCTTAATATTAAAAGATCCATCAGAAAAGTTATTCGAAAAAGAGATTAATGCAGTTTAGACGTTTCCTGGCTACCAGATTCCAGCTACGTGAAAAAATCATATTAAGAAGAGTTCTTTTAAGAAAGATCAAGCAGACGGCCACCAAAGAGATGGGCCGACCAGATAAGGGTTGAGACTGGCATGCTGCTCCTGACTGCTGAATGACTAGCCCAAACCGTGATAAGTGGCAGAATTTTGTTTTCGAGCATATGGCGAAGCTCTCTGGGGTATGCAAATAAGTCAAATTTTGGATTCAGCATATACAACTTACCAAATGTAATACAGTATTATTAATTCTTCTCTATCTATGGTATTGAGCACCTTTGAATTCAGCATATACCACTTATCAAATTTAATACTTTATTGTTACACCTACTTTATTTTCTCCTTTTCTTCCCTCTCACAATACTCCAAAGAGAAATGACGTTGATGAAGACAATAGTCCGAAGAGAAATATTGTAGATGAGGAAAAAAGCCATGTTCACTTTATCAAATTGTCATCTAGTTGTTTTGGTGTTTTTAACTAGATTTCCTTGGCTATGAGCAAATTGTAGTATCTGTTTTGATACTACAATTCGTTTTTTTTTCAGTCAATGAAGGAGAAATTCTTCTAGACTGAGGCAACTTTTATTTTTGTTCCTATCCAGAGTGCCCCTTTGTGTGGAGCTGGATTTTCCTCACATTAAAAACCGGCCCTGTGTCTTACTCTACCCTCGTAGAGAGGCAACTCGATGTATTATTTATAGTATCAATATTGCCCCATTTGGATTAAGAGTAGAAAACATAGATTGTATTCTCACTCAGAATCTGAATCATAATCTTATTTAGAAACAAGAAGTGCATTGATGTGATTAAAAAGTCGCCTAAGGTTTGCAGTGATTTTTTGTTGCCTGTTATTCAAATGTTATGTTTTACTTCATCAGTTTTTCATCGGGATCATCTCAACACGGGGAGATAGATTGTTTTACAAAGCCGGTCTTCATGTCTGCTTTTAGCTTTTACCAATGGACCATTTTGTTTCCATTTCTGCCAAAAAATATATCCACATAAAGATTTGTTTCTTGAAAACAAATTTATTCAAGATATTTATCAACACTTTCTCTTTCCTATCTCTCTCGCTATATATATTTATAATTTAATAATTAAATATTTATATCTACAGACAGGCGCTTGTTTCTCATCAGTGTGGATATATACAACTGACCTGGCAACCACACGGTTCGAACCTTAGACCTCAGGTCTGATAACTCGACTTCTATATCCATGCGTCTAACAATTCTGTTATACGAATAAGTATAAATACTGTATGTTTTCAGTTCGATAAATTGTCTCTTAAGAGGACTCAATCCCAGCTTTTGACAGAGGAGACAACTTTTGCATTACAGCTTTATATATATATATATATATATATATATATATATATAGTTATCCGCAGACACATGTTTCGTTGTCTCTACGACTCATCAGTGTGGTAAGATCTGGCAAGATTCAAACCCGGGCACCAGCTGTTGGCATGCAGTGCTCTACCAACGTAGCTATCAAATCTGCCACTTATAGTGTGTGAAATTATATCGTATTTTAATGGGACTGTTCATTTATTTACGTTTTACGATACTGATAATCAAAAATACTCAATTATTTTTATGGAAGAGTATTGTTTTTACACTAAGTGAAAACAATGATTTCTTCCACCCACATATATATATATATATATATATATATATATATATATATATATATATATATATATATATTAATGTGAAATATTTTGAAAATCAACAATCGTGCAATTTAAATGAAAAATTCATTTATTTAATTTTTTTTCGCAAGCTTTCGTTGTAGAATAACTTTGTCAGGCGAGACTGTCTTATATATTTTTTTTTCTTTTCTTCCGCCTCATTTTGATGGTATTAACCCCGAGGGGTCGAATCACGATATGAGCAGAAAGAGACGTCAAGTTCTTAAGACGTTAGGATAAGTGTAGTCCTGGCGATGTTATGCGCAGATTGGCGCTTTTTTAAGTAAGGAAATTGACAACATCTTTGAAGCACGGATTAGAATGTATTAAAGTGAAATATTTTGAAAATCAACAATCATGCAATTTAAATGAAAAATTACTTTTTTTAATTTTTTTTTTTTTTGCAAGCTTTCGTTGTAGAACAACTTTGTCAGGCGAGACTGTCTTATAGTTTTTTTTTCCTTTTCTTCCACCTCATTTTGATGGTATTAACCCCGAGGGGTCGAATCACGATATGTATATATATATATATATATATATATATATATATATATATATATATATATATATATATATATATGTATGTATGTGTGTGTGTATGTGTGTGTGTGTGTATGCGTGTTATGGATTATGAATCACAGTTGGAAGCACTCACTCGTTTCTAACAACACTGCAGAATCATGATACGGCAAAACTGCTCTCTGTCGATGAACTAGGCTTTCCACCTCTCATGGGTTGAGCTCGGGAATCTTTATGTCGAACTCATGAATCTGTACGAAATTTCAAATGAAACCGTTATTTTTTAATCAACGGGGGCATCTAGCTCTCGTTCTGTTAGCCATGAGCGGATAGAAGTCTTAAGTAATTCGTAATTATATTCTTAGTATCGCTCGTACTAAGGATTGAACCTTCAACCTCCAGAAGACTGTCACTTAGAACTGATTATTACTTAGCACTTGTATCCGTTGCACCACGGGTCCTTGCGGAACAGTCGTCCTACTAATCTACATAATACAAATTATCCACCCTCATCTCAAAAATTCCAAAACAAAGATTTTTTTGTACTCTAATGAAAGAATACAAGAATATACTGGAAAACATTATTTGTCAGAATACTTTAATCTCACCAATCTCAGAATTTTTTTGGCGTCAACAAAATTAAGGTAATAAATAAAAGATTGTTAAAACAAAAATCATTAAAGAACACATAAATAGGAGATTCCAGTTACAATTCAATACATCATCATCATCATTATCATCATCTGTTCTACATCTACCAACCCAAGAATTCTTATCCATTCTTTTAACATGACCATACTATCGAAGTCTTCTGTTCTGCTCACATCTCCCTATACGTCCAGATTTAATCTTCCTCTATGGTCATCAGGTCTAAGCCTGTCTTTAAGACACATATTATACATCCATCGAATCTTTCTCATGTCATTTCTCTTCATGCAACACATAGTCTCAACCCTCACTGGCCAAGTTTCACTTCCATACCACATCACACTGCATACACATAGACTCTTCTTTTGGTCAACAGTAGTAACGCTCTGCTGGTTAGTAATGACAGCAATACAGTTTATTAATATCAAAACAAAACAACAAACTATCTAGCGTCTTATAGGTCCGTAAGCAAAATTATCCAGTAACAAATTCAGTTAAAAGAAACATAAAAGGTAACTGCCTGCAAAAGCAGTTTCAATAAAAATAATATTGTTAAAAAGTACAATAAACAATATAAAAGGTCATAAATGGAAAAAATTGTGACATAGTCAACCTTGTGCCATACACACAGTCACCAAGTTGCCGTCATCATTACAGAAACATTAAAGTTCACGATGATTGGCTATACGTTGTTTGTTGGTTGTTCTTCTTGAACTGATTATCCCAGGCTGAGGAAATTGCGATCCTGTAATTAAAGTGTCTTATTTATATCTTTAAAAAGACTATGGCAACACAAATCTGATGGAAGAAAGCGAGTCATTTATTCCAAATCACTGACTAGTAGAGGAGGACAGAGAGAGAGATAAATAACTAATTATTTATATCTTGTCAGCCCATGTCTATACACGTCCGATGTATTGTGTGCTTCCAAACAGACTCCTGCTGCTTGCTATCACCCTCACTCTTTGAGCCATGTGACGCCATATCCGTTTTTAATACATTCCCATAGCTATATCTAACAAAATGAATAAGAACATGGTGTTGTTCTATAAGGAAGAATGAAGAAAAAAGAGGGTTTTACTCTGTTATGGTGTAAACTGATCTATCTGTTTCAGGAATAAATTACTTATTTAGACACAATAAATACAGTTACATCTAAACGTTGTGGCGCGATTCATTGTGCGCCTGGTCGCGATCGTGGTCACATACCAGTCGACGTTCCGATCTCAACAATCAGTCCGGCAGAAACTGGGCCATTTCGGTGGCCTTTTATCTGTCGGACTGAGATATTCGTCCTCGGTAGTCCTAAGAGGTCCACCCTCCCAGGCATTGCTTCCACTCTTTGAGGTGGAGTAAGTTTATTGCTTACTGCCTGAGGTGCCCCGACTGGGGAATGCCGACGTTGCTGTCCAGGCAATTTTTTTTAACGCCAGAGTACTCCTTTTTTAGGGATGCTGGCTTGACTCTCCCCACCTTCTGGTCTTGTGCCACATCTTCCTGCGGTGGGAAGGAAGTAAATATAGCAATTGGCAGCAGTTATGACCCCAGAATCATGACGCATACTTTTGTAACATGCTTTTGTTGGTACACTTTTGTTAACTATACCACTGTGTCGTGATTATTACCGGCCTGCAAGGCCACAACATACAAATCAAATGGAAAGAAACTTTCATACAATGGGTTGAAAAAGGCATAAAAATTAACCCATTAAAAAAGAGTTTTCAAAGATGTAACATCATTTGGCTGTTTAGGGAATCAAAGTTTTAACACAGACTTTTCTTTGCAACTAAAGTCATTTTTCTTCTTTTCTTTTCTTTGGCAGTCTGCCTTGACTTTATTTCTTTTTTAAAAGGTCTCACAGCACATTTAGTGACAGATTTAATGTTAAAGTAGGAGTACATCAGTGTTCTGTGCTGAGTCCATTGCTTTCCATTTGTGTCTTAGAAACATTGTCAGGGAGTTTCGTACGGCCTATCCAGAAGAGATGCTGGATACTGATGATTTAGTACTTGCCTGTGAAACAATAGAATGGTCTACTTGTTAAATTAAACACTTGGAGGAATGCTATGGAAAGTAAAGGTCGGAAAGTGACTGTTACCAAAACCAAAGTGATGACCAGTGGTTACAGTATTGGAAAGCTCCCCTAAAGAGACAAGTTCCCCTGCTCATTTTGTGGAAAAGGAGTCGGGTGCAATTCATTTTTTTGTGTTAGTTGTAAACATTGGGTACACAAGAAGTGCAGTGGAATTACTAGTAAGTTGAGAGAGGATAACCAGTTTTTGTGCAAAAGTGTAAGACAATGGAGATGGATGAGAACTCAGATGTGGACAAAGTATATCTGGATAGGAAAGCTATTGAGGTTGTTCAGAAGTGTTGTAACCTTGGTCATACCATTGGATCACAGGGAGGTGCAGATGCTAGTGTGATTGCAATAGTTATGAGTAGATTTAGTAAGTTCAAAGAATTTCTACTATTACTAACCAGCAGAGCGATACCACTATCGACCAAGACAAGAGTCTATCTATATATGTGATGATGTATGGAACTGAAACCTGGCCAGTGAGGGTTGAGGATGTGCGTTGCATGAAGGAAAATGATATGAGAATGATATGATGGATGTGCAATGTGAGTCTTAGAGACAGGCTTAGTTTTGATTACCTCAGAGGAAGATTAAATCTGGACAGTATAAGGAGATGTGTGCAGAACAGGAGACTTTGGTAGTAGTGTCCCGTTGAAAAAATGGATGATGGTTAGCTGATGTAGAACAGTTGAAGTAGCAGATTCAATTCACGGGGAAATGCCAAAGAAAACATGGAAGGAAGTGATAAGAATGAACTTGAGAGAAAAAGGGATAAAAAAACTGGCAGTAATAGCTCAGTTTGAAAGTCAATTTCTAAAAGTCAGCATATAAAACGGACGTTAAACTGATGATGATGATGATGATGATGATGATGATGATGATGACGATCATCATCATCATCATCATCATCATCATCATCATCATCATCATCATCATCATCATCATCTCAACCCCAAGTTTTTTTTCTTTAAAAACTCTCTTGCTTTTATTCTTTTTTTTTTTTAAACCTATCTGGACCCTTATTCCTTTGTAAAAATTTCTCTAGATTTTTTTTTTTAAAAAGGCTTATCTGGACATTTATTTCTTTTTTAAATAGGGAGAAAACAATTGTGTAACCTTTGCAGCCACGTAGTCCGACTATACGTCCTTCTTTAATGACTGACTGTCCGAAACTGAAGTTTGGTTGCCACACGGCTGAATTTGGTGCCCAAGGGCACTAGTGCTTGTCACAATCCCTCAGCCAATTGGGGCATAACAAGTTCCTCCTTTTCTTAGAAACTGCTATCACACACGTCAACCCGGATACAAGTGCCAGTGGCAAATTGTTGACTTCTTCTTACACCCCAAAATTTCTTAGTCTAAGTAAAATTTCTGAATCTGTTTCTTGTCTTACTGATTATTTGACTTAGATATTTATGAATTTGTGTTGTTGTCAAGTTTGATTAAAGGTGTAAGCTAATTAGCAATTAGTACTAACAATAGATTATCACCTACAAAAGAAGTTAATTGTTCATTATATAAATACTCATATTTCCTGACACATAACACCAAACTAAGCAGGTGATAATTACAGCCTTCAACAGACTGTATACAAGAATTTATTATTTTGACCATTAATTTAAATGAAAGATTCTAAACAGGACAATACAGCATATCTTAACAATTATGAAAAAAATAGAGTATAAAATAGAACAGATCTGCTATTTCGCCACGATACACTAGCGACTTCCTGTCTGTGACGTAACTTCTTTTTTATTCATTTTTATTTAATTATTTCTATTTTTATTTAGTTGTATTTATCTCAAGAATTGTGGAAAATTGTTAGATCTGTGGAAAAGGTTGCCATTATGAGTTACTGGATTCTTTCAACGTTTATTTTAAATGAATATTTTCTGTTAACATGCACACAATATATATATATATATATATATATATATATATATATATATATATATATATATATATATATATATGAAAATTTATAACTAAAAGGTAAACTTTTAGAGAGTTGGACCTATTGTAGGGTAAGGAAAGCTCAATATACTGGATAGAGCAAAAATATGATAAGTCAATGAAAATAATTAGACCTGCAAATGGAAGCAAATCATAATCTTCGGTTGTTCAGAACAATAACATTTAGTGAATAACAATATTTATTTTTTTTCTCTTTCATTCCTTAAGCCAGGCTTTTCAAAGATTAAAATCTTATCATCAGAGGAGGTTCATGTTGTATAAGTTGACAGATGAGGAAAGTCAATATTCGAAATTTGAAAAAGTTTTAAAGTTTAAAGTTTGAACTTTAAAACTTTTTCAAATTTCGAATATTGACTTTCCTCATCTGTCAACTTATCCATCATGAACCTCCTCTGATGATAAGATTTTAATCTTTGAAAAGCCTGGCTTAAGGAATGAAAGAGAAGAAAATAAATATTGTTATTCACTAAATGTCCTTGTTCTGAACAACCGAAGATTATGATTTGCTTCCATTTGCAGGTCTAATTATTTTCATTGACTTATCATATATATATATATATATATATACACACACTATGTAGCTATCTAAATCCTGGCCGCTCTCTCTGCCAATTCAGTAAAAACAAGATCGAATCTGCTCATTCGCCACGTCTCACTAGCAACTTCCAGTCTGTGACGTAACTGCCTGGACATGTAGTTCTAATCGATTTCTAATGGAAAATTCCACATTTGATTTTAACCTTTCACTCTCTCTTACCTTATTTTTACACACCTTAATCTAAACATTGCTATACGGATACCTTATACATAAAGTAAAATGAATTTTCCCCGATTGTATTGACTATTATAGCTTTCTAACTAAAACCTGCATATGGAAATCTGCTTCAGCAACCATTTAGGCCAATTCTTGATATGTGTTTTTAGAAAATATAAGTTTTAAAAAGTACTGCCTTATGTAATTAAAAATCACTTGGTTAGAAACATTTGCAAACAAAATAATGGCGTATCGTTTGATTGAAAATATTCACACACATTGTATTTTTTACAAGGGGTTCGCCACTTATAAAGTTTAAAAGCCACTCAAGGTTAAGAGTTAATGAGATGGGTGGATTGTCAGTCGAATGATGAAAATATTATGAGAGGATTAAAAATGATGAATGGAATGGACAAAATTTGAACATCTCTGGGAACGGTTTATGACAAGTATTTATTGGCATTATATTTGAAAACGACCAAGTTGTATCTACAGGGAAGCAGTCCCCTGGTAATGTATTCCACAGATAGGAAGTTCTTGGGAAAAAAAACCCTGTTCATGGAAATTTCTTTTGATACTAGGCACCTGAAAAAAGAAAGGAAAGTTCTTTGAAGACGAGTTTTTGCTGTGAATGTCTTACAAGGAGAAACTCGGGAGATTGGAACTCAGTTCAGACCTTGCACAGAAATAACGGTAGAGCAAACTTTTACTATTTTTTTTCTATTGGGGGTCACCACTTATCAAGGCCAAGACCCACTAGAGGATAAGAGTTAATGAGATGGGAATGATTGCCAGTCAAACGATGAGGAACACTATGTGAGTACTAACATTGATCAATGGTATGAACTGTGTTTGATTTCTTATGGAGTGGCCCATGACAAGAATTTGTTGACATTTGCAAATAAAATAATCGCGTATTGTTTGGTTAAAAAATATTCACACAAATTGTTTTGTTTGTTTACCCACTTATCAAGGCTAAAAACACTCAAGGATGAGGGTGAAGGATAAAGTATAATGATTAAGGATTAAAAATAATGAATGGAATGGACAAAATTTGAACACCTATGGAGATGGTTTATAACAAGTATTTGTTAACATTGGATTTGAAGACGACCAAGTCGTAATCAGCAGGGAAGCAGTCCTGCAGTAATCTTTATGTAATTCTTTTAAAAGTAATAGTATTTGCATTGTTTTTTTTCCGGTGATTAATGGTAAAAATGAGTATAAAAAAACATACCAAGAAGCCATTTCAATTTAACGAGAATTACATTGGCGGGGAAATATTTAGTTACAGTAAAAGATATAACTCAGTCAGAATAAGTCAACCGGTGAAGACCATAAAAAATCAACCGGTGAAAACCATAAAATGTTCCTTCTACACAAGCCTGACACACTGACCTACTTTTTCATGGCTTCTTTTATGGAGTAAACAAACATTGGAAATTAAATGTTCTTTTATTACTCTTAGTGTATGCATAGCATAATTTATATATCACATGAAGATAATATAATAATTACTAGTGGGAACTCTGTGGATATTCCATGGGTTTTTCTACATCACTCTGTATAATTTACTGTTAACAATAATATTCCTTTTGAATGTATGTCTGGGTCAAGACTATTAAGAAAAAAAATTAGTTCATGCATAGCATAATTTACATATCAGATAAAGATAATATGATAATTACTAGCTGGGGATCTTGTAGAAATTCCGTGGTGCTTTCTACATCAATCTGTATAATTTACTGTTAAAAATGAAATGTATTTATTTAAAATTGTACTATTTTAGTTGATGGGACCACATAATCTTATTTCGAAACAATTCATTTTAAAATGGATAAAGTCGGAATTGTTTACCTTAGCGACATTACATTAATCACCAATCACCATGACTGGACGATCTGATTTTTTTAATGTGTGTGAAAGGTGATAACGTATGTACGGACATGATATTCCCTTACATTATATAAATTTACTAATAACCGATTCAAACAGTTGCAGTTGATGTGTAGCATAATTTATATATCAGGATAATTTAATAATTACTATCGGAACCACATGGAAAGTACACGGTGCTTTCCTACCACTGTCGACCAAACAGTCTATCAGGCATGTGTATGCAGTGTGATGATGTATGGAAGTGAAACTTGGCCAGTAATGCATTACATGGAGAGAAATGATATGAGAATGATATGATGGATGTGTAATGTGAGACAGGCTTAGGTCTGGTGAGCTCGGAGGAAGATTAAATCTGGACAGTATAGGAAGATGTATGCAGAACAGGAGATTTCGATAGTATGGTCACATTGAAAGAATGGGTGAGAGTTCTTTGGGTTAGTAGATGTAGAATAGTTACGGTAGCAGGTTCAGTTAACAAGGGAAGGCAAAGGAAAACATGGAAGGAAGTGATAAGAATGGGCTTGAGAGAAAGAGGGATAAATAAAGACCTAGAAAGAGATAGCTTAGTTTGGAAAAAACTTCCTAAAAACCGTCCAACGCATGCCACCATGTAAAACGGACGTTAAACCGATGCTGATGATTTATATATTAACATAAATAATTTACTGTTACAAATAATATTGCTTTTGTCAGGTTCAATACTATTAAGAAAAAAATGACTCTATCTTCTATAAAAATAATTGTTATTGTCAGTTAAATATTCTTTTAATAAATGAAATGAATGTCTTTTCTTTATTTCTTTACTTAAAACTGTTTTTAAAACAATAAATATTCTGTCTTCTTACTGTAAAAATAATTCTCAGCTAAATATTCTTCAAACCAATAAAACGGATGTCACTTTTTGAAATATATTTATTTAAAATTGTACTGTTTTAGTCGACGGGACTATATAATCTGATTTTGGAAAAATTCATTTTAAAATGGGTGAAGTCGGAACTGTTTAGCTTAGCGATATCAGATTAATCACCAATCACCATATTTACTTATCAGGGGATCTCATGTGTTTAATGTGTGTGAAAGGTGATAACGTACGTACGAACATGAAGTCGCCTGAGCGTATTATTATATAGATTTTCTAATCGCCAATTCAAGAAAATTTGTGAAATAACTGAACAAAATGGACTAACAATTCTTAAAGATTTTATACGAATGTGTGTACATATATATATATATATATATATATATATATATATATATATATATATTTCATTTTATGATATATCGTGCATTTTATCCTCATATATATATACACATATATAAAAGTTTTATTTATACAAACATATCAAGGCTAGACATCCAGTTTATAATGAAGTATTTAAACATTATTTAATAAAAAAATAAATAAATAAATAAATAAAATAAAATAAATAAATAAATATTTAATAGCTTCTTTCGGTATTTTGATTCATGTCTAGGTAACAATGAACTATTTTTGTTGTAAGGGACAAATTCCTCCCTCCCTTAGTTTCGCATTTAATAGAAACTTACTACTTAAGTGAAGAATTCTGGGTAATTAATCTTATCTTCGTATTGATTTAAACGATTAATAAATAAATACTAAACATCTTCCACAAAAACACCGAAGTATAACAATCTTAATAGTTGCTTGAATGGATGGCTGAGTCTATGAAACTGGCTCTAAACTGTTGAACTTAAAAGAGACCAGCTCCGTTGTTAGCTTCGTACCCAAATGACCTAAATAGACATCTGAAGGCTAATTGATGTAACTTTAGACAGTAAAAAATTACCCTCAAGTGAATTAGAATTTTTATAAATAAATTATAGAACTTATTAACTATTTTAAGAAATATTACTGAATTAAAATTTATAGATGTCCACACAACTTTTAGGATGTACTAGCTCTGAACGAAAAATTCAAAATGGCATATTAGTGGGTTCCCCCATGTGTGAGTTTGCTCTTTTCTTTGTTTTCTGTTTGGTTTCACCCAAAAATGAATCACTGTATAGTGTAGGTTTTTTCAAGACACTTTAATCCAAGAACTTTTTACTCTTTGTGAATTTTTCTGATAATTTTGTAATGTTGCAGAGACGATAATGACATAAACATGTTGTTTGGCACAAGACAAATGAAACGGACCGTAAAAAATATATCTCACAGAAATGTTATGTTTTTTGGAAATGTGAAAATATAAAAATAATAAAATAAAAACATAGTTATTGGAATATAATATGAACCTGACTTAAAGAATATGTCTCTTCTTTCTTTATTTATTTAAAATTGTGCTGTGGAGCGATTTTCTTCCATCCACCGGGTGTCTCGGGTGGTGGATACGGTAATGGCTTTCAGACATGTAAGTTAGTTTCAAATACCCAATAAGCAGTCCCGGCCTAACTGGCAGTCTACTCAGAAGGATTAGATTAAATATGCTTTAGTTAAGTATATCTCCATGAAATGCATACAGATGCCTGATGTAAAGTTTAGACTTGGTGGGTGTCGGCCGCCATAAATGTTGACTGACTGACTGACTTGGTCGAGTGCAGGCTGTTGGACCTTGGTTGGTGACGCACTTAGTGTCAATCACACAAAACCGTTGGGCAAGAAAGGACATTCTCCGTAAAACTTTAGCTTCAAATAAACCTTCATGGATATTTCCATGAGTGCAGCTAGCCAGCTACCTGCACAGGGGCCACCAGTGTGGATGATGCCTTTCAACCTGCATGTTAATAATAATTTCAAAAAAGAACCGATGAAGAAGATATATATAAATAAATATATGATGTACTTCCATCTCGTCATGCAACGGACGAAACCATTTCAAGTGGTGAGGGAAGCGAAGAAGCAAATAGCAAGTCAGACAACCAACTCGGAAGGAAATTCTTCATTATAATAAAACGTCGATGTTTGTTTTTTTAGGTAATCAGAAATTATAATTTATATATGAAAAATTAAATCACTGGCGTAATTCTATGATTTTATATGAATATTTTAATAAATAGTGAGTGTGAACACTGGCAAAGCATAATTTTTTCATTATTATTGACGAAGTAAGACTAGTAAGAAAAATATTCACTAAATTGCAAGAAATTAAGTTCTGTATATAAGAATAAAATAACCTTCTAGCATTTGAAGTATAAAGAAATTTAAAATGTAATGCCTTGGGTAACTAAGAATATATATTAATCATTAATCATCATTAACGTCTGTTTTACATGCTGGCATGTGTTGGACGGCTTTTAGAAATTGACTTCATAACTAACCTCTCTTTGGCCAGATCTTTATTTGTCCCTCTTTCTCTCAAGTTCATCCTTATCACTTCCTAACATGTATCTCTGACCTTACCCAGGAGTCTGACCCTGCTACCTCAATAGTTCTACATCTACTAACCCAAGAACTCTTATCCATTCTTTCAATGTGGTCATACTATCAGAGTGTCTTGTTCTGCACACATCTCCGAAACTGCTCAAATTTAATCTCCCTCTGAGCTCATCAGATCTAAGCCTGTCTTTAAGCCTCACATTATACATCCATCGTATCATTTTCATATCATTTTCATATCATTTTCATATCATTTCATTTCTCTCCATCTGAGGCGCTCCTACCGAGGAATGCTGAAAGGGCTGCCGAGGCAATTTTGTTTTTTTTGTTAGGCCATAGTGCCCTTCCTCTAAGGTTTTGCTTTTTCAAATCCCACTTTTTTGACCTTGTGTTTAATCTTTCCACCGTGGGAGGGATATAAACAACCTACCGGGGAATGCTGACGGGCTGCCAGGCATTTTTGGTAGGCCAGAGTGCTCTTACTCTAGGGCACCGGCTTTTCAATTTCAAAATACTTTAAAACACAAAAACATTATGCAGCTAGGTAGAAAAGTAACTTTTCTTGCTCGTGTTAACAGTTGTTTGTTGACTATTTATTTTTTCACTATTTTTTTTCTCTGTTAGAAAATTATAAACAATTGCCCATACATCTTATAATCTCCTCCTTGTTTTTTTTTAGGATTTTATCTGGAGGAAATGTTAAGATCTTCTTGGTAAGTTGTATTTGTAACGGCATTCACACAGGGTAGGTTGAGCTGACTCCAAATGAGTCAAGACGGTCTATCCACGTCGACCGTCAGCTGAGTCGATGATATACTTTAGCCATTCTCGTTTCCAGTGATGAATATCAAAAACGCAGGGACCAGCTACTGAATGTCTGTATTCACTGTTGCAATTCATGGCTTCAGTGGACCGCCTCTGTATTACTTCCAGCCAGCGGGTGCGTTCAGAGCCACCAGCTTGCGGATAAATTCCTCTTCAGGCTGTGACAAATATGTCTACACTATTGAAGCCTCCTTTTCAGAAGAGTCTCCGCAATAGTATTGCATCTTGCACAGATTGGTGCGATTTAGGATTCGGTCAGAGAGACAGATGCATACATGCCAAAGACTTTGAGTGTGTAAAGATCTTTTGGTGCAGGGAGCAGGTCTTTCAGCCATACAGCAGTATTGTAAACTTGATACAGCACTCTTTAACTTACGTACATGTTAGTAGAACATGATTTTTCTGAGAAATTTAAATGTCTCCATAAACCTATTTAGAAGGTCGGTTTGGTTTTCAAAATCTAGCATGCCTAAAATACTTCTTAGTGGGTATAGGGGTGTGTGTAGTGGTAGTACCTTTCAAGACTTACCAACTGTATCCAGAGAGTATCTGGATAGGTGGGCATGCCTGGATCTCACGCATACTCAAAATCTTTCATGTGTGGTTCCAAGCACCATACCCTGGTAAACCGTCTCGGCTGGCAGGCTAAACTCCATGAATACCTGCTGCCTTGTAGGTTTTGTCTGTGGAACGGCAAAGGTTACAACTGTGGTTGGTGATAGGAAGGGCATCTAACCATAAAAACATGCTCAATATGAAAATGATAGACAGCAAGCAATCAACAAGCTGCGGGACCGTTGACAAAAGTGTCAATGCAGAAGCATGAATGTCCTAAATCGCAGGAAGGTTGGCCGGTCAAAGACAACTTTGGAGCAAGTGATTGGAGAAGACCGCACAGAGTGGAATTTGGAAACTGCTGACCTGCTGAACCATGAGAAGTAGAAAGTGAGCTTGCGAAATATAAAAAAACGTTTGACCCCTGAACAAGAAAAAAGTGACGTTAAATGAATAGAAGAAGAAGAAGAAGAAGAAGAAGAAGAAGAAGAAGAAGAAGAAGAAGAAGAAGAAGAAGAAGAAGAAGAAGAAGAAGATCAAAGGTTCATCTGCAGAAAATTTCAGAGATTTTTGTTTAATATGATGCAACGTCAGATGAAGAAACTTTTGGTAAATTATTGTAAAGCGATGAATCTGTTAGTATTAACATTAATGAGCATTGAAAGGCAAATGTTAATTGATTAGTTTAATTAACCAGAAACATTGAAAACTAATTAATCCTGATGAAAATAAAAAATATTTACTACTTGAAATAAAAATCTAATTACTTAATGAATATAAAATATGCTTAATATACACAAAGTAATATGAATATTTAATTAGATTTGTTTTGATATATTTTTTTAATATGTAATTAAAACCTTAATTCATTATTAATACTAGCAAATATATGCTCCCTCCATTCGCAGAATTTTGCTAGCCTGGGAGGATGGTATCATGATGAACGAAAATATACTACACCTCTCCCTCCAAAAGAAAAGGTAATGCTTAGTAGAATAGTCTCATGACCACAGCAGCGATACTACACTACCCCCACCTCCACAACAAAAAAGGAGGAGGTAATGCTTAGGAGAATGGTCTCATAAAAACAGCAGATATTACACTACCGTCACCCAAAAGGATGAGGTAATACCTGGGAGAATGGTACCACACCCCTGAATTGAGCATAGAAAGATAGTGCATTAGTCTGAAATAGTATCGTAAACTGAATTGAGTATTAAAAGATATAAACAGTATAGTTCCATTACTACCCTGCCCCCTCACAAAAAAGGAGGAGGTAATGCCTAGTTAAATGGTCTCATGGCAGCAAAATAGATATTACACTACCTCTTTGCATGTATTGAGCATTAAAAGATAGTACATTAGTCTGAAATAGTATAGTAAAGTGAATTAAGCATTAAAAGATAGTACAATAGTACAAGTTATAGAAGTAATAGTATAGTTTCGGCTTCAGACAGACAGACACCAAATCTCCATTAGTAATTGATAATTGTCTAGTCAAATATTAAAACATTAAATTGACTTCAAAGTTCAAAATTGGAGACACATTTTTCTCATAAATCAAACTAATAATATATCCTAACGGTCATCTCTGAACGCAGGAGAAGCTAGGGCAGTAGCGCTTGATATATCCAAGGCCTTTGACAAGGTATGGCATAAAGGGCTTCTCCTGAAAATATGCTCATACGGTACTACTGGGCAATTACTTAACATAATTAGATCCTTCCTAGACAAAAGAAAAAATCCAGGATGTCCTCGATGGCCGTTCATCTAAGCAACATGACATAAATGCTGGTGTACCCCAGGGATCTATTCTTGGACCTTTGTTGTTCCTGATCTATATAAACGATCTCCCTGATGACATAGAGTCTGAGATTGGTTTATTTGCTGACGACACCACACTTTACTCTTGCCATGTTGGTAAAACAGACGCGATCATATCCAAGGCAATGGCTGAATCTTTAGAAAATGACCTCCAGGCTGTAGTGGATTGAGGTCATAAATGGTTGGTAACTTTTAATGCCACTAAGACAAGCTCCTTTCCTTCAATAACTACAAGGAACCTCTCCAACCACCGATTGTCATGGCAAATAACACCCTACCTGAGAGTTCATCATTCAAACTCCTCGGCCTAACCTTCACAGGTAACATGAATTGGAACAAATACATTGAAGACATTGCCAAGGTTGCCACAAAGAAGGTGGGCTCCCTCTATCGTGCTAGTAAACTCCTCACACCTGACATTATCCTGTATCTCTACAAAGCCACCATCCGCCCATGCATGGAGTATTGTTGTCACATCTGGGCTGGTGCATCATCTACTAGTCTCTCCCTCCTTGACAAGGTCCAAAAAAGAATCGCCAATCTAATAGGTCCCTCACTGTCAACCAAGCTCCAGTCCCTGTCCCATCGCCGCAATGTAGCATCCTTGTGCTTGTTTTATAAATACTTCAATGGATTATGCTCCGATGAATTGGCTACTCTGGTGCCCCCTCGACGTAAATTCACTAGACTAACTCGACAATTAACTAAATCTCATTCATTCACTGTGGAGGTCCCCATATGTCGGAGAGCCTTCTACTCCAATAGCTTCTTTCCTCGTGCTGCTGGCCTCTGGAACTCCCTCCCTGCTCCTTGTTTCCCCGACAGTACAGACATGCAGAAATTTAAAACTAATGTAAACAGACATCTCGCTGCACAGATCCCAATTTAGGTTGACCCCCCCACACACACACACACACACACACACACTTTCTCCCCTTTTCTTTTTTCTCAGTAGTCCCTTACATCTACAGTGGCGGCCTGCCTTGTTTGGGGTGAACTATGTTAAAAAAGAAAAAAAATTTAAATATAGGAAAATTGTATACATATTTT
Source organism: Sepiola atlantica (assembly GCA_963556195.1). NCBI lineage: Eukaryota > Metazoa > Mollusca > Cephalopoda > Sepiida > Sepiolidae > Sepiola > Sepiola atlantica. The sequence goes on along the minus strand of OY744524.1, from coordinate 73,575,673 downwards.
GCATTTTTTGCATACATTTTTACTGTTTATTTAATTATTTTTCCTCCAAATTTAAAAAAAAAATGGAAATCGCTCCAGACAAGGCATGAAGCCACTTTATGTAAGGAGCTAACAAGAACGAAAGATTATTATCGCAAAGACAGGAGATGCCTATTGACCTTAGCCTTGAAAAAAAAACAAGGCTATAGGTAGGAGGAAAACAGTCAGCAGCAAGAGAGTTCCACAAGTCTGCAGTTCTTGGAAAGAAGCTACTCGAATAGTAAGATGTATTACAATGAGGTATCAAAACAGCAAATTGATGGAGACCACTAGACCAACGAGTCAAACGAGCTGGAACAAAGGAAGCAGGGAATAGATCAGACGATTCTTAAGAACATATGTCATAATAGTATTTATAGAAAAGACTGAGACTAGCAACATCACGTCTGTAAGAGAGAGGGTGCAGAGAAGAAAAAAGGGCGTGGTCAATAAAATTACAGATATGTTTCTGAACTTTATTAAAAACCCTCAAATGGAACAGAGATTCACCAGTCCAAATATGACAACAGTACTCCATCTTGGCCATTCTTTTGCTTTTTTGATATTTTTATCCCCATAAAACAAAGTGATGTTTCTTAATACATAATTTTAACTATGGTAAATAGTTTCCTAAAACAAAACTGTCCTCTCTAAACTCTACAACAAATGCCTTGCCGGATCTTACTTCCCTGACAGAAGCAAAATTGTCTCTGTGGTACCAGTGTTCAAGGATTCTGGCGAAAGAACTGACCCTCTAAAATCTTTGAGTCGTTAATTAATCTAGCGATAGTCCACCACCCTGTTAATGCTAAACTTCTTTTGGACCAACAGTATGGATTTAGGCAAGTCTGTTCTACTGCGAATATCCTAACGATTATCTCTGAACGCATATACCATACATTCAACAAGGCAGGTGAAGTTAGGGCGGTAGCGCTTGCTGTATCCAAAGCCTTTGACAAGGCCTGGTATGAAGGTTTTCTCATGAAATTAATTTGTACCGTATTACTGGAGGAATATTTAATATTAACATAATCAAATCCTTCTTAGCCACTAGAAAGATCTAGTTTATCCTAGATGGCCGTACATTAAAACAACATGACATTAATGCAGGTGTGCTCAGGGGGCGATCCTTGGACCTTTATTATTCCTAATATTCATAAACGGCTTCTATGATGCAATTGTGTCCGTTATGAGTTATCTTCTGATGACACCACACTCTATTCTAGATATGTGGGCAAAACGAACGTACACATATCCAAGGCAATGTCTGAATCCTTATAAAATGACCTCCAGTCTGTCGTTCAATGGAAACGTAAATAAATGGTAACATTTAATGCTACTAAGATAAAGTTTCTTTCCTTTAACAATTATAAGAAACCTTTTCAACCACCAATTACCATGGCTAATAGCGCCCTACCTTAGAGTCCATCATTCAAACTCCTTGGCCTAACATTCACAGGCAACATGAATTGAAACAAATGCATAGAAGACATTATCAAGGCTGCTACAAAGAAGGTGAACTTCCTTTTACCGCACTAGAAAACTCCTCACACCTGCCAGTATACTATATCTCTACAAAGCCACCATTCGCCCCTGCATGGAGTATTGTTGTCACATCTGGATTGATGCATCAACCACTAGTCTCTCCCTCTTAGACAGGGTCTAAAAAAGAGCCTCTAATCTCATAGGTTCCACACTGTCAACCAAGCTCCAGCCCCTGTCCCATCGCAGCAATGTTGTTGTTTACAAGTATGCAATGAAATATGCTTCAACGAACTTACAGAACTGGTTCCCCCTCGACGTAAATACCCCCAACTAACTCGATCATTAGCAAAAAAAACACCCCTTCACTGTGGAGATCTCCAGGTGCCGGAATATTTTCTACCCTAATATCTTCTTTTCTCAAACTGCTAGGCTTTATAATTCCCTCCCTGCTCACTGTTTCCCTGACTGTACAAACATGCAGAAATTTAAATGTAATGTGAATAAACAGTTATTAAATACTAGACATACCCATGACCCAGTTGTGTACAGAGGAGAAGAAGTGATGGGTTATTTAATGCCGAATCAGGTCATTTTAGTAAAAGTTTTATGCTTCAAGCTCTTTATATCTTTAAATAGTTGTTTATGGTGGTTGGTTTGGTTATTTTGTTTTACGGCATATCAACTCTTTTCAGGTTATTTAATGCCAAATCAGGTAATTTTGGTAAAAGTTTTTATGCTTCAAGTTCTTTATATCTTCAAATATTTATTCATGGTGTTTGTTTGGTTGTTTTGTAGAGAACAAATGTTGTTTTTGTTTTTTAGCTTTGCAGAACATGTTGAGTTTTTCAAAGCAAAGAAAAAAAACAATAACATCAATGTTTGGTGCATTTTAAGTCAGGAAGCTGGTATCTTCAGACAGCCTGATCTGGTAGCACTAGAGGTCCTTAAAAAGGATCATGGGCGCTAATGGGTTAATACTTACCTTTACCTACAAATATCACTATTATATATCTGTCTTTTTTTCTTTTTTTTTAATTCTTCTACTGTCTGGTAGGTATCATTAAAACATCAAATTGATCTTTTATTTTTCATCCAAGAAAATCACCTTTGCTTTTTCTATAGTACATTCCTCCATTTTTTTCAAACAGATGTTCATTTTATTTTTATAGTTTTTTTTTTTTGTATTGCTATTATTATTCTACTTAAATATTTTATGCCAGCTTCCTTCTTGAATGAGTCGATTGGTCCAACTTGATTTTTTATTGGCATGTCAATCATTCTTTGTTCCTGGTCCCTTTTTGCCAGTTAGTGAATAGAGTGTATTTGTGGGTGCCAGAATTCTGTAACAATCACTCCAGATGGAAAAGGTTGATGATGAACAGTTGACTGCAAGAAAGCAGAAAAAACAATCAAGGAATTTATCAATGGACTTTGTTTTTTGTTTATGTTGTCTTTTTTTGTTTTGATTGTTTCATCTATATACGGCATGTGTGTGTGTATGAGATATGTGTGTATAATACTTGTGTGTGTGCGTGTATATGATATGTATGTGTATGATATATGTGTGTATGATAGTTGTGCGTGTGCATGTATATTATACGTGTGTGTATGATACATGTGTGTATGAGACATATGTGTATGATACATGTGTGTATGATACATGTGTGTGAGTTATATGATAAAGTTTGCTGTCAATCGAGTATATGTATAATACATGTATGCATGCATGTGTGTATGATACACGTGTGTGCATGAGACATGCGTATGAATGCATTATAGAGTCTGCCGTCAATTGAGTATCTGTATAATACATGTATGCGTGCACATGTGTATGATATATGTGTGTGTATGTATGAGACATATGTGTGAGTGTGAGAGAGAGAGTCTGCTGTCAATTGAGTGCTATTGACAATCAAAAGAAAATTTCAATGAAGCTGTTATTTACATCCTCAAAGGTAAACATTCACATTCTAAAATGTCTTCCTTAAAGAATCCTTTTTTTTTTTGGTTTGTATACAGATACGCTATTTCTTTTGAATTGTTATTTCATCCTCCTCCCCCTATAAAATAAAATTAAAAAATTAAAGTAAAAAAAAAAAATAAGAAACGAGACGCATTATCTTTTCAATGCAGTCAGCCAAAATGTCATTTACATCGAAGCAAGCGAAATGACAGTATTTTAAGAGAGTTTCTCATTGGTTGAACGCGACAGTCAATTCAGTGCACAGGTGATGAAACTATTTACTTTATTTCTTTCTTGTTCAATGATTTTTTTTTTTCATTTCAAGTAATTGTTTGTTATGAACTCAATACTTCGATGCAAATGTCTCTGCTTTGTATATATGTAAGTCAAGGATCTTTCTTTTATTTCCATTAATCATAAAATCACATCAGTAAATCACATAAAAGCAAGAAAACCATTTAAGTTGATCCTGTGTATTTTATGAACTGCAATATATTCTTCGACTGAAGAACTGTTAGCATAGTTATTTAGACAAAATCTGGTTCTTTATAATGTTTGTCCATATATTGGATATATCTCTATTTATATAAAATTAGGTACGTGTATATGTTTACACATTTCTATGTACTGGATTCACTAAACTAATCAACCGATCATCATGAATTTTGAAACACAGGTGCTAAGCGTAAGGGTAAGTAATGTCGGCTATATTTACTTTAATTTAGTTTTATGCAAAGGGGACAAAGAGGAGGTGGAAGCTCTTCGTGAAAATTTAGATACCTCTGATTTTGTGAGATATTAACAATAGATATCAGACTTGAATTAATAAATATTCCCCAAATTTCAATTTCTTTGGAGTATTTTAAAGAGCCTTTAGAGGGTACGATATTGGCACAATCTCACATCTGAAAATTAAAATATTTCAGATTAGCATTTAGTTTCATCCATAGTCATTAGACACCAATTAAGCAAGATTCCATGTATGTAGATTTCTTCTTAAGACCTCTTAAGCTTAAGCTTTAAATTTTAGACATTTCCCGATCCTGTGTATTTTATGAATTACAATATATTCTTCGACTGAAGAACTGTTAGCATAGTTATTTAGACAAAAACTGATTCTGTATAATGCTTGTCCATATATCGGATATATTCTATTTATCTATAATATTGTCGTCACTTTTTCTATATAATGAAAGTGAATGTGCATGATGTGTCTGGCTCGCTTTAATAATTATGTATGCAAATTTGATTTTTATGATCAAATAAGTGGAGGCTTAATCTTAAAAATAACTGATAATAATAAAAATGAAAATACAGTATTTTTTAACTTCTAATATTATCACAAAAATATCCCACTATTATTATTATTATTAGTAGTAGTAGTAGTAGTAGTAGTAGTAGTAGTAGTAGTAGTAATTCATCAACGATTTTTTTCCAGTTGCCAGAGAAACTGAGAAAATGGGTGAGAGAGAGGGGGAAGAGAGGTGTAAGAGGGGGTATAAGCTACTTGGGGTAATTTCAGAATGTTCATAAAAATGAATGTTATCCCTAACACGTTCTGCTCAATACACTTTTCATATCGTGAAGACGTTACTTGAGCACATTCTGCTTCAATTACTATTCTCGTTTTCTGCAATTGTTTCATGTTTCCTGCTTTAAACATTGTAGCCTTTACCTTTATTAAAAGTTAATTTTCTATCTTCACTATCACCCTCTCTATCTATCCCCCATTTTCACTCCTCTCTCCCCTCTCTATCTATCCCCCATTTCCTCTCCTCTCTCCCCTCTCTATCTATGCCCCATTTCCTCTCCTTCATTCTCTCCCTCCCCTATACTGAGGCCTGCCGCCAGTTCTGTCAGAGAGGATCGTGGTTTCTTCCTCCAGCCAAATTTGATTGTAAGCAGACACATGAAGAGTGCTCACACTCCAAAAAGCCGATGCATGTAAGAGAGGGCGAGTCAAAAAGTAACCTAGCATAAGGGGGTATTAACATTTATCTAAGGTATGAACTGCATTTGAATACTTATGGGGCAGTTTATGACAAGAATGTGTTGATATTGAATTTGAAGACGAGAAAGTTGTCATCAGCAGGGAAACAGTCCTGCTGTAATGTGTTCCATAGACAGAAAACTCTGTTCATGGAAATTCTGACTGATGCTGGGCACATGGAGGAAAAAAGAAAAGTCTTTTCTCGTTGTGATAGAAAGATGAGTTCTTACTGTTAATATCTTACACGGCAGATTGGAGCTCACTCAAGCACCTTCCAATGGAAATAACGGTACAGTAGAGAGAAACTTATTAGTCAGAATCAAATATCGATTTTTTTTTCAGATCTATTGCTATTAGGGTCTGTTGTGAAGTGATTTGTGAGTGGTAAGACACAAATATGAAGAAATAAGTGGATGAAAACGATTCTATGGAGACCAACAACATAAAATGATTTATTAACAATTTTACAATTGGAAGAATTACTATGATGAGGATTTTATTGTCTGTTGCTGAGCCGATTTTGGTAGCGTCCTCCATTGAATATTCCCGTTTTTGTTGTCGTCTGGTCAATGCAGGGGCAGATAACTCTGGGCAGATCAATCATGCTTAAAAATATATTTAAGTTAAAATTATAACTTTAGGGTACAATGAGTTATTTCCTTTTAAACATTATTTCCTAGATGGACTTTTTTATTAATCTAACAGGGTCTAACTTGGAAAATCCGACAAGATAACTTGATATATTTGATTTCGTACTTTTTGAGATGTGTAGTTTTATTGAAATGTGTATATGTCTGCAGTATCTGTTGCTGAATGCCATGTAATTGCTAAAGTTAATGCGTAAAGCACAAGGTAAAAAGCCCCTTGTGTTTATCATAGGGATGAGGTGATTGCATGCGTTTGGGAGAGTTGATAGCCTCTCATGATGTTTTAGAAGCGAAACGAAATGCAGCCGTGGGGAGATAATTATACAAGATTATTCAAGGGTAAAAAAAAACGGTGGAAGGGAGGAGGAGGCTGTCTAGTATTTCATGCAAGATGTTGAGTTTGCAACATAGAAGGAATATATAAAAGCCGGACCAGATGTGTTACAGGTTTAAATGTGAAAGAAGGAATAATATGAACGAAGAGGAGTCGATCCGGGTTGGGGGAACAGGGAAGAGACAGCGTGTATTCTTTGGTATGTGTCGTACATCACAGTGGCTTTATTCTGTCTCATTACTGTGAAGATGATTGGAGAAACCGGTGATATCAAGTGGTTCTTTGCTTCTATATACAAACTAGAGGAAGACCCGTCCTAGAACGGGTAAAATTAATTCCCGCAGACAGAACAGTTTTGCACCACTTTTATGTCTCCTCATGAAGATTAAAATCAACATATAATGAAACAAAACCTTATGTCTAGCATCTTGATTCAAATTTTGATAAAAATCCAATATATGATTTTGATTCTAGAAAATGTCTAAAATTTAAAACTTAAGCTTAAGGGGTATTCAGAAGAAATTGAAATTCAATGAATCTTGCTTAATTGGTGTCTAATGGGTATAGATCAAATCTAATGCAAATCTGATATATTTTAATTTCTAAAGATGAGGTCATGCCCATATTATTACCCCTAAACATCCTTTAAAATACTTCAAAGAAACTGAAATTTGGGGAATATTTATTAATTGATTTCTAATACCTATTGTTAACATTTCACAAAAATTGAATTTTCACAAAGGGCAGCTACCCATGTTTAAAATAAAATTAAACTAAATATAGCCCACATTTGGACCCCTTACGCCTCGCCGCTATGCTCCAAAATCCATATACTGGTGCTACTAGATCAGGCTGTCTGAAGATACCGGCTTTCTGACTTAAAATACACCAAACATTGATGTTATTGTTTTTTTTCTTTTCCTTTTGCACAACTCAATCATGTTCTGCAAAGCTAAAAACAAACAAAAACAGTTTTCCTCTACAAAACAACCAAACTAAACACCATAAATAAATATTTGAAGATATAAAGAACTTGAAGCATAAAGACGTTTACCAAAATGACTATATTCGACATTAAATAACCCGAAAAGGGTTGATGTGATGTAAAACAAGACAACCAAACCAAACACCATGAATAAATATTTGAAAATATAAAGAACTTGAAGAAGAAAACTTTTACTAAGATGGCCTGATCAGGCATTAAATAACCTGAACAGGATTGATATGCCGTAAAACAAAACAATCAACCAAAATTCATAATGATCGGTTAATTAGTTCAAGAGTGAATCCTGTAAATACAAATACATAAATATATAAACATACCTAACTTAATAAAGATGGAGATGAATCACCAAAGACCATTGGAGGATAAGAGTTAATGAGATTGTCAGGTAGATGATGAACAATACTATGAGAGGATTGGAAACGATGGTCAGAATTTGACTACTTAAGAAGATGGTTCGACAAAAATTTGTTAACATTATATTATAAAACGGCCATGTTGTTGTCAGCTGGGAAGCAACCCTATGGTATTGTGTTCCACAGATGGAAAATTTTGGGGAAAAAAATTTGTTCTTGGAAGTTCCGTTTAGTTTTAGGTATGCAGAGGAAGAAATGAAAATGATTTGCAGTGGTTGTAGCTAGACGAGTTTTTACTATAAATGTTTTACAGAAGGAAATCAGAGATTGGGTTTTAGTCGAGCACCTACCATGAAAATAATGATGGAGTAGAGAAAGATAGTCATGACTGATGGAATGAGAACAATTTACCCTGGGGATTAAATAAAGGGTTCAGTTCGAAATTCCACACAGATTCCCGAGTTTGACATAAAGATTCCCGAGTTTGACAAGATGTGCCTGAATAAGGTCGGAGGCCACAGTGGCAGAAAGCATTGTGAGAATAACATCCAATATCAGAATAGTAGTCCAAATAATCCAACTATTACAAATTATCAATCCTCATCTCAAAAATTCCGAAACTTAAACTTAAAAACAAATATTTTTAGATGCATCCACAAATCTCTATAAAAAGTTACCAAGTCGTCTGTCATACTTTTGGATGTGTTACGCATGTCTATGATAGACTCTGTCTGTTCGTCAGTTTGTTTGATATGCTTAAGTTATGCAGAGAGGCCTCCTCCCTAAAATGTACGCCCCCACACGCACTTTTTGTTATATATCCTTTATTAATTCATCAATCACCCTCATTTTGCAGAGCATAGCAGAAGCAACACCCGTGAACCACCACTCATAACAGCAAACAGAAAAGTAACTAGATTCTCTGACAAAGTTATACAGGCCGGCAGATACCTAAAAGACATTGTAATATGGAACCAAAATAAAAAGTCTGCGCTGATTATCAATGTTGCTGCCCCGAACGACTGCGGACTAAATAGCGCCGAACATGAAAAAGTAACCAAGTACTAAGACCTAAAAAGTGACCTGAAAACAACTTGGTCATTGAAAGAAATTAATATCATACCAGTTGTAGTAGGTAGCGGAAACTGGATTGGTCAAGCAAAACCTGAAAAAATACTGTTTCTAAATTTTTTAGATGAGGATTGATAATTTGTATAATTTGGATTATTCGAACTACTGTTCTCATCTTGAGTGTTATTCTCACAACGTTCTGACCGCTGTAACCTCCAGCCTTCTTCAGGTGTATCTTTTTGAACTCGGGAATCTGGACGGAATTTCGAACGGAATCCTTTATTAAATCCACGGGGGCAGCATGCTCTCGTTCTGGGAAGAGTCTTCAGTAATTCACAATTCTTCATATGGAGAATCTCACTGCAGCCAGTGACAATCATCCCAACAATTCAAGATGCCACAGGAAGTGTATAACTAAGCTGATCGATAGTGTGTGTGTGCTTTGGAAATAAATATGCAAGATCGCAAAGACAATAGAAAAATATGTGTTAAAATCAATGAAATGGCATTGATCAAAACGTTATTATATAGAGAGCTCAATAGTATAAATTTAAAAAATGCATAATAGAGCTGATACAATCCTTAAAGTTACGACTCATCCCACAAATGCCAACATCTATGAGGTGAGTTGTAACTTTAATATATATATATATGTATATCTCTTTCGTGCATCATTATTCAGGACTGGGTGGACCACTTTGAGAAGTATAAGACAGCGGAGATCCTAAGTGCAGCCAGTGAAAATCGTCCAAACAATTCAAGATGCCCCAAGAATTGTACAGCTGGGCTGATTGATAGGGTGATAGAGTCATTTCAGCAGAGTCTGAAACACTGTGTGCAAGAGTGAGTTGCAGACCCGGTACCTGTCGCTTATTGTAAAGTTCTTGCTACAATAAGATGGAGCAAGCTCTCTCACTTAAAACCTGTCCTATGATTGGCTGAAAAAGAACTTAGGAGGCTGCCTTATTAGTTTCAAGACTGATTTTGCGTGGACACTTCACAGAGCAGGCATCGCCACAATTTATTTCTCTGGAGCTATCTGAAAATACGCTCATACAGTATTACTGGGCAAATACTTAATATAATTAGATCCTTCCTAACCAAAAGAAAGATCCAGGTTGTCCTTGATAGCTGTTCATCTAAGCAATATGACATAAATGCTGGTGTACCTCAGGGATCTATCCTTGGACCTTTATTGTTCTTGATCGTCATAAACGATCTCCCTAGTGACATTGAGTCTGAGATGTGTATATTTGCTGACGACACCATGCTTTACTATCGTCATGTTGGCAAAACAGACACGATCATATCCGAGGCAATGGTTGAATCCTCAGAAAATGACCTACAGGCTGTAGTGGATTGGGGTCATAAATGGTTGGTAACTTTTAATGCCGCAAAGATAAAGCTCCTTTCCTTCAATAACTACAAGAAACCTCTCCAACCACCGATTGTCATGCCAAATAACACCCTACCTGAAAGTTCATCATTCAAACTCCTCGGCCTAACTTTAACAGGTAACATGAATTGGAACAAATACATTGAAGACATTGCCGAGGCTGCAGCAAAGAAGGTGGGCTCCCTCTACCGTGCTAGTAAACTCCCCACACCTGACATTATCCTGTATCTCTACAAAGCCACCATCCACCCATACATGGAGTATTGTTGCCACATCTGGGCTGGTGCATCATCCACTAGTCTCTCCCTCCTAGACAAGGTCCAAAAAAGAGTAGCCAACTTAATAGGTCCCTCACTGTCAACCAAGCTCCAGCTCCTGTTCCATCGCCGCAATGTTGCATCCTTGTGCTTGTTTTACAAATACTTCAATGGATTGTGCTCCGATGAGCTGGCTACTCTGGTGCTCCCTCGGCGTAAATTCACTAGACCAACTCGACAATCAGCTAAATCCGATCTACTCACTGTGGAGGTCCCCAGATGCCGGAGAGCCTTCTACTCCAATAGCTTCTTTCCTCGTGCTGCTGGTCTCTGAAACTCCCTCCCTGCTCCCTGTTTCCCCGACAGTACCGATATGCAGAGGTTTAAAACTAATGTAAACAGAGATCTTGGTACACTGCTCTCAACTTGGGGTGACACCCAAAATCCACACCCTAATTCTCAGTAACCGTTTATGTCAACAGTGGTGGCCTGCCTTGTTTGGGATAAAATATGTTAAAAAAATAAATAAATAAATAAAAAAAGAAAAAAGAGCCTAAAGACTCACATGATTGATATGATGTTTTAAATGCAATAAACAAGTTATCATCGAAGATTCATTACATTCTTGCAGAAAATTAAGAAATTTGGGGCCCGTTGTTTTTGGGGTCATGCTGTAAATAGTATTTTCATTGCTAACCGGAACTTGAATGGACGTATCTTAAGAATGGATCCATTGTTGTTAAACTTTTTCATAATTAGATTATCTTCCTGAACAAACACTTTATGCAAAAGCGGATTATCTCAACGAATAAAAGCAGTTTATCTGCTTTCTTTTTTTTCTTCTTCTGGCTGCTAATTCACGCTTAAATAATTTCCCCTCAGCAAGTATAAAAGAGATTTGGTTGCATCTAAGACAACAAGATGGAGTACTGTTGTCACATCTTGGAAGGTGTCACGCAGAGCACCTTTTCTTGCTTTGGCAGAATACAAACTCGACTTCGAAATCTACTGGGAGATGAACTCTTCTCTCCCCTACAGCCCCCTTCTCACAGAAGAGACGTTGCTAGTCTTTCTTTACTCTGTCGTTATTTTCATGGAAGGTGCTTGACTGAGCTCCAAACATCTCACCTCAAATAAGGAAACAACTTACAAAGAAAATCAATTATGGGTAAAATTATTAACGATGTTCCTAGTCATGTTGTGAGATCATTTGTTAACATCTACGCAGACGACACATCTGTCTATGGCAGCACATCGAAGAGCACTGATGATCAAGCTCTCGCTGTTTCCGTTTCTTCTGATCTGGAGCATGTAGGGGAATGGGGAAGAAGTGGCTTATTACTTTCAATACTTCTAAAACTAAACTTCACTGCTTCCATCACCAACGCTTGGATCCTTGTTTTACCCTAGTCAAAATGATTGGTTCTCTCCTTGAGGAAACCCTTTACTTTGATAAGCTCCTCGGACTGACTTTCACTCCAGACCTAAAACGGAAGGCTTGCATTCAATCTGTTGCTAGGATCACTGAAAAAATGGTTGACTCATTCTACCGTTTCAGAAAGTACCTAACTCCTGATGCAATCCTTTACCTACATAAGAGTCAGATGTGTCCCAAGATGGAGTACTGCTGCCACATCTAGGGAGGTGCCACTCAGAGCACTCTTCATTACCTAGACAGAGTTCAGAATTGACTTTGAAATCTAGTGAGGGATAATCTCTTCCATTCCTTACAGCTCCTTTCTCACAGAAGAGACTTTGATAGTCTCTCCTTCTCTCTTTCTTTCTCTCTCTCTCTCTCTCTCCCTTTCCTTTTTCGTTATTTCCATGGTTCCGCTTTGTAAGACATTCACAGCAAGAACTCGTTTTCTATCACAACGAAGAAAAACTTTGCTTTCTTTGTCAGTGGGCCTAGCATCAGATGAAATTTCCACAAACAGAGATTTTTCATAAGGGCTTCCGATATGTGGAACACATTGTCACAGGACTGCTTTCCCACAGATTAAGACTTGGTCCTCTTCAAAACCAATATCAATAGATTCCTATCAAGAACCCTCTCCACAAATATTCGAACTTGGTCTGACAATCATTCTGGATGATTATATCTCTATGTACATAAAGTTAAGTATGTGAATATGTATAGGATTCACCACTAAACTAATTAACTGATCATTATGAATTTTGAAAGACAGCTGCTAGACGTAAAGGTAGGTAATGTGGGCCATATTTAGTTTAATTTAGTTTTATGAAAAGGAGGAAAAGAAGTGGGGGGGAAGCCCTTCCTGAAAATTCAGATACCTCCGATTTTTTTTAATTTTAAAAATAGGTATTAGACATGAATTAATAAATATTCCCACAAAATTCAGTTTCTTTGGAATATTTTAAAGTGATTTTAGGGGGCATAATATAACCCTTATCCTCGAGTGGCATCTGGTCATGATAAGTTGCAACCATTTAGTAAACAGAAAAAAACAATTTGAATTAAACCAGATGTAATAGGGAGCTTACTGTTAATGGTGTTTATCCAAAAGCATTATCAACATAAGAACTTTGTTTTTGTGTCTGAATACTCTTTGCTTTGTTATCCTTTGTTATAAATAGCCTTTAAGTAGTCTTCATTAATGTCATCCTGAACACGGCCATGTGCTCTAGCTAGTCCACTTATAATATAACGAGCAGGTTCTCTGTCTGTCATTCTGTCTGTCTGTCTGTCTGTCTGTCCGTCCTGGAGAATTTTTGTAAACGTAAGATTGGGGGGGGGGGTAAATACTATTTACTTAATTTCTAAGTCAGAAACATAAGAAATACATTAACAACTAAATAAACAATAAATAATTTCGACGCCGATATCGTGATTTGAACTCGCAACCTTAACGTCACAAGGTAACTTGGACGAATTTGTTCGACGCTCTACTGACGATTTTGATTTAACTACTAAAGAAATGTTTTTTTCACTTTTTTACTTAGCAATGAATGATCTTAAAACGAGGCTATGTATCAAAACTGGTTCTTCGATATAGTGTGGGATTTGTGTTCGCCCTATATTTTTTTTAAGGTGGGGGGGGATTTCGCAAATTTTTTTTTTTTTTCCTTTTTAAACAAAAAATATTTCTTTGGGTGGGAGACAAAATTTTTTTTTTTTTTTTTTTTTTTTACTAAAAATATTTTTGGTCCGAAACAAAGAAAATCAATGTCTCACCACCCAAGAACGCGGCAGCCTAGCAAAAATAGACGACCGTTAGGGAGTCTATTTTCGCTAGTACAATATATAATGTGTGGGGATGTTTTATCCCTGAAAGTAAGTAAAAATTTTCACACGAGAGAAAATTATTTTATATATATTTAGTTTAATTTAGGTTTATGCAAAGGGAGCAGAGAGGAGGTGGAAGCCCTTTATGAAAATTCAGATACTTCCGATTTTTGTGAAATTTAAATAAGTATTAAACATCAATTAATAAATACTCAGCCACTTTTTTCGGCCTTTTGGCTGAGATCAAAGTGTAGTATCTGTTCTGATGGATACTCACAGGCTTTGCCTTTTCACCCTTTGAGAAGGAGTTAGTTTATTGCTAATCACCTGAGGCGACCTACCGGGGAATGCTGACGGGGCTGCCCAGCCATTTTCTGTAGGCCAGAGTGCTCTTCCTCTAGGGCGCTGGCTTTTCAATCCAACTTCCGACCTTGTGTCACATCTTACCGCTGTGGGAGGGAGATAAATACAAAAAATAAAAAAATTAAAAAAATAAAAAATAAATAAATAACTGTTCCCCATACTTAAGTCTCTTTGGAGTATTTTAAAGGGATTTTAGAGAGCATAATATAGACACAACTACAAATATTTCAGATTTGCATTGAATTTAATCCATAATCATTAAACACCAATTACACAAGATTCTTTTAATTTTAAGCCATACATTTTAGTAGCCTTATATCTGGATTTTAATCTTCATAATGGGACATAAAAGTGATGCAAAACTGTTCTGCTCAGGGAATTAATTTTACCCGTCTTGGAACGGGTATTCTTTTAGTTTTATATATATATATATATATATATATATATATATATATATATATATTAAAAATAACCGACAACTCGTGTCTGGATATTTTTGTATGGATCCCTTCCATTTTCCGGATTACGGTCCTAATCTCGGATGAGAATTGGCTGATGAATCTGCCGTAATTTTCTTTTAGGTTCAAAGTACTTTCTGACCCATCTGGGTCCATCTTCAGTGGGAATAATGTCAATCAGGTAAAGACCTGGAGTTAGTTTATAGTTAATTTTGGCGGGAAAATTTAAATACGAAACAATATTTATTTAGTATTATAAACATTTAAGTATATTAGTACCAGTGTTAAAATTAATCCTGTTAATAACCGTTTTTTTTTGTTTTTATGTGTAAAGCTTCTAGCATATGGAGTTTTTGTATATTAGTATTGTGTTCTAGGATTTTAGTGTTGTCTACAAGAAGTTCCGGATTTGCGAGCGGGGACAAGAATGTTTCAGTAAGGGTTTTTTTTTTCACACAATCTAAAGACACCATGATATTTTCCTACGATTCGATCTAGGGTCACTAAGGGCAATTATCGGTTAGGTCCATAAAATAATTGAAATATATTAGAACGTAAAGAAACGAAATTCATTTTGTTAATAGATTTTCTTCGTTTCATAAAACAAAAATAAAATTCAATAAAGACTATCTCAGTGATGAAATCATTTAAAAAAAGGTTTAAACGTTTAAATAATTATTGTTATTGGTATTTTTAAGATTTAAAATAACTAACTTCCTTTCGATTCGTTAACGCCATTTACCGTTTTACAGCTGGCTGTTTAAAAGTTTGTTTATTTTTTATTACTTGACCTCATATTGCAAATGTTTTTTTTTAACTTTCCTTTCAAAGCAAAAATTTTAAATGTGACTATATTTGTAATTATTTTAGACCAGCAATATATTTCCATACGGGCAACGCCGGGTGAATACCACAAGTGATAAATAAACAGAAAAAAAACAACGAACCGCAAGAGAACATCTGAGAACCTTTTTGCACTGACTGTAATTGAGCATCTCTCTAAAACCATATATGGCCCACTTTTGGACTCTTACGCCCAGCAGCCGTGTTCCAAAATTCATAATGCTTGGTTAATTAGTATAAACATATACACATACCTAACTTTATATAAATAGAGATATATAACGAAACAGCTGTGGATGACATATATAAATACATCTAGCTACTTTGGTTTTACTACCACTACCCTTTCCCGGCGACTCACCTTGCACCTTGTAAACTCTAGCTCAATTTACCGACATTTACAAAAACATAGCAGCCCCCTCTGATTTAAGACAAATTTTAGTTTTAGTTAATACCACGAAAGTAATACATTCTGAAACCAATTTTTAAAAAAATAAAAATATTTGAAGCTATCTTTATTAAAACCTAGCAACCTACAATAAATAATATTACATATGAAATCAGTAACAACATTTTAAAATGCTTAACATAATACAATTCATCCTGTGACGCTAATTCTGGCGTCCGGAATTTAAATTGTTAATGTTTCTCCTGAAACAACTGTACCGGTTTGTTCTTTTGACATCTAATTGACTTCACATGCAGGTTCGCGGCTGCTTTTTTAAATTCTCTTCTTTTTCTCCAGCCTTTTTGTTCATTTGTTTCCGTAATCTGAAGATGGTTCGACGAAGAACTGAAAGTGTTAGTGATACATATGGGACATTCATTAATTATTATCGATTTTGACACAAAAGAGCTTATTAGAAAAATTGAAAAAATAAAAAAAAGTATAATCAAGCAGTAATATTTTGCTATGTTTAACAATGTTTGTTTACACAAAATCTCCATCATACCAGTAACTATAGGAGCAACAGGACTAATGAAAAAGAATTTAAAAAGCTATCTGGCGAGTATACCCGGTGAACCGAGTGCAAGAGAAATACAAACAATTGCACTTAAAGGGACGGTTAGAATCTTTAAAAGATCTCTAGGCTGGAGTGTCTGAAATAGCCGGTGAATGTCTGGCAACCTGTAGGATGCCCCATCTCCATCAAAACGGAAAGATAAGAAAAATAAAAAATAAATTTTTTTAAAAAATATATATATATATATATATATAAACAACTGTCTGACTATAGGGCGATTGCTTGCAAATTCTAGGTTGACTCTGTGAACCGGGTTCGTGTCCCCCGACTGTCTAAAATTGTTACTTTCCTGCACTGATGAGAGCTATAAGCTTGAAATGTAGGTATAAATAATTTCATATTTATTTATAAATATTATAATAAGCACCTTTAGGAAATTAAAGTCGAGCACTCCAGGAAGTTAAAAATAGACTGTCAAACAGCTCTAAAGCAAAGTTCCGAATACGTTTGTCGAACACTCTCGATTAGTCTTTTGTCTACTGCCTGCTTCTTAGGCACATATAGATCTTACTTTCCTTCAATCACGTGACAGTTTCCGGTGGCAGCGAGGATAGGACAATTGCTTTCAGATTATAGGCTTACTCTGTGAACCGGGTTCGCACCCCTCGACTGTCTGAAATTGTTACTTTCCTGCACTGATGAGAGCTATAAGCTTGAAGCGCTAGCGTCTGTAAGTATAAATAATTTCATATTTATATATATATATATATATATATATATATATATATATATATATATATATATATATATATATATATATATATATAATGAAAATAAAAATAAATAATAAAAAATATTTATTTATATATAATAAAAAATAATAAAAGATAAAAAATAGGCCTATTTATTAATTAAAAATAAATATGTGTAATGCTAAGTTCTGGCCAACGTGTCGTTGAACACTGTTACTGACAGCCTTCTATATGTGTACCCTTATTTAGACATAAATAGATCTTAATTCTCTTTTTTTTTACGCGGTTGGTTTGGTGGCCACATCATTCTAGGCGTTGAGACAAACGTTAAAATGCTGACTCAGATCTTAAAGTTTCGAATCGTGTGACCCGCAGAGCAATCACCTGCTACACTGATGAGTCCCGGTAAAAAGGATGAAACACATGTGTCTGTGGATAATAATTTAATAATATTTATCGTAACATATATATACAGGGTGGGCAAAAATAAGGGTCCTATTTTAAAAAATTCATAACTTTTTTATTTATTGATTTTTTTTTTTTTTTTTTAGAATAAGTAAAGGACCCCTTCCGAAGCAAGCATGAGCCGTATTAGCCCTAAGGAACGTACCCTCATTTAGAAAACATTATTTTTGCTTAAAAAACTCAAAACAGTGTAAAAAACAATACTTTAGTTTTTGTAAGTTTTAAGAAGTGTTTTTCGGCTAAAATTTGTTTTGTTTATTTCAAAAAATCTCGGAAGGGTCAGTCTACACACACATAAAGTTTGGTGAGTTTAACTTTTATTTTGTGGAAGTTATTCAAATTCAAGTTATTCAAATTTAAAGATAGGACCCTTATTTTGGCCCACCCTGTATATATATATATATATATATATATATATATATATATATATATATATATATATATATACTTCACTTCTTTGTAATATAGCAGGAAAAATTCCAGCAGATTGCTCGATTAATTAAGAATTAAAGTTAAGAATTAAAAATTTAAAAATTTATATATATATATATATATATATATATATATATATATATATATATATATATATTTCATGTATATACACATATATTATAATATAAAATAATATAATAAGAATATTTTGAAAAAATATTTTGAAAACCTGGACAACGCATTTATTTATGTTTTTTAAAATAAATTATTTATTTACTTTCAAA
Source organism: Sepiola atlantica (assembly GCA_963556195.1). NCBI lineage: Eukaryota > Metazoa > Mollusca > Cephalopoda > Sepiida > Sepiolidae > Sepiola > Sepiola atlantica. Next base: position 73,557,344 of record OY744524.1, on the reverse strand, counting down.
ACTTAAAAAATAATATATTTACTTCAATAGTGCTCAGTATGTGAGTAGAGCTTAGTAGTATTGATTTACTCCTCTCCAGGAGTTAGGTACAAGGCCAGTTTTTATCTTACTCCCACAAGTAAGATGTGACCCAAGGTCGGGTCGGGAAAGTGGGGTTTAAAAATTGCCTGGGCAGCCCCGTCGGCATTCCCTGGTAGGGGCGCCTCAGGCAGTAAGCAATAAACTTACTCCTCCCCAAAGAGGGGAGGCGAAGCCTGGGAGGGTGGACCTCCTAGAACTGCACAGGACAGACCCATAGACTGGCGTAAATCAAGCCCCGAAGGCCAAGACAATACCAGTCTATGGGGTGCAGTATCCATCGGAACAGATACTACACTTTGATCTTAGCCAAAAGGCCAAGAAAGTAGTAGGAAACTATATACTTATGGCAAAAAAGCTACACAAAAACATTTATGTTTCATTTCTGGGAGAAATCATCAGGCTAGTGTGTGTGTGTGTGTGTGTGTGTGTGTGTGTGTGTGTGTGTGTGTGTGTGTGTGTTGTTTTTCATTTGTTTTTTTGTTTTTCATTAAAAATTGAAATTGGATTATTGCTAAAAATAAGAGATGCCCAAAAAAGGCATAATAAATAAATATAGAACAACAACGACAACCCGCAGGAAAATATCTGAGAAACTTGTAGTACTGACTGTAAATGAGCATCTCTCTAAACCCAAATATAACGTTGTCATCCTTGTTAGCACTATTAATGCACTGTTCCATAAGAATATGACAGTCGAAATCAGACCAACAGAGTCTTGGGAATTTCTGTGCTAGGGTGGCCTTGTTCTCTGTCGGTCTGAGGTATGGCCATGTGCAGTTCAAGGAGGTCCACCTTCACAGGCTTTGCCTTCTCGCCCTTTGTGAAGGGGTTAGTTCATTGCTAATCGCCTGGGGCGCCCCTACCGGGGCAATTTTAGTTATTCGGCCAGAGTGCTCTTCCTCTAGAGTGCTGATTTTTCAAATCCCACTTTCCTGACCTTGTGTCTAATCTTCCCGCCGTGGAAGTGAGATAAATAAACGACAGTAGAATCTAACCTTGCATATCCAAGATTATCTAAGCATTTTTATTCGGATGATCTCTTAGAATTAATGGGAAAAGAAATGGAGCATCTTTACCGAAAATGTGGTGCTATTTCAATTTTTTGAAACACCATAAAAAAATATACACGTTATAATTACGTTTTTCTATTTGTACACGTTGCCCTCCCCCCTTTGAATCTCCCGCACTGTGCCAGATAACATCTGTTGAGAGATCTTCTAGCAGAGCAAAACTCATGAGTGTCTTCTAGGGGCACGGTGACACAGGAAAGACTAGCATTCCTTGATATTGAGTGAATATATGTGTTAGAGTTGAAGCAGCGGGCATAGTTATCTATTTATCTATATACATATATATATATAAAGCAAAGTTATCTGTGTGTGTCGCAGCATCAAAGTTAAACGGTTGATCTAAGAGTCAAACTAACCCCAGATTTGGAATCAGCACCTTCTATCCAATGTTGTTATCGATGTCAGAAGTCATTGAACCTTTTTCAAAACTAATTATTAAAAATTAAAAATACGTAAAATTAACATTATATATAAAGCTCTAATAAGACCTCATATAGAATACTGCACCAAGGCCTTGGCTCCAGCGACTAGACATGAAAATTGGAATATAATATTGAAACTGGAAGGCGTACAAAGAAGGGTGACAAAACTAATAAGTAAAGTAAAGGAGTGCAGTTACAGGGAGAGATTGGACAAATTGGGATTGGCTACTTTGCTCGAGAGAAGAATGTGTGTGAGGTGATATGATTGAGACTTTCAAAATAATAAATGGCATTTCTAACTATGGTGGGCATTTTTTAGTATTTCTCCTAGATCTGGAAGGTTATTGTCAAGGCAGTTTTCAAAAACTAGATCTGTTAAACAGTTAAGTTTTTTTGCTCACAGAGTAATATGTTTTTGGAATAAGTTGCCAGATCAGATTAAGAACAGCAATAGCGTGGATCAGTTTAAGATGAGGTTGGATCAATTCAGAGAAAATAGTAGGAGGGAGAAATTGAGGGGGCACTTTTGGGAGTTATCAAATGAAATATTTAACAGAATTTGATTTGGATATCGATACTGTACTAAGAGTTTAATTTTTTTCTTTTTTTTTCTTTTTAACAGTTGAATTGAGAAGATAGTCAAAGGGGAGATGCCCAAGGAGGCATAATAAACAAATAATAATAATAATAATAATAATAATAATAATAATAATAATAATAATAGTAATAATTAGAAACAGATGTTCCGACATTTTTAGCATTCCATTTTAATCAACCGAACAACATACTTATAATAATCGCTTTTACTTTTCACGTCAAATCCTCACATGTATTTGGCCTATTATTTACTTTGAAGAGAAAACATTCATCTTTTTTTTATTAATAAATGAATTTTTTTTTTGTTTTTTGCTATAACGTTCCAGTTATTTCCTAGCTGATATTGATCATCATCATAAACCTGAATAAATCAATGATAAATTAAATATTTTTCATCCATTTTTTATTGATAAAGAAAAACTGGATGAAAAATATTTACTAGATGTGCTTTAGTTCTAATCTTGGCTATAAAATTTTTCGAAGTTTATAAACCCGGGTACTTCAACTAGTAATTTATAAAGTTGAGGCATTTGTTGTACTGAAAGTGAGATTAAAAGCCACTTTCTATTTACAATAGAAGAGCAGCTTTCTAACATACTCAGTCATGTCTATGTGATTGACGTCCGATGATTACCTAATTTGTATATTGCATTGCAAAAAGAACTCTGAGTAATTGACTATTTGTTGTTTTTTTTTTGTTTTTTCATATTCGATGATTGTTTTCATTTAACAATTACTCATAATTCTACGTACAGATATCTTTTATATTGTGGATAAATGCTGAGAATTTTGGGTGAAAAGTGTCTTTCTAATCCTTTCCGGTACATTTACTTCTGGGGATTGCAATTCTTGGTTTCCTCAATTTTCCAGGGCAACGCTGGGACACGGGTCTGCTAGTAAATATAATAAAAGCACAATTCAATTACAAGTCTACGACAAGCCGAAACAAAGAGAAAAGTGAATGACAGATTACAAAGCCTTGCCAAGAATTATAGTAGAATAGAAAAATAGTTCTTTTTTTTATTGTAGTAATAAACATGAATTCAAGTAAGTAGTAATAAGGTCAAGTAAGTAGTGAGAAGGTCAATAAAGTAGTTCCTGTGAATTTCAGCAAGTATATATCTAAACAAGTCTTCTTTCTTACTACAAGAATAAAACTAATTTTAACTATTGGTTAAAAGTGCAGAATAGTTAACAGCCGAAGAATCGTTAAAAATAATAAAAACAACAAATAGCAAACGAAGTAGAATTAAATCAAAGTTTTCTTTTATTTCATAATTTGTTTTCGATGTTTATGTGCCTTAGCATCACACTAAACAAAATGGCTGCCAACTTGATGGCCTAACTTTGGTTAATTTCATGCTGAAAAGATAGTAACAACAAAAATTACTTATCTATCACTAACCCTAAGTCTGAGTGGCAAGGCTTTCCGCCTAAACAAAATCTCTTGTAAAACTACACTTACTTGCATAAGTTTAGCAAAGTTAAGCCACCACGTAGGCAAGTATTTTGGTTTTAGTGTGACAATAAAATTCTGAAATAAAATAAACTTTCAAACAGTTTCCACACTTTAAAAGTATACAAATCGGTAGAGAATTTAATTCTACTTCGTTTGCTATTAAAAAAAATTATTTTTAGTTTACGATTTCTCTACTGTTAACTATTCTGCACTTTTACCAACTATTCTTTTGAATTTGTAGAGAAAAAACAACATCAAAAGAATTACAAAGTCTATCTGTAAATAAATATATCAATTTTATTTACGACTTGTTAGAAAAACCAAAAGTAAAGAGTTAATAAGAATTCAAAATGTCAATAAAAGTTTTAGGTGAAGAAAGAGTTGTTTTGTATGTAAGAAAAAATTGAGCAGACATGTTTATTTTGCTGTTGCCGTGTGAAATTGCATGTGTCAATGTGTAAGTTCGGTAGATTAGCTGGTGTTGTGTATATGCATGTTTTCCGTTTATTAGTCCTACATGTGTGGACTTGTGTGTGAGTGAGTTCGTGCATGTCTCTAGTGTCGTCTGCTGAGATGCTTGTGACCTAGAGACCAAGACTAGAATTGGTTTGGTCTGGAAGGAGTTTTTAGCGTTGTGACTGTCAAGGGTCCGTGTGACAGGTTGAGTCTCTCATCGCTGACTGCGCTTGGGTTTTCACTTATGCAGCCAGTACTTAACAGGTGCTCGGCTCTCAGAGCAAACTCTTTCTGATTGGTTGAAGTTCGATTTCGGTAACCAATCAGAATTAAGTATTTTACAGAAATTGTCTTGCTTCTGCTGCTTCCGTTGCTGCTACTGCTGCTGGAATAGGATTCCACAAATTAATGTTTTATAAAAAAAATGTTAATCCCACAATGCAATTCTGTATGTGGGCATGTTTATAAATTTACAACCGGAAGTTTGTAGCCATTTATATAAATTACAAAATCTTACAATATGAATAGAATAGACTTTAATAAAAAAAATAATACCATTTGTTTCTTGAAAAATAAAAGGTACATAAAGTATGTTTCATTTAGTTATGATAATTCTCAATTTTACATTAATGAACACATTCAAATGATTGTCATCATCATCATCGTTGTCATCATCATCAGCATCATCGGTTTAACGTTTGTTTTATATGCTGGTATGTGTTGGACGGCTTATAAAAATTGATTTCTAAACTAACCTATCTCTGTCCATGTCTTTATTTATCCCTCTTTCTCTCAAGTTGATTCTTATCACTTCCTCCCATGTTTTCCTTGATCTTCTACTGAAAACCCTACTACCTCAGTTTTTTTTACATTTACTCACACAAGAACTCTCATCCATTCTTTCAATGTGACCATATCAACGAAAGTCTCCCATTCTGCACACATCTGCCAGATTCAATCTTCCTCTGAGGTCATCAGATCTAAGCCTGTCTTTAAGACTCACATTACACATTCATCGTATCATTCTCATATCATTTCTCTCTATGCTTTAAATTCTGAAAAAAACACATATCCTCAACACTCACTGGGCAAGTTTGACTTCCATACATCATCACACTGCGCATACATGTCTGATGGACTCTTCCCTTGTCTGATAGAGGTAAGAAAGCACCGTGAAATTTTAACGGGATTCCGCTAGTAATTATTATACTATCCTTATGTCATATATAAATTATGCTACGCATAAACTAAGAGAAATAAAAGAAAATTTAATTTCCAATGTTTGTTTTCTGCGGAAAAGGGGCCATGAAAAAGTAGATCAGTGTGTCAGGCTTGTGTGGAAGGACCTCATCTCTTAGTTGACAGTGGTAACACTCTGCTACTTTGTAATGGAAGAAATTCCCTGAATTTACTGTACCCAATTCTAACTCTTGCCATTACACTAGCACCAGCTCCCCCCTGTGCTCCAATGGTATCACCAAGCTAACAAAAACTTTTGAGCAACACCTATAATAAATGTTAATCTTTTTCCCCTAATTTTCTGTGAATCTTGTATTGAATAGTTATAAGATATCAGATAGTTTTTCAGTTGTTAAGTAAATCCTCACTTCTCCATCTTCACAGTGATTCATAATTGATAATAGATGAAAAGTGGGATAAGCCTGAACCAGCATCTTTCTCTCTTCCCTTCTCTCTCTCTATCTCTCTTTCTCATCTTTCTTTCTCTTTTTTCTCTCTCTCTCTTCCCTTCTCTTTCTCCTCTCTCTTTCTCTCCCTATCTCTCCTTATCTCTCTTTATCTCTTTTCCTTCCTTATCTCTCTCTTTATCTTTCTCACTCTTTCTCATTATCTCTCTCTCTATCTTTCTCCTTATCTCTCTCTTTATCTTTCTCCTTATCTCTCTCTTTCCTTATCTCTTTCTTTATCCCCCCTCTCTCTCTCCCTATCTCTTTCACTCTCCTTATCTATCTCTCCTTTTCTCTTTCCTTATTTCTTTTCATCTCTCTCTCCCTCCTTATCTCTTTCTATCTCCTTATATCTCTCCTTCTCTTTTCTCTCTCCTTATTCTTCTCCTTATCCCCCTCTCTCTCTTCCTATCCCTCTCTTCCTCTCTCGCTCCGTATCTCTCTCTCTCTCTAGCCTTCTTTATCTCTGTCTCCCTCCTTTTCTCTCTCTCTCTCTCTCTTTCTCACCTACTAATGCACAAGAGGTTGTCACAGGTCTATACTTGTTATGCCCTGCGACACACTTCATCCCTACAACACTTTCTGTTTACACAACTGGCAAAGCTCGCCTTTGTTTGTACAAGTGGCTTTTCACTTCGAATGGCAATATAACTTACACTAGAGGCCAATCATTCGAAAAATGTCTCACCGATGGCTGAACTTGAAAGAGTGATTGGATATAAATCTGCAGCTGCAGAAAAAAGAAAACAAATCTATACTAATAATAACCAGATTAGAAAAGATCAAAGATCGAACATGAACAGAGTTTCATTTACCATTTTTTGTTATGTACTAACGAGTCACCGCTTATCAAGGTCCAAAGGCCACTCGAGGATAAGGGTTAATGAATTTGTCAGGTGGACGGTGAGACAACACTGTGAGGATTAGTAACGATGGTTGAAACTGGTCAGAATTTGATTATTTAAGAAACAAAAACTAGTTAACATTGGACTTGAAAGCGACCATGCTGTAGTCAGCTGTGAAGCAGCTTCGTGCTATTGTGTTCCACAGACGAGTAGTTCTTGGAAATAAATTTTGCTTGTGGATGTTACGTGTAGTTTTAGGTACACAAAGGAAGAAAGGACAATTATTTAAAGTGGTTGTAACAAGACGAGCTTTTGTTGTGAATGTTTTACAGGGAGGGAAACCATAGATTGGAGCTCAGTCGAGCTAACAAAGTAATTAGAAGTCATTTTCTTCCAACTATTTTATCCTACTAAATAATACTAATAATTTACATTTTTTTGAAATATCGATTTGGAAGCTGCATTGCTATTTTTTTATTTCTTGTAAAACAAAAAAAAAATCGAACCAATCAACAAAAAATATGAGATTGAATAATTTTAAAAACAGAATATTTGTATTATTTGGATTATTCAAAATACTGTTCTCATCTTGGATATCATTATTACAACGTTTCGGCAAATGTAACCTCCGACCTTCTTCAGGTGCCTATTGTTGAACTCGGGAATCAGTAGAGAATTTTGAACGTAACCCTTTATTTAATCCATGAAGTAGCTTACTCCCTTTCTGTCATCCATGACCGGGTAGAAGTCTTAAGAAATTCATAATTTGTAAGCTACTCCCATGGATTAAATAAAGTGTTCCATTCGAAATTCTGTACAGATTCCCGAGTTCGACAAGAAGCACCTGAAGAAGGTCATAGGTTACATTGGCCGAAACGTAACACCCAAAATGAGAATAATAGTTCGAATAATACAAGTTATCACACCTCATCTAAAAAATTCTGAGACATAACAAGATATTTGTACAAACATTTCTTTGAAGAGTTTATATTATTATTCTTGACTAGCAGGACTTTTTAAATGTCTTTGAAAGGTGATAACGTGCGTACAAACATGAAATGTCTTAATGTATTATTATTTGTAATGGGACGATTCCGATATTTTTCCCGGTTCCGATACAATTACCGGTTCTTGTTCAAAATTCTCGATTCCGATTCTTTTTAAATTTCTAAATATTTAGCTATAGAGTTGGGTTCTTTTGTGTGTGTGTGTGTGTGTGGTGATCTATAGATTTTAGTTTTACTGATAGTTTAAAATTAATAAATATTTACCATTTTATCATTAGTACCAGCTATTTAAAATTAAGTTTTTAACAAAAACAAACAAATAAAAAAGAAATTTTAAATCGTATTTGGCATCGGAAAATAGGCATAAATTTTTCCGATTTCGATACTGATTCCGATACCCCAATAAGTTCTGATTTTTCCGATTCCAATTCCGATTAATCGTCCCAACACTAATTATTATATATATGAATAGAGAGTGTGGTTTATGATTATAAAGTGTAAGTGCAACGCTCAGATTACTGAAATTGGTGATTGGTTTATGCCTGGGAGACTGGAAGAAATACCCCTAGAAAAATGTCCAGAAAGTTCTTGCAATTACAAATAATCTGTGACTGAGAAAACGAATTTACTTTGTAAAATTTCTCCTTCAATAATCAACAATATCATTTTTTTTTAATGTAGAGAAAGAAAATGGTGGCATGTTGAGTGCATCTGTGCCTGTCAGGTGCCATTACGAAAACGAAAAGAATCCCTTGGGTAATATGTATGCAAATTGCCAACACATCACACACCGTAACAGCTAATCAATAGAGTCTGAGGTTCTGTAAGAACAGACACTTTTGAATGCAACATATGTTTCGATTGCTCACCGTGTGATGGAGGTTTTATGTGGTACTAGACCCCCAGGGATCTAGACATTTGTCTAAGAGACGACCCATGAAGCTTCGGGTCACGGTTCGTCTCGGTGATTTGAAGGATGGCGGCATCATCCATGCTGTCTGGTGAGGCCCCAAAATTATTAGTCATGTATATATATATATATATAGGGTTCGTTCTGTGTTTTTGTCGTTTATTCAATTCTCGAATCTCTATGGTCTACCATACACATAATTATAGTTTTCTTCTTCTTAACATCATAAAAATGCACAGGGACAAGCAACATTATTATTATGTATTCACTAGGAGTTCTCACACAGGTCATCATCAATTATTGCTCACTGAAAATAATCGGTGGCGTTTCCTGGAATCTGAGTGACAACAAGTCTCCCCAAATTTTCACTACTCTCTGCCTTTTTCGATAACTATTGCAAATGACTTTGTGTTATCGCAACAGCCGCTTACCATTGATTTCTCACAGGCAACGACCATTGATCTTCTCTGGAGTTTGGGTAGAAATAAACCTCCCCAAGGTCCCAGTACTCTCCACACTCTTCCAATGAAGGTCTGGTTAGCGCTTTCTCTCCTTGCTCTTTCCACCTTCCATCTTTGACCCTTTACAACTACTATCTTGTGTAGTATCAGTCGAAGCTTGTGTCATCACATAATTGTTTTTTTTTAGGGGGGGGAAGTTTATGAAATTTCTTGCAGTTTTAGTTCCCTTGGGTTCATGTGGTGGTGTTCTTTCTATGTTTTTGTTTTCTTTTTATTGCAACTTCTATGTGACTGGTTAGCGTTCACAGTTTATGTGGGTTGTTTCCGCATTCGAGGATTTTCCTTAAGATTTCAGCTGTTTCCATCATTGTATAGCCTCAGTCTTCCCTTTAATTCCAATTTCTCCCAGTCTTTGTTTCAGTTTTTTTTTGGGGGGGGGAACTACTCCTAGTGCTCCTTCGATTATTGGTAGTATATTGATTTTCTTCATGTTCCATATCCCTTTCAGTTCTCTGGCAAGTTCTGTATATTTGCTTAATTTTTCTGTCTCCTTGATCTTCACCCTGTGAACTGCTGGGGCGGCAAGATCTGTGATTTGGCAGTTTTTTTTTTTCCTTCTTGTTGACTATTATGACATCTGGTTTCCTTGTTTGGATGAGTTTATCTGTTTGTAATTATTATTATTAGTAGTAGTAGTAGTAGTAGTAGTAGTAGTAAGTGGTAGAATAGTAGTAGTAGTAGTAGTAGTAGTAGTAGTAGTAGTAGTAGTAGAATATTATTATTATTAGTAGTAGTAGTAGTAGTGTTCCACTATTGTAAGGCACTTTTAAATTTGTTAATTACTATTTTCCACAAACACGGTGTGTCTCTAGATAAAGGGTGTCTTCTTCCATCTATTACTTATTGGAAGGATGCCGTCATCATTCTGCGATGGGGTATTCTCAAAATTATGCTGTCAGAAAATGCTGACATAAAAGAATGCTGACGTCATTCAGTGCGTCCGTGAACAAGCAGGCAATATCCCGAATGTTTTAGTATTAAATAGATAGATAGATAGATAGATAGATAGATAGATAGATAGATAGATAGATAGATAGATAGATAAAGTTCGTGCCACAAAAAATTGAGTTGCACCCAATTTTCTTTCCATAGCTGAGCAAAGGAATTTAGCATGTTAAAATGGTTCAATAAATTATCCAAGAAAATAAAGCAATGATGAAAGTGTTCCAGGTTTTCCCGGAATTCCGGGATTTCCGATTTTAGCATATGGTAGATATAATCGAAGGCTTCAAATTGAAAGAAAAAAGAACCCGAAGAAAACAGAAGACTTTTAGATCAAAGAGACCGCCACAAAATTGCTTAAAATAACAAATTGGATTAAGGATTCTCATCACTGATGATGATCGGTGTGAGAACTCTTAGTGAGTACATAATAATAGTAATCTTGCTTCCCCCCCCCTCCCGCCCCGTGCATTTTTATAACGTTAGGTAGAAAACTATAAATGTATGTATGGTAGACCATAAAGAGTTGTAAATTGAATAAACGACAGAAACACAGAACAAACTCTGTCGTTTATTCAATTCACAAATCTTTATGGTCTACCATACATACATTTATAGTTTTCTTCTACTTAATGTCATAAAAATGCACGAGGACAAGCAAGGTTCGCAGATTTTTAGTATCATATAGATTAGCACCGATCTGTGTTACTACTCATGGTTCTATAGATAGATGGTCCATTGCATTATTTGTCACTTTATTGTCCTACTCTGTGCATCTCATTGCACAATGAAAGGCCAGCCACCATTTATAGATCCATTTTCAATTCAATCTCTTTATTTTCTTAGATAATTTATTGAAACATTTTAATATGCTAAATTCCTCTGCTCAGTTTGTGGAAAGAAAGTCGGGTGCAACTCAATTTTTTCGTGGGTACTTGTAAGCAATCCATTACCCAGTTAAATGCCAACCACCATTGGTATTTAGATCTATTTTCATTTCAATCTCTTTATCATAGATGAAAGCTACAATTTTTTTAAATCCTGAAAATATTTTGTATTGATATTAAAGTGGAGATTATGTGAAAGTTTACTAGTGGAGGAAAATGTTGACATAAAATAGAAGGCTGTGGTGGATTCTGATGATATCTGAGGTTCAAATTTTACATAAATTTCCATTGGAAAAACTTTTTTTTGTTTTAGTAAGAAAACTTTATTTTTGTGAAATCAGTGCATATATAACAAACTAAAAATGAAAATCATTTATAATATTACAATCTATGTTAAAACTATAAAATAACTTCAAAAAGATTCAGAATAAAATATTTTTTAAAAACTGTTTATTAAATTAGATTTTGCAATTTTAATTCACACTCAACACTTTAATTTTTTAAAACCTTTTTCAGCTAGCATACTTCTGATAATTTCTTTTTTATCTTTTGTGCTAATTGATGAATTGTTATTTTAATTGACTCAAATTGACATGTTGCGGTCTCTTTGATCTTCAAATCTTCTGCTTTCTTCAGGTTCTTTTCTCTTTCAATTTGAAGTCTTCGGTTATTTCTATCATATGCTAAAATCGGAAATCCCGGAATTCCGGAAAAACCTGAAACACTTTTATCACTGATTTATTTTCTTGGATAATTTATTGAAACTTTTTAACGTGCTGAATTCATCTGCTCAGCTTGTGGAAAGAAAGTCGAATGCAGCTCAATTTTTGAGGGGGTACTTGTAAGTATTGGGTACACAGGAAATGCAGTGGAATTACAGGTAAGTTGAGAGATAATAATCAGTTTGTGTGCAAGAAGTGTAAGACAGTGGAGACAGGTGAGAACTCAGATGTGAAGAAAGTATATTTAGATGGTAAAGCTATTGAGGTTGTTCATAAGTTTTATTACCTTGGTGATACCATTGGAGCACAGTGAGGAGCTGGTGCTAGTGTGATTGCAAGAGTTAGAAGTGAATGAAGTAAGTTTAAAGAAGTTCTGTCACTAGTAACCAGCAGAGCGTTGCCATTGTTAAGCAAGGGAATAGTCTATCAAGCATATGTACGAAGTGTAATGATGTATGAAAGTGAAACCTGACCAGTGAGGGTTGAAGACATGCGTTGCATGAAGAGAAATGATATTAGAATGATATGATGGATGTGTAATGCGAGTCTTAAAGACAGGTGTAGATCTGATGGTCTCAGAAAAGGATTAAATCTGGACATTATAAGGAGATGTGTGCAAAACAGGAGACTTTGTTGGTATGGTCACGTTGAAAGAATGGACGAGAGTTTTTGAGTTAGTAGATGTAGAACAGTATAGGTAGCAGGCCAGTTTAGGGGAAGACCAAGAAAATGATAAGGATGGACTTGAGAGAAAGAGTGATAAATAAGTTTGATCTATAGTCATTAGACACGAATTAAGAAAGATTCTCTGAATTTCAATTTCTTCTTAACACCTCTTAAGCTTAAACCTTAAATTTGAGACATTTTTTAGAATCAAAATCATGTGCTGGAGTTTGATCAAAATTGGAATACGGATTCTCGACATAAGGTTAGTATACTTATATCTTGATTTTTATCTCTGTAAGGGGACATAAAAGTGGTGCAAAACTGTTCTGTTTGGGGAATTAATTTTACCTGTCTTGGAACGGGTATTCTTCTAGTTTTATATATTGGCGAAATACAAGCACAGAGCTAGAGCCATGTAAAAGCGAATTATGAAAGGGGAGAAGGGGTTATGTGATTACGCCTGTACAGCCCCCCCCCTCCATCAAAACTCGCTTTTATATAGCTCTAGCCCTGTCCTAATCTTTTGCCGATATATTGAATAATAAAAAAATAAATAGAAAAAATAAATAAAAATAAAAAATAAATAAAAACTAACAAACTGTAAGACCCTAAATCTGCACCACGACTGAAGAGTAAGAAACCTGAATCCTTATGGATTGAGATGTCTGCATCCAATGTGTTCAGGTCGTGTCCTGTTACATGAGTCACTCGTTATTCTGTCGTTGCATGCCCGCCGTTAGTCATCGGCCTGACAGACCTGTTACAACAATGTGGATACTTGTTAGTCGTATACTGCCTACAGCCATGCATTGTTTGGGCCATCGACAAAAGAGACGCCCTACTACGACTCTAAATTCAAATCTTTATCTTATTTTTAAAGCATTGTTTCATTTCATGTTAGTAGCGGTTCAGAAGTGTTCTTACCAAATCTTTTATTGCAAAAAAGACTTTTATAATCTATGTCATGATTTTCTTAGGGTTTTTTTTTTAAGTTACCTATTTAAAATAATCTCGATGGAAAAAGATGTACTTTAAAGTATTTAATGTTGTCAAAGTTTGCTTCGTCTTGAACCGGCTCTTTTTTTTCTCTCTCTCTCTCTCTCTCTGTCCCTTTTTTTAGTGTAGATATTACAATTGCAAATTAAATTTAAAAAAAGGCTTCGTTAGTTTCCTGTATTTGGTGTCGAATCAGTGATAATTATTAACACTTAATTTAGAAGGAGAAAAATATGATATGCTATAACATTCATATTCTAAATATTCATATTCTATATAAAACTCAATGCATGTGTGTATGTGTGATGTTTGTGTGATCCATATAGTAAGAAAGGTTAGAGAATCTAAATAAAATCTAAAAGTCTATTCTTATGTAAAATTTGCTGGGGAAGACAATGGAAGTGTTCCCGAATATCTAAGTGCAACCCTAAGGAAACTATGAGGTATAACCCCCTTAAAACTTCAAATATATCCTATTTTTATGAAATTTAAATCATATGTATAACATTTTCTAGGGAAGACAATGGAAGGGGTCCTGAATCTCCAAGTGCCCTCCTAATGTTAGATAGTGGGAATGCAGAGAGTAGGAGGGCTCCCTGAAATGGGTAGGAACCAAAACGGAAGTCGGAAGTGACGTCATGACGTTGAGAAGCATTGTCGATCTTTTTGTTCCTGACTGGCGGCCCGTGCAGATGAGAGAGCTGGTCGTTTCGTTGCCAGTAGGCAAGGGTCGAAAAGGGGTGGAACCAGTAGCCCAGAATGACTTAAGTAAACTTCTCCCAGTAACTCCTTTCTTCTCTCTCCTTCTTCCATGCAAACAAATCACTAAATCTCGGTCTGTTTAATGTTAAATAAAACTTCTAAAAAACCAGCCGGCATTCCCCGCGTTGTTGTTCAGAAGACGAGACACACCGAACCACTAGACCAAATCCGGGTACCCATGGCAAAGGTAAGCAGAGGGTAAGCGAGAATGTAACACTAACTTAAGGAAGCTATGAGGGCTGACCCTCTTTTAAAACTTCAAATATATCATATCTGGATGAAATTTATATCATATATATAAAATTCTCTGGGGAAGACAATGGAAATAGTCTCGAAGCTCTACATTACTCTCTTATTATAGCATGCATTTGTGTCATTAAAATATATAGAAAAAAAGATTTAGGGAAACAAACATTGATCACTTCAGCTTTAGTATAATAATAAGAATATATGGATCAAATTGTCTTAAATAGTTCATCAGATAGACTCCAAAACTGTTTGTGTAAATTCACTGTTTTACCATTATTTCTGACGTCATCCAATTTCTTTCGTTTTATTTTTTAATTTAAAAATAATTTTATTAATAAAAAATAGAGGTGAGTTTTATAGTTCATAAAATGTCTTTTTTTCAAAACCAATATGCAAATATCGGGAAGCTTTATCGGATGTTCTGCTGGCTTGGCAGGCCGAGAGCAGGCCCAAGGCATTTCCACAAATAGTTGTGATGGAGAGGCGCTTGTAAAGCCAAGTCAATTAACGATGGTCTCTGGTGTGGAGTGTCATTAACAGACCAAGGCTGTTGAGGAAGTCGCGCATGGCAGGACCTATCACTCCACTCGTCTCCATGGCAATCGATTGGAACACAAATCTGTCAAGAAGACCGACGTATTTTGATTGCTTACGGTCCTTTGCTAACGCTGCTACATGTCCAGGATTTGTAGTCGATTCTGTTGCTGACCAAGGAGTAAAAGTATCGACACATGTCACATCTCATATTAGGGACTTGTCATTTGCAAAGGGAAAAAATTATGTCAGCTATGACTGGGTAGAAGTCTTAAGTAATTCGTAATTATATTCTTAATATCGCCTCTACTGAGGATTGAACCTTCAACCTCCAGAAGACTGTCACTTAGAACAGATAATAACTTAGCACTTTTATCCATTGCGCCACAGATCTTTATAATAATAATCATTTCTAAGTGACAGTCTTCTGGATGATTCAATTCTCAGTACAGGCGAGCTTATGAATACAATTACGATTGTAGAAAGTCAGAGATTACATCGACCATAAGAATAACATCCAAGATGAAACCAATGATTATGGTTTCGTTCTTTTTTTTGTTGAATAATTGATTATAGACAAATTAGACTTCCTCAGCGTCAGCAGGTGGATGGTAGAAAAGGTTTAAAAGAAATTGAAAGATTCAGGATTCAACTATAAGATGACATCAGAGAGAAAAACCCATTATTGACGATCTGACATGGTCAAAATGGTACCGTCAGCAGTGAGGGTGACATCTTTCCATCTCACTCGTTCCGTGAGGGCCTCAGGCTGAACACTGATGTCTACATCTGCATTCTAAGCTAAGTAGTAAAACCCTAGATCGACTAGGTAGCTGTAGGTTGGCCGTACGTGGGCAGCAAGACTCAGAACTCTGCTATAACAGCCGAATGTCAGAGACCTTTGTTGACCATACCACCTGAAATCTGGTCTCCCAGCTCGCCTGACTGCAACCCCCTTGTCTTCTTTTTTGTGGGACATAGTGGAATGATACACACACAGATCCAGCTGCAGCACAAAAGACAAGCTAAAGACCAGGATCACCAGAGCCTTTAAGGGCCTAAGTTGGTAGATAATGATGAAGGTCTGTGGCCAGTCCAGAGACCGTCTCAAGGCTGTCATCATAGCCAAAGGTGGGTTCATCGAGTGCAATCGACAAAATTATAAGAACATATCTTAACATGGATAGTAAGACAAACTCCTATAATAGTTTTGTACCAATATCTAAAAGCTAAAGGGTCTATAGATGATTAGTACTTTTACGGCATGGCCTATTCGCGTCATCATTGACTGATCTATAGGAGATTATTTTAGCATGGATACAAACTCCTATAATATTTTTGGAACAACACAGACATCAGACGAAATGAAAACAATGCTCTTTTGTTCACAACAATAAAAATTATTTATTTATGTTACATACACCGTTGGGTGTAGGTTGGCGAAAGTTAAGACAGAGTCAAAGTAAAGGAATCAATAATACAGTGAAAAAGTTCGGCTTTCGAAAGTCTTCTTGGAGGAATATATCTTCAGTTACGATCGTTTCATCCGGCTATCCAGTGGGCAGGAGAGAGATGTCTTTCTTCAATGGTGTCGGGAAACTCTCTGGAGCTGCCTTCTAAATCCCAAAAGGGCTGAAGTAGTGCTTCAAGGGATAATTGAAATTAATTCGCCCTGAAAGTTGATTGGTCCGTGTGTGACCAAATCACCTAACAAGGACTGCTCTCCACTAGGAGAAATAAATGTTATTTTTCTGACTGCTACAGAACAAGTCACGAAGATAAACTCACAGAAGTTTGATAATTAAATCTAAAAAAACAAAAAATGAAACGCATTATCATCATCATCATATTCGGTTGAACATCCGTTTTAGATGCTAGCATGCGTTGGACAGCTTTAAGAAATTGACTTCCAAGCTGATATAACTTGGTCAGAAGTTATAATAACAAAATAATCAAGAGTGTAAGGTCTTTAAAAGATGGTGGTTTATTACAACGTATATATTTTGTACAAAACAATAGCACTACCGGTAATCCAATAGGATTAACATAATACATTCAAATACAGTTGAGTACAGTCGAATACACATACTACTGTTCTGTAGTATACATATTCTACGGACTATCCCATGTTTTCCTTGGCCTCCCCTGTGAACTGGGCCTGCTACCTTAACTGTTCTACATCTACTAACCATAATAACTCTCATCCATTCTTTCAACGTGACCATACTATCAAAGTCTCCTGTTCTGCACACATCTCCTTATACTGTCCAGATTTAATCTTCCTCTGAGGTCATCAGATTTTGAAGACTCACATTGCACATCCATCATATCATTCCTCTTCATGCAACGTATGTCCTCAACCTTCACTGGCCAGGTTTCACTTCCGTCCATCATCACAGTATACACATGCTTTGATCAACAGTGACAATGCTATGCTAGTTAGTAATAGCAGAAATTCCTTGAACTTACTCCATCCACTCCTAACACTTACAATCACACTAGTACTTGCCCCCCCCCCCCTGTGCTCCAATGATATTACCAAAGTAACAAAACTTCTCGACAACCTCAACATCTTCACCATCCAGATATACCTTTTCCACATTTGAGTTCTCAGGCATGGTCACTGTCCATTGTCTTACACTTCTTGCATATAAACTGGTTATCCTCTCTCAACCTATCAGTAATTTCACTGCACTTCTTGAGTACCCAATACTTACATGTACCATAAAAAGTTTAATTGTTTTATTTTGTTATCTAATTTACATATGTGTTTGCGGTGTATACGAACACACTCTGTAAGTAAGCTTAAAAGAGATAGTCACTTCTCTAAATATATATATATATATATATATCACCACCTCTACACTGATGAGAGCATAAGCTCGAAACGACGTCGTCTGTAGGTAAATATAATTTAATATTTATTTATGATATATATATATATATATATATATTAAAAATAATTTAATATTATTATGAGCCCCTACCAAGTAAAATTGTAAGTAGAGCACTGTCGGAAAAATTAAAAATAAAAATTCACCTAAAAGCTTCAGTGCAATGCTCCGGTCCTGTCGTTGAGGGCTATCGAATGTTTAGGTGTCAACACGCGCCGCTTCCAGTGTAAACATCACTTAATTTCTCCATTATTATGTGACAATCCTTCGTGGCCTAATGGGACTAGGTGAACGCCTACACATTCAAGGTGTATCTGTGAACGGGGTTCGCGCCCTATGCCCCTATGAGATTGTTGTTTCCCTGCGCTGATGAAACCAAAAAAAAAGATCTTCTGTCTACCATTAATGTTCAGCTAATATTATTTCCTCCGAATCACTTTATAATATTAGTAATTGCTGCGGATCTGTAAAGGGGTCTGGAAAAAAGACACACACTCGAGATTAAAAAGACACAAACTCGAGATTAAGTTTAATAAAGAATATTAAAAAACAAGTATAAAGAGAGTGGTTTAACGTCTGTCTGACTGCTAATATTAGACATGGGATAGTTCCAACACCGAGAGGCATGTGCTCCCAGTATTTATAGTGAAGCGAAAGAGTTCATGCAGTCGGTAAAGGGTTAGGGTTAGGGTTAGGGACCATAACAAAAGGAAGCATCATTTTTTCATTCTTTTCCTTTTTATTTTCTTCAGGCAAAATGACAATCATCACGGGTCCGCCCGGTTCCGGTCAGTCAGCATTGCTGTCGGCCATTCTCGGAAAAATGGTACTCGAATCAGGAATCATGGAGTGGAGCAGTTTCCTATTTTTCTCATCCCATGATACCGGTATTATTATTATTTTTTAATAGATTTTCTACTCGCTTTCGTTGCCAAGTGACTACGAACATAGATCCAACACCGAGAGTTTTAGCATTCGATCCCAGTTGACTCACACAACTTTTTCCTTTTTTTTTTAAACATTGTTAAACTTCTGCCAACACAGGAGAGGGGGGAAGGGAGGACTATGGGCCGGGTTTTTAAAATTCAACGTTATTATGTAGTAATTCTAAAAGAAATCCATGTAATATGTAGTACTTTAACTATTGTGAATATCGTAATTTCCATTCAAACACGCATGGTTTATTAGTGTTCAGCAGGAAACCTTAATTATACTTGTGTGTTTCAGTAGTACTAATTTTTCTTTACTCTTTCCTCACAAAAAAAAAAGGAATTTCTATACAAAGATAACGGCTGGAATTGGTTTTAATAGCGCTCTTTAGGCTTCTTTAATTTTAAAAGTGCCAATGATCATAGATAGAGCAGGTATTTAATCAATAAGCAAAATTCTTGGGAAATACCGGTACCATGGGATGGGCAGGAAGACTCCTACAAGTACGTCTTCTTCTTTCCTTCATTCCTTCCTTTCTCCTATCCCCCTTCCACAATTCCAAACCGACCATTACATGTCCGATGTGACCTATTTGCGTTCTGTCAGATGTTGACAAATTTTAATTCATTCTTTTATATTACTCCCGGGCAACGTCGGGCGACGGGTCCAGCTAGTATATATATATATATATATATATATATAAGCTGGGCACTCTGAGTGAATTTAATAACAAGCAGTACTACTAGCTTCATTGCGAGATCCAACACGATTTGTTATTGTTAGATCACTCTTCGCCACTTGCTGTGAATACTCGCTGACTTGGTATTTACAAAGTTAAATTCCTCCTAAATTCTGAGCTGATTTCTGGTGGCCAACCGGTAACTCTCCTGACTTGCGAATCAGTGGCGATTTGTAGTCGGAGTTTGCACCCGTCAACCGTTGGGAATTAACTTCCTGCACTGAAGATTGCATAAGCATGAAACATTGATGTCTGTAGGTAATAAATAATTAATATTTATTTATAAATATTATATATATATATATATATATATATATATATATATATATATATATATATAGAGAGAGAGAGAGAGAGAGAGAGAGAGAAGAGAAGAAGATGAGATATAGAGGTTGGGTGGGGGCTTTGAAATGAACCAATTATCATGAATTTTTGAAGATAACTTCTAGGCTTAATGATGAGTAATATTGGCTATATTTAGTGCAATTTAGTTTCATGCAAACAGGACAGAAATGCACTCGCCTCAAGAGAGCAGAATGCCCCCTTGAAAATAAATGTAACCATTTATTCAAAAACTACTGTACATATTTTTAAAATTTAAATTTAAACATAGATAATAAACATGAAGGGGAGTATAATAAGTTATATTTGATTTATTTGGCAGCAAAGGGATCGAACAACCCCTCCTGAATAAAAAAATAGATGCATCCATGAATTCAAAAACTATTTAACAGATTTTTATGAAATTTGGAATATAGTAATAGACATAAAAGGGAGTCTAATGACTTATATCTACATATATAAAACTCACTGTTTGTGTGTGTGATGTTTGTGTGTTCCTGATAGAAAGAAAGGTTAGAGAATCTACATAAAATCGAAAAATTTATTCTTATGTAAAATTTACTGGTGAAGATAATGGGCGTGTTCTCGAATCTGTAAGTGCAACTCGCTTAAAACTTCAAATATATCCTATTTTTATGAAGTTTAAGTCATATATATATATAAAATTTTCTGTGGAAGACAATGGAAATGATCTCTAATGTCTACGTTATCGTCTATGTGCTAAATATCTACCTGCCACCCCCCCCCCGTCTCTAAGTGACCCATGGGGACAAACCCTCTTAAAACTTTAAATATGTATATCTGATTTTAATGAAATTTAAACCATATGTGTAAGACACTAATTCAGAGAGTTTTCCAACATTTCAGCTACCTCCGACTATATTAGGGGGCGAAACCAAGGATAGGGGAGGGGGAGTAAAAACAAAGAAAGTAATATGGTGCTAATGAGCAGAGTGAAAAAGTACATAGTAGTTATCGTCATTCAATCCCGAGCAATGCCGGGTCTTCCTGCTTATTTTTTTTTTTTTTTAACTTAGTTCACCCCAAACGAGGCCAGTTGCTACTGTAGATGTAAGGAGCTACTGAAAATTAGGGTGAAAGTTTAGGGGGAGGGGGGAGGGGGTCATTCCAAATTGAAAGCTGTGCAGTGAGATGTTTGTTCACATTAGTTTTACATTTCTGCATGTCGGTACAGTCGGGGAAACAGGGAGCATGGAGAGAGTTCCAAAAGCGGGAAGCTCAAGGAAAGAAGCCATTGGAGTAGAAGGCTTTCTGGCATCTGGGGACCTCCACAGTGAATGGATGGGATTTAGCTGATTGTCGGGTTGATCGAGTGTATTTACGTCGAGGAGGCACCAGAGCAGCAAGTTCATCAGAGCACATTCCATTGAAGTACTTGTAAAAGCTTGGTGGATAGTGAGGGACCTATTAGATTAGCGACTCTTTTTTGGACCTTGTCTAAGAGGGAGAAACTGGTGGATGGTGCACCAGCCCACATGTGACAACAATACTCCATGCATGGGCGGATGGTGGCTTTGTAGAGATATAGGATACTGTCAGGTTTAAGAAGTTTTCTAGCACGGTAGAGGGAGCCCACTTTCTTTGCAGCAGCCTCGGCAATGTCTTCTATGTATTTGTTCCAATTGATGTTGCCTGTTAGGCTGAGGAGTTTGAACATTGGATTCTCAGGTAGCGTGTTATTTGCCATGGCAATCGGTGGTTGAAGAGGTTTCTTATAATTATTAAAGGAAAAGGTCTTTGTCTTAGCAGCATTAAACGTTACTATCCATTTACGCCCTCATTCCACTACAGACTGGAGGTCACTCCCTAAGGATTTAGCCATTACCTCGGATATGTGCGCATCCGTTTTACCCACATGATGGGGGAAGCAAAATTGCACCCCTCCCCCCCAAAAAAAATATATGTACCTCTGGATCAAAAACTACCAGATAAAGTTTTTCAAAATTTGGAACATAAATAGTATACATAAATGGGAGTGTAATGAGCATCGTTTGATTTTTTTTTCTCTTTTTATTAGAGGGGGCAAAGTGGTCAGAACCCACCCTTTGAAAATAAATGTATCCATAAAAGTTATCCCTCCGTCCTTACTACAGAGTTGCATTTGGTGTTATCCCCATCACAACCCGAGCAATGCCAACTAACCGTACTAAGTTATTCATCTTCTCCCCACTGCAACAAGGTTCAACATAAAGTCAGTTTAAAGTGGGAAAGCGCAGCTCCCCAAAATGGGGGTCACTCAGAATGGGTTCGAAATTTGCTGGTATCAGACCGCTAGTATTCCTTGGTAGGAGCACCTCGAGCGACCAATGATAAACAAATCCTCCTTCCCAAACGAGGAGATAATGACTAGAAAGATGACCTATTATGACCTAACAAAACTATTATTCCAATCCAAGGGTCAGACTTCTGGGCAAGGCAGACTCCTGTGCCAGAATGACTCAGACAGGAACAGATACTAATCATTGAATTATTTATTTACAAAAAAAACTGAAATAAATTTTACAAATTAGACACAAGACCCTGAAAAGTGTGAGGAGTGTGGGGTCATTGGTTATTCTCTGTCTACCCTCCCCTTAACTAGACACATCTTGACCCATTCCGCCAAGCACTGTGTTGAGTTCTACTTATATATACATTTAATGTACATGCATTAATATTCTATTCGTATATAGGAAGAAGCAACAGCAGCAGCAGTGTTGATGCATATGACATTAATGATAAATTAATGTATGTGTTTATTTCATGCATGTATATATGTGTAAGTTTCAACAAAAACTCGTCTAGCTACAACCACTGTAAATAATTTCTCTTTCTTTGTCTGTGTACCTAAAACTAAACGGAACTTCCATGAGCAAAGTTTCTTTCCAAGAACTACCCGTCTGTGGAACACAATACTGCAGGGCTGCTTCCCAGCTGACTATAACGTGGTCGTTTTCAAGTCCAATGTAAACAAATTTTTGTTTAGCCGTCCTCTTAAATAATCATATTCTACCCACTTTCAACCGTCGTTACCAATCCTCACGTGTTGTCTCACTGTCCCCCTGACAATCTCATTAACACTTATACTCGAGTGGCTTTTGGGCCTTGATAAGCAGTGACTCGTTAGTAAATAAAAAAAAAAATAACATAAAAAAAAGCTTAAAATATTTAACGTTTGTGTTAGTGATGAGACGATCCCAATAGTTTTCCCGATTCCTATACAATTACTGATTCCATTGTAAATTCCCGATTCCGATGCAATTACCGATTCTTTTTAAATCTCTAAATATTTAGCTATAGCATTGTTGTTTTTTTTTAATTTTCGGATTACCTTAACCCTTTAAATGCTTTATTTTTTATATTGGTTTTAAAAAAGTGAAAATCGTTTAATAGGGTAATATAAAGTAGTATAAATGATTTTTGAAAAAAAAAAAAATTATTGAGCAAACATAAATAATGTTGCAAATGTGCAACAAATGGCATCAAATTTTATATGTATAACAAAATACTACAATACATGCATCTAAATAATCATAACACACTAGAGAATCAGAAAATAATTTTTACTTACCATTATATTGACCAAATTTAAAAGTTTAGGCTCTTAAATTAGGCAGATGACACACCGATGACACTCGCCCGTGACATCAAAGATACTGATTACCAATTTAGCAGGTGTGCTAATGCAACATCATACTAATACCTACTCACACTTGCTAAGAGGCTCACTGCAGATGTGAAACAAGTTGCAGTTTGACACATTTTCGTTAAATATTAAATAAAATAGGCATTTTGTTGGAGTGTGTCATATTTGAAACAAAAAGCATTTAAGAGTTAAAAACCCATGTTATATTTGCATATATTTTCAAAAATATACTTTGGGGGGGGGGCTATAAATTTTAGTTTAAAATCAATATATATTTATCATTTTATCATTAGTACCAGCAATCGAAAATTTAGTTTTGAACAAAAACAAACAAAAAAAAACAATTAAAAGAATCGTTTTTGGCATCAGAAAATAAGTACAAATTTTTCCGATTCCAATACCCCAAAAAGTTCCGAATTTTCTGATTCCTGATTCCGATTAATCGTCCCAACACTAATCCAGAAACTTTCAGTACTTACAGACTCAGTCCTGGAAATTGCCAAAGGAGTTTATGATTCAAAAGCCACATTTTCTTTTCTTGTTTTGAGGAAGTTTTTTTTCCAACTTTTTTTTGTCTTTCCAGGGGCTAAAAAATTTTTTAACGTTAACCCTAAGCTAACACCTTGCATGCTTAATGTCGTCTGCCTTTTTACATTTTTTTGTTTTTTCGGGTTTTCAAATCGTAAATTACTTTGGACATTTCCGGAACTGACTAGTGATTCTTCGTCAATACTCTGGACTGACACCGTAAGTACTGAAATCTTCTGGATAATCATTTATTACAAGTACCGATAAAACAAAAAAATGTTATTCTTCTCTTAATCATAGAGCCAGTTCTAAGAACGTAGAATTTTCAATCCATCTTAGCAATGAGCTCATATTTTTGTGGGCAAGAATTTAGAAGATGAATAAAAATTAAAATAAAAAATAAAATGTTAGTCATCCACAGACATACTGTTTCGTTGTATCACAGCTCTTTAGTGCGACTAGACTAGCACCTCTCCCTAGTCAGCGATCAAACCTTCCACCATCTAGTTGATAGCCGTCAGCTCTATCCATTAGGCCACCAGGAGAAGCGCTCGTAAATGATATCTACAATGTCTATTTATATAAACACTGACCGCCGCTTCACCGTTCTCAATTTGTTTAATTACAAAGAGCTTTGCATTATGCTAAGAAGCAGCAGGAGACATCACCCAACGACAGTGCTCGACCCGAGAAGGGGGGGGGGGGCTTATATAGTCATCCACAGACAGACTGTTTCACTGTATCACAGCTCTTCAGTGTGGCGGTAAACAAATTTACAACATATTTATTTACATACGTTCCAAGAATTCAACATAAACAACAGTTTTGTGTACGATCGTTTCTGAGACGATATGGATTTTTATTGATATCAAGTCTCTTCATCAGCACCAACTTTGAAGCTAGAACATAGCATCAAGACTAGAGTATAGTCCACTCTCAGTTATACAGAATACCCGTCCCAAGACGGGCAAAATTAATTTTCCGAACAGAACAGTTTGCACCACTTTTATGTCCCCTTACAAGAATTACAATCAACATGTAATGATACTAAACGTTATATCTATAATTCTTATTCCAATTTTGATTAAAATCCATTACATGATCTTGATTCTAAAAAATGTCTAAAATTTAAGGATTAAGCTTAAAGTGTCTTAAGAAGAAATTGAAATTCAGGGATTCTATTTAATTGGTGTCTAATGACAAATTCAATGCAACTCTGAAATATTTGAATTTTCAAATGAGAGGTTGTGTCTATCTTATGACCTCTAAAAACCCTTTAAAATTCTCCAAAGAAACTGAAACTTAATTGATGTATAATAGCTATTGTTCTAATTTTTAAAAAATCAGATGTATCTAAATTTTCACAAAGGACTTCCCCCTCCTTCTGATAAAACTAAATCAAACTAAATATAGCCCACATTACAAGCTCTTACACCCATGTTCTCAAATTCATAATGACCGATTAATTAGTTTAGTAATGGATCCTATTCATACAAATATATATACATATACACATACCTAATATATATATATATATATATATATATATATATATATATATATATATAATCAAATTATTTATTTAAAAACTATACATTACATATTCCAGAAATGTACCATGGTTTCATTGACACGGGTAGACCTTTAATGTTTCAAAAAGGCCCTTATAACCCATTACAAATTCTCAGCGACTCACGAAATGAAGGCAGTTTGGCTTCCATTTTTTTCGAACTGTCTTCATTTCATGAGTCGCTGAGGATTTAAAATGGGTTGTAAGGGCCTTTCTGAGAATATGTAATGTATAGTTTTTAAATAAATAATTTATATATATATATATATATATATATATATATATATATATATATATATATATATATATATATTTTAGATAAATATTTTTTTATTTTTACCTACAGACACATATGTTTCATGCTTGCGCAATTTTCTAGTGTAGATGATAATTATTGCCGATCGAAGGAGGATTCGAACCCAGTAACAAAGTCACGTTTGACTCTGCAGCCTGGTATTCAACCCCTTTCAACAAGGATGAAGCATCTTTAAGAGAATTAATAATAAGCTGCCAATCTAAGCGAATGCAAAGTTTCTACTTCTGCCGAGGAACACTGTTATGGCTAGCTTACTGTGGGTGTCTGCTGACTCGACATTATATAGGATTTAACTCTCTTCTTCCCCATGGTAATTCATGGTGGCCGAGGGGTTGAATACCAGGCCGCATATATATAAACTCTATTGTTTTACCATATACACTTTTTGCGTCATTGAATTTCATACCGAAAACAAATGGTATATCCTATTATTATATCGCCTTCATTTATTGTTCAAACTAGCGTTACGTTATCTAGATGAGGAGGGGGGTTAAATTATTTATTTTGTACATAAAAATCAATTTAACTATCAGATTGTTTGTCTAAAGCCTAACAGTGTCAGTATAATATTGGCGTGGCTGAGTCTGGGTTTTTAAGCGCGAGTGGGGTGGGGGAGGGGGTCTTTTGTTTTGTATGTTATTCGAGGTTTGTGCATTTGTAATGAATGGGTATCTAGAGAATTTCAGTACTTGGACTGAGAATCTCGAATTAGCCCCAGAAATGGACGAAGCAGTTTCCGATTTGAAAGCCACTTTCTTTTATTTTCCTTTTTTTTTTTTTGTTGACGAAGTTTTTTCAACTTTTCTTTTTTTCTTTTGGAGAGACCCCCCCCCCCCCAAATTGTTTAAAACCTAACCCTTCACATACTTGATGTCGTCTGCCTTTTTACATAATTTATTTATTTTTCAAATCGTCAACTGCTTCAGTCATTTCCAGGACTGACTCGGGATTCTCCGTCAAAGTACTGAAATCCTCTGGATAGCCATTCTGGCACTTTTGCTAGGCACCCCATGGACTTGTATTGTCTTGTCCTTCGGGACTTGATTTACGCCGGTCTATGGGATTGTCCTTTGCAGTTCTAGAAGGTCCACCCTCCCAGGCTTCGCCTCCCCTCTTTGGAGAGGAGTAAGTTTATTGCTTACTGCCTGAGGCGCCCCTACCGGGGAATGCCGACGGGGCTGCTCAGGCAATTTTTAATGGCCAGAGTGCTCACTTTCTCGGGCGCTGGCTTTTCAAACCCCACTTACTCGACCCGGCCTGTGGTCACATCTTACTTGTGGGAGTAAGATAAAACTGGCCTTGTGGCTAACTCCTGCAGAGGAGTAAATAAACATTACAAGTGCATCTTGGCCTTTTGGCTAAGATCAAAGTGTAGTATCTGTTCCGATGGATACTGCACCGCATAGACTGATATTGTCTTGGCCTTCGGGGCTTGATTTACGCCGGTCTATGGGTCTGTCCTGTGCAGTTCTAGGAGGTTCACCCTCCCAGGCTTCGCCTCCCCTCTTTGGGGAGGAGTAAGTTTATTGCTTACTGCCTGAGGCGCCCCTACCGGGGAATGCCGACGGGGCTGCCCAGGCAATTTTTAAACCCCACTTTCCCGACCCGACCTTGGGTCACATCTTACTTGTGGGAGTAAGATAAAAACTGGCCTTGTGTCTAACTCCTGGAGAGGAGTAAATCAATACCCATTCATTACAAGTACCGAGGTTTGTTTCGTTACAGTTTTAAGGGTTTATTTTTAGATTTTAATTTGTTAACGTAAAACAAAATAAAGTTAAATCATTTGGTGTGTGTGTTGTCTTTTGTTTTTTTAACACAACAGAAAAATGGGCAAATTTTAAAATAATAACGAAGGGCGAAATAGTTCGGTTTGTTTAAAGACTCTACTATAAATATTT
>OY744524.1:73377167-73524667 GCA_963556195.1 Sepiola atlantica | reverse complement strand
GGGGGTTGACTTCTTTTCACCACTCTAGAGTTTCCACGAGTTTTTTTTTTTCTTTTCAAAACTCCAGTTTCTTTTCATATTTATTTTCGTTAAATTAAAATAAAATCTCATTTTGTCGATGTCAATAGGCTTTTCCTCCTTTTGAATTTTAGTTATAACTTTTTTATAGAATCATTACATCCACTCGGACTTAGGATTAGTGGGGGGGTTAAGGAAGTTTAAGTTTCCAAAAATGCTAATGTTTAATCATAATTCGAGATATTTACACCTGATTGGAGACTGGAGTGATTCTATTAAATTACTCCTTTTTTCTGGTTTGGGTACTTCTACAGAATTTGAACCGAACTGTTTTTTATCCTTAACCCTAAACTAATCCTAATTTAAGTTTTAGTTCGGCAAAAATCGGTTTGGTTCGAATTCTGTAGAAGCACCTAGGTTTGTATTTTTTCTTAAAAATAAATGATTCCTTTTTTTTTATTTTTTTTTTTTTTTACAATGTTTTCAATTTCTTCAAATTTAAAAAAAAATTGAGATCGAGTTTTAACTTTTTGTAAACATTAGTACAAAAAAGTTTAGTCTGGCAATTAACAATTTTTCTCTTTCATATCAAAAGATCAGGCGGTGCATGACTAGTCTAATGGTTACCGTTGCTGACTATTGAATCGAAAATACCGAGTTCGAATACTATTGGATCTGTTGTATTACTTCCTTTGTGTTTAATTACACCTTAATACCATGTTGCCTTTTGGCTAGAAGCAAAATGTAGTATCGTTCTGATACTTCACTTTTCTGTCCAGTCAGTGAATGAGAAATCCTTCTGGACTGAGGCAATAAAAATGTTATTTCAATCCAGACTGCAGCTTTTGTGGGGGGCTGGATTTTCCCCACATTAACTTTGTCCTCGTAGGGAGGACAAGTAAATAGGAGCAATCAATTAATCCTCTTTGTATAAATACAGGAGCACGCGTGTTTCTCGCCTATACGTAACTTTGATAAATATATATTAAAAGAAAAGAAACCTATACGAATAATAATAATAAAAAAATACGGTGTTTCGACAAAATTTGAACCGAACCAAGCCAACTTTTGCCGAACTAAACGTAAAACTTAGGTTAGGGTAAAAATAAAATGTAGTTCAGTTCAAATTCTGTAGAAGTACCAAAAAATTTTTGTTTTTAATTTGTCAACTGACTACATTTTCAATTATTTTTGTAACCGAGTCACCCCGGGCGACGCTGGGTAAATAAAGCTAGCTTAGAATTATTTTTTTTCGTGATAAGGATTGATTTCTCATTAAAACCGACAAAACTAAAAAATAAAATAAGAATGAACAAGAAAAAAAGAAAAAAGAATCAAACTAAATTATTAATCTAATACTCCCCCCCCCTCTCTCAAAAGTGTAAACTAATAAAAACTTATCGGCGCGTGTAACGGGAGTTAGCATAAAATAAAGGAAGAAAAAAAGTTTATATAAAAAAAAATTGCATATGAAGTTTGTTTTTGTTTTGTTTTTTGGCGTCTACTCATTCCCCGTTAAAAATATTTTTACTGGATTTATTTAATTATTCTGAGTAATACTATCGATCTAGCACCAAATGTTCAGCTTATAAACATTGGGGGGGGGGGGTAGATAAGTTAATTATACCCCCTCACATATCCTATAATTTTTAGCAACAAAAAAAGTTCTACAAATGCCTCTTTGGAATCTCGATAACGGAACACTAAATTTGTTTAATCTGAGAAAGTGGTATTTAATCGATATAGTAATCCGATTTTATTTATTTTCAAACATTAAGTGTGGTGAAATCTAGTAATATCAACTCCATGGGGGGGGGGGGGTCAGTGTACATTAAACTTGCCTCGCAAACTGAACCACCACCACCACCCCAAAATTGAACTAGTCGATAAAAGTTTTTTTAAAACAATTCGGTACTAATATAGTAAAGTAATGTTTTGGTTTTTTTTAGGGATGATGGCAGCCATCGTCTAATCCCGCCAGTTTTTTCTTTTTTTTTCTTCGTTTTGATAAAATCCCAATTTTTTTTTTTTTTTAAATAAATAAAATATTCTACGCAAACTCAACGCGTGTCGAAATATTGTTTAACGGTTGTAAACGCCTCCCCCCCCCCCCGCCCCAACATTAAAGGGGTTGTCGCACAATGTAAGGACAAATGAGCGGGGGGGGGGGGGGTCACTTTCAGAGTAACACAGTATGCACCAGTCCCTTACTTTCCAACAACTTCATCTAATAGTATTTTTTTTTTTTTTTGTAATTATTTTAAAATCCTAATACGGCTTTAATCGCACGGACCGCCCTTTTTATTGTCCCCTTTTCCTACACATAATACACAAGGTAATTATTGGCCATTGTTTCCTTTATCCCTTGTCGTTTTTTTTTTCTTCACTGTCATCTAGGTTTTATCCTAATGCTCGCTTAGAGATTGAAAAGTCACCAACAATTCGTAATACTATCATTAGAGCGTTTATGAGCGTGCGTGATAACAACAAAAGTTGGTAGGGGGGGGGGGCTGTTTTTCGGACTTCATCAACTTAAGCAAATAGAATGTGTTTGGGTTATTTAATTTTGCTTTTCTTTGTATGTCTAAAAGATGGTGGCACTGCAAACTTTCTTCAAATGTTAGCTGTACTGAAGAAAAAAAACATGGGGGTTGAACATTGCTGCGTTTGGCCGTGATTATAGTACGACTGCCCCTTTAACAAAAATTCCCGTGAAATTTGGTGCGCGTTTGACAAACCTACAGCTCGCCTGTTCAGTTCTCTAATGATTATTTCGTGTTACTTTTTTCGCGTTGTGTTCGGAGACACGCCAGTAGATAAGTTAATCGAATGCTGAATGTTTTTTATGTTTTTTTTTATTTAAAAAAACAAAATCAAAAACCTGGAGTTAAAAAAAACAAACACATTATGTCCATAAACAAGCTTTGGCGCTTGTACAGTTTTACATCCCCCGGCAAATTAATTGTTTTCATATTAGGAGAGTTCCGTCCGTTGCAAGGGAAAAGTTAACAAAGCATATACCCCTCCCCATCTTAAGAATGGCTTTCTAAATTTGCCGGAAAATGTTAAACTGTAAAAATAGCTAAGCTTCTGTTATAGAAGTTCTATATCTTTTTTTTTTTTTCTTTAGTACAATCGAGTAATATAGTGCAAATTTCCATTAGCTGAACGATGTCAGATTTGAACTTTTTCTTTTAATTAGTAAAATAACCATCTCCAATGTGCTTTTGGGGGAGGGGCTTTCCACCAGGACTTAGCTTAAGGGATGCTTAACCTTATCACAAACAATAAGTCCGAGTGGCAAAGCCCCCCCCACTAACCCTAAGTCCGGGTGACCCCCCCCCTATTGGAAACGGGAGCCATTCTATAAAATTACTGTTCTGTTTTAATTAACTGGAGTAACCAGATCGATTTGATATTTAGTTTACTGTTATATTATTTCCATCAAATGTTGTGAAGTAATTTTTTTTTAAACCTAGTAAACCAAAAACTGATTACTTTTACGGTCTCTTCACTAAAAGTAATCTCGTTTGCGTTCTGTAAACAGCGTTTACAGAGCGCAGTTTTAGGGGTCATTGTATATTAAACTGAACTAACTGAACACTCTAAGAATTCGAAATAGAAAAGCATTTCATCTGGGAATTTGATGTACAATCGTAATCGAAGATTTGTTTTTTCAAAGTATTTGCATAACATTAACAATGTTAAAGGGTGAAACCTCGAAATACCAACTCCAAGGGTTTTTTTTACCCCGCCTAATAAACCGGTATCGTCCGGGCCTTTGGGTCTGGATTTACGCCGGTCTATTGGTGGTTGTCGGTCCTGTGCAGTTCTAGGAGGTGCACCCTCCCAGGCTTTGCCTCCCCTCTTTGGGGAGGAGTAAGTTTATTGCTTACTGCCTGAGGCGACCCTACCGGGGAATGCCGACGGGGCTGCCCAGGCAATTTTTAAACAGCCAGAGTGCTCAAATTTTCGAGCGCTGGTTCTTTCCCACTTTCCTGACCTTGTGTCACATCTTATTTTGTGGGAAGATAAATAGAATCAACTCCAAGACCAAACAGGATCATAGCAAACTAGCTCTCCTCAATTTTCGACATTGAATAAAAGTCCCTTTTTACTTGCCTCCCCACGAGGATAATGTTAGACACATGATCGTTTTTTTTTTTTATGTGAGGGATGTCCAGTTACCCCCAAAATAAAAATCGCCTCGGTTAAGAAGAAAGATCTCTTTCCCTGATCCCAGCCCGAAGGCCAAGAATTAAAAAAAAAAATTTTAAATAGCTGAAAATCTAGTGCTTAATGTTGAATCGATAGCAATCCGAATTTTTTCTTCATAAATTTTAGAAGGGGGTGGGTTCCATCTTGATATTAAACGTTAAATAACGGGGGTAAAAGTTTAGATTAGAGGCGGGGTCAGATTTTTCGAAAAGGCGATATAAAATTTTATTTATAGCAATAAAAAAAATGTTTATTTATTTGGATTATGACATGCTAAACATTTTGGAATTAAATCAATTTAGTATTACGCATGAAATCTGAAGAAAAACACTTTACATTAGTAAATATGCTAGTATTATCGGCTCATTTCCTACATGACACCATATTGAACATAAGCTGATGCCCTAATTTAAAGTGTTAAATTAGTTTGTTTTTCCCTATTAATACGTAAATACTAACTTAATTTTTAACTCCAAAACGTTCAGCATGTCAATGTTTTCGTTTTTTTTAAATTTTTATAAATACAATTTTTATCACATATACATAATTTTATAAAAATCTTAAACCGCCTCTGATCTAAACCGTTACCAATAACGGGTTATTTTAAACGTTTCGGCTTGAAACATGATCTTCACCAAATTAGATCTTGTTTTATAACAATTTGGTTCAATTAATAATTTAAGGTACGTAAACCTAATTATTACGATAGTGTTTAGCCATTAAATTATTAATTGAACCTGTTATGAACCGAATTGTTATAAAACTAGAACTAATTTGGTTAAGATAATGTATCCATGGCAACCGTCTTAAAGCTGAAATGTTCAAGATAACCATATTATTTTTATTCCGAAGAATACGATACATTGGTTTGATCGTCCATCGATACTTGCGGTTTCAAGGAAACACTAGAAACTCTGCTTAAGATGCTGAGTTTCCGTGAAATCGCAAGTATCGATGGACGATCAATCAAATTAATGGTGTTACTGTTCCTTGTAATATGTTCTTGTATACGTAATTGAGCACTCTAGTTATTTCTCACTCATGCACTAAAATACAAATATTTTAAAATTATTTACAAGTTATGTTTTTAATCTACAAGATTACCGGTTTTAATAATCCATAATAATCGTAACATTGTCGCGAGCGATTAAAACTTTGAAATCGTTACATTTAAAAAAAAAATTTAAGTGAATTGAGACTAATCGATTGGTTATCTTGAACTTTTCAGCTCTGTAATGTCTGTCAAATGTTTGCGATTAGTTTCATATCGCATTGCAATCGGTGTAAGAGCCAAATTAATACGCCGTATTATTTTTGCCCTGTCCGATTTATGCGGGTTTTTTTTTTCTTATAAAATTATATTGCGGCTTATTTATTTATGGCACTCCAGAAGATGACACTGCCGCGCTGACTTCCGGTTTACCCTGCAGTAAATTTCAAGTACGGATGATCAGAAATGATTTTTAAAAAAAAAAAAAAAAAACCTTGCGCATAAAATTGTTCCAGTCTTGCAAACTTCTACGCCAGTTTCTTTGCTTACGTTGACACTTGTGGCACATTTGTTTATTTGAAATTAACCCATGTCGGGTCAACCATTTACTGCAGGATAAACCGGAAGTCAGCGCGGTTGTGAACCCTTCTGGAACGCCTATTAATGTAAGTGTTTAAAATAAATACAAAAATATGATTTTGTCACCTGTTCAAAAATAACGGAAAAAATGTTTTTTAAATTTTTTTCGCCAACTTTGGAAGTTTAAATTTCATTAGCCGATTTTTTAATTCCGACCAGAATTATGGAGAAGATTGTACCAGATGTTATAGACGCAGCCGAAATGTGTATTTTGAATGTTACAGGATGTATTTAAGGAAACCGATGGCAAACTGAAAACATTAAAATGATTGGCCCGACATGGGTTAATTTCAAATAAACAAATGTGCCACAAGTGTCCCCGGCCTTGGAGGGTGTATCTGCGGGTCAGAGATGAAAGACGTGTTCATGAAAGCTATATTTGGGTTCGCCCAACCTGTAAAAAAAAAAAACTAAATCAGTACGGGTGGGATCGTTCTTTGAACGTGCTCATATAACACTTAGCCAAATAATACAAATCATCTATTGGTGGTTGACGCAAGTCAACGTAAGCAAAGAGACTGGCGTAACTTGTAGAGGTCTGCAAGACTGGAACAATTTTATACGCAAGTTATTTTTATCATTTCTGATCATCCTGACTTGAAATTTACTACAGGGTAAACCGGAACTCATCGCGGCAGTGTCATCTTCTGGAGTGCCTTATTTATTTATATTTTTGTCCCTTCAGGATTTTTTCTGGCGCAGTCGTGTAAGAGAATTTCTTCGGCAATATTCTATAAATAAAAAAGAAATTGTAATATTTCAATTCAATTTATATTTAAATAAACAACAAAAAACACACCACTGATTGTATTTGTTATTGTAAAAATCAAAACATTATTTGCAAAAAAAAAGGCAAACGGGGCAAATGAATACAGCGTGTTATCTTTTGCCCTTACACCGGTTGCAATGTGAAACTAAATTAATTACATTTTGCAGCTATTAAAGAGCTGAGAAGTTCAAAATAACTTTTTTTAAAGTTAAATAGTCTGTAATCCTTAGTGCTATATAAGTTAACAAAGTTTTACGTATTAAAAAAATCGTAGAACTTAAATATTTTTCAAATTGCAATAAAAACGAACTTAACTTGACAAAATGTTAAAACTTTAACATTTTTTTTTTTATTTTAAACATTTTTAATTAAAAGTATTGGATAAATGATGTGTTAAATGCGATAAAAAAAAATTGTGTATAGGCGATAAAAATGATAGTTGTTGTTTTTTAATATTATTAAATGAGAAACCATTTCGACTTAAAATCTATTTAGTACATTACAACGCATGTAATCTGAAGGAAAACGCGTTTGAAATGTGTAAATATGCTAGAATAATCGATAGTTTAACAAAATGGAGGATTACCAACGAAGTAGTGTATTCTCATAATACATAATCATTATGTAAAACCGAAACAGTTCAACTGAAACGAAATAAGCACTTTAATTATACTAGAATGTTAATTTTAAATTGTTTTCTTGTAATTATCTATAAAAAAAAAAGCTTGTGAAAGAAATATTTTTAGAAATATTCTAATTAAATAAATTATTTTTATAATTTACTACAAGACTTTACTTCGTTTCAATACTCATTGTTTACGATCCAGGTTTTCGTATGGCTCATGCCGCCATATTCTTGTTTGTATCGCTCAAGACGAAAAGTATTATCGCCTATACGCTAATTTTATTCGAATTTTTTAAGAAACTGTTTACCCCTTCGAACTCCTCATTTACCAAGTATTGCCTGGCACAGAAGCCTTCTGGTCGGATCAAAGTGCCGCATCTGTTCTGGTCATTCTCGGGGCATCCTTCTGTGTATTACCTTCTCCTTTGGAAAGAGGGTGATGGTTTATGACTGATCGCCTGAGGTGCACTCACTGGTGAATACCGACGAGGCCAATCATGGCTAAATTCGTACCCATACAGTGTCCTTTGTTAGGGCAGCTGGATTCCCCATTATAAACTGGCCTTGTGTCTAACGTTGTTTAACCGCCTCCCACAGCGACAAACACATTGAAAGGTTTGTTCTATTGCAGTCAAGCAATAATAAATTTTAAAATGCTTCAGAATATTATCAATTGGTTTAATTAATCTATTTATTTTTAAGTGGAGAATACTTTTCGCAATGTTTTATCCAGACGTTTTCAAATCTGGTACATTTTTCACAAAACCTAAAACACGTGTCTCTAAAAGTCGTATCAAGACTTGAAATACGACTCTTCATTTGTGTAGATCTAAGTTGAGCGTATTTTAAAGAAACAGGCATTTAACGTTCCACATTATTCTCGTGTGGAACTTTAGAAAACTAAGATTGTCGATTAATTAATAATGTCTCCTACGTAATTAAAACTTTTACAAAAGTCGGAGATATCTGAATTTTAACAAAGGGCTTCTACCTCTCTTTTACCCCTTTTACATAAAAGTAAATTAAACTAGATATAGCTCGCATTACTCACCCTAACGCTTAGCAGCTGTGTTCCAAAATTTATAATAATCGATTAATTAGTTATGGGGTAAATAATGTACATAAAAATATAGACATATGCGCATATGTGTATGTGTTTATATATTTTTATGTACGTGATTGATTGCTAAACTAATAACTTATCATTATGAAATTTAGAACACAGGCGTAAGGGTGGGCAATGTGGGCTATATTTAGTTTAATTTACTTTCATGCAAATGAGGTGGAAGCTTTTCGTGAAAATCCAGATACCTCCGATGAGATTTCAATTGATATTTGTATGAATTGTCTTGGTCATTCATCGATGACACATTTCATTTCGGTGGCAAGTGAATGTGTTCCGAGCACTCACATACACATTTGAACGCGTTTTAAGTTGTGCATTTTGAAAAGGTGCTTGCCAAAATCATCCATTTTTTTTTAGTGTCTAAGGTCTCTCTGTATAGGGGTTTGTCTGGACAACCTGGCATGAAGATACTTCCTCCTACAAGTAAACCCTGACCAAATATTCAAAATAACATAGTATTCAAAGCCTAAATAAGATCCCCTCTGTATAGCTACCTCACACTAGCTTATACGAGCAATGGTGCACCTTCTCCAAGTTATGGTGCCTCTAGTAACAACACTAGTCTAAATACTCCACCAGACTAGATGAATTCTTCTGGAATCCGGTAAGACCAAGAGACCACAATTAAGATATACTATGGCATAGTTAACTAGTCGATTGGAGAGAGGAAAATTGTTCTTAACTTCTTTACTGGTTCGGCATTTGAGAGGTAGAGGAGAACTTTAATGAAACACTGGAATATCTATGTATCTCATATGGAGATCAAGGGTTAGCCCCAGGAAGTGTCCCCTTGATTTCTGAGAACTTCGACTGAAGTAAAATTAAACAAAAAAGAACACTGAACTAGAGCTAAGATTTCCGAATATTTTAATCTGCCGCAAATCATGATAGAGGTCACTCGCTTCCAATATTCGGATGCTTTCCAGTCGTCCATGGTGTCCAACTCTCAAACCCACCAATTGTACATGGAACGACTATCGTTGCATTTTACCACTATGAAATATTCAAATGCTTCTGAAATGAAAGAATATAAAAAAATTATCAAATTTATTCTGTACCCATTGTATGAGGAAAATAAGTCCATTAAAGTTGGGTATTTTTATACTAACGTAAGCTGATTTTTATTTTTAGGTGATTATTTAAAAAAATGTTTCATATTATTACCAGTCGGATAGACTAAGTAATATTTTAAATAAATTGTTGCGAAGTATGTTATGTTGTCAATAACATGGTACAACAATAACAAATAAAAATTGGTTAGTCAGGAGCAAAGTTTGATTTGTCAGCGTAAATTCTATTTTGGCCTGACTTTGAAAATCCGACAAGATAACTGTTAGATTAGAGGTTGCAAATCGTATAACTTTGAATTCTGGTTCATTAATGTGAAAAACATGCATACACATTGCTTTCCTTTTATGTGAAATGTGGCTCACTTTGCAATAAAGGTCTGAAAATATTAAATGCCCCATTATGCATACTATTACTAGCGAAAATGTGCTCCCTCCCTTTTTGCTAGTATGCATGTCAAACGAATATATACTAGCCCCTTCTGTCTAAAAAAAAAAAATGAGCTGATACCTGGGAGGGTGTTATCATGACAACAAAATAGATACTAAACTATCGCCCCCCCCCCCCAAATAAAAGGAGATAATACCTAGGAGGATGGTATCATGCTGAACGAACATATACTACAATGCTCCTTCCCAAAGTAGGAGATAATGCCCCGAAGGATGGTTCCATGACAACAGGTACTACACTACCCTCCCTCTGAATTGACTGAGCATTGAAAGTATGTAAGTCCGAAATAGTATATAGTTAACTGAATTGAGCATTAAAAGATGGTAGTAGTATAGTTGCGGTTTCAGACACAGATACCAAATCTGCATTAGTAAGAGAAATGTTTGTGTAAGAACATTTATCGTGATAATTTCTCAACTTGTTAAATGATTTCTTTAACATTCTTATAAAGTTTATATTATCAACTAATAAAAAAAAAAAAATTTAAAAAAAATCTCTATCTTTATATTAGACATGTTTATATATTTGTATGTATGGGATTCACTCTTAAACTAATTATACATAGAGTTGCTAGGCGTAAGGGTGCATAATATGGGCTATATTTGGTTTAATTTAGTTTTATGTAAAAGGGTGAAAGTCCTCTGTGAAAATTCAAATGCCTCCAATTTATGTGAAATTTTAACAATAGGCATGAGACATCAATTAATATATATTCCCCAAATTTAATTTTCTTTGTAGTATTTTAAAGAGTTTTTTAGAGGCATATGAGCTTAACCTCCCATTTGCTAATTCCAATATATCAGATTTGCATTGAATTTGATTCGTAATGATTAGACACCAATTAAGCAAGATTCCCTTAATTGCAATTATTTAAGACCTCTTAAGCTTAAGGCTTAAATTTTAGACATTTTCTAGAATAAAAATCATGTAATAGATTTTTATCACAATTAGAATAAGGCTTCTAGACATAAAGTTTTGTATCATTTTATCTATATGTTAATTTTTATAAGGGGACATACACTCTTCTGTTCGTGGAATTTGATCTATTCGAGTTACCTATATTTCAACCTTTTTCACGTAATGTTTTCTGACCGTCCTTGAAAGAAATTACATAGAAAATATCTTTGTCACAAGTTTAAGTAATTATTTTTTAATTTCTAGCTACAATCTGGTTTTAAAACTAAACCCAAGAAACTTTTATTTTGGGCAAATTGGTATTTTTAAGAAATATTTTTATCATAGCAAGATGTCTGTCCCAGAATGGGTATATAAACAATGTATAACATTAGTTTTTAATTTTTTTTTTCTGAGGCGGGGGGAGGGGAGGGGGGGTACAGTTTCATGAGCACACCCCTAACAAAATTGTAAAGTGTTTACAATTAAAAATAAATAAATGCCCAAATTACTCGGTTTTACCTAGAATAAGTATCCCATAATTCATAAGTTAATTAGTTTAATTTGCAGATGCATATTATTGATGTTCATGTGAGCACATCGGTCCGGTTAGAATTTTATTACATGTAACTAAAAATTTATTTGGAGCAATTCTTTTCTCTATTAAATCTTTTGTATCTCGTTTATTTTTATTTTTTTTAATGGAGGCGCTCAAGTATACAACAAAATAATAATGCGCCCATATTACTCACCGTGCTGCCTTGAATATATATATTCCATAATTCATAATGATCGGTTCATTCGTTTAGGAGTGAATCGTATACATAGAAATATATAATCCCGTTCTGAAGAAAAACACTGTTTAAACCAATGTTGTGTTATATAGTATAACTGAAAATAAACAACGTCCGGAATCAGTTGTAAACGACTTGGATACTGTTGTGTCTACTCTTTGGCATATGATTTGAAAATTTAAATCTGTAAAAATACATGCACATACACAATTGCACTTAAAAAGACGGTTAGAATCTTTTTAAAAAATCTCTTGGTTGGAGTGTCTGAAATAGCGGGTGAATGTCTGGTATCCAGTAGGATGCCCCATCTCCAGCAAAAACAAAAAGATTTTTAAAAATTGATAAGAAAAAGTAATATATATATATATATATATATATATATATATATATATATTAGAGAGAGAGAGACTTCTGTATGTGATGTTATAAAAGGCACTGACGAAGACGCGTTTTGGAATCATCAAAAATAATGAAAAATAAAATATTTCCAAAAAATCTTGGAAACGATCGTACACCTAATAATAGTTGGTTTTGAATTCTTGGAACAATGTTCAAATTTTACTGATCTCTAACTTTATATATATATATATCATACACACACACCTACTTAACTTTATATAGAGATATATATATTGTCTTTAAAAAAAAAAAAAAGCCAGGCATTATTTTTGCATTAAAGCTGCAAAAACTGTTCTAACTAGGAAACCTCTCTAATCTTATTAGGATTAAACCTCGTTCTGCAATTTACCATTACATTTGGTGCCGGTAAGTTTGATAAGAAATAGCCTAGTTTTATAAGAAAATCTATGAAAAATAAACCGCAATTCCCTTGGGGCGCTCACCTTTATCACTTTGCTAATGGATTTACTTATTACTTATGTTTATTACTTTCTACTTTGCTTCTTATTTTGTATTTATACACTTCATCTTGTTGCCATTTCTCACTCCTTCTCTCGAAAGCAAGTGTAGTAGAAGGTGTGGGATAACTTATTAGCAATGCCCTCATTTTCTCCAGCTGCTCTTTATAACCCTGACTGTGGCACCACCATCGCCACCATCACTTCCATCTCTTTGATGTGTACCCAGTATACAGAAGTTGTTCTAGAGAGGAGGGGGTTAGAGCAAGGAATGTAAGAAGGTTTTTGTGTGAGAGTGGGCTCAGATAGATATCTATGGCGATGTCTTCATCTTCTTTTACCTGTGAAAAACCAGTTAAGTAGGCTTTCTTGTGGTGTGATAAATTTGCTCTTGCTCTCTCTCTCTCTCTCTCTCTCTCTCTCTCTCTCTCCCCCTCTCTTCTTGCTGCTTTTGCTCTGTCTAATTTCAATAGAAGTGTTTTTTTCTTTAGTTTATTCGGTTTCGTTTAAAACATTTGCATAAACTCAGTCTTTTTTTTTTTTTTTTTTTTTTTTTCTCAACCTTCTCTCTTTGACACAATTACAGCACAACATCAAATTAGCTATCGATTGAAATCTTCGGTTTTCTGACATTTTGTAAAAAATTGACTTTTCTTATTTTTATCCGGCCTTCATGCTTAGATTAAAGCACATCTGTTCGGTTCCGGGGAACATCTTCCCCGGCATTACTTATTTTTGGAAGGGGGTTTCATCTAAGGCTCTTTCATATGTTAATGTTGCAGGGACCGATGTAGGGTTACTGATCTTTGCCCATGTTTAGGCACAGACAATACAGCAATGAGCAAATCGAATGCACACATACCCATGGTAATGTCTGAATTCTTAGAAAACGACCTCCAGTCTACAGTGCAATGGGGACATAAATGGATGATAAAATTTAATGCTATTAAAACAAGGCTCCTTTCCTTTAACAATTATAAGAAACTTTTTCAACCACCAATTGACATGGGAGTACATCCCTCACACTCTTTATCCTAACATTCACAGGCAACATGAATTAGAACAAACACAGACACTGCCAAGGCTGCTGCAAAGAAGGTGGGCTCTCTCTACCATGCTAGAAAACTTCTCACACCTGACAGTATCCTATATATCTACAAAGCCACCATTCGCCCATGCATGGAGTATTGTCACATCTGGGCTGGTGCACCAACCACTAGCCTCTCCCTCTTAGATAGGATCCACACTATCTACCAAGCTTCAGCCCCTGTCCCATTGCCACAATGTTGCATCCCTGTATACAAATGCTTCAATGGAATGCGCTCCAACGAACTTGCGACACTGGTGTCCCCTCGACATAAATACCCCATCAAACCCCCCCCCCTCCCTTCATTGTTGAGGTCCCCAGATGTTGGAAGGTTGTCTACTCTATTAGATTCTTTCCTCGAACTGCTAGCCCTTGGAATTCTCTCCCTGTTTCTCTGACTGTACCAACATGGCGGTCACGGACTCTGTAGGCGACCATTAGTGAACATTTGTTATTAAATAATAGGGCGGTATTCAGACGAATTTTATTTGATTGTACACAAGGCACAGTCGAAGGGGTCGTACTGTTGATATTTTATTACACATCAGCCGGCCTTGTGTGGACATAGGTAATTCTCTCACGATCTGGAATTACTGAGATTTGATTTCTTTCTTTTACGTACTTATACTCGTTAGCTTCTCATCATTCCTCCACATTATGTGTCTTTCTTTGAAATTCTTCATTTCCCATTATTTCATTTGATATAAACTGTTGACGATTTTAACTTTTCAGAATGTGTCAATCGAAACACATCGACTAAAACGTTAGGCTTGTAGCTTAGTTTACTTAGAACTACTGTTCTTTTAAAACTATTTTATTAGTCTATCATAAAAAAATATATATGTGCATAAAAATATATTTGTGCATATCTATTTTTTAATAGATAGTCCAAACTATTCAAGGTGAAGGCTCCATGATTAACATTTAACAGAGCATATATTAATTAACATGTTAAATTCCAGTGACCAAGTTCGTTTTTTTTTTAGTTTAAGTCGTGCATATATATATATATATATCACTTTCTTGTTTCATTTTACTTCAGTTGAAGTTCTCAGAAATCAAGGGGTCCCTTCCTGGGGCTAACACTTGATCTCTATATGAGATACATAGATATTTAAATATTCTATTTAAGTTCTCCTTTATCCTTCAAACATTGAGTTAGTAAAGAACTGAAGAACATTAATTTTCATCTCCCCAATTGACCAGTTGACTATGTTATAGTATATCTTTCTTGTGGTTTCTTGGTCTTACCTGATTCCAGGACAAGAATTCATCTAGTCTGGTGGAGTATCCAGCTAAGTTCTGTTACTTGAGATAACATTACTTGGAGAAGGTGCACCATTCCTCATATGTGCCAGTGTATAGCCGTGTTGAGATCTTATTTCGGCTTCAAATACTGTTATTTTTTAATATTTGGTGAGTTTACTTGTAGAGTGAAGTATCCTCATGTCAGGTTGTCCTTACATACCCTTGTACAGAGATCGAAGACACTTGATGTTGTCTAGTAGGTAATGTGTGTGTGTGTGTGTATAATATATATATATATATATATATATATATATATATATATATATATATATATATATATATATATGACAATAGTTATGGAATTAATTATCCAACATAATGAAAAAAGGAAAACCGAAAATTGTTTGTTCATCTGACGTTTCGTCTTTATTCAAAGACTGTTTCGTTTTTTAAAAAAAAAACAAAAAAACATTCTTTCTCCATAGATGCACCACATATTTTCAATTTTATTTCTTCTATGCTCTTTTCTGCTTTATGCAATTCTTGCTGTGAACAATATGGTTAGGCAGTTTTAAAACTCAGAGAACACTACACAGCATATTTACATTACTTCCAATTAGAAAATGCCAAGACAAAAATACCTTGAATAATATCAATTTATTCCGGTATTTGTTTGTTCAAGGTCTTATTACAATCGTAATTCAGTCTATTAAAAAAAAAAAAAATACCAAAGCAAAAAAAATCTTACTCTTCATTATTGATACATGTTATTGTTAGTAAAACGAATTGTAATGTGTAACAAAATGGTTTAGGAACTAATTATTTTACTGCATCTCAACAAATTTTAGAAGAATTACTTCAATACTAGTTACTATTTTGCCCACAGGGGAGAAAGGGTCTAGGTTCATACCTTCTCCAACGGTAGCATAGCATAACTGAAGGCAAGGGAAAGAAAAGAAAAAAAACAATTTTAAAATTGTCGGAATTATTTTAGATGATGATTGATAATTTGTGTTTAATTTTTTTAAATTTCTAGACATAAACACTGAAAGGAAAGTACCATTTTTAAGACCTGTCTTTTGTAAATAAGTTCAGCATATAAAGATAATAAAGATTGTTTATTTGACCTGTTTTAAGTGTTACCCTCTCAAGCAACGAGCCGGTAGAGAAACGCATGCATGCAACTCAAATTATGACCACTATGATGAATTTTGATCAGTGCCTGAAGCAGGACTCTCCTTTATTAGTATTAAAATGTTACTTTTCAATAGTAAGTCGAC
The DNA here is from genome assembly GCA_963556195.1 of Sepiola atlantica. Lineage (NCBI taxonomy): Eukaryota > Metazoa > Mollusca > Cephalopoda > Sepiida > Sepiolidae > Sepiola > Sepiola atlantica. The sequence goes on along the minus strand of OY744524.1, from coordinate 73,508,603 downwards.
ATGGCTATATGCATACAAAACTGTTTTATTAAGTCATATGTAAACAAAAATTGACAGTGTGAAAAATCAGTAACCAAAATATTCTTTGCGTATGCGTGCACGAACCCATTGTACACTCCTAAACTAATTAATCGATCATTATGAATTTTGGAACACAGTTGCTAGGCATATGAGTCCAAATGTCGGCTATATTTACTTATGTAAAAAACGGAGTAGAAACACTTTATGAAAATTCAGATAGCTCCGATTTTTGTGAAATGTTAACAATAGGTATTAGACATCAATTAATAAATATTCCCAAATGTCACTTTCTTGGGAGTATTTTAAAGGGTTTTTAGGAACATAATATAGGCACAATCTCCCATTTGAAAATTCAAATCAGATTTGCATTGAATTTGATCCAGTCATTCCTCATCAATTAAGCAAGATTCCCTGAATTTCAATTTCTTAAGACCTCTTCAGCTTAAAACTTAAATTTTACTGATTTTCTAGAATCAGTCATGTAATGGATTTTGATTAATATAAGAATAAGAATTCTAGACATAATGTTTATATCTCGATTTTAATCTTGGAAAAGTACATAAAAGTGGTGCAAAACTATTCTGTTTGGGGAATTTATTTTACCCGTCCTGGGACGGATATTCTAGTTATATATATATAAATGAAATTGTGTCGCCACAGCCGAATCGTTTGTGTTCTTCCAATAAAAGAGAAATAGTGGTGCAGAATAGTTTAAGATTGTTTGCAAACAAAGTAATGTCTGGGACGTTTCTTTTTTGACAAACGTAATTTTGTTTTGTGTATTATCCATGTAATCGCTATTCGGCATAGCGATTAATGTTAAATGTGCAAACGCACAGTATAAAACGAAAAAATGACTCTAATAAGAGTTCTTCCATATCATTATAATGTAATGGGTGGAAGGATGAGGATATTACTGGATAGTCACTCCTAATCAGTCTTTGAAATCGGTAAGTACAAAGAGTCGGATAAAATATAAGAAACAATGAATTTGTATGAGGCTAACATTTTTTTTGTTGTTTTCTAAAGGCGCAAACCAATAATGGGTCAAAATTGCACACTAAGCATATTTTTATGTAACTTTGTTTGGAAGCTATACCGGTCAAAATTTATAGGAGAAAATCTCTGTCTACATTATATATAATGTTAAAACCTAAATATTTGTGCCCAAAGTATGCTTACATTTTATGATTTTTTTTTTTTTTTAAATAATCGTTTAACTTCATTTTCACCATAAAAATTTCAAGTCACCTGTGGTCATGATTTCTTTTGCTATAAAACTAGTTAGAATTCAGTTTTGAACGTTTGAATAGTTTTGATCCGTTTCAAATGTTCGGATTGATATCTTCATCCATTTCAGAATTTTTTAGATGAGTGGCAATTTATCACCTATTCTAATTTTGGATGTTATTCCCCTAACGTTTCTGCCAATATAACCTCCGATCTTCTTCAGGTGTGTCTTGGGGAATCTTTATGAATATGTATCGCAACAGATAAAGGTGTTGAGTAACAATAAGTTCTAAGTGACAGTCTTCTGGAAGTTGAAGGTTCAATCCTCAGTATAGACGATGTTAAGAATATAATTAAGAATTACTCAAGATTTCCACCCAGTCATGGTTGACAGAACAATAATAATCTGGATTAAATGAAGTGTTCAGTTCAAAGCTCCATATAGATTCCAATGTTCGATAACCTAAAGACGGTAAGAAGTTACATCGGCTGAAACGTTGAGAATATTAATCCGAATAATCCAAATTCCTAATCTTTTGTTTCGGAATTTATAATTTAACAAATTATTTGTGAGAATGTTACATAACGAGAGCCGTTGTTTGAGTGACCCAATGGAAGTTACCAAAACCATGTGACTTCTGGACAGATTTTCTTGCTTTTGGTTGCATATCAAATAATACTTATAACAATAATACTTAGTTAAATTGTGCCCCCCCCTCTCCATTGAGGGATGGCACCCAGACATGTATTTCCTGCTTTGTCTCGTCAACCGCAAGAAAGCAAGAAAATCTGTCCAGAAGTCACATGGTTTTGGTAACTTCCATTGTGGGGTCACCTCTGACCCTTAAAGTGTCACTCAAACTTTCCATTCAAACAACGGCCCTCATTATGTAACATTCTCACAATAACTGCGTTACTTTTAGAAAACATTTTCCCTGTAAAATTTACTTCTAGGAAAAATGGTTTCTTAAAGTAATGCAGTGTATTCTAAGAGCAATGTATTCTTGGAATAGAAATTATTATCCTACCTATAGAATTATATTTTCGAACTTTATTCGGCATTAAATAACCCAAAGATGGTTGATAGCGCCATAGACCAAACAAAACAAAATTACATGGAAACTACTTGCATACTAACTAGTTTTTACTTTAGATTCTGAATTTTTCCAATCAACAGTGACAAAAATATTCAGGTTTTCTTTTTAATTTAGCATTCTATTATAGATTATATTTGTCTTTACATTTTAAATTGACCTGTTATAAACCAAATATATGTACATATATCACTTTTTATTGTTTTAGATGTTTAAGCGTATGTATATATATATATATATATATATATATATATATATATATATTAGTAATGGTTCTTAAGTGTAGTGTATGTATTATTATTATTGTTATCAGTATTATTTGATATGCAAATTACCATATCGCATTGTAGTCTTAAAATTAATGTTTTATTATTTATATACTTAAGACTTCGACTATGAAAAAAAAGAAGAAAAGGAAAAAAGGAACTTAATGTCTGTACCATGAGTAAGGTTTGTGAAAACCGAAAATTTGGATTAAAAAAAAAAAATGATTTAATAAATATTTCATTTGTTTAACAAAATCTCGCGTCATGTTAACTGATTCTAAAATTTGAAATTATTGTTCAACGGCGCTTCTAAATTGTAGTAAAATTTAAATCTCTTATATATATATATATTAATTATATGAAATAATGACCGAATTGTTTCTGTATTTGGTTATTGGGGAAGTGGTCATTTGGTTAGTACCACTGGAGAGCCATGAATTTTATAGCTGTTCTGTTTTTAAATCTCCGAAACATTTACATGGTAAGCAGCTGATGATCCCTGTTTAATTAATATTTCACAATTTAAGTTAAGGTCCTCTGTTTTTGTTTCTCTGTTATATACTTGAATCCCCTTTATGTATTTGTAAATTTTCCAGTGGTAAATCGGCTTATGCGAGTGCTAAGTCTGCGATATTTTGGATTTAGTTAGTATCCCTTGGAATTTAAAACCGTTTTCTTTCTTTATTTAAAATGTCTCAAAGCTTCTTTAGACACACACACACACACACGAGATTAGCTTCTTTTTTTTATACTATTAAAAAGATTTCTAGTGCATGATCATCAGACAGTCTGAGGTTGAGGTCTACTTATTATATATATATAATAACTAATAACTATAACATATATACACAACCTGCTGTTTGTGTGTGTACTAGTTAGACACCATTCATTCAAACATATTAAATAAAATATCAAATAGACATTCCGTGCTTATTTAATCTGTTGATCATTACTTCCAAAATTCTAACAAACTTACATAAGCCAAACTTGATGTTGAAAAGTTATGTTATCAGTGTAATGTTTCACCTCTTTCAGACTTTGTCAAACACAAGATTGGTTTACGTTCATAATCCTCCACTCAAAGACCAATGTGTGTGTGTTTGTATGCATATAAATATATGTATTTCCATTAAGTCACACAAAAGTGTGTAAAACACATGCCTTTTTCAAGCCCCCCCCCCTCGATGAAACCATTTGAAGTAGTGAGGGGAAGCGAGAAAGCAAATAGCAAGTCAGACAACCATCTCTGTTTTACATCGCCGCCTGAAATGAATCCTTAAAAATCCTCCACTCTATAATAAGTCAACGGTGGGTGAGTTTTTTGGGGTTTTTTTTAAGATCATCAGAAATGATAATTGGCAATCCAGAAGCATAAGCGACTCAGTTTAGAAGTGAATCAGCAGCAAACGGTGTTGGGTAAGATGTAGTCCTTGTTATTAAACTTCTTCCGTAATATAACTTCCAGCGAGAGTTTCCGTTTCCCAATATTTAACTTCGACGGTAGCAATTAATAAATTACAAATATTATGGTACAAGATGTAAAGATGTACTAACCTCAGATGAAGTTTGTTTGGGGATGCCACGGTGGCTAAGTGGTTAACGAAGCGGACTGAGGACTGGGTGTGACGGGTTCAAATCCAGTTCATTACTAAAGGAAACGAATAGAAAGATGGAAACTTTGCGTTACCAAGTAAAAAAAAAAAAAAGATAAAAATAAAAAATTTGGCAGTATCATCAATGTGATACGTTAGATAGTATTGATTGTTAGAAGCTTTGGCTCTTGTATAGATCGGGTATACGGGCGAAATTTATTTTAGAAGACAACTTTTTTTTAGAAGACAACTTTTTTCTTTTTTTTAAGTACCTAATTTTTAGCTTCTCCGAAAATGGACGTAATCTACTTGAATATGCGCGAATTATTATATTTAACAAGTATTCAACAAAAAGTGGTGGAACAAATTAAAATGTGGAATCGGGTAGCACTTTTACCCTCCCCCCGGCACCCCCCCCCCCTCCCGCGACAGCATTTTAGCTCACGTAGTCACTTATAAACAGAATAGTCTTCCGTATTAACAATTAGCATATATCCCCCCCCATGCATTTTTTTTGTTGTTTGTTTTGTTACCTTACGAAATAGAATGAAGGTTGATGGATTTTCCCTTCTGAGTATATCCCCATTGAAAAAATAAATGTTACAAATTCTTTAAAATCAGTGCTCTGAAAGTTATTGAATCAATTTTCAATTTAAAAAATTTTTAATACTGCACTTTGTTCCAAGCCAAGAAGCTAAGAAATGTTGTTTAGACCTTTCATATTTGTTTTACGAATGTTTTAGATAAAACACACCCAAATTCAATTTTCACGAACGTGGTAAACATCGTCGTTCGAAATAACCTGCATATATATATATATATATATAAGTCCATCAACCTTCATTCTATTTCGTATGGTAACAAAACAATAAACAACAAAAAAAATGCATGGGGGGGAATATATGCTAATTGTTAATACGGAAGACTATTCTGTTTATAAGTGACTACGATTGAGTCACGTGAGCCAAAATGCTGGTGTCGTGGGGGGTGCCGGGGGTAAAATTGCTGCCGGTGGAATCCTATTTAGCAGAATTTATGTGGCGGCAGGAATGTTCCGCAACCCCCCTACAGAGTTTTCTTAAACAAATTTCTGAATTATATCCCGTGTAAAAAAAATAAAAATAAAATAAAAAATAAAAATTGAAAAATATACTGTTGATTTTCCCAAATTTTATTTTCTTCAATAAATGTTCTATCAATATACTGTTGATTTTCTCAAATTATTTCTTTGAAAAATGTTCTATTAATTGAATTTGCATGACTTATTTAAAAAATGGATATTTTCCATTTTCGGAGAAATTGCGTACTAAAAAAAGTTATCTGCCCCTTACACTATTGGAACTCTTCTAAAATAAATTTCGCCCGTGTACCCGATCTATACAAGAGCCCATTTATTTTTCAATGTGTGAACGGTTTCTTTTAAAATCTGAATTAAGTCTTTATTTACAATATAGTAAAACGAATTTTTTTTTTTTTTTTTTTTTTTTTTTTTTTTTTTTTTTTTCCAAAAATTTGTGAACAGTTAACAAATTAAATTAGTCATGTTTATTTTTCAAACCTTTTCTCGGTTTGTCTGGACTAATATAGTTCTTCTGAAATGAAAACAAATTCGCTGTGTCCCTAAACTGCAGAAGTGCCCAAATTTGTCCTGATTTTCTGTTTCTTTAGCTAAAATACACAGGTGACTATTTTTTGGCTATCACCGCCTGGACCCGTAAGACTTCCTTATTTAGATCGCTTAATCGTCTTGTTGGCCTGATAATTTATATATGAATATTTTAGTAATATCTAGATGGATAGCGAATGCGAACACTGGCAAAGAATTATTTTGACAGAGGGTTCAATATTGGTTTATATTCATAATCTGTTAATTCTATGAATACTTTACAGTTAATGTTACTCTATAGTTTATTGATGATTCCTTTTTTTTCTTTTCTTTTTTTTTGTAAAGTTCTAGTTTATCTAAACTTGCAGTGCAAGTAAAAAAAAAATTAAAACTCTTGCTGCAATTGTTAATTGTTTATGAACAATTGCACAGTGCTGAGTCATCATTTTATTTTTCGTTTTCTAATTGATGTCTGAACAAATTATACTTAAACCAAGGGCATTCAACTTTGTTCCCACTTTAGAGTTATTTTACATTCTGGAACTGGTTACTTTTTTATTTATTTTTCATTTCAATTTATATTTCTTTATGGTTGTAGCAAGTTCTGTAAAAAAAATTTGTTTTTTTAGTTTGTTTTATTGATAATCTTCAATGTTTTTTATCATCATAATCATCACTTCATAGTAACTTTGCATTTTTATCATATTTTAATGTTTTGGGGATTTAACTTTCAATTTTATTTTTCTCGACGATTGTTACCTCCTAATGTAACCGTTTTTGTTTTTTTTCAGTAACTGATAATAGTTTTGGTTTGCTAGTCGTAATTGATAATTTTACTTTAACCCTTTCATGCATAATTTTGTACATACATTCTACGTATCTGATCTAACTTATTCTTGAACCACGTGCCTTCAAGTTGAGCTAACTTCCGAAAAAGCCCATAACAACTAATAGTGGAGGTAAAACGTAATCCTAAATGTTCTTGACTCTCACAAACACAAATATAATTGGTCAAATCAAAATTTATAATTTATGACAACTTTTCTATTCATTGTTGTGTAATAAGAGTATGCGTGAAATGGTTAATTTTTATTTTTTTAAAACTTGAATTCACCTCAGACAAGGCATTTTGCCACCGAGACGTAAGTGTCTACTATGAATTTGGGGTCATCCCTAAAGATCAACCTTAGTTAGGAGTTTAGCAGCGAGATGTTTGTTTACATTACATTTTAATTTCTGCATTTTGGTACAGGGAGGGAATTCCAAAGGCTTTTCTTAGGTGGGCATCTAGTTTGGTCTTTTTGATTTTATTTTGTAGTGTTTTTTTTTGTTTTGTTTGTTTTTAGAGAGAATGGTTTGAGCAAAGTGAGTGTGTGTTGCCAGTCAGCTTACACACTATTAGGCAAGTTTTTATCTATAGGGGTTTGAAGTGAAGGGTTAATGACTGCTGACTATAAAGTGTATATTAAACACTCTTTATTCTTAACTAGTTGCACCTGCTCGAAATGCTGTGAATGATTTCACAGCATTGCTTATTTTTATTTTTAGGTGATTACTTAGAAAAATATTAATAGTAGTCGTTTGGGCCGGACTAATTTTTTTTTTTTTTTTTTAAATAACTTTTAGCAAAGAATGTTATTTTGTACAACAATAACAACTGAAAATTGGCTGGTCAGAAGCAAAGTCTGATTTGTCAGCTTAAATGCTATTTGGGTCTAACTTTGAAAAGCCACCAAGATAAGTTTGTTACATGTTTAAACTGACTACAAGGAGAAATCAAAATTGAGCAATATGTCAATAGTATTGTGTAGGTATAAAATGCCATTTATTAGGATTTTATTTTTAAAGATTTTGAACTCTAAAAATAAAATAGACTTGTCATGAGTCATTGGTGGTGAAACATTCCACTGTTTCATCCAATGGCTGATTGTATATGCGATGTGTCAAACCTGCATATGGTCCGTGATACTCCACTAACTGGGGCAGTTAAGCTTCCCATTGTCAAATATATATGAGCATATCATAGAAGAGCAAGAAAACTCATTGAAAGTATATTATAGAGTAGAAATCTAATAATAGGAATAAATACTTGGTCAGTATCCCTGCTAAGATACCTTGGACCTTTCATAAATTGAACAAAAGAATAACTTAAGTACCGGCATCAAAGAACAAGGAAACAAATAACCATGCGCATGTCTTGTCTTGAGTCATTGACAGTGAAACATTATGTTTTATCTAATGGCTGATTGTATATGCGGCCATCCAAACCTGCATATAGTCCATGATACTCCACTAACTGGAGCAGCCATGTCTTCTCATTGTCAAATATATATGTATATTCTGCGAAGGCATGCGGTTCTCAAAACCAGCTCATCAGTTTGTTGATGAGTGCAACTCGAACCACTGCTACCCATGAAATAGTAGGATCTGTGGTCATGGCTTACTCCTCTGGATCTATGTATATTAACAGGGTAACCTGGAGATGGATGGGATTCCTCACCACGCTCAGATGATCATTCGCTATGGAGAGGGTATATTTTGTGTTGCATAATGTTGAGATGCATGTAGATCAGTTGAGAAACTCCCCTGCGGCCAGCTCGGAAAGGTACTATCCCTCTCCAAACTCCTTTGTCCCAAATATAAATAGATAATAATAGATACAATAGACTCTGGTAGAAACTTCAAAACTGAAGAATTTTATTTAAATACATTACTTTACTAATCAGCAGAGCGTTACCATTGTCGACCGTTGAAAGAATGTATGAGTGTTCTTGGGTTAGTAGATGTAAAATAGTTGAGGTAGCGGGTTCAGTTCACAGGGGAAGGTCATGGAAAACGGAGGAAGTGACAGAAAAAGACTGGAGAAAAAGATGGATAAATAAAGACCTAGCCAGAATGTAAAATGGATGTTAAACCGAATATGCTGACGAGATTTGAGTAAGAAAATTGGTTTATCAGAAAATTAACCAATTAAATCTTGCATCGAAAAACATTTTTCCTAAGGAAGTTGACTGAATGTGGATGTCCATACTTCTCTGGCACTTATGTTACATTAAGTTAGCAGCTGAATATAAAATTAGAATAGGATATTCTTTAGAATTTATCTATTCTGTAAATTCAACTTCAGAACAATTTCCTCTCTCTCTCTGTCACTCTCTCTCTCTCTCTGTCACTCTCTCTCTCTCTCTGTCACTCTCTCTCTCTCTGTGTCACTCTCTCTCTCTCTGTGTCACTCTCTCTCTCTCTGTGTCACTCTCTCTCTCTCTGTGTCACTCTCTCTCTCTGTCACTCTCTCTCTCTCTCTCTCTGTCACTCTCTCTCTCTCTGTCACTCTCTCTCTCTCTCTGTCACTCTCTCTCTCTCTCTGTCACTCTCTCTCTCTCTCTGTCACTCTCTCTCTCTGTCACTCTCTCTCTCTGTCACTCTCTCTCTGTCTCACTCTCTCTCTCTGTCTCTCTGTCACTCTCTCTCTCTCTGTCAATCTCTCTCTGTCAATCTCTCTCTGTCAATCTCTCTCTGTCAATCTCTCTCTGTCACTCTCTCTCTGTCAATCTCTCTCTCTCTCTCTCTATGTCACTCTCTCTCTATGTCACTCTCTCTCTATGTCACTCTCTCTCTATGTCACTCTCTCTATGTCACTCTCTCTCTATGTCACTCTCTCTCTATGTCACTCTCTCTCTATGTCACTCTCTCTCTATGTCACTCTCTCTCTATGTCACTCTCTCTCTATGTCACTCTCTCTCTATGTCACTCTCTCTCTATGTCACTCTCTCTCTATGTCACTCTCTCTCTATGTCACTCTCTCTCTATGTCACTCTCTCTCTATGTCACTCTCTCTGTCACTCACTCTCTCTCTGTCACTCACTCTCTCTCTGTCACTCACTCTCTCTCTGTCACTCTCTCTCTCTCTGTCACTCTCTCTCTCTCTGTCACTCTCTCTCTCTCTGTCACTCTCTCTCTCTCTGTCACTCTCTCTCTCTCTGTCACTCTCTCTCTCTCTGTCACTCTCTCTCTCTCTATCACTCTCTCTCTCTCTGTCACTCTCTCTCTCTCTGTCACTCTCTCTCTGTCACTCTCTCTCTCTCTCTGTCACTCTCTCTCTCTCTCTGTCACTCTCTCTCTCTCTCTGTCACTCTCTCTCTCTCTGTCACTCTCTCTGTCACTCTCTCTCTCTCTCTGTCACTCTCTCTCTCTCTCTGTCACTCTCTCTCTCTCTCTGTCACTCTCTCTCTCTCTCTGTCACTCTCTCTCTCTCTCTGTCACTCTCTCTCTCTCTCTGTCACTCTCTCTCTCTTACTGTCACTCTCTCTCTCTTACTGTCACTCTCTCTGTCACTCTCGCTCTCTCTGTCACTCTCGCTCTCTCTCTGTCACTCTCGCTCTCTCTCTCTCTGTGTCACTTTCGCTCGCTCTCTCTCTCTCTCTCTGTCACTTTCGCTCGCTCTCTCTCTCTCTCTGTCACTTTCGCTCGCTCTCTCTCTCTCTCTGTCACTTTCGCTCGCTCTCTCTCTCTCTCTCTGTCACTTTCGCTCGCTCTCTCTCTCTCTCTCTGTCACTTTCGCTCGCTCTCTCTCTCTCTCTCTGTCACTTTCGCTCGCTCTCTCTCTCTCTCTCTGTCACGCTCGCTCTCTCTCTCTCTGTCACGCTCGCTCTCTCTCTCTCTCTCTGTCACGCTCGCTCTCTCTCTCTCTCTCTGTCACGCTCGCTCTCTCTCTCTCTCTCTGTCACGCTCGCTCTCTCTCTCTCTCTCTGTCACGCTCGCTCTCTCTCTCTCTCTCTGTCACGCTCGCTCTCTCTCTCTCTCTCTCTGTCACGCTCGCTCTCTCTCTCTCTCTGTCACGCTCGCTCTCTCTCTCTCTCTGTCACGCTCGCTCTCTCTCTCTCTTTGTCACGCTCGCTCTCTCTCTCTCTTTGTCACGCTCGCTCTCTCTCTCTCTGTCACGCTCGCTCTCTCTCTCTCTGTCACGCTCTCTCTCTCTCTGTCACGCTCTCTCTCTCTCTGTCACGCTCGCTCTCTCTCTCTCTCTCTCTGTCACGCTCGCTCTCTCTCTCTCTCTCTCTGTCACGCTCGCTCTCTCTCTCTCTGTCACGCTCGCTCTCTCTCTCTCTCTGTCACGCTCGCTCTCTCTCTCTCTCTGTCACGCTCGCTCTCTCTCTCTCTCTGTCACGCTCGCTCTCTCTCTCTCTCTGTCACGCTCGCTCTCTCTCTCTCTCTGTCACGCTCGCTCTCTCTCTCTCTCTCTGTCACGCTCGCTCTCTCTCTCTCTCTCTGTCACGCTCGCTCTCTCTGTCACTCTCTCTCTCTCTGTCACTCTCTCTCTCTCTGTCACTCTCTCTCTCTCTGTCACTCTCTCTGTCACTCTCTCTCTCTCTGTCACTCTCTCTCTCTCTGTCACTCTCTCTCTCTGTCACTCTCTCTCTCTGTCACTCTCTGTCACTCTGTCACTCTCTCTCTCTCTGTCACTCTCTGTCACTCTGTCACTCTCTCTCTCTCTGTCACTCTCTGTCACTCTGTCACTCTCTCTCTCTCTGTCACTCTCTGTCACTCTGTCACTCTCTCTCTCTGTCACTCTCTGTCACTCTGTCACTCTCTCTCTCTCTCTCTCTCTCTCTCTCTCTCTCTCTGTCACTCTGTCACTCTGTCTCTCTCTCTCTCTCTCTCTCTCTGTCTCTGTGTCATCTTCGGGCTGTGATGGTGTCTATTATTATTATTAATTATTTTAATTTTTGTCTCATCCATAATGCTCGCTTTGGGATGTTGGATATCGCTGCCTTACATCAAAAAAAAATCGGTCTTGTGCCTAAACCTACCCTTGTGGGGCGGTAAGTAAATAGGGACATAGTCATCGAATGCCAGAAAAGGTATTGTTTTAATAATGCCGTGAATTTAAGTAAAAAGGCCTTGAAAGTTGTTTGCATCTGAAGGGGGGAAGGGGGCTTAATTTTTTTTCTTACTCCAAACATGGCATATTTCCACTGAAGTATAAGAGGCTACTGTGATAGGAAGCCAGAGTTATTGGGTGGGTGCATCTAGGTGAGGAGCTGGGCAGCAAGATGTTTGTTCACATTAAATTTTAAATTTTCAACATGTTAATAAAGTCGGAAACAGGGAGGGAATTCCAAACGCAAGCTGTCCAAGGAAATAAGCTGTATATAATGTTTCTGTATATAATCTTTCTGCGTCTTGGGACCTCTACAATGAAGGGTGAGATTTTGCTGTTAGTTTGGTGGGTTGTTGGTATTAAAGGTAATTATAAATAAGTTGCAATGAAATTGAATTAACGGACAAAATTCTTAAAAAAAAAAAATAATAATAATAATAAAAAATAATTTAAAAAATAAAAAATAAAAAGTTAATGGTCTGTGTAAATCCTTGCTTTAATGTAGACACATTGTATATATATTTTCTGAAATTAATAGTCATACTTAAATGACTGATAAAAACATGATACTCTGGGTTGCATTTATCATTCCACTCCAGTCATTTTAAATTATGCCCTGCAATAGAAAATAGTAATCATAATAAAATATCCTGTTTTGGTCTATATTCTCTTTCTTTGGGGTGTTCTATTGCCGCTAAAAATAAATGTGGGCCTCAATCTAAAATTACATGGGTGAGTTGTTGTTAGTGATCGCAATGGCGACCACTGTCATTTAGATTCTCAAGATAACATTAAATCCAAATGAACTCTGATTATTTTACTGCTTTTGAATACTGGATAGCTTGGCTGTGTGCAAAATGAAAATATATCTACAATAAATGGTGTGAATAATGTCATCTCACCATTACATTATTGCTATATCTTAATAGAAGGAATGCGAAATCCATTTTTTCTTTTTTATTTCGGGTAACATCCTCCACCCGTTTTTCTTTTTTTTTTTCTTTTTTTTTTTCTTTTTTTTTTTCTTTTTTTAAACTCGATTAGCTCTCAGAAATCAAGGGGTCTTTTTCTGAGGTCAACACTATTTCTTTGAGATATCCGAGTTTTTATTAAATGTTCTCTACTTCTCAAATCTGGAGTTAGTAAAGCCATGAAGAATATTTATTTTTCCTTTCCCTAACTGGCCACTTATAGTTTCTTTTTTGGTCTTGCCGAATTCCAGGAGAAGAATTCAGCTGGTCTGACTGAGTATCTAGCTTAGTGCTGTTACTTGAGGTAACATCACTAGAGGGTGCAAGATTGATAATTTTTTTTTTAATTTTTTTTTTTTTTTTTTTTTTAGTAATACAAACTATTTTTCACTGGAATTTTTAAATGAACACTTTTGTTTGGGTTTTTTATTCAATGTTTTTCAGCTTTTCTAATTATAACTAGACCACAAATGCAGGGCCGATAATGCAGCCTCATACACCCCCTCAATTTATGATTGGGGAGGAGGGAGGGGGCACTACGAGATTACTTTTTGTAAAGAAACTGTAGAGGTTATGGGATAAGAAAGCTATTTTGTAGTAGCGTCTGTATTCATCTGTCTGACTGGGCTTGCTTGAGATGAAAAAGAAAAGAGGGTCCCCAGAGTTTCACTTATAAATATAAACATCTCTACAATTTATATTATTTTATTTAAGTTTCATCAACACAGGAACACAAGAATATAAGAAAGGTTTGTTCAGCTGGCATGTATTAAAGAAAAGGAATTGACCATGTATTTTGGTCTCGTCTTTCCAAAGCTATGATGAGAGGTGAGTAAGGGATATTAAGTCTTGTTGCTTTGGCATCTCGACTGGAACTGTTTATATTAGGCGCGAAAGCAGGCTTGGGAGGAAATGCAGAAAAGGCGCGCATGTAGTGTTCGAATCGCCCAATGTATTTCTACTCTAGTTTTGGCATGCCTGTTTTAGACAACAGAAACACATACCAATCACTACACAAGAGATTACGCGTTAGTACAAAAAGTAGATCTTAATTATGTAACTGCTACACAATCAAAATGTTAATTTTTTTTTCAATCACTAAATATAATTTTTTTTTTTTTTTTTTTTTTTCAACATTTATTTCTTTAAATTATATTTTATAAGAAATAAGTTAAACATTTTCATAAGAGTGAAAGTTTGACTGAATTTATATCTGGGCCAAATTTCCACATGCACACAGTAACCAGAGTTGCAGAATAGGAAGGTATAAGGTTCAAGTCCTAAGATTCCAAAATATCCGACTCCGTATGAAACAATTTGTATTTTAGAGGTATTTTAGCCACAAGGTCAGGTGTGGTTTTGAAAAGCCAGCGCACTAGGATTAGCATTCTCTAGCCTACAAAAAATGCCTGAACTGCCCCATTGGCATTCCCTGGTAGGGGCGCCTCGGGCGATTAGCAATAAACTAACCCTTTCTGAACACTATTTAATCCATGGGAGTAGATTGTTCTCATTCCGTCAGTTATGAACGAGTAGAATTCTCCAGTAATTTTTAATTTTTATTCTTAGTTAGTATGGCCCTTATTGAAGAAAAGATATATTTCTCTCTCTCCCCCCCCCCTTTTCTTTTCAAAAACGGACGCTTTTGAAGGAACCAAATAAATTTACAATGACATGTCATTTTGTATTAACTTTTGTTCATTTTTAAAATATTCTGTTATTTTTATCCTATTCTAATAATAAAAGAAAAAAAAATAGTCATTAAATGTTTATATAATATCTTCAATCTTTCCGTTTACTAATATTACAAGTATTGATAAAATGTGATTTTAAAATCTGAAAACTTTTTTTTCCACCGTTTTTTCCTTGTATATGGCTGTTTGATAGTATTAGCACTATATTGAGCTACTTCGGTTTTCTAATAAAAATTTGATGCCGTTTCTGATGTACAAGTGAAACTGGAAAATCTTTTTTTTTTCTATTAAACTAACATTACTATCAACACAATGTGCAACAATTTTATGACTGCTTTCATATAAATTCCAAATGTTATTACTGCACATAATTTTGTTTATTCACACATAAATGTTTTGTTGGCATATTTGGAAAAAAAGATTTATAAATTCCACAACATATGCGTCTCGATGGAATTTTGAATCTGCGGAGGCTCTACAATCTTGAACAGGAGGACCTGGGATATTGTAATCTACCAGTCAGAAGGGGTTAAGCATATTTCTGTAATGTTTTCTATCACCCTTAAGTTAATAAATCTTAAGTTAATGCAATATTTGTCAGTCATAAATTACTATTAAAACAGCTCGTTTCAATGAGCAAAGTTTTTGTTATTGCTTTTTTCTTAATCTTTATAATCCTTATCTGATAGTATTATTATTAATACTACCTAAACTCTTTTTTGAAGTAATGCCTGGGAGGATGGACTCCTGAGACGGAACATATTTGATCCTAGCCCAAAGGCCGGATTGAACAATATCAAACATAATCTATACAAATGACAGTAAAAAAAAAAAAAAAATAAATAAATACAGGATTTGGATTATTCAGACTACTGTTCTCATCTTAGATGTTATTCTCTGCAAGGACCTGTGGCGCAATAAATAAAAGTTCTAAGTCATAATCGGTTCTAAGTGACAGACTTCTGGAGGTTGATGGTTCAATCCTCAGTACTAAAAATACAATTATGTATTACTTAGACTTCTACCCGGTCATGGCTGATGGATTAAACAGTGTTCCGTTCAAAATTTCATGCATATTCCCAGGTTCAACAAGACTCACATGAAAAAGATCAGAGGTTACATCGGCCAAAACGTTTTGAAAATAACATCCAAGATGAGAACAGTAGTCCGAATAAAAATTATCAATCCTGATCTCAAAAATTCCGAAACACAAATACAGCATTTGTTTAAAAGTATTCGACATAAATATTTTTAGTTTTTTTTTTTTTATTGATGTATTCAATTCTGATGAGATGAGAGTGCAGCATTTTTATATTTTCACTTATCGATACGTGTACAAACCCTTTTACGCCCATGTTGTCGTTTTTTGCTTCCTGTGGATACAAAACAACTTCAACTCTGATGTTGATTTATAAAAATGTTTATTTAAAAAGAGACAGTCACAGAAAACTTCAGAGCGATGGGTTACTTGTACGCATGAGAAACACAGACTGATAACTACATTATGTACGCCTGCTCCCCCATTGGGGACAGCACACTGGACATTTCTTTCCGCCTTGAAATCTTGCCAGCTAAGAAAGGAAATCTTCACCCGGAAATCACATGGTTTTGTGACGACCATGTTCTGAGGTCACCTCTCACCCTTAAGTGTCACTCAAGCTTCTTCATTCAAACACGGAACTTATGTAACAGTATCTATTCTGTTGTCATGAAACCATCCTCCCAGACATTACCTCCTCCTTTAGGGATGAAGGCAATGTAGTATGTTAGTTTATCATATATACTAGCAATGCTCCCTTAGGGTTAAAGATTTGGTGCTTCTACACAATTTGAACCAAAAGAAACCGATTTTTGCCGAACAAAACTTAAAACTTAGGGTAAGTTTCAGGTTAACAAAAAAAGTTTGGTTCAAATTCTGTAGAAGCATCAAAGATTTTTTATAACTTATTTAAAATTTTATTTTCGATTTTATATTTTTCGGCTATACAATCACTTTCAAATTTTAATTACCAGGTAAATAAATCTGATAGAAATTGTTTGATTATATCAGCAAAATTGCCTTGTAATACAATTATAATTTTAATAACATGTAGTTTGTTTGAAGCATTGTGTGTAATATGTATATAGAGGAGTATTAGAAGGCCATCAAATTGCAAGAAATGGAAATATGTCAGTGCTGAGAAGGAAGGCAAAAACAAACGGATTTTTTTTTATAGTAAATCTTACTTGATTAGTCAAAACGTTTACACAGTGCTCTAATGTGTGTGACCGTGTTCCATAATATATTTCGAGGAACGACCTCTTTATCAAATAGTGGGTGTTTCAAATCTCCTGAAATCCGTGTGGACCGGTAATGTTGTTTTATGGTTACACCGCAATAAATATCAATCTGGTCTGCACCAAATGGAATAAAATTAAATAAAAATTTTTAAATTTTATGTAAGTGATGAAATGGTTCTTGTCACATTTTTTAAATTTATTTTATTTATTTTTTCATTTCTTTTAAACAACTTTTCTTCTCAAAAAATGGTCCTGGGTATGACCTTAAAAGATATCCACTGGTGAGGCCTCTATTTGGGAGCTGTTGGGAATGTGGGGTTGCCCCTTAGTTGCCATTGCTCCCAGGTCCACTCTGGCCCGGAGTGGTAGTACCTGTAAGGGTCCCATCTATGGGTCAAATAGAACCTACTGGCGCTACCAAATCAGGCTGTCTAAAGTTATTGACGTCCTGACTCAAAATGCACCAAACATTGATGTTTTATTGTTTTTTCCACTTGCAAAACTCAATCATGTTCTGCAAAATCCAAAACAAAAACAATTTCCCTCCCCTCTCCCCCCCTCTCCTCTTCCCCCCCCCGCCCTCTTTCACTCAACCAAACACCATGAATGGATACTTATAAAGAACTTGAAGCATAAAAACCTTCACAAAATGACCAGATTCGGCATTAAATAACTCAAAAAGGGTTGATATGCCGTAAAACAAAACTACCAAACCAAAAACCATGATTAAACATTTAAAGATATAAAGAATTTGAAGCATAAAAACTTTCACTAAAATGACAACAATTCAAAATACCAAAGCTCTTAACTGATGACTATAAATGACCCACTGACTTAAGACTCAAATGGAAAATATTTCCTTCTACATTCATGGCATGAAATGACCCTTAGGGTTGATGTGCCATTAAGCAATATCTTACCTTACCTTACTTCTTCTCAAAACGTTCAATTGTTTGACAAACTCTCCCTACATCTCTTTCCAAAGTGTACTCGTTAAATTGAGATGTTATCTTGAGTGCATTATTCTAAGCTTTCATCTCACTTAACATACTTGGCAATAATCACTTCAAAATGATCTGCTAATCCCTCTCTAATCCACCTGTAATGAGTACCTACCGAGACTTTTTTTTTATTCAACTTTAATAAGTGGTAATTATTTAAAATCTCACACCAGTAAATATTCATTATGTATGGATCTATAAAAAAAAAAGAAACTATATATTTTTAAAAATCAACTTATTAGCTTAGATCTTAGGTGCAAAAAGATATTCCTACTAAAGTCGATTGTCACTTCATCTTTCTACTATTTTGATACAATATTACTTAATTGTTATCTATTACTACTATCAGAGGTCACATATTTTTGCTAGTATATGACTTCTTTTAAAAATGAAAGTAATTCCTGGGAGGATTTTGTGACCCCAGAACAGATACTACACTACCTCCCAAAAGGAGGGTGTAATGCCTGGAAGGATGGTGTACTGTCTCTGGGATGCGTGTACATTTCGTGGAAACGTGTGCAAACCTTTGACAGTAAGATTAAACTCCTATCGACTATCAAGACTCTGGGGCATGGTATATTTTGGACACAGGTTTATTGAACGTCGAAAAAAGTAAAACTAAAAGGACGAAAACAGTTTCAGAGACGCGCAAATACAAAATGAAGACTTAGCAGAAACGAGGAGTTTACTAAAACCTAAGGAGAGCTGTAGACTTAATAATATTGCAGAAAATAAATTTTGAGCGTAAAAAAATGATAGAAAGGAAAAAATACAGATAATGCTAGGTGAGGGCTGATTTACGAGAGGTTAAATGGAGGCTCACGCATGGTGAAAAGGTAAGCAAAGTTAGATAAAGGAAATGACACTAAAAAATAATATTAGCACTATTTAATTCTGTTAGATAGAAGAAAGGCAATATTTTTTACCAAGGATGCTCAAAACCTCAGAATATTTAGAGACATAAAACTGCACCATGAGGTTGTGAAATAAAAAGCTACAATGCAAAGGGAGACTAGCACCAATGGAATTTGCCAGTGACGTCTTTGGGGAAATCCCCTAAGAAATAAAGGGCCAGCTAAGGGAGATAAATGATAGAGGATCTACACTACGTAAGTCAGAACAGATGGTATCATGACTAACGAAAATATATTACACTACTCAGCCCAAAGGAGATAATGCCTAGGAAGGTGGTTTTATGACAACAGAACTGATACTACACTACCTCCTCCTCCTCCTGAAGTGAGCAATGAAAGATAGTACATTAGTCTGAAAATAGTATAGTAAACTGAATTGAACATTAAAAGGTAGCACGATAATACATCAATAGAAGCAAGTGTAGTTTCAGCTTCAGACAGATACCAAATCTCCATTTATAATAGATTTTTAAGAAAACATTTTATATAAATTTAGGTATGTTTATATATTTGTATGTGCAGGATTCAATCTTTAACTAATCATTATGACTTTTAGAACATGGCTGCTAGGCGTAAGGGTGGGTAATCTGGGCTACATTTAGTTTTATGTGGCGGAGGTAGAAGCACTTTGTGAAAATTCAGATACGTCAAATTTTGTTACATTTTAACAATAGGTATTAGACATCAATTAATAAATATTTCCCAGATTTCAGTTTCTTTAGAATATTTTAAAGGGGCATAATATGGGAACAACCTCTCATTTGAAAATTCAAATATATCAGATTTGCACCGAATTTGATATGTAGTAATTAGACGCCAATTAAACAAGATTCCTTGAATTTCAATTTCTTAAGGGGACTTAAATTTTAGACATTATGTAGAATCAAAATCATGTAATGTATTTTGATCAAAATTGGAATAAGGATTCTAGACATAAGGTTTAGTAGCATTATATGTTGATTTTTTTAAATCTTTGTAAGGGAACATAAAAGTGGTGCAAAATTGTTCTGTAAGGAGGATTCATTTTACCAGTCTCGTTAAAAACCCTTTCATGCATACTGTTCCTATTTACTTGCCTCCCTCCACCCCCACGAGGGCAGTTAAACACAAGGTCGGTTTTTAATGTGGGGAAAATCCAACTCTCCAAAAAAGGGCACTTTGGATTGGAATAAAAATTGCCTCAGTCTATAAAAATTTATCCTTCACTGACCAAGGACAAAAGATGAAATGTAGTATCAAAACAGATACTACACTTTGCTCCTAGCCAAAAGGCCAAGAACTTGCATACTATTGTTCCGCAACAATAAATAGAAAAGTTGTCATAAATTTTGATTTCACCAATTATATTTGTTTTTTGTGAGTCAGACATCAAGGAATACATTTTGCTTCCATTATTAGTTGTTACGGGCATTGCACGTAGTCCAAGAACAAGTTAGATCAGGTACGTAGAATGTCTGTAAAAAATCAGGCATGAAAGAGTTAATTATAATGAAGCACATTCAAGGTTGGTTTGAGAAGACAAATATTTCAGAATGTTTTTGGGTTTTTTTACTGGTAGTTAATTAGATTTATTTTCTAATTTCTGTTCAAGTAACAGCATGAAACCTGCAAATAACATTAACTACAATGTACTACAATGAACATGTTTCTTTATGTATAACCAATTTGGTTCAAACCACCGGCCTACGTTTTTGGCGCTTGTTCATAAAATATGGCAGTTCAAAATAAGATGACAGCAAAACGTTATGAAGTACTTACCTGGTATTGAAAAATATTAGCATACACCAAGAATTACGGAAAATGATAAAGGAAAATTTCCATAAAAAAAATTTAATTAATTTTTGTTTATTTTTTCATGCTGTTGACGATCAGTGAGTCTTGAGTCATTAACTAAAAGGAAAATCTGATAATGGCGGACTTCTCTGAACTATGATGCATAGTTGAATTTCATAAATAAAAGTACTCAATCATTTTCCGTAATTTTCAGTGTACGGTAATATTTTCAATACCAAGTAAGTACTTGATAAAGTTTTGCTGTCATTTTATTTTTAACTGCCATATTTCACAGATGCCTTTTTATGCACAAGCACCATGGTTTCTAATGCTGGAAAGGTTAACACTGCTCACTTTTTAACATTTGTTGTAAAAAGAAAATGTTTGTTATATTATGACAGACTGAAATAGAGGGAAATCGACCTCATCTCAATTCATTGGAATTGACCAAAAATGAAATAGCATCCAAGTCAATCTTTTGGGTTCCCCCCTATAAAACATTCACAGCAAAAACTTGTCTAGTTACAATCACTGTAAAGAATGTTCCTTTCTTCCTAAAACTAAACGGAACTTCCATGAACAAAGTTTATTTCCAAGAACTTTCCATCTGTGGAATGCTATATCACAAGGCTGCTTCCCAGCTGACTACATGGTCGTTTTCAAGTTTAATGTTAACAAATTCTTGTCGAGCCGTCCACTTAAATAATAATATTCTTTCCCTTTCACTCATCATTTCCAATCCTCTCGGCATGTTGTTCATCATCCAACTGACATTCATTAGGCCACTCTAGAATAAGGGTTAATGTGCTAAATAATCTAGTCTAAGTGACGGTCTTCTAGATGTTAAAGGTTCAATCTTCACTACAAGCGATCCTTGGAATATTAAGAATTATTCAAGACTTCTCCCAGTCATGGCTGACAGAACGAGAACAATCTGCCCCATTGATTAAATAAAAGGTTGAGTTTGAAATTTTGTATAGATTCCAGGGTTCGACAAGACACACTTGAAGTTCGGAGGTTGCATCAGCCGAAACGTGAGAATAGCATCCAAGATGAGAACAGTAGTCCAAATAATCCAACTTATTGATTTGTGTATAAATGGTTCTCGCATTACTTACTGATCTCAAGTTGGTCATTAAGTTCATTCTTTCATTAGATAGCATTAGAAGATTTTACTTTTAATTAGTATCATTCAAAATAATCCTTTTTGATTGTGTCTTGTGGCGCCTCTCATATCAGCTTCATTCTTTTTGTAAAAATTGGCATACTCTTGTGAACATGAACATTAAAAAAAAAATAATAATTAATGGCTTTGTTTTTTAAAATTTTAAACTGAAAATCCAATTCATCATTATAAAAACACTAGCAAAAATATGCTCCCCCTCTGTTTGCATATTTTTGCTAGTATATCTAATTTAAGTGTTGAGTTTGCTAATGAACAGCCGGTTGTGACAATTTCTTGTTGACATACAAGGCGGATTTAATGTCTGGTAGGATGGCCAAACGGACATACTACACTACCCCCACAAAGTAGGAGGCAATGCCTGGGAAGATGGTCTTATGAATAAAGAATAGACACTAAACTACCCCCCCCCCCTGAATTAAGCATTGAAAGATAGTACAGTTAATAGAAGTAATAGTATAGTTTGGGTCCATACAGATACCGAATCTCCATTGGTCATAAATATTGTTAATCTTTTTCATTCTGAATGAAAATAGCATTTCAGGTGTTCTAGTTCCTTAAATGTAAATTGTGACAATTTCTTGATGAGGTACATTACCCCCCGCCCCCCAAAAAAGGTAATGCGTGGGAGAATAATTTTATGAAAACGGAACAGATACTATACTATTCGCCCCCTCCCACGAATTGAGCATTGAAAGATAGTACACTGCTACAATTAATAAAAAAAATAATAGTATAGTTTCAACTTCAGACAGACAGGTACCAAATCTCCATTAGTAATAGATTGTACAATTTGAATGATTAAACTTGTTTGAAATAACAATCAAATCAACATATATAAAACAAATTAGAAAAAAAAATTCTAAGCATGCTCTCTTCGGGGAGCTTCACTACATGATTGAGAGCAGAATTTCCTAGGAGGGCGGTTGTTTTGTTGTCAACACGTGTGGATTAGCAGATTATACTGAAGTACTTACTAAAGACATCTTCAAAGCTATATTATTTTATTTATTTATCTTTTTTTTTTTTTGCAGGGAGGTTTCGCAGTCCTCCCATATATAGCATCTGTCTGGTATTCCCAAATATGGTCACCATCTGATACTGGCCAGACTAAATGTTACTTAATTTTGGTGATCTAATGAGAACCGTTTCCAGATATTACTCAAGAATAATCAACATTAAACAATACAGAAGATAACCGTTCAACTGTGATGCTGTGACACATATGCACATACAACTTGGTGCTTCTCGAGTTCAATCCCTATATGTAAAGAAGGAACTCTTTTTAAGAAGAGCTAATTAAAGGGGAGATAACCATAGATTAAAATCTACAGAATAGTTAACAAAGACCTATGTTAAGAATGGGTTTCCAAATAATAACGTTATTATTTCAGCGGCGGAAAATATTCTCATTATTCTCCAGCAGTGTTTTTATTTTTTATTTTTTTGTGTGTGTGTGTACTTCTGCAGTTTACGGACTGTGCTGAAATAATAACGTTATTATTTAGAAACTCATTGGTAACATGGGAAGGAAGGGGGACTTTGTTAACTATTCTGTAGATTTTAACCAATGGTTATCTCCCCCTTTAATTAGCTCTTAAAAATAGTTCCATTTTTAATCTTTTTATATGGGGTTGAACTCAAAAAGCACTTAGAATTTTGCTATCTAAAATAAATATATATATATATATATATTTATATGAAATATTCCAATTATGCACTGAAAATAATTTAGTTATGTTACTTGCTTTGATGTGTGACTTCCACATATGTTAACACACGGATGATTTTATTACCTTTAAATATTTGTATCAAGTATTAGAAAAGAAATATAAACTTGTTCATAAACCGGGATATGCATAACCCTGGCTATATGATATGAATGCAAGAAAAAAAAAAAAAATTTTTTTTTTTTTGTAGGGAGGAGGGGGGGGGTATAGAGACTTACAAAAATACTGTGATTTTGAAGCAACCGCAACCTATTAGTGGTAATTAGTGTGTAAATGTGATATATGGTTATCAATGCACATAAATCAAAAGAGGCAGGCATGAATCTTTGAAACATCTGTTTTCACACCGTCATCTAAGCTGCTTTGACTTGTTTCTCATTTACTGCTGAGACCGTTTTTTTTTTTGTTTTGTTTTTTGTAATATATACGACCAAAAACAAATTCTGTGCAAGACCTAGTAACTGAGAATGACGTGCAGGTGTGCTTCTCAAAGACTATGCCCAGAGTCGAGTCACTATTTACTTGCCTCTCCCCAATCCCCACGAGGGCAGTTAGACACGCGTGGTCAGTTTTTAATGTGGAGAAAATCCAGCTCCTCCTCCCACCCCCCACCCCCATGAAGGAAAAAATGGAACTCTAGAAGGATTTCTCAAATTGCTGACCGAGGACAGAAAAGTACTTATTTACTTGCCCCCTCACGAGGGCAGTTAGACTCATGGTCGGCTTTTAATGAAAGGGGATGGGGGCACTCTGCATTGGAATAAAAAAACGCCTCAGTCTATGACTTCTCCTTCACTGATCGAGAGCAGGAAAGATGAAGTGTATTATCAGAACAGATACTACACTTTGCTCCTAGCCAAAAGGCCAAGAAAGGGGGCAAGCAATCTTGGGAAATTCGAGACATAGAAAAGTGAAAATGAATTTAAAATTTTCTTTAATTGGATAAACATGGCGCGTAACTTCGCTCATGACTATGCCCCAACCCCGAAAAGGACCAATTAAAAGTGTTTATTAATTAACCAATAGAAACCTCTCTTGCATAATTTAACAGACAGACCCGCTTCTGTAAACTAACGGTGTCTAAAATGCCATTGTTACTTAGGGACGAGAAAATAACCTTATCGAATCTTAACAGTTTTAGTGCTATTGGTTACCACACAAACCAAATAGAATTTCTCCTATATCGGCCATTTATCAAGTACAGCATCCCAAAACAAACTGATGCGTATTCTCTCAACAAATGGTGCATCATCATTCTTTCATATAAAACTGCCTTGGTTTTCTCTTTTTATATTGTGAGTTTAACATTTGTTATAGGATCTTCCACTATAACAAAAAGCAATGTGTATTTATTTGTAAATATATATATATATATATATATATATATACACACACACACACACACACACACCCACACACACACACACACACACACCCACACACACACACACACACACACCCACACACACACACACACACACACACACACACGTCCCGTCACGCAAAAGTCGATCCGACGAATAAGAGAATGAATAACGCAAATCTATTACCATAATGAAATCTTTTTTTGTTCTTTCTGTTTACTATACCGGTTTATACATTTTTTCCTTTCCTTTTTTTTTCTTTAAACTTGCCAGTTTGTGGCGTTTTCTTTCTTTCTCATTTCTTTAAGTGAGCGATGATTGCTCTCTTCCAGTTTCATTTTTAACCGCTAACGTTCTTGCTGTTTTTGAAATCTGGCGTCATTTTTTTTATCTACCCCCCCCCCCAATAATCAAAGGAAGAAAAAAAAAAAGCGAAGTTAAGGTTGGAGTTTTTTCTTTAGGTTATCAGAAATGACTAGTGTTATTATTTTTTTTTTAACACACAATAGTTCAGTCTTATACTATTTAAATATGATTTTTTTTAAGCATTAGATAGACGTAACACTGGAAAGCAAATAGCAAATCCGACAACCCCCACCGTCAGAAATGAATTAGGAAAGAAATACCCCCCTCCCAAACCAGAAAAATCCCCGACTCCAATTCACAGCAAACGGTGTCCGGTCAGAGTGAGTTCCTAATATAAAAAAAAACTTTGTTTTGGTTAAAAATAAGTAATTAAATAAGTGTTGAAGAAAATCAGGGAAAGTGTTGTACTATTTTTTTACTTTAAATAATTTCTTTTACAAAAAATAAATATTCAAATAGCTGGTTTAAATTTTTTTTCTTTTTTCGGAAAATATAAAATTAATTTTTCTTCCAATCTTAGTACTCGCTGTCAAAAAAAATCAAACTACCTAGTGAATACTTACTTTTGTAAAATAAATTATTTAAAATAAAAATGAGTACAACACTTTTCCTGATTTTCTTTAACACCTATTTCATTAATTATTTTTAACCACATCAGGAAGTCTTTAATATCAGGAACCAACTTTAGCCGGACACCGTTTGCTGCGGACTTTGAGTCGGGGATTCTTACTGGCGCAATTCTATGATTTTTATATGAATATTAGTGCGAACACTGACGAAGCATAATTTTGTTTCCTTCATTTTTGACGGAGCGTGTGTACACTAATAGATTATATAACTAAGGTCGCACAAATCCATCTTCCAAGAAAAACTATCAAAAAATTATTTTACTAAGAACTCTATGCTTATTGTTTGTTTTCAAATATTTATATTTGATGCTCTGTTCTTTGTCAAATGTACCAACACCACTTGCTGATTATACAATCGTTCTTTTGAATGTTTGATAGGTTAGAAGGCCATTTGTGAGTGTGGTTAAATGTTAAAGGGTTATTAGGTGCATCTCCCTCTTAATTGTGGCTGGATGATCCAGAAATGCTGACAGTGACACTTCCTGTTCCCCTTCCGTAATGTAAATACGTGTCCGTGCCAGCAGACACATACACAACAGTTCTGTCAGCTTGTCGACTTGGTAACATTAATAGGCGACAGTTGTCACCTCTCCATTGCAATTGGCCTCCGATTTTTTGTCTCTCTCTCTCTCTCTTATTGACTTTGCCCTGTTTTGAAGGAAACAATTTCAATTGTTTGGATAATAGCAATAAAGTGTTGCACTTTTTCAGTTGATTTTTCGCATCTACATTGGATACTATTTAGATTATCCTCCGATCTATAATAAAGACCAATGTATTTAGAAGTTAGGTATGTGTATTTATATATAGTAATCCAGGTAAAGTAGACATCCACGGAATAAAAATCCACAGAATTTCAACCGGGCTTATAAAAAAAAAGTGCCCAATAGAGCTATTTATGTAATTATTTCTATTTATACAGACATGTACAAAAAGCCGCTACATTGGCATGTCGATGTTATCGGGCAATAGTTATTAGAAACTAAGATCTCGTGTCTGTGTGCAGGGTAATCTAAACTCAGGAATTTTGGAATATATATTCTAAGCAACATGGTGAGTAACATGGGAACATTAGTTATTTATTTATTTATTTATAAACTTTACCACTTATGGGGTGCACCCACCCAAACTCGTCCCCGCCCCCACCCAAACTCGTCCCCGCCCCCAAATAACTTAAAATAAGTTAGATACAAAAAACTTAATAGCGAAAAGAATTGCTCTAAATCAAATTTTGACTAAATTAGTTATACATTTTTAAAAGGATAGATGCACGCGTGTGATCGTCAATATGTATTTGCTTGACAAAATCCTAAGCTATTGTACTTATGGAATATGTATGAGTTACGTGATAACATTATTTAATTTTGTAAAATTTACGGGGGGGGGGGGCACCGAAACCGTATCATACCTTCCCTCCCATAAAGAAAGTAATAAAAAAAAATGTAAAACTGTATTTGTGCAGTAACTACATTTTTACGGTTTTTTTTGTTGTTTTTTTTTTTATTTTCTTTACTGGAAGGAAGAGTATAATACGGTTTCTGTGCCTCCCCCCCCCCCCAGTAAATTTTACAAAATTATATATATATATATATATATATATATATATATATATATATATATAGCGTCTAAAGACGCTTTGAGTCATTTTAAACAAATGAAAAAAAAAAGGAAAATGCAGTTTAAATTTCCAGAGAAACTAAATCCAAAATATCGCAGCTTAGCATTCGTTGGAAAATTTATACATAAAAATTTTTTTTTAAGGGATTCAAGTATCTAACAGTGAAACAAAACAGGGGACTTTAACTTAAGCGTGAAATATTCAAACGGGGATCATCAGCTGTTTACCATGTAACTGTTTCGGAGATTTAAAAACAGGACAGTTATAATATTCATAGCTCTTCAATGGTACTGATCAAACTACCATTTTCCCAATAATCAAATGTAGAAATAATTCGGCTTAAATTTCACTAATATATACATAAATAATAATAATAATAATAATATTACCCTTAAGACTACCGTGTGATATGGTAATTTGCATATCAAATAACATTAATTATAATAATAATAATACTATCTAAACACTACACGCAAGAACCATTCTGCGATATGGTAGCTAGCTATAAAATTAGGAATAAAAGTAGCATTGAAAAGAAGAAAAAAAAGAAAAGCTTAAGTACCTTAGGTACCAGATAGGCAAGTAGATAAAAGGACGGAAACCTAGCCATACAGATCAAAATACCCAATATATCGTCTAAAGAAGCTTTTGTCGGATTTTTCGTGGGTGTTAACGAAAAACCGCTCTAAACAAAGGTCATGTTATCTAGGACAATTATCACAAAAGAAATTATAACAAGAGAGAAGGAATGGAAGGATACAAGATGTTCGTAAAAGTTAAAATAAAGTTTTATTCACAAAAAAAAGGTAGCTTGGACTGCTTTTTTTCCCAAAGCTGGAATAAATAAATTATTCCTGGATAACATACAAAAAAAATAAAAATCAAAAAAATACAACATCAGGATTTCTGAACATTAAAGTTAGATACAACAAAAATTGACACAATCTAAGCAAAGGAATAAATCCTTTTAAAACATGAACTTACTATAAAGTCAGTATTCTTACAAATCAATCAAAAGGTCTCTTTTTTTCTTTACACCAAAGTTACAACCAAAAGTAATAAAATTAACAAACCGTGTTGAAGGCCGAACATAATTTCCACAATAAAAATAACTCTTTTTTTTTTATCAAACGTCTGTCACAAAGTTCTTTTTTTTTCTTTATCTTCAATAATTTTCTTTTAGCAAATCCAACGTAAGATATACGTCACAAGAACAGTACAAATTTCAAATAAACATAATACTTGCTTTTTTTCCACCGAGTGTCCCAAATAGCATCACGCGCGAATGTAAGGATTCAACTTGCAAAGTTATATCTCTCAAATCGATCTGTGTTGCAAAGACGATCGCTCTTTACGATTCTTAATCTCTGATTAGAATCTTCTCGACAGCAAAGTATTTCAGTTCACGGGAGCTAAGCTCTTCAACATAGGCAATTTCGTTCCCGGAGTTATCTCGTTCAACTTCTCAATAATTCTTCATTCCAAGCCTCTGACCCGAAACATCTAAGGGAAATATTCGTTGACTGAAGGAAGAATATTTCATACACAAAAGGCAATTCTAGCCACGAGATACTCTATCTCTTAAATTTCTTCAAATAGAAATTCTTCACAAATTTAACGTCCCCCATGTGGACGGAGAAACAGTTTTACAGGTGTTGACTTCCTGAGGTCCAAATCTGTTCTGATCAAATTTCGCGCCGATATCAACTCCAGACATAACCAATGCATCATTGCTAAAAATAGAAACCACGTGACACAAAATGGCGTGAAGTCAACCCAACTCCCACGCAAAATCCATATGACCTTCAACCTGCACGTAGGCCAACTGACAGCTTTCAAACAAAGGGAAGTAACCGATGACTTACTTAGAAAAACATCTCGAAATTTCCACACTTTGAGTCATTTTAAACAAATGGAAAAAAAAGGAAAATGCAGTTTAAATTCCCAGAGAAACTAACTAAATCCAAGATATCGCAGACTTAGCATTCGTTGGAAAATTTATAAATAAAAAAAGGAGATTCAAGTATCTAACAGTGAAACAAAAAACAGAGGACCTTAACTTAAGCGTGAAATATTCAAACGGGGGATCATCCTATATATATAAAATGAATAAATGCGAAAGTTGAACTCATTTCTATACCGATTAATGTTTTTTGTTTCTGTTTTAAAACTTTGTAGTTTAAAAAGTTTTCTTATTTCTCTTAACTTCATCGATTTGAGACGTTATTTTATATGAATATTAGTGAGAAGCATAATTTGACGGAGGGTGTACATTCGTGTTTGCATAAAAAACTTGTTATGGTGTTTAATGCTCAGGTTTGTTCAGCTTCTGTTACATACTACGGTAAATTTTATATATATATATATATATATATATATATATATATATATATATATTTATGTAAATTTTAATATGTAGTGATCCAGTGCCGAGTCTTGTGTCGCTAAGTTTGTGTGACATAATTTGACCTGATAGCTTTGCTCCCATTGGACAAATTAAGTTACATGGTGTTAGATTTCTTAGAAATGTTGGAAGAGTTCTCCAAGTCCGATGTAATTAACCCTTTCGTGCATGATTTTTAAAAAATTTTGTACAGAAATTTTACGTACCTGTTTGGACTTGTTCTAGAACCATGTGCCTTAAAGTTGCACTGACTTCCGAAAAGGCTCGTAACAACTAATAATGGAGGCAACACGCATTCCTCACAAAAACAAATATAATTGATCAAAATGTATAATTTATGACAACTTTACTATTTGTTGCTGTTCCACAATAGTATGCATGAAATGATTAACTCTCAAGCTGTCTGGCCAACAAACAGAATATCTCATATTAAACTGGCTTGGTATTCTTCTCCATTTGTCTCAAATTTGTTCATCTCAATGTAACATTTGTATCAATTAGTTTGTTTTGCTTTTTTGTTAATTTTATAAATTAAAAAAAAATCTCTTAAATATAACAAGATATTCTAAAGTATGCATTCATTTAATCTCAGTTTAATACGATCTAGTGGTCTTTAATTCTAGACTATAACGAACATCTCTGTTCGATGTTCTGTCCGGAGTCCTGTTCAGTTGACACGTCACAAATTGCTCTGTGGATACTTCGTCTCTTGGCTTATTTTTCTCCTTTCCTTCTAGCAGCTGTAGTAATGAGAGGAATTTAAAAATAACAAATAAGCCATTATTTGTTTCTGGATTGTATTTTATTTTACTCAGCAATTTACAGCAGTGTACATCTACATGTGCTGTAGTTTCCCCGGAACAGCCACGTGCAGCAACGCCAAATCGAGTAGAAACTGAGGATTGTTTTTGTTTATAAAGCATTGGTGAAATGCGGAAAATTTTAATTATCGAAAAATAATAAAAACCAGGCAGTTTTCGACTGAGACTGTTGTCCCCCAATACAGTTTTAACATCACACGGATCTACTTCACCTAAAAAAAGTGATTAAAAGAAAATAATATAAAACTGCCTTTTAATTCTGATGAAGGCGTATATCGCCGAAAAATTTAGAATTCTCAATATTATTTTTACTCACTCGTTTTTAATCTTGTTACAAAAGTTAAGTGATAAAAATACTATTTTAAACTTAATCATACATTTAAAAATGCTATTTTAAACTTAGGGCATTATAGTTTCGCATTGAGATGTTTCTTGGAAAAGTCTAAAGACTTTATTTGTATCAGTGTAAACTTTTCAAAATCGCATGCTGTAATAATCAGGGTAGCAGAGTCTGAGGGAGTCTGGTTTTTGTTGCAGAGTCTGACTCATAAGAATGCTCGAAGTTGGAGTCAAATTTTTTTTTTTTCTTAAGAATAAACAGTCTGAATATTGGAAGACTTTAAAATAAGGTACCTGTGTCTGATGCGTTGGCATCCTAGGAGCCTGTGTCTGATGCGTTGGCATCCTAGGAGCCTGTGTCTGAAAGACGCGTCGGCATCCTAGGAGCCTGTGTCTGAAAGACGCGTCGGCATCCTAGGAGCCTGTGTCTGAAAGACGCGTCGGCATCCTAGGAGCCTGTGTCTGAAAGACGCGTCGGCATCCTAGGAGCCTGTGTCTGAAAGACGCGTCGGCATCCTAGGAGCCTGTGTCTGAAAGACGCGTCGGCATCCTAGGAGCCTGTGTCTGAAAGACGCGTCGGCATCCTAGGAGCCTGTGTCTGAAAGACGCGTCGGCATCCTAGGAGCCTGTGTCTGAAAGACGCGTCGGCATCCTAGGAGCCTGTGTCTGAAAGACGCGTCGGCATCCTAGGAGCCTGTGTCTGAAAGACGAGCCGGCATCCTAGGAGCCTGTGTCTGAAAGACGCGCCGGCATCCTAGGAGCCTGTGTCTGAAAGACGCGCCGGCATCCTAGGAGCCTGTGTCTGAAAGACGCGCCGGCATCCTAGGAGCCTGTGTCTGAAAGACGCGCCGGCATCCTAGGAGCCTGTGTCTGAAAGACGCGCCGGCATCCTAGGAGCCTGTGTCTGAAAGACGCGCCGGCATCCTAGGAGCCTGTGTCTGAAAGACGCGCCGGCATCCTAGGAGCCTGTGTCTGAAAGACGCGTCGGCATCCTAGGAGCCTGTGTCTGAAAGACGCGCCGGCATCCTAGGAGCCTGTGTCTGAAAGACGCGCCGGCATCCTAGGAGCCTGTGTCTGAAAGACGCGCCGGCATCCTAGGAGCCTGTGTCTGAAAGACGCGCCGGCATCCTAGGAGCCTGTGTCTGAAAGACGCGCCGGCATCCTAGGAGCCTGTGTCTGAAAGACGCGCCGGCATCCTAGGAGCCTGTGTCTGAAAGACGCGCCGGCATCCTAGGAGCCTGTGTCTGAAAGACGCGCCGGCATCCTAGGAGCCTGTGTCTGAAAGACGCGCCGGCATCCTAGGAGCCTGTGTCTGAAAGACGCGCCGGCATCCTAGGAGCCTGTGTCTGAAAGACGCGCCGGCATCCTAGGAGCCTGTGTCTGAAAGACGCGCCGGCATCCTAGGAGCCTGTGTCTGAAAGACGCGCCGGCATCCTAGGAGCCTGTGTCTGAAAGACGCGCCGGCATCCTAGGAGCCTGTGTCTGAAAGACGCGCCGGCATCCTAGGAGCCTGTGTCTGAAAGACGCGCCGGCATCCTAGGAGCCTGTGTCTGAAAGACGCGCCGGCATCCTAGGAGCCTGTGTCTGAAAGACGCGCCGGCATCCTAGGAGCCTGTGTCTGAAAGACGCGCCGGCATCCTAGGAGTCAAGACTTTAAATGTTCTGACTCTGCAACCCTCGTAATAACATCCTAGATAGCTTGAGCTAAAATCAATTTAATGATAAATAAATCCATATTGAGCTTGATCACTTGAACGTATAAATACAAGAAGCAACCAACCAAACTTATTCTAGTGGCCATGCACAAACTACTTTCAGTTGATAAAAAAGAGTTCAAGAGTATTTCTAAATCAAGTGGCAATGGCATCTGTTTGTAGTTTGCCTTTAAAAAAAGTTTTTTCTTTGATTTTAATTTGCAGCAAAATATTTTCTAATGTCTACAAGTTATTTGTAGAATGTCGGTTGCTTCAATCCGATTTGTTTGAAGGAATCGGCTCGCAACTAGGTTGTTGTTCCCACATTCTAAAACAAATTGCACATGGGAACTGTTGATTAAAGAAAAGTAATATCAAAGGATTTTAATGTAAATACAACAGTTTATAAGAACGTTTATGTCACACTTCGGGCAAGTGCTCTTTTCACTTCACACGATGCATGTTTATTTTTGTAATCTAAATGAATACAAACGAAAGTTGGACCCATTTCTTGCACTAACAAATTTTTTTTTTTTTTTTTTTTTTTTTTTTACTAGTCATCAGTTATCAAGGCCCAAAGGCCACTCGAGGATAAGGGTTAATGAGTGTCGGGTGGATGGTGAGACAACACCGTGATGCTTGGTAATGATGGTGGAAGTTTGGCAGAATTTGATTATTTAGGAAGACGGCTTAACAAGAATTTGTTTACATTGGATTTGAAAACGACAATGTTGTAATCAGCTGGGAAGCGAGTTCCACAGACAGGTAGTTCTAGGAAAAACTTTTTTCATGAAAGTTTCGTTTAGTCCTAGGCACAGAAAGGGAGAAGAGTAAATTACTGACAGTGGTTGTAGATGGACGAGTTTTTGTTGTAAATGTTTTACGGGGAGGGCGTAGATTGAAGCTCAGCCAAGCACCTGCCATGAACATAATAGAGTAGAGAAAGACTAGCAACGCCTCGTTGCTAGTCTTTCTCTACTCTATTATGTGAGAAAGAGGTAGTAAGAAGAGGGTATTGCCCACTAGATTTCGAAGTCTGTTTTGTATTGTAAAGGCAGGAAAGGGTCCTCTGAGCAGCACCTCCCCACATGTGGCAACAGTATTCCATCTTAGGATGTATTTAACTCTTATACAGGTAGAGGATAAGTTACTTCTACCTACCAAGGTAAGTAGAAAAGTAACTTATCTTGCCTTTGGTAACATTTATTTGTTGCATAGTTGCTTTTTCACCCCTTTGTTCTGTTAATTACAGTAAAAAAAATACCCAAGATTTGAATTGCTAAACCCTAATTAAATAATTTTTGATAAAATTTCCGCAACATACTTTTATACATTAGATCTTTACAACTTAGAAGTGAATTTTAAAAAAGAAAAAAAATTTAATTACATTTTAAAACTTTTATTCTCCCCAAACAAGGCATATTGCCACTAGGATGTAAGGAGCTGCTGTTCTTAGGGGCGAGATTTATAGTGGGCATCCTAAGTGGGGAGTTGTGCAGCAAGATGTTTTACATTTACAGAGGAAAGAAGTTATTAGAGTAGAAAGTTTTCCGGCATCTATGGACCTCTACAACAGTGAAGGGATGGGATTTTGCTGCTAATCGGGTCGGGTGGGGGTATTTATGTTAAAGGGGTACAAGTGCAGTAAGCTCACCTTAGCACATTGTGTTGAAGTACAGGGATGCAATATTGCGGCGATGGGACAGGTGCTGGAGCTTGGTAGACAATACGGGACCTATTAAGTTAGACTTTTTTCACCCTATCAAAAAGGGTAGGAGCTAATGGTTGGTGCACCAGCCAAGATGTGGTAACAATACTCTGTGCATGGGCAGAATGATGGCTTTATAGAGATATAGTATACTGACAGGTATGAGAAGTTTTCTAACCCGATAAAGGGAGTACACCTTCTTTTCAGCAAACTTAGCAGTATCTCCTATGTATTAATTCCAATTCTTCTATTTACAATCATTTATCACATTTTTTTAAAAAATGTATATTAAAAGCATTTTAAAATAATTCGGTGAATAAAAGATCATTTTAACTGATGTTTTAACTTAACTGCAAAATATACAATCAAAGAGCATGCATTTCTCTCTTTCTCTTGTCTCTTTCTCTTTCGTCTCTTTCTCTTTCGTCTCTTTCTCTTTCGTCTCTTTCGTTTCGTCTCTCTCTCTCTTGTCTCTCTCCCTCTCTCTTGTCTCTCTCTCTCTCTCTCTTGTCTCTCTCTCTCTCTCTTGTCTCTCTCTCTCTTGTCTCTCTCTCTCTCTCTCTTGTCTCTCTCTCTCTCTCTCTTGTCTCTCTCTCTCTCTCTCTTGTCTCTCTCTCTCTCTTGTCTCTCTCTCTTGTCTCTCTCTCTTGTCTCTCTCTCTCTCTTGTCTCTCTCTCTTGTCTCTCTCTTGTCTCTCTCTCTTGTCTCTCTCTTGTCTCTCTCTTGTCTCTCTCTCTCTTGTCTCTCTCTCTCTTGTCTCTCTCTCTCTCTTGTCTCTCTCTCTCTCTCTTGTGTGTCTCTTTCTCTTGTCTCTCTCTCTTTCTCTTGTCTCTCTCCCTTTCTCTTGTCTCTCTCCCTTTCTCTTGTCTCTCTCTCTTTCTCTTGTCTCTCTCTCTTTCTCTTGTCTCTCTCTCTTGTCTGTCTTTTTTCTCTCTTTCTCTCTCTCACTCTTGTCTGTCTTTTCTCTCTCTCACTCTTGTCTGTCTTTTCTCTCTCTCACTCTTGTCTGTCTTTTCTCTCTCTCACTCTTGTCTGTCTTTTCTCTCTCTCACTCTTGTCTGTCTTTTCTCTCTCTCACTCTTGTCTGTCTTTTCTCTCTCTCACTCTTGTCTGTCTTTTCTCTCTCTCACTCTTGTCTGTCTTTTCTCTCTCTCTCTCTTGTCTGTCTTTTCTCTCTCTCTCTCTTGTCTGTCTTTTCTCTCTCTCTCTCTTGTCTGTCTTTTCTCTCTCTCTCTCTTGTCTGTCTTTTCTCTCTCTCTCTCTTGTCTGTCTTTTCTCTCTCTCTCTCTTGTCTGTCTTTTCTCTCTCTCTCTCTTGTCTGTCTTTTCTCTCTCTCTCTCTTGTCTGTCTTTTCTCTCTCTCTCTCTTGTCTGTCTTTTCTCTCTCTCTCTTGTCTGTCTTTTCTCTCTCTCTCTCTTGTCTGTCTGTCTTTCACTCTCTCTCTCTTGTCTGTCTGTCTGTCTTTCACTCTCTCTCTCTTGTCTGTCTGTCTGTCTTTCACTCTCTCTCTCTTGTCTGTCTGTCTGTCTTTCACTCTCTCTCTCTTGTCTGTCTGTCTGTCTTTCACTCTCTCTCTCTTGTCTGTCTGTCTGTCTTTCACTCTCTCTCTCTTGTCTGTCTGTCTGTCTTTCACTCTCTCTCTCTCTCTTGTCTGTCTGTCTTTTTTCACTCTCTCTCTCTCTCTCTTTTGTCTGTCTTTTTTCTCTCTCTCTCTCTTGTCTGTCTGTCTTTTTTCACTCTCTCTCTCTCTCTCTCTTGTCTGTCTGTCTTTTTTCTCTCTCTCTTGTCTCTCTTTTCTGTCTGTCTTTTTTCTCTCTCTCTTGTCTCTCTTTTCTGTCTGTCTTTTTTCTCTTCTCACTCTGTCTTTTTTCTGTGTGTGTGTCTGCACTAACTGATGTATCCGTTTATGCCGGGTTTTTAACTTTTTAATTTTATAACCAAAATTAGAAGTTAAGAACATGAAGTTTTTTTTATTGTTTAAATCCAGGTTTATGATGATCGATATTGGTTAGGAAATAACTGGAACATCATAGAAAAAAAGACAATTGTCTCGCGTAAGATTAGAACTCACGATGAGAGAAAACATTGGAACTAAAAGCTTTATTCAAATGACCATCGATCAAACAAATTTTTTTAACCTACTTAAATGAGTTCGGTGTAGGTTTTTTTTTTTTACCTCTCCACATAGATCTAAAGTAAATAAACATAAATCAAAATTTTAAAATCTTTAAAGATAAAACATTTATCAAATTTTTTATCAATGTTTTTCTTTTTTTTACCATTTTGAATGAGCTTTAAGGTTAAAGAACTTCTGACTTGGATAAAGACATCTGATTGAAGATGGTGATTCCAAATCTGTGGTCAGTTTGGCTCTTAGATCAACTGTTTAACTGTGATGCTGCAACACACACGGAACTTTGTCATATAATGTGTGTTTATTTATTTGACATATAGGAATACAAAAGTTAAAACATTTTTTCCTGTGACCTTCAGTGCAAATATATATATATATATATATATATATATATATAAATTACAGAGGATCAGAACAACATCGGTACCGTCGGTTTCAAATCCAAACAAAGGGGACCTATAATTGGTCTCCTTTACCGGACTCACTTCAGCCTCTCCTTGGTTGCCTCCCCGGAAAATGGCGGCTTGTACGTTGTGACTTTTTGACGATATTTCGATCTTCTGTTATTTTTATTTTACTAATTCGGCGTTTCCACCCACAAATTCTGCCGATATTTGAGTCGTGTGCAAGTTAGGAGTTTTTATTCCTTGATCTGTGAATTTAAGTTGGTCATGATGACCTCCAATCGCCTTCTCTTCATCTCTGACGTCGGATAATTACAAATTAAAATCTAAAAATTAAAAAAAGAAATTCGCCAAAAAAGGAAAAAAAACAGAATTGTGAATTAATAATAGGTGTCAATATAATATATATATATATATTTATATATATATATATATATGAGAATGATACCCGTTCTAGAACTGGTAAAATTACCCCCCCCCCCCGAACAGTTTTGCACCACTTTTATGTTCTCTTACAGTGAATTAAAAGCAAGATATAATGCCACTAAACTTTGTCTAGAATTTTGATAAAAATCCATTACATTATTTTGATTGTAGAAAATGCCTAAAATTTAAGGCTTAAGCTTAAGAGGTCTTAAAGGAATAAATTGAAATTCAGGGAATCTTGTTTAATTGGTGGCTAATTACTATGGATCAAATTCAATGAAAATCTAAAATATTTGAATAGCTATTACAATTTTAAAAAATGGGAAGTATCGAAATTTTCTCGAAGAGCTTCCACCTCCACCCCTTCTTTGCATATTGCATAATACTAAACTAAATATAGCCTACGTTACACACCCTTATGTCTAATAGCTGTGTTCCAACATTCATAATGTTCGATTAATTAGTTTGGGAGTGAATCCTATACATATAAACATATACACGTAGCTAAGTTTATATAAATAGAAACATAATCATTTTTTTAAGCTTATATCCAGACTTGTCAAGTGCTGTGTGGTCCAATATAATTATTGTCTGTAATGTGCTAGAGGAACTTATCATAAAGCCTTAAATATTTCCTCTCTATGCTAAATACATTGAGCTCTCTAATCGGAAATATCTGAGTTATATTTATAACTATATAATTTGATATTAGACCGGCTGGAACCTGAAATCTCAAATCTTAAGCAATACTAATAACTACCTCATCCATTAATTAAATTAAAATTTGAAGAAAAACTGAAATATTCGAGATAGCAAATGTATTTGGTGATAATGTGTCGTCGTATTTTAGCTGTAATACCTCAATAATTAAAACATGAATAACCTGCTAAAACAAGAACATAAGTCAATCCTCCCCCACCTGACAATGTAAGGATGGGCCGGAATCATATCTGAGCCTTACTTGTCCATGTTGTATGAAGTATTCCTGAAGTTATGCCATGGAAACAAACGCCCATAACTAAAAAAATTAGGTCTAGAAGAGTGAGTACAAAGTGGACCTTGGGTTTATTTTCATCAACCTTGTAACTCTCGTTTCCCTTATTTTGTTCTTTAGTCCTCACATTCCATGAACGATGTTTCTGACAAAGGGGGAACAATTGCTGTTTTCTGGGCTGGAATCTATCCATCTAACACTTATCGTTGTCTGGTTTTTTACCTTGAAGTATTTTTTTTTTAACTCCTTGTATCAAGTAGCTTCATGCCTTGTCTGGAGCGATTTTCATTAAAAAATTGTTTCTCATCAGGCTGAAATTGTGCATGGTGTTATCAAAGTGCATCAGATCCATAGATTAAATTTTGGAAAAATTGGAAGTTGAAATTCAGTCGAAATGTCGACTGTGACCGAACTTTTCATGGTCAAAGACAAGTTTGGTGACGATTGGTCAAGCTTTCGGTACAGCTTGTTTGTCAGTATGTTCGTGTGTAGACGAACATACTGACTAACAAGCTCTACCGAAAACATAACCTCTTCATTAGTGGAGATACTAAAAATAATTTGTAATGCTAAGTCAAAGATACAGCATTTGTTTCTCATTTGTACAGATTATAAATGTTTGATATTTTCTAATCCGGCCTTTGGGCTAGGATTGTTCTGTCTCAAGAGGTAATCCTCCCAGGCATTACCTCCTTTCGGAGACTAAGGATGTATTGCTTGTCTTCTTTTTTTATTAGTGAGGGAGAGATTGGTTATCTCGTGAGGTACATTTTGAGGGGATGCTGACTGGCCCGACCTGGCTATTTTTGTAGCTGGACTAGTGTCCCTTTTGTGGGAGCAGAATCACTACTATAAACTAACCCTATGTCTAACCTTGCCGCTGTGGGGGCAGGGAACCAATGTTTTTGTTTAATCCCGCCTGACCAAGCCATGCTTATTGTGGGGGTGTAAACAGTAATTACACTGGATTGGCCTCATTTGATTACCGTCTACTTATCGTTCGTAATCCGACGTGAAGCTTTTATTCTCAGCTGAAAAGACCGAAACATTGGGTCATATCTTGATTATGACTCGGTTAGAATGAAAACACATACAGTTAAAGTTTAATGCTAAGACGAAGAAAGCAGGTTACTAACGTACCGCCTTTATTTAATCAACAAGAAAACAAAAGAAGCGCCCCGCCCCCCCCCCCCCCCCTAGGGGAAGTAAAAAAAATAAAAAAATTTTAAGTTGCATGCAAGGGTTTAGTATTTTCTGCTTCAAGCGCGACAACTCGTGTCTGAATACACTTAAAGGTTTGTTGTTGTTATTTTTTTTTGGGGGGGGGGGGTCTCGATGTGTCCACGTGTCCGAGAGGTTTTGTCTGTTGGTCCTTATTCCCTCGTCTCCTGAAGGAGGCATTTATATACAAGGTCGGTTTTTAATGTGGGGAAAATTCGACTCCTCAAAATGGGGCATTCTGGATTGAGACAAAAATTAAAATTTTCCTCCTAGAACAAAAAAGATGAAGTTTAGAATCAGAACAGATACTACACTTTGCTCCTAGTTGGTCAGTTTGTGAAGATTGGTACTTGTGTAGAATACAATCAAGTATTTAACGGAGATTCCCGAGTTTTGACGAGAAATTTCGGACTTGACCGAGATATCCAGACGATAAATTGAAACATCACCCATCTTCTATTTCGTCAACATCGCTTCCTACTACTTATTTGCCTTCTAATATTTCGTAAATATGCTTAATTCTAATTTATAAGCAGTCATTTGCAGTCTTCTTGCCTCACCAAAAAAAGCATCGGAACCCTACCACTAACTTTAAGCTAATGTTTACCTACGATGTCAATGAATACCTGTCGAGTCGTCCTGTGAAGTAATCATAGTTTTCAACTTTTTCATATTACCGTTCCATTATCCTACTGAAAATCTCACTAATCCTTATCCTCGGGTGGCTTTTGACCTTGGTAAATGGTGAACCGTTTATATATATCATGGACGGCGGCACCGGCGGGGCAGAGGGGAGCGCAAGCCCCCCCCCCCCCCCACACACACACACTTTTTGACTTGCCCCCGCCCCACTTTACGGTCATCAATAATGAAGTTATATATGCATGTGTTTAAACGCCCATCCCCCACTTTTTAGGAGATCCCCCCCCCCACACACACACACACACTTTTATAACTGTGCCGCCGGTCCTGTATATATATAAGTCCGGATGGCAACAGTAAAAAAATAATAATAAATATAAAAATTTAAAAAAATTATCTATTTATCGATCTCCGGTCTCCATTT
Source organism: Sepiola atlantica (assembly GCA_963556195.1). NCBI lineage: Eukaryota > Metazoa > Mollusca > Cephalopoda > Sepiida > Sepiolidae > Sepiola > Sepiola atlantica. The sequence continues at coordinate 73,468,179 of OY744524.1, read as the reverse complement.
GCAGCCCATCCCCTCCCCTCTCAAAAATGGTAAAATAAAAAAATTCCCTTTTCCTGGGCAATCAAGAAAAAATACACAAAATTGTTTCCAAAATAAAGTTGTTTGTCGAGTATTTGGTTAGCTACATACGTCAAAATTCTGGAATCTAAAGTAAGGTACGTGCAAAATCAATGGCCGATTCCCAAAATGTAAAAACATTTTGACTCCCCCTTCACTTAAAAATTCATTAAAATTCAGGAAATCAACCAATTTTAATGAAATTTTCAATATTTATTAATCAACAATCACTGAAACCATTATTTTTTCTTTTTTAAATCTTAGTGAAAATGTATTTTTTTAAAACAAAATACACTTTTACTAAAGTTATATTTTTATATATTAATAAAAATAAAGGCATTAATTTTTTTTTGTTTTTCATGAAAATAAAGCATTGTAGATATTAACAATTTAAAAAAAATTTTTTAATATTTTTTATATATTACGAAAAAGGACCCTAAATACCGTGTTAACAAAATCCCTATAACTCGAAGAAAAATTAATTTTTTGAATTAGCGATATTATTATTGAATAAAGCATTGTTTAATCAATATTTTCACCAAAAAAATAATATAATTGCAAAAAATATTTCATGTAATTTTAATGATTAGAGTTTTTGGAAAAATAAAAAATGCGACATAATTATATTTCCTGTTCATACATGAACGTGGCATCATCAGCGCAAGAAATTTTTTTTATAATCTTGAAAATAGACCAAAAATTGACGAATTTGAGACCCAGGAACTTAACTAAAAAAAAAGAATTTTTTAAATTGGATAAGTTCTACTAACGATTCACTTTGATTGGTATGGTAGCCCCGTTCTGTAATAACCAGGTGGGATTAGCCTTCCAACAACCACTCACTTATACACCGCACTCAAATTTTTTTTTTTTTTTTTTTTTTTTTAAGAGATTCAACAATTTCGTTAATTTCACAATTCATCGTCAATTATTTGGAAAGATTTGTATTTGTTTTGTCTTTTTTTTTTCATTAATAAATATTTAAGTTAAAAACAATTATTTATTAATAAATAAAGAGAATTCAAACATGGCATTTTCTTTCAAAATTGAATTCTGTTTATCAAATGTTTTAACTTTTTTTTTTTTTTTCAATGAATAAATTGTCAGTGTAGTCATTGACTTTAATTTACTTTTACACACTTAAAATAAAAAAATACACTTCATTTTAAAAAGAATCAATGTAATCTATCCTTACGACATGTCGTTAAGAATAAATCGAGTAACTAAAGTTTTAAATCATGTAAAAGAAATTGACGCAGTTCGTAACGTAAAAATTGTTAACATTTAAAAAGTTTCAGATTCTAAGGAAACACATTGGTAAACAGACGTCATCAATAATTTCAGAGTATTACTAAATAAAAAAACTAATACCAAGTTAAATATGAAATTTTTTAGATCTTAATTGCGTACACTCACAAATAGTTTAATTAAATAAGCATTTCCTTTTTTATTATAACAAAATAAGGGTACTTAAATTTATTTATAACCTTAAAAAAAAGAATAAAGAAATTAATGGATAATAACTTTTCAACTTCTATAAACTATTACAAAACCATGTTTATATGTAAAGTTAAAAATGATAAATTATGACATTTTTGTCTTCCATATATTTTGCATAGCGATAGTCAATTGGTAAGCAGTCTTTTTCCGATTAACTGCTACCGATTTTACTAATTTATGACTTTTGAATGGATAATTTCGCTAAATTTTTAGTAAAACGTGGGAATTCTTTTTTTTATTCAGTGTCTAATGACTTTTGAATGGATAATTATCTTTGAAATAGTTCCCACAAACTTATATTTATCTTTCAAGGGATTTTTACAAGTAATTTTTTCAAAGTTCAAAATTAACTGAATTTTTCGTTTTTTTGGCGCGTCATTACATATTTCATTATAATTTATTTTTCACACGTAAATATGCAGTTTTTTTTCGTTTAGAGATTAAGTTTAGACTTTTATCTTTCAAACACAATCAAAGTTTACACGGAAACTAATTAAATAATTAATGATAAGTGCTTTTTAATGCGCATAGTCCGTACAAGAGACCGCCATTTTTGCATGTACCTATAAAGTACTGAAATTCTTTGGATGTCTATTCTGCATTAGCACCTTTTGAAATAGCACTTTTATTGCTAAGCGCAGATTGATTATTCCAGTGATCATAGGAGTTACCAGGCTCCTAAAAAAAGAATTTAAAAAACTACCTGGCGAATATACCCGGTAAACCAAGTGCAAGAGAGATCCGAACCGTTGCTTAGAGGGGCGGTTAGAATCGTAAAAAGATCTCTGTTGGAGTCTCTAAAATAGCGGATGGATGTCTGGCATCCGGTAAAATGCCCCATACTCAACAAAAAGATAAGAAAATTGAAGAAAAAAGTAGATTGAATGGATGCATCTTATTTTGAATGCGTCCAAACATCTTTATGAAAAGCTTTTTCCGTCCGTCCGTCTGTCTGTCACACTTAAGTTTGAAATAGGATTTCCATCGCTAAACGCGCAGATTGAATGGACGCATCTTAAAAATATGTCCTTATTTCTGTCTCTTAATTGTGTGTGTGTGTGTCGTATACACTGAAGGAAACAGCCGAAAATTCTGGTCTTTAAAAAAAATATTTTTTAAAGACAGTTTGTATTCCTATACGTCAACAAATAAATATGTATATAATATTTATAAATAAATATTAAATTATATTTACCTACAGACGTCATTTCGAGCTTTTTGCTTTCATCGGTGTAGGGAAGTGATAATTTAAGACGATCATAAGGCGCGAACCCGGTTCACAGAGCCACCTTTGAATCCTCACGACCAGAAGAAAATAACCACGTGATACGGAGAAGTTAAGTTATATTCATGCCAATTCCAGCGTAAACATCAAGACAGACAAGAGAACTCAACGAACTTACTCGGAGTCTTGCTTTGTAGCTAAGTGAATGTCTATTTTAAATATCTCCTCACAGTGTTCATCTTTAATTTTCTTAATAAATAAATAAGCTATATATATATATATATATATATATATATATATATATATATATATATATATATATTAATTGCCCCCCCCCCTGTTTTTATTTCGGGACGCTGATGATTCCTTATGGACTATAGACGATTTTTTTTTTTTTTTTAAAGCCAGTCCATATGGATGAAACCACGGTACGACTCTGAAATATGTAACGTATAGTTTTTAAATAAATTATCTGTATTTAGCTCTCACTTTTTTGCGATCGAGCACTTTATTGATTTATTTTCAATATAACCTCACACACATATATATATATATATATATATATAAATAAAGCTTCTTTTTTTTTTTTTGTCTGTACTATTTTTAAGTCGATTCCTAATTGTCTTGGCTCAATTGTGATGTAAGTTTGCTTCCTGTTCCTCTTTTATCTTTTACTCACGGTGTCAATTTGTCCTTTTCTTCAATCATGTGCACTCGCTTTGTACCGAGTCACCTTTCTAAACTGCCTCGAACTGCCGCATCATTTAGCCTAATTGTATGCCGTCAGATCCGACCCCCTCCGCTACGCACGCACGCATGCATTCACACTCTCACATGAACACAACACTATGCAGTGATATCAAAGAAGATTGTCTTTGCTTTCTTGCCATTCATCATTATTGTCAGGCTTCCTTTTTTTTCTGCCTCCCAATTGATTCATCCATCCAATTATATCTTCAGTGTTAATCAGACCGTTAAAAATGCTGGTGCCATTTTCAGATTATTATAAACATAATTAGTATTATTATAATTAGTATTATACCGTAATTAATTACAAATGAAAGGGTAGAGACGTCTTCTCACGGCTTTAAAATATGAAGCTAAGCGTCATTAAAATTGTGGATGTTTTTAAATTTATTTTTTGTCTGGTTAATAGCCGAGAAATCGAAAACAAACAATATACAACAATAAACAATATACAACAATAAATAACTTTTACTAAACGTAAGAAAATTAGAATTTTTTTTTATCGTCCTGCATAGTTGTAAAGTTCTGAAACTAAGATTTATTATCTCTGAATATATTATCGTTATTTTTTATTTAAGCCAAACAGGCATAAATCAAAGATGGCGGTCGATTTTGTTTGGAAATGGTCACTAATTTCATACTTAAAAGATAGTAAAAAAGGGGGTACCCCATCACTAACACTAAGTTCGGAGGAGTTTCCAATCGAACTTGGAATTAGTGGTAAGGTAAGCCATTTTTGTTTTAACTATTTTTTTAAGTAATGAAACGCCAACAACAAGAATTGGTCGGCCATATTGGATTCTGAGTGTATTCAAAAAACAATATCGACAAAATCTTATATTCAAATAAAAAACATTTAAACAGTTTCAGAAAATTAAAACAATGCAGGTAGGTAGAAAAGTAACGTTGATTGCGTTTGGTAACAGTTATATTATCCCCCTCATTATAGACGCTGTTAACTATACATTGTGAGTGTGTCTCTAAATTTGTCATCTGATGGTTTGAGAAGAGTAAATTGTCTCTCCAGGTCTCTGCACATGTGTCGTCATTTAAATTGCATCTTCCACTCTATAATAAAGAGATGTGGGTGTATGTATATATATATATATATATATATATATATATATATATATATATATATATATATATATATCTGTATCGTCACAAGTCTGCCTGATTAATAAGGGAATGGAGAACGCAAATCTATTTCTATGAGACGTTTTCTTTAATTTTTTTATGGAAATCGCTCCAGACAAGACATGGAGCCACTTGATGTAAGGAGCTAAAAAAAGACTACTTCAGGGTAAAAAATTAGCCAACGATAATTGTTAGATGGATAGATTCCGACCCAGAAAACAGCAATTCTTCCTCCTTTGTCAGAAACATCGCTCATGGAATGTGAAGACTAAAGGACAAAATAAGGGAGGCAAAAGTAAACCTGCTTTTTATACCGATTTCTACGTTTTCTTTCTTTTTTCTTTTAAAATTTTCCAGCTTCAGACATTCTCTTATTTCTGTCTATGGAAGAGACGATTGTTTTCTTTCAATTTCATTTAACCATTTCACTTCTAACGTCTTCGATGCTAATAAGTGCGGTATCATACACAATACCACGGGAATGCTTCCCTGCTGACTACAATATAGTCGTCTCAAAGTCCAATGTCAACAAATACTTGTCTAGCCGTCCTTAAGTAATCAAATTTTCCTCTTTCTACCCATTGTTTCTAATCCATCATCCAATTGACAATCTCATTAACTCATATCCTCAAGTGACTTTTGGCCTTGGTAAAGTACACTCTTGATTCCTTGTAATATTCATCTCTGTCTGTGTAAGCAAGAAGCTTGTTAGATTTTTGTTTACAACAAACATTTTTCTAGGCGTTTATGACATCATGAAGCTCAAACTGATTTTGATTGGTTAATATTTTATTGGCATGAAAATGTCAACCAATCATGTTCTGTTTTGAGAGGTCCTTCGGTCGTCTGGCTTGCTTCAGTTTGAAATAGAATGTTAATTGGTAAACAGATTGAATGTGTGCATTGTTCTTGCAGCCATATTATTTGAAGAATAAAATTACCTAAATATTTTACAAAACTAAAAAATATAAAATTTTATTAATCATGAATGTCTTACCAAAAATATGCCTTTACTATTACTTTTTATAAGCTATTCTATTTTATTTTTTCTCAGATTTTTGTGAATATGCAGAATAATCGGATTACGTAGGAAGATTTTTCAATTTTAAGGTAAGTTACAAAGGAACCTTCTTTTTTTTATTATTTTATTTAAAAAAAAATTTTTTTTAAATAACACATCACTGAATGAGTCCCAGGCCTAACTAATAAAACAACAACATTTAGGCAAAATTCGACTTTATTCATCAGCATAGTCTCCTAGGGTGATACACTGATTCCAACTGGTGCTACCAGATCACGCTGTCTGAAAATACCGGCTTCCTGACCTTGACTTGACTTGACTTGGTCCCTTAACCCCCTCCTGGGTCGTAGGGGCGCTGCACCAATGAACTCCACACCAGCTGTCTCCACTTCTGACGGTCATGGGCAATGGACTGGGTTGTAGCGAAGTTGTAGCCCGTCCACTCTTTGATGTTGTCCGTCCATCTTTTGTGTTGTCTACCTCTCCTTCTCTTGCCTTGCACTGCTCCCTGCAGGATGGTTTTGGAGAGACCACTGCCCCTTGTCACGTGACCATACCATCCAAGCTTTCTTTTTCTTACAGTTGTCAGCAAATCTTCGTAGTTGTTCAGATTTGCGTTGATGAGCGCGCGAACTTCTTCGTTTGTGACACGGTCTGAGTACGAGATGCCAAGCACTCTTCTGTAGCATCTCATTTCTACCGTTTGGATTTTTCTTTGGAGCTCGGCTGTCAAGGTCCATGACTCGCATGCATACAAAAAGATGGATAATACTAGTGTATGCAGCAGCTTCAGTTTGCAACGGAGACTAATGTTTCCGTCTTTCCAGATTGATTTCAGTTTTGCAAGTGCTGCTGCCGTTTGTGCTGCTCTTGCCAGGATTTCAGTCTTGGATCCTTTGTTGCTGAGTATAGCGCCAAGGTATTTGAACTGGTTTACGGTTTCCAGTTCTTGGCCGTTGGCTGTTATCGTTGTTGATAATGGTTGTCCACTATTCGTCATCAGCTTCGTTTTTTCAGCATTGATCTCCATTCCGTACCTCGTTGATGTTCTGTCGAGGCGGCTCACTAGATTAGAAAGTTCTGTTTGATTTCCGGCAAGTCCGTCAATGTCATCGGCGAATCTGAGGTTTGTGATGGTTCGTCCACCAATACTGACTGTGCCCACGTGATCATCAAGGGCATCTGACATGATTCGTTCAAGGAGGATGTTGAAGAGTGTTGGCGACAACAGACAGCCCTGACGAACACCAACCGCAGTGTGAAACCAATCCCCCACTGAACCCTGAACGAGAACTGCACTTGTGGCTTTAGTATACAACTCCTGTATTATTTTGATCATTTTTTGACCCATGTTGTATTTCTTCATTGTTGACCACAGTGCGTCATGCCAGACCCTGTCGAAGGCTTTCCTGAAATCAACAAATACATGATATAATTCTTGTTGTTCTTGTCTGTACTTCTCGCTCAGAACTCGTAGATTGAAGATTTGTTCTGTGGTGCTTCTACCCCTACGGAATCCAGCTTGTTCTTCAGCGATGATCTCTTCTGCTTGTGGTCTAAGTCTGTTCAAAATGACCCTCAGCATTACCTTGCTGGCATGGCTGATAAGACTAATGGTCCTGTAATTTTGACACAGCTGTAGGTTACCTTTCTTGGGAAGCGTGATGATGAGTGACTGTGTCCAAGTTGACGGCCACTCTCCAGTCTGCCAGATTTTGTTGCAGATTTGTGTTAGGATATCGGTTACTGTTGTTCCTCCCTTCTTAATCATTTCGGCTGGGATGTTGTCTACTCCTGCTGCTTTTCCCGTTTTCAACGATTTAATAGCATGTACTACTTCTTCCCGTAGGATTGGGTGGTCATCACTGTTCGTTGACTCCTGACTGGTTAGAACACTGATATCACCGTTGTTCTGGTGGTTGTACAGCTTTGAGCAGTATTCTGTCCACCTGTTCAGGATGCATTGATTTTCTGTTAGGCATCGGCCCTCTTTGTCGTGGATAGTGTTGGCTCTTGATGGTTTCTGCTTCGTCAGGTCTTTCACTATTTGGAAAGTCTTCTTGCTATTGTTGTTGTTGTTTAGGTTCTCTTCGACTGAAACGCATTGTTTGTTTATCCAGTCTTCCTTTGCCTCTCTCATTCCTTTCCGGATTTGCTTTCTGTATGCTATCACTCCTTCTTCAGAGTTCTTGGTTTTCTTGAGCTCTCTCCTAGAGTCGCACATATCGAGGATTTCGTCTGTGACCCATGGTTGAGTTTTCCGGCGCTGTTTCCCCAAGACTTCGTTCGCTGTTTCGGTCATCACTTTGTTGAATTTGGTGGTCAGTGCTTGCGTATCTTCAAGCTTGAGGAGAGCAGCAAATTTACCGCCAATTGTTGCTTGAAAGGTTTTGAGTATGTCGGGATCTTTCAGTCTGTCTAAATTGAACTTTAATCTAGTGTTCTTTGGCCTATTGAGCTTCTTTAGTCGTACCTTGAAGTTCAGTATAACTAGGTCATGATCACTTCCCATATCCGCTCCTGGAAATGCTCTTGACCTGGCTCTGTTGATTCCCGATCTGAACCGTCTCTGTACCATGATATAATCAAGCTTGTGATGTGATCCGTTGGGGGCATCCTGACCTAAAATGCACCAAACATTGATTTTATTGTGTTTTTCCTTTCCTTTTGCAAAACTCAATCATGTTCTGCAAAAACAAGAGGAACAATTTTCCTCTACAAAACAACCAAACCAAACAACATGAATAAATATTTGAAGATATAAGGAACTTGAAGCATTAAGACTTACCAAAATTACCGGATTCGGCATTAAATAACCCGAAAAGGGTTGATATGCCATAAAACAAAACAAAACAACCAAACCACTGATTCCAACGCTTCTCTAACAAGTCAATTCCTTTTTGTAGAACGATTTGTCTTTGGCCTCAGTTTTAGATAGATGACTTTTTCATTGGAACCAAATTTTTCTCCGGGACAACTGCTGAATTTGGGCGCCGCGAGTGTTCAGCATCAGGTGTGTCTGTACGATCGCATTTAAAATCAGCATACCACCTCTTAACCATTGTTTCCAACAGATCAGTCTGAATAACACTTATCGAACCATTGATTTGCTTGAACAGTATTTTTCCCCATCAGAAAGCAATGCTTTATCAACACAGGAAATTCAGATTTTTTTCATTGTTTTGAAAATTTGCAACCGTAGCTTCACTTAAATAACTAATTTGTAAACTAATACTCCAATTCGACTCAAATTTTGACACTTACCATTTGAAGGTTAGTACTTTATAAAAAAATCATGGATTTTTTAAATTTTTTATTAGGCTCGGAACATTTTGAGTTATGTTAGTCTAAAATGTTATTCTTTAAATAGTTTAATGTCATATGCTGTATGTTTCATCGATGTAACTAAACTTTTGATAGAAAACGATTACTACAAATAAGAATTTTCATAATTTTAGACTTGCAGATAAATTAAAGACCAAGATTACAGGCTTGTGGAACTCTCTTTCTGATGACTTTTCCTCCTACCTATAGCCTTGGTCTTTTCAAGACTAAGGCTAATAGGCATGTCCTGTCTTTGCAATGATCATATTTCGTTCTTATTAACTCTTAACATCAAGAGGCTTTTTGCCTTGTCTGAAGCGATTTCAATAAAAAAATAAATTGCAAACTGTTTTGTTTTTTTTTCTACAAAAATTTTATTCTATGCTTAATATTTAAAAATTATTATTACATATCACAAGTTACAATTTTAATTGTTTTAAATTTTTAATTCTAAAATAGAATTTATAACTAAAAGAAAATGGTTAAATGATAAACAATAATAACTGCCCTCCGGAGTGGATATTTCATAACAAAATCAGATTGACAGTCTTGGACATGGTGTACTGGTGTGACCTCATTCTCTATCGGTCTGAGGTATGGTCTTGTGCAGTTCTAGGAGGTTCACCCTCCCAGGCTTTATTTTCTCAGCCTTTGAGAAGGGGTTAGTTTATTACTAATCGTCTGAGGCACCGCTACCAGGAAATGTCGACGGAGCTGCCCAAGCATTTTTTGGTCAGCCAGAGTGCTCTTCCTCTAGGGCGCTGGCTTTTCAAATCCCACTTTCCCGAGCTTATGTCTAATCCCGCCATGGGAAGGAGATAATCCAGAAACTTTTCTTCATCACTTATGCTCTTTCGTATAATTACATACACTCTCATATACAGCCGCTTGTGTCGATAGGGTGTATAATTCAAGGGAGATAACTACGTTAGACTAAGCAGATATTGAAGAGACAATCTGGGATGCTGAAAATGTACGCAACCTGTAAGACGGAAGAATACGTAAATGTATTGGTCGAACTTAGTCTTTAATAACGGTTAAACATTTTTTTTTTTTTTTTTAATAAATACGTTAATTATTTTTAAACATATCTTACACTTTATCAATTCCATCATCATCGTCTAGTCTCGATCTAAGTTTTCCTGTATTTCGACTAGATATTATTTTTTAAGGCAGTTTTACAGCTGGATGCCTATTCTTCACCAACTTAAACACTTTTGGCAGTCAAAAACCTCCACCATTCCCATTTAACTAAGGCTGATGTCGTTTACACTTGTGTGTGCCAATATCACATATTACCTTGAGTTGCCACATACACTATTGTCATCCATGTTGTGACAGGCCATCCAAAGATAGCATTTGCCACATGCTCTGTGGCCTTGGATTGGTGAGTGTCGGGACGTGTCCATATATCGGTTGGCTGTACACACTGCACCTCTAGGGCTCCAATCTACGCCTTGTTTTAAGTTAATTCAACTTGACACAATAGACGCAATTCTGTTTCGCAATATTGTTTTATTTCCTGGACAAATATTTAGCATTTGTGTTCAGATGTTCTTTTGGTTTACAGCAAGTTGCGATTTATATCTAAATTGCAAGTGAAAAAGCAAATTGACTTCTGTTTTGTCTTTAGAGTCACATTGAAAAGATAAATTTGTATCGATATTACCAAAATGTTAATGCTTATCTGTATGAATAAGAGATCTTGTTTCATGTTTACAACAAAGTTATGAAGGAAATGTTTATTCTAAAGTAATATTTCAAATAACGAATTTTACGATCCAGCAAAGCCAGCTTACATATATATATATATATATATATATAATATATATATATATATATTTATCAGTTTCACAGTAGATCCGATCGTCAGAAGTGTGCTTTTATCCTAGGGAGTTGTTCAGCGATGCTTGTTCACATTACATTGAAATTTCTGCATGTTTGTACAATCAGGCAAACAGTGAGGGTATTACAAAGGTTTGACGAAAGGGGGTTACTGGAGTAGAAAGCCTACCGGCATCTGGGGATCTCTACAGTTAAGGGGTGTAATTTCACTGCTTTTGGGGGGATATTTACGTTGAGGGGGCAGAAGTGCAACAATTTCGTCAGAGCACATTCTATTGAAGTATTTGCTTTACAAGCACAGTGATGGGGCTGGAGCTTGGTAGACAGTGTTGAACCTGTTAGGGTAGACTCTTTTTTGTACTCGGTCCAAGAGGGAATGACTAGTGGTTTGTGTACTAGTCCAGATGTGGCAACATCACATATTATTTATCAGATTTCATCATATTTGTTTTTAATGTTTATGATAATTTTTTTTTTGTTTTTTTAACACAAGAAAATCTACTGTAATGAATCTGGTCAATCATTTTTAATTACATTGTTCTTTGTTTGACTTTAATGTCTTCTCTCTAAAACTGATGAGTACAATGGAAGACATTTGGCCACTTCCTGTTTTTATTTACAACCCAGTTTTTTCTTCATGTGTTCTGGCTGCTTCCTTCCTAAAAAGAAAAGGCAATAAATGTCCTTTTAAAAATGACCACGGGCTAATATTATGACTGGTACCTGTTTGACCTCACCCACACACCCATACCACTCCCTTCTTTCCCCACTCCCTATCTCCCTCTAGCTCTCCCTGTCTACCTCTCATATCTCTACATACAACTGACTTTTATTTATTCCCCTTCAATTTCCTAGATACCTCAGTAAAGTATTATGGTGGGGGGGGGGGGGGTTCTGCTGATAACCCACATCCTGTCTTTAGGCTATTCTTTTACAGACCCTAAAAAAGTTTATTGACTCTGATAAATCAGTTTCCTTCCTCCTGTCTGTGACTGCCACATTCAGTCTTCCAGTTTTATTATGAAAAACTAAGAAACATCTGACTAAAATATATCAAATTCGCATTTTGTTTTTGTATTATAGAATAAATTGTTCTATCTTATTCGTTTTATACATCTGTTTCCTGCATTGAAATAGTTTATCAGTGATGTTATGAAAGTTTGTCTTTACAACATCCAACCTTTTCGTCCACGAACCCAACCAGGAGTGATTATATCTAAACTAGTATCTTGGCTGAGGTCATTTTTTGTTTGGTGTGTCTGATGGCAAATCAATCGTTTTGGGATTATTTAATGCCAAAATGCAATACCTATTGTAACCGATTCATTGAACACAAGTTGTTCTTTTTACCGATAACTGGTCAGATTCATACATTTTCCCACTGTATTAATTGCGTACATCATCTTTACTAAAAATACATTTGAAAAAAAAAAAAAAATTTCAAAAGTAACTAATTAAAATAATCTAGCAGTAGCGATTACGATATCTCATTTACCAATGGAGATTTGGTATCTGTCTGAAGCCGAAACTCTATTACTTCTACATAAATAAGACCTTTCTTTTTTTACTTTTTAACAAATTTTGGCGTCCAAATTTAAATCCTTATTAAACTAGCTGAGGTTTGTCTTAAAACACATATCTATTAAATAACTAGTGTACACTCTGTCAACAAGGACGCGGAAAAAAATTATGCTTTTCCAGTGTTTTCACTAATGTTCATATAAAATCATAAGATGACATCAGTAATTTAATTTTTTCATAAATTATTTTTTCTTATGACCTAAGTGGTGATATCAATCGTTGAATTTTTTTTTTCTTTTTTTTTTTTTTTTTTTTCTTTTTTTTTTAAGTGAAGGATTTCTTTCCAAATTCATTTTAGACGGTGAGGGTTGTCTGGCTTGCTGTTTGCTCTTTTTGTTTCTCCTCAGTACTTGAAATAGTTTTTGTTCTATGTGTTTTGTACTAGCTAACTTTTGTCATGGGATGAGACATTTGTTTTGTTTTTTTTTGTTTTTTTAAGGAATAACCAATCAAAATGCCCTAAAAGGAAATCTAGGCTGAAGAATGTGCCGTATTTAGGTTGAAAATGTAAAATAGCTAAAAAAAAACAATGGCAATAGCAGAAAAAATGAAATAATAATAATAATACTGTTAGGAAGAAATAATATCCTATGAAGAATACTTCCTGGTGAATAATGGATGCAGTAGTAGTAGATCTGAGTGTTAGAGTAAAAATTCCTCCTCCGACTTGGATAAATAACTATTAAAAGCTATGTAGCCAGAAGGAAATGTAGAAATTATTGAAAGCAACAAAATGGATGCATTTTTTCTGAAAACACTCAAAAATTGGCCCTAATCATGGCCGTAGTAGAATTCTATATACTGCAAGTGTTTATAGAGCTATAATGGACAATGAAATAAGGGAACAAAATCACTTTACTTTATTATAAAGACAGGAAAGCAAATCTTTTAAGTTAGAAACTTTATAAATAACTTATAGAAATTTGAAAGAAAAGTTAAAATAAAATTTTTAAGATGATTTAAAAACAAAAACTCCAGACTTAATTTATGTTATTGCTACTCATACCATCAGATGGTAACTTTGAACCTATCGATAATATATTTTAATTCCAAATTAGAACAATCTTTTTTTCTTTTTTTTTCTTTTTTTTTTTTTTTTTTTTTTTTCAACACAAAAAAAGGCATATTGCAACTGAAGCTTAGTATGGGGTTACTGTGATAGGGGCCAGATTTATAGAGAGACAACGTGGGGAGTTGGGCAACAATGTTTGTTCACATTACAATTAAATTTCTGCATGTTGGTACAGTCATGGGAAAACTGGAATCAAGGAGGGAATTCCAAAGGCGACAAGTCCGAAGAAAGAAGCTATCAAAGTAGATCTTCCGACATATAGGGACTAGTGAAGGGGTGTGATTTAACAGCTAGTCGGGTGGTTCGGGGTATTTTCGTTGTAGGGATATAAGTGCAGTTAGTTCATCGGAGCACATTCTGTGGAAGTACTTATAAAACAAGCACAGAGATGAAACTCTGTGGTGATGCAACAGGGGTTGGAGCTTGGCAAACAGCGCGGGACCTATTAGGTTAGAAATTGTTTTTTGCACCCTGTCCGAGAGAGAAAGGCTAGTGGTTGGTGCACCAGACCAGATGTGACCGCAGTACTTCAGGCGCGGGCGAATGATGGCTGTGTAGAGATATAGCATAAAAAGGATGGCTGAATTAAGATGGAAAAACGTTAAGACTCCTGTATATTTGTAGAGGAAATGAACATTGCTCTTACTTAATTTTTACCGTCTATCATTGGTGAATAGTATTAATCTTCGCATTCAAGTGTGTGGGTGGGGGGCTTTTTAGTCATGTTCCACATTCCATTAAACTTATCTTTAACTAACGCAGTACAAACATTTCATTAACTCTATTTGCCCAGTATATTTAGAGTTAAGTCCCTTGAACCATATTCAAGTTATCTCCCCTGAATTATACTGCCAACAAGTACGAATGAACTCAATTTTTTAGAACAAAAAGAAACTCACATGTATAATGCGAAATTCAAAATCAAGACAATCTCTTTCTGATGTGGACTTTGGGCTGGGTGGACATGTTCTACTTAACTCACAATTCTGAGGCGTTTAAAGTCAGATGTCCTATTTACAGGTTGCAACTATCATTCAGATATTCAGCCATGTTCCTTTTAGGAATAGTATAGCTCATTTAGGCATAGTATGGCTCTTTTAGGCATAGTATGGCTCTTTTTCTAATGGTTGCATCTTTCATATTGAGAATAATTCTCAGACAATACAAAGTAAGTTGTATTTACTTTAAATAACTGTTGTGGGCTTAAAAGGCTGTAAAGAAATAACACGATGTGTTAGCTTCTTCTCAAGAACTGCAGGCTTGTGGAACTCTCTTCTTGCTGGCTGTTTTCTTCCTACCTATAGCCTTGGTCTTTTCAAGACTAAGACCAATAGGCATCTCCTGTTTTTGCGATAATCATCTTTTTGTTCTTGTTAGCTTCTTACATCAAGTGGCTTCATACCTTGTCTGGAACGATTTCCATGAAAAAGAAAAACAGAAAGTAATTAAGAAATTGTATTGACAGAAGCGGCTTCCTCACTTTGCGCTTCTGATTGTTCTAGCCAACTCTATTCATAATCAGGAAGAGTCCATTCAGTGACGGAATAGGGTAGATCACCATAACAGTAAGCCATGCATAATATACGGCGTAATCATGTTGACAGACCGGTTATCACGAGATCATGGAAGTTAAGCGACATTGAGCCTGGCGCTGTATGTGGAAAGATAGCGAAACCTCCCTGAAAAAAAAAATACAGCCCTGAAGATGCCTCAGTATAACCTGCTAATCTACACGTGTTGACACAACAGAACCTGCCCCCTCAGTGGAAGTTCTGTTCTCAATCATGTGACGAACCTCCCCAGAGAGAGTATACAATTTGTTTTTTTACAACCAATGCTTTCTCTGATTTATTTACCCTGGCAATCCATGTTTATTTCGATTATGTGTAAGAAGTTTCAATGTGGGCTTTTTCCTTGATAATTATGTCTGTAATTTTCACCTCTGTATCATTTTGTATTATGTCGCTCTTCTGTTGCCTTTGAGAAGTAAATGTAATAAATATATGTAAATGTAACCGTTTCTCTATCATTGTTTTTTTTTGTTTTTTTTATCAGTTATGGCTCTCAAGAGGCCTTCTTCCTAGGCATTACCTCAACAGGTCTATTGCTTATTGTGCTCTCACTTTTGAGAGCATGCAAAGGGAACTCTGTCTATTTTTGCAACTGACCCTGAGTACCATTAAGGTACTGGACATGTACACATGCATTAAAGACGATCTTGCCTCACCTCTTGTCCTCGTGGTGAGGTAGGTAAAATACGTTCTCGATATTAACTTCATTACTCGATATTCTTTTATTTTCTCATCCCATGCTGGAAACAAAACTGATTCTTACTTCAATTTCTACTGCAAAAGCCTTTCTTCAATTTAGCTGCTGAACTTGGTTCTTTTTTGTAGACTTTTAGTATTTTCTTTATTCTCCTGGATAACTTGTATGAAAAGGAACCATTGATTTAACCGGCTTCCCTTTTCTTTTCTTTTCTTTTCTTTGTTTTGTTTTTTCGGTTTATTTTCCCTTTTAAGCAAACAGTGCACTACAGCAGTGTCTCTTAGATCTGTATTTTCGAATATTGTCAATTAAACAAGATATCACAAACCAGCCTAATTTACAGTGCGAAAATGGGTAAATATAGTGAAATTTCCTTCAATTTCAATTTGCGATATCTCATTTACTTTGGGGTTTATTTTGATAACATATGGATGCAAACAAAATTTAATCTTTTCTCTTTATAAATGTACAATTTTTTCTCTTGTGTCAGGCATAGTTTTTATTTTTTATCCGAGGTTACTTCAAGTTAAGTTACTATTTTTGACGACGGTCGATTTATTTTTTACTGTTTTCAAATTTGGTGTGCGTGATATTGTATATCTATGCATATAAAGATAGTCCCGCCTTAAAGAGAAATGACTACTCATCAATATGGTGGGCTTAATATAGGGTTTTAAGTTATCTTTCACAAAAATAAGACCAAGGTAAAAACTTTAATGAATTCAATTTTTGCTGTATTGTCTTTCCGTCTATTTTTACATCATCCAAATCTGATTTTTTTTTTTTGTTGATTTATTATTAAAAGAAAAATTTAGTTTTATCTCTACTTTCCTATTAATCACATTATGAAGATTCAATGTGTTAGCTATTGAAATTGATCTTATCTGAACAGTCAAAGTTGAACCTCCATGTCATTTTTGCATGTTTTTCAGCTAACTACAACCGTCATTTTCAAGTCTAATGTTAACAGTTACTTGTTGAGCCCATCTTCAGTAATAAAATTCTGCCTATTCTATCCATCGGTTCAAATCCTCTCATAGTATTGGTCATCTGACAATCCCATTAACTCTTATCCTTGAATGGCCTTTGGCAAGTGATGACTCATTAGTGTTTAAAAACAAAACGTATAGGTTTGCATATAATTTGGTGCTTTTTGATGGGATCATAAGTGACACCCATAACCCCCTTTGAAAATCCAAACATTTCAGTTTTGCATGAAATTTGAACCATACATGTTAAATATCAATTAAAGATTCCCAAAATTTAAAGACCATCTGAATATTTTAAGGGGTTGTTAGGTGGACATAAAATGGGACACAAGTTTCCATTTGAAAATTGTATGTTATGTTTTTCCTATTCTTTCTTCCTTTCCTTTACTTTTCTTCTCTCTCCCTTTTCTTCTTCTTCTCTCTCCCTTTTCTTCTTCTTCTCTCTCCCTTTTCTTCTTCTTCTCTCTCCCTTTTCTTCTTCTTCTCTCTCCCTTTGCTTCTTCTTCTCTCTCCCTTTGCTTCTTCTTCTCTCTCCCTTTGCTTCTTCTTCTCTCTCCCTTTGCTTCTTCTTCTCTCTCCCTTTGCTTCTTCTTCTCTCTCCCTTTGCTTCTTCTTCTCTCTCCCTTTGCTTCTTCTTCTCTCTCCCTTTGCTTCTTCTTCTCTCTCCCTTTGCTTCTTCTTCTCTCTCCCTTTGCTTCTTCTTCTCTCTCCCTTTGCTTCTTCTTCTCTCTCCCTTTGCTTCTTCTTCTCTCTCCCTTTGCTTCTTCTTCTCTCTCCCTTTGCTTCTTCTTCTCTCTCCCTTTGCTTCTTCTTCTCTCTCCCTTTGCTTCTTCTTCTCTCTCCCTTTGCTTCTTCTTCTCTCTCCCTTTGCTTCTTCTTCTCTCTCCCTTTGCTTCTTCTTCTCTCTCCCTTTGCTTCTTCTTCTTCTTTGCTTCTTCTTTTTCTTTTGCTTCTTCTTTTTCTTTCCCTTTTCTTTTTCTTTCTCTTTTCTTTTTCTTTCTATGATATTGAAGCAGTTTCAAATTTGTTTGCATTCTGAATTAGCTTCTAGGTGTAACGGTGGATAATGTGGGCTATATTTAGTTTAATTTGGCTTTATGCAAATGGGACAGAAAACCTTAGAAATTAATGTACGCATCGATTCAAATTTGGGAACACAATTAGCAGATATATATGCATATATACACATGTATATAACATTAGTAAAACATCCATGTTATTATTATAAAGTACAAACTTTCAAATTGCGAAATTGGATTATTAGTTTACAAATTTGTTACTTAAGTGAAGCTACTGTTGCAAATTTTTAAAACAATGGAAAAATCTGAATTTCGTGTTGATAAAGCATTGATTTTCAAATTGGGAAAAATACTGTTGTGCCAATGGATGAAACCTGGATCCACCACTTCACTCCAGAATCTATAAAGAAATCTCATTTTCTTAAATGCATGTATGGCTACAGTAGTTTTTTAATTTTTTTTTATTGTACTAACAAGTATATGCCCTCTCCAATAGTATATTTTTGGTAGGATGGTATTATGACGAACATACATATATTAGTTTACTACGCTACCACCCCTAAACGAGAAGGTAATGTCTGAGAGGATGGTATTATAATAGAATATATACTACACTATCTCTCCCTCAATCGAGCATTGAATCATAGTACATTAGTCTGAAATATTATAGTAAAGTGAATTGAGCATTAAGAGATAGTAATAGTATAGTTTTGGCTTCAGACAGATACTAAATCCCCTGCTTATTAGAATTTAATATATATTCATATCTCTCAGGAAAATGCAATTCAAGGGATTCTATACCTCGACGATTGCTTCAGAAGATGCTATCTCTTTCCTTCTTCAGCATAACCTACACACTGTTCAAGATGCTTAACTATGTCATAGATGTGGCAGCATGGACAGAATTGTTAATTCAAGGCAACTTTTGTGCCGAACTTGATGACCAAGAACCTGAATCAAGTGGTGGAAATAGTCTTGACTTATTGCCGCCATAAAAAGGCTTGTCTCTGCCATGTGTGCAGAATCTGGATGTGTGAAAGAACAAGTGCACACTGGAACAAGAGTATTTATGTGTATTGGGCACGTGTGGTCGGCATGCTTTTTCATCCATAAAAGACAAGCCTAATAGAAGTTGTCAGTCACATTTTAGCATTCTAAGGGCTAAGATCATTGAGCGATAAAGATCCATATTGAAACCTATGCTGTTGCAGAGTATATACCACGTAACAAAATTCTGATGATGGTCATGGAAATAAAGTAACAGGTAAATCCTCAAGCAATCATTGACTGTTTCAACATGTGCAATTGTATCATTCCTTTCAAAAAGTTCAATGGAAAGCATTCCTAAACATCCAATTAAAATCGATGAGGCAAGATTTGTCGTTATTGCGACAGCGTTCACCCTGCTCGGTTTGAGCCAGCTTCTTTCCTGGTCAGCACAACATCCAAAACTATGACGGCCCATTCATAATGGTCCTGAGCAAGGTTACAAGAGCAGGAATTCTAGAATATTGTATTATCATTTTAACCATCTGTTTTAGAACGAAAAATGGTAATCCGTATTGGTTCTCCTTACATGAACGTGTTAGCCTGATTAGAATAATGTCAGGGAGTGCATGATTTGTTTAATGGATAATGTTGTGGAATATAGAATCTGCTATGTAGAGTTCAAATTCTATTGGTCTGGTGGACGTGATGATCATGAACTCTGAACAAGCAATGGAAGTGGCTTTGATTTGCCTCATCCCCTCTTTGCCTGGCGTGTAGTTTGAAAGTTAAGGAAATGTCAAAATAATAGGTTACTACTGAATATAAAACTCGTGACCTAGTAAAAACAGAACGATTGGTTATTACACTGTGATAAGCAAATCTACATCGGCAAGAAAAAGGAGAATACACGAATTTACTGAGATTATTTAATGTCTGAAATCTGTTGGGAAAAGCCAAAAACCACCTTTTTTCTTATGCCTAGCATACCAGTCGAAGATCTGTCCAAGGAGCGATCAGTCCAACAGAGACTGGGTCATTGCGGTGGTATTCATTGTCCGAGGAGGTCCATCCTCCCAGGTTTTGCCTTCTCACTTTGGAAAGGAGTTAGTTCATGGTTAACGGCCTTGTGCCCCATCTTCCTGCGGTGGGGAAGAAATAAATACCTTGAGGTGCAGAAAGGGGAGAATTGAGAGAAAACGTCCAGTGATTGTGGGCTGCATTATTTTTGACTGAGGCAATAAGTCAATTATTACTTTCATATTAATCCAGTGAAGTTGAGCTTTAACAATCTCGTGTCAATCCTTCAATTTTCATGTTCAATTACATACTTTTACTGTTGTAAAACACAGAGCTGCAGAGTCAGAGGTTTGTATCTGAGTCTTACGAATGTTAGGAGTCAGTCAGAAATTTTTATCTCCAAGAATCAAGACATTCTGAATATAAGAAGACTTAGTCGGAGTTAGATATTTTGGAACTCTAAAAGTCAGACCATATACCTTATACTTCACAACCCTAGTAAAAGGTATAAACCGGCCTCCCCCCACCCAGCTATGGGTAAAATAGTGACTTGTGTTCAATTAACTTTATGCAATTAATAGTTGACAGTAGGTATTTTGTTTTGTCATTATATGATCCAAATGGACTTCATATGCCATACCTGATCAGACTGTCTGAAGATACCGGCTTCCTGACTTAAAATGCACCAAACATTGATGTTATTAGTTTTTTTTCCTTTCTCTTTGCAAAATGCAATCATATGCTGCAAAGCTAAAAACAATTAAAAATATTTCCTCGACAAAACAACCAAACCAAACATCATGAATAAAAATTTGCAGATATAAAGAACTTGAAGCATAAAATCTTTTACCAAAATGACCGGATGTTATATTGTTCTTTTGATACTGGTGTTAAATGTTTCTGATATATATATTATAGGAGGGGTACCATGCATTGCCCGGGGCCTTTTTCCCCTCCCTCTCTGCGGGCAAAAGTGTAACAATCTCTCTTCCCCGGTGACCCCTTCACCCACCCACTCTCTCCACGTCACCTGGGGCAAAAGCGTAACATTTCTATCATTAAAAGTACTATCTCTGTCTTACTCGGTCATCCCATTCCCCTCCCCCCCCCCCCACCTTCCCTTTGTTTATAATTTTAAAAAATTCTTGGGAGTCGGTGGGGATCGAACCGTCAACCTCTCAGTCATGGTCCTTTCTTGATACTTGGACAGCATATAAGATTCGAAGAAAAATAGGTCACTTGAACACCGTTTGAATCCGGGCTTCGTTTTGACAAACCGCACATGCACACAACGTACAGAAGACGGGAAAACAAAGTAATTTGGTACCCCCTCCCCGAGAAGTTCTGTGTCGGTTCTACACGAAGAAATCAATGTTTTTTTGTCCAATTTTTCTCGACTGAAAGATGGGCGATTCAGAAAAAATGTCAACTTTACGGGGTCTGTCGGGAGCCTTTTGCAAATATACAAACACACGCACAGACAACTGCTCTTTATATAATAGAAGATAAGATGCATATCTGTCCCAGGACGAGTAAAATTAATTCTCAGAACAATTCTGCACCACTTTTAGGTCCCCTTAAGATTAAAATCAATATAAAATGATACTAAACTTTATGTCTAGATTTCTTATCTAATTTTGATCAAAATTCATTACATAATTTTGATTCTAGAAAATGTAAAAAAAAATTTAAGGTTTAAGTTAAATGGGTCTTAATAAGAAATTGAAATTCAGGGAATTTTGCTTAATTAGTGTCTAATGAATATGGATCTAATTTCATGAAAATCTGAAAAAATTGAATTTTCAAGTGGGGGTTGTGCCTATATGCCCCTCAAAACCCCTTTAAAATATTCCAAAGAAACTGAAATTTGGAATATTAATTCATGTCTAATACTTATTGTTTAAATTTCACAAATCTGAGGTATCTGAATTTTCACAAAGTGCTTCCACTTCCTTTTTTTGCCCCCTTTATATAAAACTAAAACTATCCCATATTACCTACCCTTATGCCTAGCAGTTGTATTTCAAAATTCATAATGATCAGTTAATTAGTTTAGTTTATTCTGTGCAACAAATATATATATATATGAACATATAATGCAGCTAATGAAGTTTATAAAAAAATAAATTATGTGCCCATGTTACAGTGTTGCCGAGAATATATATTCAAAAATGTATAATGATCCATTCATTAGTTTCCGAGATTATCCTATACATAGATATATATAAACGAGAACCAGATTTTCTTCAGTTAAACTTTGTGCTCTTCTAGCAAGCGCCATCTTTTCTTTATATTCACAGCTTGCGGACGTCCCTAGAGTTTTTTTTTAGTTTTTTATTATTCATTTTATCAAAAATACGCTTTTCTGATTTAATTTAAATTTGTCATGACTTTATTTATACTGAATAAAATAAGCTAAAAATTGTTTTATTATAAAACTATATAAAATCTGTAATGTTTGACTTGACATTTGCATATTTCAGAGAGCTTCGCCACATGCTTGAAAACAAAATTTTATCACGGTCTTGGGCCAGTCTTTCAGTTGGCAGGAGCAGCATGCCAGTCTCTGAACTTATCTGGTTGACCCATCTCTTTGGTGTTTATCCTCTTGATCTTTCTTAAATGAAATCTTTTTAGTATGATTTATTTACATAGCTGGAGTCTGGTGACCGGGGAACATGTCTAAACCACATTAATCTTTTTTTCGAATAACGTCGTTAATGGATCTGTTAATATTCAGTCTTTTTCTGATATTTGTATTTGTATTTTTTTTTTCTTTTTCAAATAACGTCGTTGATGGATCTGTTAATATTCAGCATCTTTGTAATATGTGCATTTCTTCATTTATCTTGCAAAATTACACCAAAGATAGTTCTTAAGCATTTCATTTCAAAGACATTGGGCTACCTCTCATGCTTTGCCAATATAGTCCACGTTTCACTTGCATATACAGCAATAGGAATATCAATGCAGTGTAGTTGTTTCGAGCTTGCTTGATCATTGACTAGAATCTTCCGTATTTCATGGTTTTCTATCGTGTTCTTTAGTCACACCGTCGACAAACTGGTGTCATTTCTTAACTGATCCACATATATAATTGCTGGCATTCCTCTTTTCCCTGTTTTTGGTCCCACATCAGTACTTGGCATACCAACTCTTGCTTCCCTCATCCACATATGCACAATAAATCTTGATTTTCTGGCTTGGAGCACTGCTGTTATTTTACTCGTTTCTTCATATAGATCTTTGTTTTGTTTTTTATCCTATCCATCCAAGTGACACCTAAGACTGCTTTTAATATTCTGCACATTTCATTTGTAAGAGTTCATCTTTCTGCCCCATACAACAAAACACTTTCAACTGTGGATCTTAAGAACTGAATCTCTCTTCAGTTTTGATTTTCAAATTTTTAAGGATTCAGTTGTGTACCCACCATTTACTTCCTTTCTTAGCTTCTTATAAATTTAAGAGTTAAAAAGAACAACTTTGAACGTATTCATGCGATTACTGCTAATATATTATTGTTTAACTGGTTTACATATGTAATTCTTGGTCTTTCTCTTTTTTTTCTTTTTTCATTTGGTTCCAATATCAGTAGTTGCCATACTAATTTTTGCTTCCGCCTCCACATATGCCCAATAAATCTTCTTCTTCTGGCTGTTACTTTACTCAGTTTTTCATCTAGTCGCTAGTTATCCTATCCCTTCAAATAACACCTAGGACTGCTCTTCACATTCTGATATTAATACCATCTAGCCTTTTGCACTTTTCATACAGCAAAATACTAACCCAACTCCAGATCTAGAGAACTGGATCTTAAGTTTGCTTTTCAATGCAATGTAAAGTCTTAATAAAGTCTATAATATCTCAAAAAAATTATTTCCTTAAGCTATTTCTAAGATATAATACCCAGTTAATTAATTTTATATTACACCCTTATTTTTGAACGCCATAGCTAGGTGTGGGATGGAGTATTGTAATTTATTGATTTATTATTCACTGCGGCACTTCCCATCTACATTTGCGGGACTGATCCTGGTTTCACCACTATTACTCTCAGGCATCCATCTTGCCAAATTCCCGACAGTCAAAATTTTCTTTTGTGCCTTTTAAACAAAGAGAGGTGTCTCCTGAAATACCAAATGATTTCCAATCATCCGGACAAGTTTATTATGTAAGATTGAAAAGAAAAATAAATAGATAATTGTAAACCATTCTTGACTGGTTATGAAGTCAGGAAAATTGACGCCGCACCAGTCCTGAGTTCCTTTAGCCCTGTGAGCAGGAGCAGAATCTTATTGGAATATCCAGTGCTGGTCTCCAAAGTGACTTTAAGCCCAGGGAAGTACCACAGCCTCCAAGATATTCTTTTGGTAGGTTTCTTGATTGATTTTCACTCCTTCCTCAGCAAAAATAAGAGGAGTTTTGCCAATTGCACAAATTTCGGCCCAAACCATGACTGATCGAGGGTTCTGGTGATGCTGAACGTGCGTAAGCTTTTCAGAAGACTCTTGACACCAAACCAAATTTTGATGGTTGTGAGCTTGTCCAATCGTGAACAAATTCTCATCGGTGAAAAGAATCTGCTGCCAGTTGTCACCCGCGACCCTTTTCAACAACGCCTGACATCTTTCCTACCTCAAGATTTTGTTTGCGTCTGTAAGCTTTTGCACTTTCCGGAGCTTGTAAGGCTTAAGTTGCAAATCATTCTTGGCCATCACACGAACTGCTTCGTGGTTAACTCCAATGTCACAAACGATTCTCCTTATTTAAACCCTCGATTTTGCTGCACCCTCTTTTTGATGATTTTTCGTATTCAAGATGTTCTGGCAGACCTTCATGGTACCTTTTGATAGTCTTGGAGATTGTCTGTCTTGGAATTTTCAGTGATCTAGCAATGTCGCACTGTCTCTCCCCTGCTTTATAAAGCGATGTAATAGCGTTTCTCTGGTTGGACATGGCACTCAGACCTGAAACAAAGGAAAAAAGTGTTTTATTAGTAATACAAGGACAATTGTAGATTTAACTGTTTGAAAAAGGATGTTGAAGTTTGTCTCCGTTATTTCTTGTCACCCTGTAATACCATCCTCCCAGGATAGCAAAAATATGCAACTGGAGGGAGCATATATTTGCTAGTAATATTAATAATAGAAGGAAGAGTATTCTATCTTTGCTATGGTTTCGAAAAACAAATAGGGTTTCCTTATTTCGTACCTGTCAGTCTTAAGTCAGATATGTCTCAAGATGGAGTACTGCTGCCACATCTTGGGAGGTGCCGCTCAGAACACTCTTTCTTGCCTTGACAGAGTACAAAATCGACTTCGAAGTCTAGTGGAGGATGATCTTTTCTCTTCTCTCCAGCCCCTTTATCACATAAGACATTGCTAGTCTCTTTATCATTATCTCAATGGAAAATGCTTGACTGAGCTCCAATCTCTGGTTCCTTCTTGTAAGACATTCACAGCAAGAACTCGTCTTCTACCACAACGGGAAAAGACTTTCCTTTTTTCTCCATGTGCTTAGCAACCGGCGAAATTTCTATGAACTGGGCTTCTTTGAAAGGGCTTCCTGTCTGTGGAACAATTACTGCGGGGCTGCTTCCCTGTACGATTTTCAATTCACCACTTCTCGTTTCTACCAATGACTTACTCTTACGCCAACCAACAAACATGGCATAGTCGATCGACAGGCAGCGGATAGCAGTCACCGTCATAATAGTGAACAATGGAGTTTACTCCAGCATTCTCCAGTGACAAAATTTCTCGCCAGATATCATCAACCGGTTTATTTGTTGAATCAGGCCACAATTAATCCTCTGACGAGGAATGAAAAATGAAAACAAAACAAAACAAGTAGAAAAAAAGATATCTTTCTGCTGTTCCTCTCGTACTGGACGGGATAGCCATGACCACAGCTGACGTTGCACACGTGTCGATCGGTAGAATAAAACTAACCTGTCTCACGACGGTCTATACCCAGCTCACATACCTATATTTATATATATATATATATATATATATATATATATATATATATATATATATATGTACTTTCTTACCATTATGCAAAAGTTAGCAAGTAAAAGATGTGCCTTGTTCTTGCTGGATGAAACCAATTTAAAGTTAAGAGGGGAAGCGAGAAAGCAAATAGTAAGACTTATCCTGCCTGAATTGAATTCAGAAAAAAATTAAGTCAACGGTGGATGCTTTTCTTTTTTAGTTATTTTTTTAGGTCATCAGAAATGATAATAGAAATTGTTATACAAAATATTAAATTACTGACATAATTCTACGATTTTTATATGTATATTTTAGCAATATATCTAGATAAATAGCATGTGCGAATACTGATTAAGCACTTTTTTGTTTTCCCAGTTATTTTTTGATGAACGGTGGGTACTAGTATTGCATAATTTACTAAATTTAGAGAAGCCCCGAAAATCAGGTTCACTAAGCACCCAAACATCAAAATGATAACCATTTTGTGGTACCGCAGTCTATTACAAGGCACAGAGAAAACATAGCTGACATCTGTAAATGTTATGTATTAAGTAAAAAGTAAGTAAGTAAAAATTTTAATAAAACTGGTTGTTATTAAAATATGCAAAGATTCTCAGTGAGTGACTATTGAAGTACCCATCCTCAAAATTGGACCATCTAATATATAAAGGAAAGTTGTTTGTTTGTGTATTTCCATCTAAAAGTCAGAAACTACACTAAGACACACCCACAAAGCTGATATATTCCTTTTCAGTTTTGCCTAGGAAAGAATATGGGTACTTATTATTTTCTTAATTGAAATATTCATTCTTTTTGGGGATTACTGGGGAGAAAATTAATCAGATGGGAGGGGGTCGACATTTACAAGCAATTTATTTGTTATTCCACATCGACTTTTGGTCTGAAACTCAAGCTAAAGTACTTTCTTGGCTTTGGGTTAGGATCAAAGTGTAGTATCTGTAGGAAGAGGAGGATAGAGATAGGTAGAAAGGGGTGATAGAAGTTTTAAAAGAAAGACGTGTATTTCTACAGAATTTGAACTGAACCGTTTTTTGTTTTTTTGTGTGTATCATCATCAGTCTTTTTATTTCACTCCTGGTGGAGGAACCCCTCCCTGGTTTCTTTCCACCTTGTTTTATCCCTGGCTAGGCGTGGCCAAGTAGGACCTAGTTGACTATCAAGGTCGTCTCTCCACCAGGTTTTTTACCTTCCTCTAGGTCTTTTTCATTGCCCCGGGGTCCATTCTGTCACTCTATATGTCCACTGTTGTCTGTACATCTTCAAAGGTGACCTGCCCATCTATGTTTTGTCATTCGTATGGTAGTGATGATGTCATTTACTCCAGTTTGCTGTCTGATCCAGGTGTTTCTTTTTCTATCATGTAAACCGATGCCGAGCATAATAAGTTCCATTTTGTACTGTGTCACTTTTAGCTTTTCCATCACTGCATTATTAAGTGCCCATGTTTCATTACCATATGTCATGACAGGTATGATGTATTCATTGAACACTTTTTGCTTAATGTTCATCGCAGACTTTCTACTCTTCATGATGTTGTCTACTTTGGAAAAGGCCGTCCATCCAAGTGCAATTCGCAGTTTGATTTCAGGCATTATATCAGCGTCACTTCTCACCATCATTATATGTATATGTATGTGTGTGTGTGTATGTGTGTGTGTATATATATATATATATATATATATATATATATATATATATATATATATATACATACACATCTTTTTGCTCTATTTAGAAATTTTTTTTTTTTTTTTTCTCCCCAGATTGATGGAATGACAACAACCAAGTTTCTTTCCATTTTCGAAGTAGTCTTCAAATTCCCATCTGGTTTATCGTAGCAATGGTTTGGACATGGCATCAGTTGTTATGGGTGATCGTGTTCAGCTTGATGTCACTTTCTGAATACTGTACATTAGCACGACTTACTTTGAGAGAACGTGATATGGCAAGATCAAGGTTTTCACATAAACGTCTACAGAGACTAAAAACGCGAAGTGAGAAACCAAACATCATTTTGATTATTACAGACGACCAGGACGTTTTGTTAGGTAAGTAAGCTTATTGGTCTTTTTTGTTACATTCTTGGGGGTGCATGATTGGCCTAATGTAATAATGGGAGGGGGGGGGGGGGGTAAATTAGAACCCTGGACAATGTCATTTCTGATTAAAACTACATTTTGAAGAAAAAAATTAAAATAAGTTTTTGCTTTTTGTTGATATTTTTGTGAGATAAAAAATGTGGACATTTATCCGTGACGTCAATAGGGTGTGAAACAATGGACAAGGGAATTAATTTTAATTTAAAAGGAATGTTTGAAATTCGGACAGACTAAAACGACTATAGCTAGTGAAAAGTCTGTCAGCAGAGTTGACATAAAATTACATAAGTATTATATACGAGAGGTGATGGTGGTCCTGAGAGAAAGAGAATCTGATAGATAGGACGGGGGAGTTAGAATTTACGCAAAAGTCCAAAGACGGTTTGTTCATCTAAGAGAATCAATCAAAAAAATAAAATTACTATTTGGGGGGGGGGGGGGGGTCGTTGTCTTTGTTCATTAGATTCAAGGGATATAACTTTGCCCTAACAAAAAACGAAAGTGTAAATTGAGTTGTAGCTTTTGTATGAAAAACATAAAATTTATAACCCAAACGGTAAAATTCAACTCATCATGCTGCACCAATGGATACCTGTTGCAGGCTATGGAATCTGCTGTGCCATGTTCGAATCCCATCTGATTGATGTATTGGGGTCGTTTACACTAGCAATACACATGAAAAAATTTTAATTGCTTAAAATATCTCAATAATGGCATATATAGAAAGAGCTTGATGATCTAAGAAAGAATCTTTTCTAATTTTTTAAATCGTACTAAAAATAAAGAAATTATGACTAATTGGATATTTTCACCTCTTTAAGACCATATATATGAAAAATTATGACGAAACGCATATGCGTTTCGTCATATTTTTTACACTAATTTTTCAGTAAAAATGTTATCTTTGTTAAAACACAAGATTAAGCAATGAAATTTACCATATAAGTGTATTTTTGTACAAGGAATCAGAATATGCCAGTGAAAATCTCCAGAAATTAATGGTTTCCAAGTAATCTGCAGTAAATGCACATAAATATGCTGCAATATCTTGAAAATACCATGTATCCATTGAAAAAAAAAAAGAAGTTAGAGAACTCAAAGTTGAATTGTAATACATTTTATGTACAAAAAACTAAAATCTAATACTAGGACTTTAAAAATGAATATATTGCCAAATTTCTTTGGCATTATTGTAGATTAACACCTTCCGCTAAATCATCCCCTTGCCTCCCCAAAATATGAGATTCTACTTTTTTTATTTAGGCAATTACATGTTAACAACCTGAAAAACTTGTCAGAAAAAGAAAAAAAAACAATTATTTTAGAATTTAGAGTGGGAGATTAGTTTCACATATATTTAATGTAGAATAATTTACCATTTCCGGGCCATTCTAGTCGCCAATTAACCCCTTCCTTAACCTTATCACTAACTCTAAGTCCGAGTGGCAAGCCCCAACTCTACAAAATGACCATTAAAACCACACATAATCGTCAAAAAAAATTTTTTTTTAAATAAAAATTTTTAAAAAATTTAAAAACTGGGGAAAAAAGCAGACACCCATATAGAAAAAAAAAATGCGTTTTTCTTTATGGACGTCTGCTTTTCCCCCCCTTTTTTATTCATTTATATTTTTTTTTAGACGATTATGTGTGGTTTTAATGGTCATTTTGTAGAGTTGGAGCCTGCCACTCGGACTTAGAGTTAGTGATAAGGTTAAGGAAGGGATTTTGTTTTGGATAGACGTTGCCAATCGGACTTAGTGTTAGGGTTAAGGGAGTTTTTTTTAGGGGGTGGCTTGTCACTCAGATTTAAGGTTAATGGTACGACACGTTCAAGAGAAGACATTTTTAGGAGGTGGGCTTGTAGAGTAATTATTTATTTTATATCAAGTTTTCAGCTTGAAAAAATATTTTTTAAATTGCACTAAAAGGCAAGAACGGTCGGGAAATGGGAGATCATTCTACATTAAATTTATATGTGAAACTGATCCCCCCCACTCTAAATTTTAAATTATTTTTTTTCTTTTTTCCGACAAGACTTTTAGGATGTTCACACGTAATCGCCTAAAAAAAGTAGAATCTTATTTATTTTCTTTTAATTGGCGACTAGAAATTCATTACTACTAGAAGTTTGAAAGTTGAGTGAAAACCAGTATTTCTTGAAGTATTTTTTTTATAAAAGAACCACAAACAGCATTAACTTTTTAAAAAACTGCCGTAAATGGCCAAAAATGACGTTAACATTTTTATGACTTTATTTGCTGAAAACTCTCAAACTATATAACGTAGATTATTATTTATTAATGCATGTGAAAGGATATTCATTTACCAACAAAATGGTGGTATTTTGACTATTTAAAGTGATTTGGTTTTTAAAATATGACTATTTTAGAACTACCTTGAAATCCGTGATTATCCGAACTGTTTTATGGTCGATGGGTATTGCTATTTACACGTTGAGGAAAGATACAACCCTGCATTTTCTCACAGCTTGTGTTCAATTAACCATATGCAATGAATTGATTAAAATAGGTATTTTGTTTCAGTATTAATTAACTGATGAAGGGTTGATCTTTTTCTTTTTTTTTTTTTTTTTTTTTTTTTTTTTTACTAGTGAGTCACCTCTTATGAATGTCCAAAGGCCACTTAAGGCTAAGGGTTCATAAGATTGTCAGTTGTTGAACAACACCTTGAGAGGATTGGAAACAATGGGTGAAATTGATCATTTAAGTAGACTGTTCGACAAGAATTTGTTAACATTGGACTTTAAAACGATCATGTAGTCGGCTGGGAAACAACCTCATGGTATCGTATTCCACAGATGGGAAGTTCTTGGGAAGAAACTTTGTGCGTTGAACTTTTAACGATTTAAAAAAATTTTTTTAAAAATTTATGTAAATTAAAAAAAAAAAAAAATTTTTAAATCTTGAGCAAATGTTCAATGTTCTTTTAAATCATAGATTTTAGTTAAAATTATGGAACAGGTTTTTTTTGGAGGGGGGGGGGGATAATATTTCTTTTACTAGAAATTTATTGCCATGAAATATTTCAAAAACTAAGTTCACCACTAATAAAATATTTTTGGAAGAAATTACCTAAAGTTACAAATTGCACTAGTATATAAAATAAAAAAGGTTAATAAATTGGATGAATTCCGGAAATTAATGAATTGTTGCCATCTTATATTTTAATGAATTTTTTCCGTATTTTCTTATATATTCTGTGAAATTGTAGGTAAGTGTATGTATATCAATGGTTATAATATGATAAACTTGTACAGTGAACTGATCCCTCCTCATTTATAGAAATTAAACCATTTCTTTTTTAATAACAAGAAAATGGTGGGATTATGATTTACCCATTTTGGTAATTTTATAGAATTACTCCCGTCTCTGATCAGGTGATTTTTATGGGTTTTTCGGATGCCCTGAAAATTATTTTGGCAGTTAAAACCTTACCCTAACCCAGGAAAAAAAACGGTTTGCGATTGGCGATTCTATAAAAATATCTCCGTTTTTCTTAAAGTTTCTTTATATGTATTTTTTTCAAATAGTCTTCATATAACTTAACAGTCAGGAGTAAGAAATGGGTCATTGAATATATATATTATGTACGTTTTTTTTTTATTTGGGGGGCTTTTTTGCCAATTTGTAATTTTTATAAATGATTTCTGTAAAGATCTTGTTTAATAGTGGTTGGAAAGATAAATTTGAAATATAAATGAAATTATAAACTTAACGAAAATTTTCTTAGCAAAAAAAAAAATAATAAAATCATTTCAAAAATATATATATATATATTAAAGAACAAATTTCCTGCTTCTGACTGTCGGGTTATATTAACCCTTAAATGCTTTATATTCTATATTGGTTTGAAAAAAGTGAAAAACGTTTCATATATTAATAAAGTAGTATAAATGATTTTTGAAAAAATATATATTGAACAAAAATAAATGATGTTGCAAATGTGCAACAAATGGCATAAAATTTTACATGTATAACAAAACACTACAATATATGCATCTAAATAATGATAATACACTAATCATAAAATAATTTTTTACTTACCATTATAATGACCAGATTTAAAAGTTTAGGCTATTAAGTGTCACGTGACTAGTCTGGGGCGCTCTTGTTCCGACAGGTTGAGGGTACAGGAGCCCAAACTCTTAGTTAGCACTAAGAACGGCTGCTCCATCAACAGCTGTATAATATCGTGGGTAACTAAGTGCCATGTCGTGCATGGGAAGGGACCTTACAGTTATCCTCGGTGGGCTTTCCTGAGACCACAACCCTTATAGACCAAGTCATAACTAATGGACTGGCTTGTGTGAGCTTATTGTTACCAAACAAGCACCCACTTTGCCCTCCTTACTCTATCTAAAACCAAAAATGACATCACAAATAAAAAAAAACTCTAACCTAAACCAGACACCCACCAAAAATCATCTTCGCCTCTTCTCTTGAGGCTAGCATTCACAAATATCCGGGGACTTAGGTTTCTACGTTGATGTTGGTTCTTTCTCCTAACAAACTCCCGGATATCCTAGCACTAAGTCAAACAAACCTTCAATCCTTAATCTCCTCACCACTTTAATATGACTGATTACCTCCCACTCTACCGAAAAGACTCTGACAAACATATGCACGGCCTAGGAGTTTATGTTAGGAACACCCTCCCCTTGACTAGAGAACATAGATTAGAAACAGATGACCAAGCCTACATGTGCTTTAGATTGACCTTACATCACAGCGTTAGTTACTTATATTTCTTATATCGTTCTCCTTCGACCCAGGACTGTTCACTACTTAACTCTGTCTCCAAAAGCATAGATAGAGCATTCTCACTCGACTCTAATGCCCAAATACATGTATTTGGGGATTTTAATGCACACCACCATGACTGGCTGGGATTTTCCAGCTTTACTGATGCAGCTGGTAACTCTACGTATAATTTCTCCTTAGCTCACTCCCTTTCTCAGACTGTTACTTTCCCGATCTGCCTCACTTCTCAACCTGTTCTTGACCTCACTGCCTGAAGCTTGTGTGACGAATGCCCATAGTCTGCTCAGGAACGCTAATCATATTGTGGTAATGATTGATATCACTCTAAAAACTCGTCCAAAAGCTGATGAACTATTGCACGAAATGACAGATACTACGAGCAGGCTGATTTTGATTCCATCAGGGATCACATCAGTGATGCCCCATGGAATGAAACCTCACTCCCTGCTGATCAGTGCGCAAATGAATCAACCAAATGGGTCAAAGCAGGCATTGAAGCATATGTCCCCATGCGAAAATTCTTCAGCAAACTCCACTCTCCTCAATGGTTCACCTTAGAATGTGCAGCTGCTATTGCACTCGGGCAGCAAGCATTCCGACAATTCGACCACCATAAGTCAACTGCAAATAGGCAGAAATTTATAGATTCAAGAAATAATTGTAAAGTAGTGATAGGTGAAGCAAAGAGAAGGTATACAGAGATAACCAAAAAAACGCATTCAATTACAGAAACTAGGTACTCACTATTTCTGGAAAGTCTACAATAGTGTGGTGAACAATCAACAATTCCCTCGCAATCAAACCACAATGATGCCGTTTGCATGGCAACTGATAAAGCTGAACTACTTGCGCAGCGTTTCGCCTTAAACTCCACTTTGGACTCAGCAAACCACCCCCTTCCTAAATTCCCATTGCGAATCGAAGCCACACTGGTCATCGCACCACCTCAGGTCAAGGACATCATAAAAAACCTTGACACCTCCAAAGTTTGTGGGCCTGATCTTATACCAGTAATAGTAATAAAGAAATGCTCTGCTGAACTGTCCCCTGTCTTCTCCCAACTCTACAACAAAGGCCTTGCTGAATCTTGCTTCCCTGACAGCTGGAAAATTACCTCTGTGGTACCAGCCTTCAAGAATTCTGGAGATAGAACTGATCGTCAGAACTACCGCCCCACTAGTTTACTCCCGATCTTTGCTAAAACCTTTGAGTCCTTAATCAATCTAGCGATAGTCCAGCATCTAGTTAATGCTAAACTTCTTTCTGACCGTCAGTATGGATTTAGGCTAGCATGATCTACTGTGGATATCCTAACGGTCATCTCTGAACGCATATATCATACACTGGACAAGGCAGGTGAAGCTAGGGCTGTAGTGCTTGATATATCTAAAGCCTTTGACATGGTCTGGCATAAAGGGCTTCTCATAAAAATTCACTCTTATAGTATTACTGGACAAATATTTAATATAATTAGATCCTTCCTAACCAAAAGAAAGATCCAGGTTGTCCTTGATGGCCGTTCATCTAAGCAACATGACATAAATGCTGGTGTACCCCAGGGATCCATCCTTTACTGTTCCTGATTTTCATAAACGACCTCCCTGATGACATCGAGTCTGAGATAGGTATATTTGCTGACGACACCGCGCTCTACTCTTGTCATGTGGGCAAAACGGATGCGCACATATTCGAGGCAATGGCTGAATCCTTAGAGAGTGACCTCCAGTCTGTAGTGGAATGGGGTCATAAATGGATGGTAACATTTAATGCTGCAAAGACAAATATACTTTCCTTTAATAACTACAAGAAACCTCTTCAACCACCAATTGCCATGACAAATAACACCCTACCTGAGAGTCCAACGTTCAAACACCTCAGCCTAACATTCACAGATAACATGAATTGGAACAAATACATTGAAGATATTGCCAAGGCTGCTGCAAAGAAGGTGGACTCCTTCTACCGTGCCAGTAAACTTCTCACACCTGACATAATCCTATATCTCTACAAAGCCACCATCCGCCCATACATGGAGTATTGTTGCCATATCTGGGATGGTGCATCATCCACTAGTCTTTCCCTCTCAGACAAGGTCCAAAAAAGAGTTGCTCACTTAATAGGTCCCTCACTGTCCACCAAGCTCCAGCCCCTGTCCCATCACCACAATGTTGCATCCTTGTGCCTGTTTTACAAGTACTTCAATGGATTGTGCTCTTATGAACTTGCTGCTCTAGTGCCCCCTCAACGTAAATTCACTAGACCAACCCGACAATCAGCTACGTCCCATCCATTCACTGTGGAGGTCTTCAGATGCTGGAGAGCATTCTACTCCAATAGCTTCTTTCCTTGTGTTGCTGTCCTCTGGAACTCCCTCCCTGCTCCCTGTCTGATATTTAAAACTACTGTAAAGAGACATCTCGCTGCACACCTCAACTTAGGATGACCCTCAAAACTTACACCCTAATTCTCAGTATCCCCTTACGTCTACAGTGGCAGCCTGCCTTGTTTGGGAATGAACTATGATTTTTTTTTTTTTTAAATAAATAAAAAAAATAAGGCAGATGACACCGATGTCATTCACTCGTGACATCGAAGATACTGATTACCTAATACCTACTCACACTTGCCAACAGGCTCGTTGCAGATGTGAAACAAGTTGCAGTTTGAAACATTTTTGTTAAATATTATATTAAATAGACATTTTGTCGGAATGTGTCATATTTGAAACAAAAAGCATTTAAGAGTTAAGACTTAAAAAAATTTTTTTTTAAAAACTCAAATTTCTTAAATGACTTCTCATTTTACATTTTGTTAATTTTGCAACTGGGCGGAACTATTTCAAGAGTTCACCATGATTTACTTCTGTCAAATAAACAAATCTATCATAATAAATTATTTGTAACCAAATTAATGGGAAAGTGTATTTTAGCGTAAACATTTTTGATTAATGATACGACCATTAACTAATTTCATCTGCCAGTATCCTATATCTCTATAAAGCCACCATTTGCCCATGCATGGTGTATCGTTGCTACATCTAGGACGGTACACCAACCACCAATTTCTCCCTCTGGGACAGGGTGCATAATAGTGTCTAACCTAATAGGTCCCCCTCTGTCTACAAAACGCCAGCCCCTGTCACATCGACGCAGAGTTGCATTACTATGCCTGGTTTACAAGTACTTCCATAGAATGTGCTCTGATGCACTCCCTTCACTTGTACCCCCTCCCCAAATGTAAGTACTTCTGATCCATCCGACTAGCAGCAAAATTCCACCCCTTCACTATAGAGGTTCCTAGATGCCAGAAGATTTTCTCCTCTGATAAGTTCCTGCCTCGGAATACTTACTTTAGGAATTCTCTCTTTTCTCTCTGACTGTACAAACATGCAGAAATTTTAATGTAATGTGAACAAACGTCTTGCTGGCCAGCTCCCCTCCAAGACTGCCCCCCCGCCCCTTAAAAAATCTTACTCCTATCACAGTCGCCCCTTACGCTTCAGTGGCAATAGACTTTGTTTGGATTATAGATTTTTCTAAAATCCAATAAGCAAATAAAAATCTAACAAAATTATCTTGTGAAATTTTTTAAGTTGGACCTATATAGCATTTAAGCTGACTTATCAAACTTTTATTCTGGCTAGTGGATTTTTCGTATGTTATTGTTGTACCATGTTATTGGCACTATAATGTACTTCGCTACAGTTTATTTAAAAAAATTATAATGTCCTGCTTGGACAACTGATAATATGGAAACACTTTTCAATTATAACCAAAACATCCAAATCATCGAGGGGAATAACTCATATTTTTAATTGAAGAATATGTAAAGAATTGTCTCCCTAACAAATAAAATCTTATTTATTTTTCTGTATAAGTTTAAAGAATATGCAAATAAATAAAAATTAAAAACTAACGCTGGGTAGGTACAGATCATAATGATTAAATTAAGAAGAAATGAAGAACATTGTTCTCACTATAGAATGCAATGTTATTCTTTACACCTGTGCTATGCTGAGTAGCTCTTCTAGTTTGCTATCATATAAAATGAAGTGTGTGTCTGTCTGTCCTCGTCTCCCCCAGCTAAAAGTCAAAAACTACAAAACAAACACCCACAAAGTTGATATATTCTTGATCGGCATTCCCCAGTTAGAGTAATATCTAAAATTTAGAAAAAGTTATTCATTCGTTAACTCTTAAACTGACCGAAATCTGTTAGTTTATGTACTAACCAAAGGGAAGTAACTCATTTTTTTAATCAAGTAGTTACTTCCCTTATGCTGATTCATTCCTTGAGGAATCTATAAAAAGGAGAGGTGCGGATGTCTGTTCGTTCAGAGAGAGGAATGGGCTGAGCAGAGAAGAAAGAGGGGAGATGGAGGGAAGGCAAGGGGGGAAGAGAGACAGACAGATAGAGAGAGAGGTAAAGAAATAAGTTTTAATAGAAATACATTACATTTTTTCGCCGGGTAGCCCTGCTAGTCTGTAATAAATGAAAATAGTCTGTTCAGTAAAGATCTGTAAAGAAATGTAAGGAGCGTAATATTATTTGTGATTATAGTTCTAACTTAACCATCAACACCTCACTATATTCGGTTTTACTACATGCTGGCATGCGTTGGATGGCTTTAAGAAATTGACTTCCAAAGTAACCTATTTTTGCCAGGTCTTTATTTATCCATATTTCTCTCAAGTCCATTTTTATCACTTCCTCATGTTTTCCTTAGTCTTCCCCTGTAAACTGGACCTGCTACCTTAACTGTTCTACATCTAGTAACACAAGAACACTAATCCATTTGCTCAACATGGCTATACCACTGAAGTCTACTCTTCTGCACACATCTCCTTATACTGTCCAGATTTAATCTTCCTCTAAGGTTATCAGAACTAAGCTTGTCTTTAAGACTCGCATTACACATCCATTCTATCATTCTCATATCATTTTTCTCCATGCAGCACATGTCCTCAACCCTCACTGGCCAGGCTGAAATATTTCAAATGAGAAAGTTTATTTGCATGTGATAATTTTCTTTAGTTAATTAATTTTTTGTAATAATTTCATGGAGACATGCATATTCAATAAAGTTAGCATTGAATGAAAAACTTCATTCTTTTAAACTGATTTTTTTTAATATTATGTAATATATTTGCCATTAGTTTATTTGTCTTGTTGTGAATTTTGAAATTATTTAGTTTCTGTTTTCAGCTATATAATAATACACTATGGCATTTTATGTTCGTACGAAGGTTATCACCTTTTTAAAAAAAATTAGATTGTTCGATTAGCGAAGATGGTGATTGGTGACTAATCTGATGTCACTAAGGTAAACAATTGAGTTTACCCATTTTAAAATGAATTGTTCCTAAATCAAATGTTGCCCCATTGACCAAAACGGTACAATTTTAAATAAATACATTTCAAAAAGTGACATTAGTTTTATTGATTTGAAGAATATTTAGCTGACAATTATTTTTACGGTAAGAGGAAATATTTGTTGTTTTAAAAAGAATTAAAATGTTACAATTTTAAACAAAGAAGAAACATTCATATTAAAGAATATTTAGCTGACAATGACAATTATGTTTACGAAAAACAAATGTCTTTTCTTAATAGTATTCTGACAGTTATTATTTCAAAAGGAATACTATTATTAATAGTAAATTATACAGATTGATGTAAAAAGCCCTGTGGAATTTCCACATGGTCCCACTAGTAATAAATGAATACAGAGTACAAAATCAACTTCACAATCTAGTGGGGTATGATCTCTACCCTAGAGGTCTTTTCTCAACTCTATTATTTTTTGTTCTCTTGGTCAACAGTGGTATTACTTTGCTCGTTATGGTGGTTAGTAATAGCAGAAGTTCCCTGAACTTACTCCATCCACTTTTGCAATCACACTAGCACCTGCTCCACTCTGTGCTCCAATGGTATCACCAAGGTAACAAAACTTCTTGACAACCTCAATAGCTTCCCCATCCAGATATACTTGGTCCACATCTGAGTTCTTATCCATTTCTATTGTCTAACATTTTTTTGCACACAAATTGGTTATCCTCTCTCAACCTACCAGTAATTCCATTGCACTTCTTGTGTACTCAATTCTTACAAGTACCACAAAAGATTGAATTGCACCTAACTCCCTTTTCATAAACTGAGCAGAGAAACTTTCCTCTTTTTGGGAGCTTTCCAACACTACAACTACTGAACATTCACTCTCGGACCTTTACTTTCCATAGCATTCTTAGAAGTCTTTAACTTAATAAGTAGGTCTTCATAGGCAAGCACTAAATCATCAGTATAAAGCATCTTTTCTGGACAAGCCGTACGGAACTCCGTGGACAATGTTTCTAAGACACAAATGAAAAACAATGAACTCGGTACACAACCCTAATGTACTCTTATTTTGACATTAAAGCTGTCACTAAATGTGCTGTTAATTCTAACAAGACTTTGAGCATTTCTATACATTGCTTGAACAACCTTCACCAACCATTCATTTGCCCCTAGTTTACTCAAAACCCACTAGACAACATTTCTTGGCACTCTGTCTAAAGCTTACTTAGATCCACAAAATTAAAATACAGGTTCCTTTTAATACATATTGCATACATATTGCATTTGTTGCAGAATAAATATAGAACCAGTCGTACTTTGCCCATGTCATCTATGCTTATCTGATTTCTTAACTTTTTAGTGTTCAATCCTCTGTACTTCTTGAAGAGCTTGAGATCGTCCCCTTGTTCTGTTGATTGTGTTGTGAGATCGTAGTTTTTGTTGGTTGACCTTGTCCCTTCCTGTCAAGATCTTGGCGACTTGAATCATGTCGATAATCCATTGAGAGCAGCATCATTGCTTCCCATCTCTTCTCATAGGGCAGATCCTGTAGTGTTGAACACAACACAGTAACTCTGCACTAAACTTTCTCAACCTTATCGATGTTGTTACAATCTAGTCGTAGGATTAGCCTCGCCCGACCACTTAGAGAAAGGGGGACATAAGCGAACGAGCATTGCCCGCCTGACACAAGAAGGTGTGCGTGAACATCAGTGACCACGGCGTGCTTGCCCCTTTCTTTCACTTTTCATTCCCCACACAGTTGACGCAGGATGTAGACATAACCCCTTTCCCCTGCTTGTTTCAAAGGAGTGGCCTGGAAAAAGGATATAAAACAATAGAGAAAGATACGAGTGGTCATATTGTACAAAATGTTAATTCCTGGGCCAAAACAACGCATGGGAAATTAAAAGATTTTGAATAAGAAGTCAGAATATATTTCGAAGCGTTCGCTCGGTCGAGAAACCCTCTTACGAAAAACTTTGAATCGCTTGCTAACCGGATTTCAAGACGAAATCATCCTTTTCTGTCTAAGTTGGGATTTAATAAGGACAAGTGGGATATCAACATATCCCTGAGCTAGGTAAAGAAACCCCTCTCATCTCTCTCTATACATATTCGCACATTGGCCAACAAACTTTTTTTCCATTTTGCATGTTGACACACATCGCATCACATTTTGTTTAAACAATAATACGTTCAGTTTTATATCTGTGTTTGTGCTTCTTTCACTGTGTATTGTATTTCATGTTTTTGCTTATCAGTTCTCGTCCAACAGACAACTCCTCTAGGCAACAAAACATCGTTAGCTAGACTGCCAGGTGCAAAAAACGCCAAAAATATAAATATCTTTAGACACGAATACGGGTCATGACAACATCAACAGCAAATTGCAAGATTCTGGAAGAATTTCAGTATTCCAATATCAGCGTTACTCTAACCATTGTGGTGAACAGCTATTTCATAATTATTTTATCTCTGGCAAAAATCTTTAATTAATCCTAGTGTAATGTTGGTCTTCTTCACTGATTCATTGACATGGTGGTGGAGTGTCAGCTTATATTGTCAACATGTGCTCCTAATTTTGTTTTCGGCTCTGAATCCTCAAAGTTTTTCAGTTCTCAAATATCATTTACGTCAGTTCCGTTATATTAGCTAATGGTCAATGATTGACAATTGTGAACAACATAAAATGCAGCAAATCATAAGACAAGTAAAATGAGTCATGACAAAGTATACAAAAAAACTGGGGGGGGGGGGGTATGATAATCTATATTATACGCTAAGCCACTTCATTTTTGTGCGTACATTATCACCTTTAACACACATTTAAAAATAAATTTTTAAAAAAAATAGAAGTTTTAATAGAAACATGTTAACACTTTTTGCCCGGATAACGCCGGGTAGCCTGCTAGTATTCAATAAAGTCGGCATTGAAAGAAACAACTCAAACACTTTTATGCAATATATTTTTCATTCATGAAATAACTTGCATATAATTAAACATGTCTGCTGTGGGATTTCTTTGTTTTGTGGACGGGGAGGGAGGGGGTCTTTATTTGCCTCCATGCTTGTTGCTACGAGTTTGTCGATTAAATTTAACTGATCATTTGGATGTGTTCTTTGAAAGTTTAGAAAAGAAATTTCTCTAATAATTTTTAATATTCAACTGTTGGGCTTTAGCAATGGCTGGATTGCTAAAGCCTGACAGTTGAATGTACCAGCAGAGAAGACCACCACTGGCAAACCAATGTATATATATATATATATATAGGCTTGACAGAAGCCATGGGTATGAATTCCGTCAGGCTTCACCAAAAACAAGAATGGAGGGAAAGACTTAGATTGAGACTAGACAATCAGGCCCCACCCTCATCAGAGGATTAATTGTGGCCTGATTCAACAAATAAACCGGTTGATGATGATGATTGCCATTTAATGTAGTTTATAATTAAACTAGTGTACACCCTCCATCAAAAATGACAGGTGGGGGTGGGGGCAATTATGTTTCGTCAATGTTCCCACTCCCTATTTATCTAGATATATTACTAAAATATTCATATACGATCATAGAATTACGTCTCATCCGGAGACTAGAAAAAGGCATGTTTTTCACTTGCCAATTTTTATATTTATTTATATACAAATAAGTACACATTGATCTTTATTATAGAGTGAGTGATTATAAAATATTTATTAATTTTGTATAGTTTTTTTGTTTTTTTGCCTTGAGAAGCAATAAACTTTCAAATGCCTTAATGTGTTTAACAATATATTGATGATTTATGATATACAGGGTAGTCGCTAGAAAAGCAGGAAATTTGTCAAACTGTAATTTATTTTTACAACGAACAACTTTTATAAAGTTTTTCAAAAACTGATATTATAATACATTCGCAGATGCTCAAAATGACGTCCGTGCAAATCAAAGAAGTAAATAAGCCAGATGCAATAAAATTTAAACAAAATTTACAACTTTAAATTTGCCGCTTTTTTAGCAATCACCCTGTATTATACTAGGCTTGTTCAATGTAGCTCACATCCAAGTTGCATGATTGTCCCATAGGTTTGGAACATATGCCTGTACCACATATGCTTATACTTTCATCCAAATATATCATTTAAAAATCCTTTTTCCTTTTTATTCAGGTTCTTTAGATTATATGCCAAAAACAAAGAAGTTTTTAACAGACAATGGTGCATTCTTCAAGAATTCCTTTGTCTCCACGCCGATGTGTTGCCCTTCTCGAAGCACAATGCTGACAGGAATGTATGCGCACAACCACAATGTGTTCACCAACAA
Source organism: Sepiola atlantica (assembly GCA_963556195.1). NCBI lineage: Eukaryota > Metazoa > Mollusca > Cephalopoda > Sepiida > Sepiolidae > Sepiola > Sepiola atlantica. The sequence goes on along the minus strand of OY744524.1, from coordinate 73,425,844 downwards.
CGATAACTGTTCATCAATTCAGTGGCAAAGAAATTATGAAACTAAAAGTTTTGCTACCTACTTAAGTGACCAGGGATATCGGACAGGTAACAAAAAGTTCATTCAGATATTTTACTTATTTTATTTATTTATTTTTTTGTAATTTTGTTTTAATTTGTACAAACTTCTTGAAATCTGTCTTGCGCATGGAATTTTCAACTTGTTTCCTTGAAAGTCTTTGCAACCACAGATGGAATTGAAGGAAAATTCCAATGGTACCTTTTAGATTCCTTTTTATAACACACAAACATATATATGTGTGTGTGTGTATATATAAATTTTGCTTGGAGTAAATGAGAACTTATAATTAATGACTTTTATTTATTAATTTATTTTCCAATTAATAACTAAAATATCTACTTGTAATGGCTATCACCCTAGTCGGGTTGAGCCGGTTTCCTCTCAAGAGAGTACAGAATCTTTGACTATCACAGCCCACCTTTGCTGATCCGGAGCAAGGTCATACAATACGATTAACTAATCACGATTCCATTATTGAAGACCAACTACTTGTGGGCTTGATAGTGCTGCAGGGTTGTCTTTGATTGTCGACGTCCAGATCTTCAACTGCTCATCAACACTTTACCGCCAATAATGTAGAGGAGGAGAGAGATCTTGTCGATGAGCTCTTCTGGTTGCTGAGCTGCATGCCCGAACCATCTTAGACACTGTTGGAGAAGGACTGACGGCAAGGGTTGGAGATTCAGTTGTCGGAGAGCTTGAGTTGGTACTCCATCCACACGGCGGCAGTGCAGAATACAGCGATGGCAGTTGTTATCAGAGACGTCAAGCCTATGCAGGCTTGAATAATTAAAATAGATCTTAATGATTAAAATTACCAGAGAATCATAGTAATGCTAGCGGTATTCACCCAGCATTGTCATTGTGAAGATATATTTTAAATATAGTCATGTTTATGATTTTTACCTTGAAAGGAAAGTTTAAAATAACATTTGTAATATGAGGTCTAGTAATAAAAATAAATGTTAGCACGGTGTTACTGAAAAAAAACTTACTTACAGACAGCTGTAAAACGGCAAATGGCTTTATCGAGACAAATTGAAATTTTTTTTTTTAAAGAGCGAATTTTAAATTTTTAAAATACAGATAAAATAATTAAATGTTTTAAACCTTTTTTGTTAAATGTGTTCTTCACTGAGATTTTCTGTTATACTTTAATTTTTGTTTTATGAAACGAAAATGCATTTTTTTTAAATGAATTCAATTTATTTACATTCTAATATATTTCAGTTATTTTATGGGGCTAACCTATAATTGCCCCCAGATAGAATCTAAGGAAAATTTCAATGGTGTCTTGAAAAATGTAATCCTTATTGAAACTATTGTAATGTTCTGTTAACATATTGATTTCTATAACACAAACAAACATTGATTATATATATATATTATTATCATCATTATTATTAACAAGTCATTAAATATTCTGATATCTATTTGATATATTTATATAACTTAGTAACATTCTCTGTTAATTTACATGTTTGAATTGATATTATCTCCCTCTAGTATTAATTTTTAAAGTTAACTTTCCAATACATTAAAAGAGTCTTAGTAATGTATAAATAACTGAATGCTGTAAGTCAATATGTAAAAATCAACCCGAATATCAAATGACCATCCCTATAACAGGCAGAGAGATCTAACATTTGAGGTCTTTTACTGAAGGCAAGATTTTCTGTCAGTTAACCAAAATCTTTTTAGCTGCTAACACTTCACTCTCATTGCTCAGAAAACTTAATTCTAAACTTAATTCTAAAGTGAATTCTAACCCATCAAATTTATTTCATCTAAGGTTATATATCTATATAATAAAGTAAAGTCGATTTTTCCTGTTACATTCAGACATTATAGCTTAATAACCAAAACTATCATAAGCTTATCTGTTCCGCCATCCAATTAGGCTAAGCCCTCATGCTTCTCCCAAATAAGCTTCCTAAAAAGAAAGTGGCTGCCATTTTTACTCGCTACTAATTACTGGTGCTTAATTTTTCATGGAATAATAATTACATTGACACCGTTTGTTTCATTTTTCATGATAGTATTTCTGTTATCAGTATGGATGGTCATTTGATATTCGGGTTGATTTTTACATATTGACTTACAGCATTCAGTTATTTATACATTACTAAGACTCTTTTAATGTATTGGAAAGTTAACTTTAAAAATTAATACTAGAGGGAGATAATATCAATTCAAACATGTAAATTAACAGAGAATGTTACTAAGTTATATAAATATATCAAATAGATATCAGAATATTTAATGACTTGTTAATAATAATGATGATAATAATATATATATATAATCAATGTTTGTTTGTGTTATAGAAATCAATATGTTAACAGAACATTACAATAGTTTCAATAAGGATTACATTTTTCAAGACACCATTGAAATTTTCCTTAGATTCTATCTGGGGGCAATTATAGGTTAGCCCCATAAAATAACTGAAAATATATTAGAATGTAAATAAATTGAATTAATTATTTAAAAATACATTTTCGTTTCATAAAACAAAAATTAAAGTATAACAAAGAATACATTTTTAATCGAAATAATGATTTCTCTCAGTTTTATGGAATATAAGAATAGCAGCTTCATAATTTTTTTCTGAACGGTTAACATTCGCATGCCTGCAAAGCAAAAAATGTCTGCTAAGACTTTTCTAAACTCATTTCTTTTCTTCATTTAATTATTTTATTTTTTTTTAATTAACAAGATATCTCTTTACGGTATGGTAAGCTTCACGAATATTTCTTTGTCACATTTACTTTTTGTTTGTACTGTGGTTATTATTATTAGTAGTAATAGTATTATAATTTCTGAGATGACGATTGATATTTGCTTATTATTTGTGCTATTTTGTTTGATTGAAAACAAATAATTATTGAACAATATTTACTTTAACATGCCGGGGAGGGGGGGGGGGGCTACTATTCAAAATTTTACGGTTTACGGTAGGAGTCTAACTTCGATAACTCTTTTATTTACAAAATAAAATTTTTTACAATAATTATTTTTTATCTTCATATAAAAAATGATTAAATCCTATTTTAATCACCTAAATTACTTAGTGAAATGGGTTCTTTTTGGATGTTTCGAGACATGGGTCCTGCAAGTTATATCGTAAATCACATTTGGATTATAAGTTTGTGAGGATACTGTAAAAAATCAAAAATTAAATTTTATTGAAAACTATTTTTTTGACATTAATTTTAAAAAACATTAAAGCAGTAGTAGCTAAATTTGGTAGTTTTATATATTTTGTAAAAGTTTCATCTAACAATCTTTTTTAGTTTTCTTTTCATATTAGCAGCGTTGTTTATTCAAGAAATACCATTTTTCATGCATTTGCCTTTGTTTATTCAAAGTTACCTGTTTCTTCATGAATAGGAATTTGTCAATGATTGTCAAATTTATCAATTAACTAATTGTGGTTCTTATTTGGTATGTAAAATACAATAGAACATCAAACTAACCTCACAAAGGAATTTTCTCTATTTTTATCTGCTTTTACAATTATCTAAGAAAATTCACATTGCCTCCAGTAAAAGATCCCAGTTGCATGATCGGCTGCCTTCTTATAGGGATGGCTTTGTTTACAACTGATTTATTTTATCTTAGTGTATCATATCCTATTTGTTCAAATATCACAAATTTTAACACAATTCTAGACATTGATAAAAGAAAAATTAAATTTTCCGTCGGAAGTACTATGAAACCCCTACACATCAGGATTAAGGAACATACACAAGCATCATTAAATTTTTTAAGCACCTTAATACTTGCAACAACAGAAATAGATCAATCAGAATAGACATCTTGGCCATGGAAATGAACATTGGAAATCTTTGCATAAAGAAAGCTTTATTTATTTCTAGGTTACATCCTGAACTTAATAGCAGACTGGAACTTAGTTCGTCATTTATAATTTAGTAGATATCATATTTAAACTTGAGCTCACACACATTACAATAAATAAGAATTCAAAGTAAATCTGAATAAGTGAGGAAGAAAATAAGTGGGGGAAAATGATCATGAATATCTGAATAATAATTGAATAACACACTTAGATTATGATAAACAAAAGATTATAATAAACAAAAATGATCATAAATACATAGATTTACAATTTAAAAATATAAACAAAGAATAAAAATGATCTCAGATACTAATACAATTAATAAATAGAATTAGAATCAATTATTAGAAAAATAATAAAAACTTAAATTAATTTTTTAGTTTTTTTTTAAAGATATAAGCTCAGGCATGAATTTAACTGTTTAAACATTTCAAAATATTTCGCTATAACTGAGTACAAAATTATACGTTATCACTTCCCCATATTCTGCTCAAAAAATGTAATATTTAATATTTTTTCAGGTCGTTATTGAATTTTGAATTCTAACATTGGACTACAAAAAATACTTTAAAATAAATAAATATAACATTAATAAATTTCAGAGGATTTAAAACACCCACCATTTGATAAAGAGGTTTTACCTCTAAATATGTTATGGAACACGGTTGCACGCATTAGATCACTGTGTAGTAGTTGTGACTAAATCAAGGTTTACTAAAAAAGAAGAAAAAATAATTTAAGAGGAAAAAAATCATTTTATTTTTGTCCTACTTCTCAATTCCGACATATTTCCACTTCTTGCATTGTGGTAGCCTTCTAAGTCTCCTTTTAAAAATGAAATATTTATTTTGATTAAACAATATGAAGATTTCTTTTAACTTGTTTTTGTTATGATTATCTTCCAACTCGTGCAGATGTCTTGCTAACATGTCTTTTTGTCATGGTTTTACAGGTTATTTTGGAAAATATTTAAATGAATATAATGGAACGTACATCCCTCCTGGATGGAGAGAATGGATGGGTTTAATACGCAACTCTCGATTCTATAACTACACCATTAATTTTAATGGGCAAAAAATGAAACATGGAGACAACTATTACAAGGATTACCTAACAGATTTGGTGGCGAATGACAGTGTCACATTTTTAAAACAAAGCAAAGAACTCTTTCAAAATAAGTAAGTTTTTTTTTCTTTTCCTTTTTTTTTTCTTTTCCTTTTTTTTTTCTTTTCCTTTTTTTTTTCTTTTCCTTTTTTTTTTCTTTTCCTTTTTTTTTTCTTTTCCTTTTTTTTTTTTCTTTTCCTTTTTTTTCTTTTCCTTTTTTTTTCTTTTCCTTTTTTTTTCTTTTCCTTTTTTTCTTTTTTTTCTTTTCTTTTTTTTCTTTTCCTTTTTTTCTTTTCCTTTTCTTTTCCTTTTCTTTTCCTTTTCTTTTCCTTTTCTTTTCTTTTCCTTTTTTCCTTTTCTTTTCTTTTCCTTTTTTTTCTTTTCCTTTTCTTTTCCTTTTTTCTTTTCCTTTTTTCTTTTTTTTCTTTTCCTTTTTTTCTTTACCTTTTTTCTTTTCCTTTTTTTTCTTTTCCTTTTTTTCCTTACCTTTTTTTTCCTTACCTTTTTTTTCTGTACCTTTTTTTTCTGTACCTTTTTTTTCTGTACCTTTTTTTTTCTGTACCTTTTTTTTTTCTGTACCTTTTTTTTTTCTTTACCTTTTTTTTTCTTTACCTTTTTTTTCTTTACCTTTTTTTCTTTACCTTTTTTTTCTTTACCTTTTTTTTCTTTACCTTTTTTTTTCTTTACCTTTTTTTTCTTTACCTTTTTTTTTCTTTACCTTTTTTTTTCTTTACCTTTTATTTTTCTTTACCTTTTATTTTTATTTTCCTTTTATTTTTATTTTCCTTTTATTTTTATTTTCCTTTTATTTTTATTTTCCTTTTATTTTTATTTTCCTTTTTTTTTTCTTTTCCTTTTTTTTTTTTCTTTTCCTTTTTTTTCTTTTCCTTTTTTTTTCTTTTCCTTTTTTTTTCTTTTCCTTTTTTTCTTTTTTTTCTTTTCTTTTTTTTCTTTTCCTTTTTTTCTTTTCCTTTTCTTTTCCTTTTCTTTTCCTTTTCTTTTCCTTTTCTTTTCTTTTCCTTTTTTTGTTAAGGCTATATATATATATATATATATTGGTTGTGTAGTCAAACTGATACTTCAGGAAAAAAAGGAACAAGAAAACAATAGAACTGTTTCTCTCTTTAACCTTCTGACAAGAAACATCTACGCTTGGTATGGACGAAAGATAAAGACTAATTACTTTTCTCCATTGTGCAAACCTTGAATAAATGTTTTGATAAAGTTGCTTACATGAATATTCCTTTCTGAAACATGATTTAAATGCATGAGATATATATATATATACACACACACACATACTAGTAGAATACCTATCCCAGAACAGATATAAGCAATAAATATAGCATTAGTTTTAAATTTTAATGGTTTTTTTTTTCTTTGGTGGGTACGGTTTAGGTGTCATCCCCTTAAATGGGTAAAGTTTACAAAGAAAATAATGTCCCCACATTACTCAACCTATTTCATCGAATACATAATTCATAAGTTCAATAGTTTAGGATTTTACTAAACACATTCGCTCTGTTGGCAGGACCACGAATTTGCCGACTGCAACCGCATGCAGAGGAGTAACCCCCCCCCCTCCACGAAAATGAGACCACCTCTAGTCTGTGGGTGGCACCCCGTAATACCTTAAGATAGGATCTGTGTGTCTGAAGTTCACAAAAAAAATAATTTGCCCATGTTGCCTAGAATATATATTCCAAAATTCATAATGATCCATTCATTAGTTTAGATTATCATATATATATATATATATATATATGCACATACATACATACACACACACCTAACTTTATATATAGATATATATTAGTTCCTTTAGACATTCCCACTTTTAAATTCCAAGGATTAAAATCCGGACAGAACTTATAGGATGAACTGTGCATTACAATATGTGCTGCTGATAATACTAACTTTAATGTGTATTTACTTTTTATCTTTTATTTTTACAGACCCGTTTTAATGGTCCTTAGTGTACCTGCACCCCATGGACCTGAAGACTCTGCACCTCAATATCAACATTTATTTGGAAATGTTACATCTCATAGGTATTGGCTTCTTTTTCGATTTTGCTCCATTCTAGAATTACTTAAAACATTTTCTTTAATTTCAAAATCATTCTGTAGGTGGAAGTCCCAATGCTAATGAAGATAATTTTAGCTATTTCTAGCTTGCTTCATACTTAGGAAAAGTCTGCTCATATTTTGAATATTTGTTCAAAGACATCTTATAAAAAGCAAGATGTTAATGAATCATTGAAGTGCAACAAATTTACCTAAAGTCGTTGTCCTCTTCATTTACCACTTCGATTTATTTGTTTACTTTTTATCAAACAACTGAATAATAACATATTTAACATATAAAGTTATCTTGTCGGATTTTCAAAAGTCAGACCCAAATAGCATTTAACCTGACAAATCAAACTTTGCTTTTGACTAGCCAATTTTCATTTGTTATTGTTGTACCATGTTATCGGCAATATAATAACCTACTTAGCTACAATTAATTTTTTTTAAATTGCTTAGTCCGGCCCAGATGACTGCTAGTATGAAACATTTTTAAATAATCACCTAAAAATAAAAATGGGCAAGAGAATAACTTTATGAAAACAAACCAGGATAAGTATATTAAAATATGCATATGAAGAAGTCTCTCATATTTAGAAGCACAATGTACAAAAAAAAACAAATGTTTAGTTTTTATCTTCATCAAAACTTAGTGTTAAAGTTAAATAGGTGAATTATGGGTTAATTCGTTGTTTCGCAGCCAAAATGGCGGACAATGAATCGGCTACATTTTTCTGATATTTTTCTGACCTTACAAATGTGTAAGTAAGCCAAAATAAATTCTTTTGGACTAATTTCCCAACTGTATTTCCTTTAAAATAATTTAGGGTAAATTTGAAATTAGTCCAAAACAATTTATTTGGGTTTACTTACACTTATGAATTCGGAAATTAGCAGACGGTTCATTGTCCACCATTTTGGCTGCAAAACGACAAATTAACCGAATTATTTCTTGATTAACAATATAAACATAAAAATCACTTGGGTGGGGGGGGGGGACTAAAGGAATTGTGATGTAGATGTAATCTCTATTACAAGGTATATTCAGTGTTTTTTTTGTTTGTTTGTTTTGTTTGTTTGTTTGTTTGTTTTGTTGTTTGTTTGTTTTGTTGTTTGTTTGTTTTGTTGTTTGTTTGTTATTTGGGTACTGGTACAGCTTTTAAACCGGACAATAAACCAATTTTTTTATTTTTTTTACCCATAACTTAATCGGTTTTAGTCAGGTTCAAAAGCTGTACCGGTACTGCTATTTAAATGTTGGGGGAGGGGGGTCCCTGTTATTGATTAAAAGTTGATGAGGAAATCAGATAAGCTATTATTGAAATAAACAGTATGTAAGGGAAGCAACTCTGAAATTGACAATTTCTGTTGCCTCCCTTACATTTTTCCTCATTAGAAAAGATTACAAGTATTTGTTTATGATTTTTATTTATTAAGTGTACGAATATTTTGACACAAATACGTCACAAATAAACCCTTATATCTGCTAGTAACCAACATGTATTTCATTATTTTAGATTGCACGTTGATTATGAAGTCGTTTATAACTCAACTGAACTAATTTTAAATTGCAGCCTCAATCCTTTTTTTTTTTACTGAAGATAAGGACTTTCAACATGTATATTGGTAGTATATTCCTTTACAACTCTGAAAAGTGGGCAGTAAAAAATGATTATAGACAGCTTGCAAATGAGACTACTAAGATATGCAATGAACTTCAAGTGGCTACAGAAAAACGAAGCATGAAAACTGAAGTAAAACATTAAAAAAAGACGTTTAATTTTCGTAGGGCATATGATTAAACTGAGTGAAAATACCCCAGTATGAATTGCCCTAAACTGATATGTAGAGAGGTCGGCCGAAAGTAACTTGGATTAAGACTGTTATAAATGATCTGAACTGTGGTGGTTTTGCTATCAACACCAAGCATCCTGAGGAAATGATTCACACTAGTAAGCATTACAGAAGACAGATACAGTGAGGACACGCGTACAATAGTTAATAGTAAAAGAGGAAAGATGACTTTTCTGGTATTTTTAGTTTTGAATATAGAACATTGTTAATTTACTATGTTACTTGAAAATGTGTCCAGTTTAATTTAGATTTTTTTAATTCTTTTAATGGTTGAAACAATCCCAAGAACATTGAAGTAACACATTGATATTACTGTTTTTTTCTCTTTTTCTTTTTATTTGAAAATCTGAAATAAAGCTGTCTTTTTTTCTTTTTTTTTTTTTTTTTTTTTCATCCATTTTCTGAAACATGGCAAATAATTTCATATTTGCTGATTGGGTTATTTTATATATTTTTATAGTTTACATTTGTCTGACAAATGCAAATCAAATAATACACAAAGACATTATTTTGTATTTATAATGTATATCTTTTAACTTTTTCGAAAAGAAAGTATAAACCATCTGTTATATTATATACTTTCTAAGAGTATATAAAACAAATGAAATTCAAATTTTGAAACAATGTCTTCAACAAATTATCAAGTTTTTCAACAACACATTTTTTTAACTAAAAAATTTAAAAACAAAATGGTATTTCTTGAATAAACAAGACTGTTAATATGAAAAGAACCCCTTAAAAAGATTGACATGAAACTTTTACAAGATATATCAAACAAACTAACAAATTTGGTTCAATAAATTAAAACAGTATGAAGTACTGTTTTTAATGATTTTTTTTTGATTTTTTAATTAAAAATGGCCAAAAATAGTTCTCAATAAAATTCAATTTTAACTTTTTACAGTATACTCATAAACTTATAATATAAATAGAATTTATATTATACAGAATCTCAGCTAAAATAAATTTGATGGGTTGGAATTGCCTTTCAGAATTTTCTCGGAACAATGGAAGTGAAGTGTTAGCAGCTAAAAGATATCTGATGGCTGACTGGAAATCTTGGCTCCAGTAAAAGATCCAAATGTTAGATCTCTCGGCTTATTGCCTTGATTCCAGGCAATTTTAATGAATGCTTTTCAAAATGTCCCTCATCTTCTAGAGAATACTCACAATATATTATGGGTTATCACATCGAATTTTGAGATAGTTTTTAATTTTTCAATTATTTAACAATCTCTGAAACGGCAACTTCTGAACTCCCTCACATACAAATTCATGAATATATTCTCACACTGACTAAACAAAGGCAACCATGTATACACATACACACTGTCTACAATGCCTACTGAACTTACTGTCACATGCATATTCACATTGACAGAAGGCATACATATATACACTTTTAACACCCGTTCCTTTTCCTCTACTCAACAAAAAAAAACAATTAATTTTTCCAAACTCGCACAAACAAGTAACTCATACCAAATATCTTTCATATGTAGATTTATATAAATATCTTATGTTCCTTATTAATGTTTTTATTTCTTTCATTTAAAAGTTTTGTCCATTTTTCTCCCCCCCCCCCTATTTATTACATTTTAATTGTTAGCATGGCTCGTGTTACACCCAAAGATGCGACCATCTTCTATATTTCATTTATGCCAGGATCCACACTACATATCCATCAAAAAACACTTCACCATCTTTGTATTGATACGCAAAAGCAAAAGTTGAAGATATACCGCATTATGTATAGACTAGACTAATTGTTTAGAAATATGCCTGCAAAAATAATTTTAAAACTTTTTTTCTTTCTCTACCCATCATCCCACCCCATTTTGCATATGCAAGAAATTAGTTCTATTTCGGTAGATTTTTTTTTTTCAAACTATTAATATTTCAAATTATCTGTAATTTATGATAAAATTAAATCCTAATGATAACTCTGGTTGAAATGTGTTTTGCATGTCTTTTGGTAGAACGCCCAGTTGGAACTATGCTCCTAGTAAAGACAAACAATGGCTACTACAGAACATGAAGAAGATGGAACCGATTCACCAAATATTCACCGACACATTACATACAAAACGTTTACAGACTTTACAATCAGTAGACGATTTAGTAGAAAAGGTAAGGTATTACAAAAGTTATTTTTTTAAAACTAAATTTCAAACTTTTGTAACATTTTAATATTTCTGTTCTAATATTTTCATAAATCTATTAAAGTTTGTTTTTTTCTACATTATGTATTTTGTAAGGAATTTTTATTCATAATTATCCATGATTATAATATAAAAAGGGATTATGTGGACAGTATTTAGAGCTTTCAGACGAGATTTTCTTTTTTATCTGAATTTACCAATGTGATAAAAGAACAGTAAAAGCAAAAATGAAAAATGTAACAAAAAATAAATTTTTTATGTAATTCTACTTATCCGGCGTTGTCCGAGAGTCTTTTTACTTTCATTTTTATTTTGTGTTTTTCTTTCTTAAATCACATAAATACTTACGCGCAGGCAGGTTTTGTTTTTACTTAGCTAAAGATGTCAAATCAACAAGCTGACCAATAAAGAGGGGAATGCTGATGTGACAGTGATGGAGGTTACATCAGCCGATATGTTGAGAATAACATCCAAAATATGAATAGTAGTTTGAATAATCCAAATATTAAGTTTTATAAAAATAAAATGCTTATTTCTCATATTTTTCTTTCTTTCGAAAACTTTCCTACGATGTCTTAATGCATCCAAGCATTGTTTCCTTTCCTTTTTATACTCACTGGTGTTACCAGATCAGGCTGTCTGAAGATACCGGCTTCCTGACTTAAAATGCACCAAACATTGATGTTATTGGATCTTTTCCTTTCCCTTTGCACAACTCAATCATGTTCTGCAAAGCTAAAAACAAAAACATTTTTCCTCTACAAAACAACCAGACAAAATTAAACACCATGAATAAATCTTTTAAGATATAAAGAACTTGAAGCATAAAAACGTTTTTTTTATACCTAGTATTTTTTTTATTTGCTCCTGACTATAACAATGTGTTCATATTTTTTTTTTTCTTGTATTTAAGGTGTATACGGAGTTAAAGATGCTAGGAGAATTACAAAACACATACATAGTGTATACATCTGATCACGGCTATCATCTTGGCCAGTTTGGATTGGTGAAAGGCAAAGCAATGCCATATGATTTTGATGTGCGTGTCCCGTTAATAGTTAGTGGACCTGGAATTAGACCTGGCAGCGTGTAAGTGGTTTCTTTTTCTTATGTTATTTGATAAGAATCATTTCAGAATTCTTTTTATCCCCTTTTCATGCCATGCTTGTAAATCATAAGATAAAGCTAACCTACAAGTATACATTTATGAAAATCAAACCTTTTCAGTTACAGAAGACCCGAATAACCTATAGGGTCCGCCATAAGTGACTATATATTTTCTTTCGTAACTTTGTTGATTCTTAAGCATTTCTATGTCATATTTCGTCAAGTATGCCACTTAGTACCTGAAAGATTAGCAAAGTGTATGGAGTTCTATGGAGAGCACAAAAAGCTTTAATAAATGTTTTAATAAACATCATGTTTTATGTTGCACAAAACTAAGTGTTTTACCATTTGTTCGTTTCTATATTGCAGTTGCATATTTTTTCCTTGTTACATTTATTATGATGAAATAAAATTATGTAGTTAATTATGGCGGACCCTGTATAATCTTGTACATTTCGCTAGCTCTTCTAAACACTGGTCTAGTCTAATAATACTAAACCAGCAGTGACATGGCTTATACATGTACACCCAATGTCTTATCCTAATCTTTTTCACTTATTCATGTTTATCCAGTTCTGTGTTACTTCCTCTGCTGTTAGATACTTTGACACTTTTTTCTTTCTTTTTTCTTTCTTTTTTTTTCCCATTATTTTTTTCCAATTATTTTTTTTTCCTTTATTTAAAAAAAAAAATTTTTTTAATTTAAAAAAAAAAGATTTTTTCTTTATTTAAAAAAAAATTTTTTTTTCAATCTAACACATGTACGGGTACCTGAATTAATGTCCTTTATTTAAATCAATATTATATATTCTACATCTACACTATCACTGCTGGTTTAGTATTATTAGACTGGGATCGTGTTCAGGAGAGATGGAGAAATATTATAGATTATTAGGATCATCCAAAACGATAAAAGTCTGATTATAATAAATGACTAGGAATTGGAATAAAAAATTTAATAAAACGATATATTTATTTTTTTTAAATTTGAATTCTCGCTATTTAAATAAGTAAAATTATCATCATGGAACATAGACACTACATATAATTTTTTAACAATATAATAATTTTGTATGTTTCTCCAACTCTCCCGAACACTAACCCAGTCTAATAATACTAAACTAGCAGTGACAATGGCTTATACGTATACTATCAATGTATTATTTATGCTAGTCTTTTTCACTCGTTTCTCTTCACTGTTTTTCTCTTTGTTCCTTCTTCTGACTTCTCAACATTCACTTTTTCCCTCTCTAACTCATTTATGGATGCCTGTCTTAAAACATCATTTATTTAAATCTATTTTTTTATTTTTTATTTTTTTTGTAAACTGCTTTAATATTATTAGATTAGCTTACTGTCTAGGAGAGATGGAGAAAAATTATAGATTATTTAAGCCATCTGTAACTTTAAAAGTCTGATTTTCATAAATAAATTATTGTAGGGTAGTTGTATTAAGACTACAAAACTAGAAAATAAATCTTTGGTGCTTCTGCAGTTTTGCAATGACATGTTATGCTTCTCTTAAAAAGAAAATAGCTAAAGAAATGTACAAGCTTTGTTATGTACTTACATGGTAGCTGAAAAGAAGACTGTACACCAAACATTACGCAAATTCATTGAGTATATATTAAATAAAAAATAAAATACGATTTTATTTATATGTCGCCATTTTTCTATTTTGACTTTTTCCAAAATTAATCTCCTTTGCCTACTTAGTTAGCTGAAATGTCTACCGGTTCGTAAGATCGTTTTTTTTTTTTTCTTATGATTTATTAAATACTGGATGAATTTACGTAATATTTTCTGTACAATGTTATTTTCAGCTAACACATAAGTACATAACAAAGTTTATACATTTCTTTAAATATTTTAACATCGTTGTGAAACTGCAGGAGCACCAAATCTTTTAATAGTTTCTTATAAAGATTAAAGAGATTACAATTCTTTTGAAATGCATCCAAGTATCTCAAGAGGTTCCGTCCGCCAGTAAATCCGTTCTTGCTTATCAATGTATTTGTAATTTCTATTCTGTTTTTTTTTTTTTTCTATCTTTTAGCATTCACAATATGATTGGTAATGTAGACTTGGCCCCAACTTTGTTGGACATGGCCGGAATTGTAACTCCTTCGGACATGGATGGCCGCTCTTTCTTACCTTTACTTAAAGCCACTAAGAAGTAAGTATGACGCATGATTACAATCCTAAAATGATAAAAATCAAAAGAAATGTGAATAGATCATCCATTTTTATTTTGAAACAAAAATGGACAATCAATTCACAGATACATGTACGAGACGTTTCTTATGTTTTTGAGATGAGTTCCACAGTTTTATTCTAATGAATCTTGAAATGATCGTATATTTTTTTTTAAAAAAACATGCGAAACATAAGTCATTAATGTTATAAATAATATTGCTCTGGAAATCACCATTTAATATCTTGTAAATATTTTGGAAAACCATATGGAAAAGCGCTTGAGCTAAATTGTATATGAGAGATTATCACTTATATAATCAAACATATATATATATATATATCTTTGGTTTTGTTTGGTAGAAAGAAATGCAACATAGTGCTCAATTATTTAATAAGGGTATAAGATATATTTATTAAGTGTTACAGAAGATCAGTCAAATCAACACGATACCATTAGTTTCAAACCTGGAGCAGTCCCGAACCAAGACCCAATGTTTCACCGAGTTTATAATAATAAACAAGGAAGTTCTCCAAAATAAAATATGACTGAAGATAGTCGAGATGATTTTTTTTTATTATGAACAAACCAAGCGAAATATTGAGTCTTGGTCTGGAACTGCTTCAGGCTTGAAACCAATGGTATCATGTTGATTTGATCTGATCTTCTGTTACACTATCTAATAAATAATATTAGAAGGAAGACCTGGCATTACCCAGAACCCCTTATTAAAATTTCTAATTTTTACTTTCTAGTTTTCAGATTATGAATAAAATAAAGTAATCCATTTTCTTATGGATGTCAAGCACAAACACAAATCGCATGTTAATGGTGTAACCAACTTTGATCAAAATGAAATAAACTGGATAATGTAGATTTTAGAATATGTATGGTTATGGGGGTCTGTCTATAAACACAGAACTACAACTAATATATATATATATATATATATATATATATATATATGTTTGGAAATAGAATACTCTTAAGAAACCTATATTTTTCTAACGATATATAGGATTTATTTCTCTCATTTCAAATGTCTGTCACGACGTTTGGATCATGACAGTCAGTTGTGACTGCGGTTTGAGATTTGAATCATGCGACAGACAGAACAGTTGTGTGTGTGTATAATATATATATATGTATATATATATATATATATATATATATATAGATATCACAATTTTTTATATTTTCAAATAAATGCTAACTAGTGATACAAATTTTGCTGATTTTTTTCCTCTGATGAAAAGAGCTTATTTTTGAAAATCCATGGATTAAAAAAAGAAAGTTTTTTTGTTTTTTTTTATATTCCTTGTTTGAATACTTGATGAATTAATATTGTATTTTATCCAATTTTTATTTTCATCATTCATTTTCTTTATGTATATACATATATATTAGCCACATTGATGATTCTTTGAAGTAGATATTTAAATATTTATTAATTATATGTATTATATATAAGATATATAGTATGATATTCATAAATTTGAAACACTTGAGTTTTAAATATTAAATTATTAATTTTCATTGTATCTGTGCAAATCCATGATTCCAAATAGAGTAACACCTGATAATGGTCATCGTACTAACAGAGGAACAAGGGCAGTATTATAAAGATGAACTCTAAATGATGCAAATATTTCAAGCCTAAAACTGTGCTTACTTGATATAATTTTTTTTAATCTCACAATGCATAATTACATGTTCATTGTCAATTATGAAGTAAATGTTTTTTTCTTTTGTTTGCAAAACTATATTTGAAATCTTAACAAAAAAATTGTTAGGATTTCAAATATAGTTTTGCACATCATTTTTGAATATCATGTAACCCTTTTAAACATTAATTTTCCCATAACAAACATTTTTAAATGCTGATCTTCAGTAAAAAAAAAAAAATATATATATATATATATATATATGCAATTTTTAAAATGTCATTAATTTTTATTTTTGATTGAATTCACATTACGTCTTTTATGATTAAGATTAAATCGTTTTGTCTCAATTTTGGATGAATTATTTATGTTGTTTATCTTAGGACTATCGTCTTCATCATTTATGATATTTCTATTTCTACTAAATTTCGGCTAACATGCCTTCTGGTCTTCACGTCTTAATTTATTTTTAAAATTACTTAATCCGACCTCAGACAACTGCTAATATCAAACATTTTTAAATAATCGCCTATGGTGATATTAGACAACACTTGATTTGCAACGGATTTGGCATAATGACCATGCCATGATCAGATAGATGTGTGACAGCAAACTGAAAAAAAGGATCCCTTCAACCCTGCTTTATCAGAAACTTGGTATTGGTAGGGTTTGGGATCTCAAATGGTTTGATCATGTACAGTGTGCCACCTCATGTATCATCATCATCATCATCATCATCAACCGGTTTATTTATTGAATCAGGCCACAATTAATCCTCTGATGAGGGTGGGGCCTGATTGTCCAACCTTGATCTAAGTCTCCCCCTTCATTCTTGTCTTTGGTGAGGCTCGACGATATCAACTCCAGGCACTAGGGAGCGTAGCAAACCAAGGAAGACCTGACTCGAGTGAATCTCTGTCCCATTTGAGGTTTCTTGATAAGGTGCAGAAACGTATCTGTAATTTGATTGATTCTACCCTTTCTTCTCTGCATCCCCTCTCTCACAAATGTGATGTTGCTAGACTGTCTTTTCTATAAATACTATTATGGTATGTGTTCTTCAGAATTATGTGATCTATTCCCCGCTTCCTTTGTCCCAGCTAGTTTGAGTCGGTCTAGTGGTCTCCATCAATTCACTGTCTTCCATCAATTCACTGTTTTGATACCTCATTCCAGTAGTTTCTTTCCAAGAACTGCAGGCTTGTGGAACTCTCTTCCTGCTGACTGTTTTCCTCCTACCTATAACCCTGATCTTTTTAAGACTAAAGCCAATAGGCATCTTTTGTCTTTGCGCTAATCATATTTGTTCTTGTTAGCTCCTTACATCAAGTGACTTCATGCCTTGTCTGGAGTGATTTCCATAAAAAAAATTTATTTTAAAGAATATGACTGCATGCAACCCAACTGATATCAGTCCTTTGAGCCGGACTGCAAAGGTGGACGTGGCCTGGTGTTGTCCATACCAGAGTCCGGGACACTCACAGCACTCTAAATATCAAAACTGGAAGAAGAAAAATCATATTTTGAATACAGAAAAAACATCACCATAAATAACCAATACTCTTGAAGTAGGTGCGAGAGCATAACGTCTGATACATAGTAGAAATATAAATACTATTAATGCAGACAAAAGTCATAAGAAAAGCAATGTAAGTAACAATTAAATAGATTAATGAAAGCAACCAGTTAATCTAAAATATAAAGTTATCTTGTCAGATTTTTAAAGTCAGACCAAAATAGCATTTAAGCTAACAAATCAAACTTTGCTTCTGACAAGCCAATATTCATTTGTTATTGCTGTACCATGTTATTGGCAATATAATAATGTACTTCACTACAATTTATTTTTAAAAATTATTTAATCTGGCCGAGACAGCTGATAATATGAAGCCTTTTAAAATAATCACCTAAAAGTAAAAATCGGCAAAGTCATACTTTAAATTGAAGAATATAATATCAGTTGTCCTTATGTGCAAACAAATAAAAATAAAATAAAAAATAAAGTACTTGGTAGGAATAGGTATCCAGAGGATTATAATACTTCATGAGTCAGTGCAAAGTATCAATGGAGAATCATGAGTCAGTTCTGGAACTGGCTGAAACAGTTTGATTTGAAAGCCACTCCCTTCCTTTTTTTTTTCTTTTTTGAGGGGCTAAAAATATTATTTAACTCTAACCCTTCACATGCTTAGTGTCGTCTGTTTTCTTAAAAAAAAAATTTTTCCCGCTTTCAAATCATAAATTGCTTCAGCCATTTCTGGAACTGACTTGTGATTCTCCGTCAATATTTAAGACTGACTATGTATCCTTTAGATACCCATTCCTTATAAGTACCATATCTAAAATGACTTCCCAGCCAATACCGCCATTTAACTCAAATAACTGAATGCCCCCCCCCCCTCGGATAGGCCAACTTCATTGATTTTATTTCACTTTTATAACATTAATGATCTTTGTTAAAATTGAATCTCATTTATTGTTTTTGGATCAAATTAATATATGGTTATGTTGTTAAAATCTTTAAAAAATACATTCTATAATAGAAGAAAAAGTTTTCTTTTTTCAGTGCAAGTAATGGTTTTATCAAAAGGAAGAAACCTTGGAGAGATACCCTACTTTTGGAAAGAGGGTAAGTTGACACACGGCTGTAGTATTCCAATGAATTTGTGTGTGTGTGTGTGTATATATATGTTTTTCTGACAAAACAAAATCTTGTATCAAGCAAATTTGTTTTAGTTAAAAAATAATGGCTGTTTCTTCATCACTGCACAGTATGAGCTTTGATAATTACAAAGTCTGAATCTTATAAGACATGATGAATCTTCAGAAATGCAGAAAAAAAAACACTTACGATTGTACATTTTCACCAAAAATCATATCCTTTGATACACATCCTAAAAAAAATCCTCCACAATCTGCCATCTTTGATTTCTCAAATCAAACTATTTAAAGTTTCAATTTATAATTGCTCTGGAATTACATATTAGAATCTTAGAATTGTTTAATATTTAGCTTAAACACTTGAGTTTGACTACACGATCTATCTATATTTATATATGAATATATATATATGATTAAATTTCAACAATTTGGGATATTTTAAGTAGAAAAGCTTCTAGAGTAAATGTGGTATTGTGGTGACTGCTAATGAGTCTAGTTAAAAGTAAGATAGAGGATGAACTACAACCCTCCTCATGCTCTTGATGGCCTTATGCCCAATTTGTTAAAATGTATTCTATATTTTTGCAAATAAATGATTCAAAGTGTAGTGTCTGTTCTTGCCTCAGTCACTGAGGGAGAAGTCTTTCTAGACTGAGGCAATTTTAATTTTTGTCAGAATCAAGAGTGCCCCTTTTGGGAGCTGGATTTTCTCCAGATTAAAAAATCCACTTTGTATCTAACTCTGTCCTCGTAGGGAGGTAAGTAAATAGGGATTTGTTTAAAAACAATATACATCGTTAAAGAGATCATTATAATTGATAGAATTTTTTTTTTTTTTTTTTTTTTGCCAAATTCAATTTTATAAAAATTTGATATAAATCGTTTAATATTTATTACATAAAATATTTAAAGTAACAATGATTGAAAAATAAATTAAAATAAAGCTTGTTTGATATTGGTACAGAGAATAATTTTTAGATGTTTATATAAGCAAACAGAATTTCAGATCACTGGACAGAACGCATTCACTTTAACGTTGGTCAGAAAAAGTCCAAGAGAGAGAACTGATAATACTGCTCTTACATAAGCAAATAATTTTCAAACATTTAAAATTTTTAAATATTTGAAAATTATTTTCAGTTATCTATCTTGGACTTATTCTGCCAAACGTTAGAGAGAATACGGTCTCCTGTCTGGAGATCTAAAATTTCACTCAACCTACGTGGGGAATTTAGAATAAGATATTTCTTTCTGGCTTGTACATCAAGGCCGTTGGACATGGTTTGAGCGACTGTTCATCTTTGTATGGCCTTTATAAATCCTGATGCTGCATCTGTTGGCCATCTTTTCTAGTACAGTTGCATTGATTCATTCCCAGAACACCACAACAAAAAGTGACATGTACTTATACATTGCTCATTCATATCTATCTATCACCCTGGCAACATGTGTTTTTTATCAATTGTATTTGGGATAGTAATGTATTCTTTCTGTAGTACTAATGTCTCTCCTTTCCTTCATGTATTATGTGTACTAAATTATATTTTTCCATAACCTCTTTTAACTTTGTCTCCAAACGGTTTATCCGAGAGTAAATGTGTTAGTGAATAAACAGTTGAATTAACAATCATATTTTTGTCTTTCTTCCGACACCAATTTCCATGATAACGCAACACACAAAACGGCGGCCTTGTGTGCAGGAAAGATATCCCCAAACACGTGATTGCTAAAAACGTAAAAGCTAGGTTTGTATTGTTTGGATTATTTGGACTACTGTTCTCATCTTGAGTGTTATTCTGACAATGTTTCGGCTAATGTAACCTCCGACCTTCTTCAGGTGTATCCTGTCGAACTCTGGAATCTGTACAGAATTTCGAACAGACCCCTTTATTTAATCCACGGGGGTAACATGCTCTCGTTCCGTATGCCATGACCAGTCTGGTGCTACCAGATTAGGCTGTCTGAAGATACCGGCTTCTTGCATTGATGTTATTGGAGTTTTTTACTTTCCCTTTGTACAACGCAATCATGTTCTGCAAAGCTAAAAACAAAAACATTTTTCCTCTACAAAACAACCAAAACCAAACACCATAGATAAATATTTGAAGATATAAAGAACTTGAAGCATAAAAACTTTTATCAAAATGAGCTGATTTGGCATTAAATAACCCGAAAAGGGTTGATATGCCATAAAACAACCGGCCATGACAGAGTAGAAGTCTTAATTTGCAATTGTATTCTTAGTATCGCCCACACTGAGGATCGAACCTTAGACATCTAGAGAGAATTTTACTTAGTACTTTATCCCTTACGCTACGGGTCCTTGGCTGATGGAACGAGAGCGTGCTACCCTAATGGATTAAATAAAGGTTCCATTCAGATTTCAGAGTTTGACAGAAAGATTCCCCGAGTTCAACAAGATACACCTGAAGATGATAAGAGGTTACATCGGCCGAAATGTTGTGAGAATAACACTCAAAATGAGAACAGTAGTCCAAATAATACAAATTATCAACCCTCATCTAAAAAATTATGAAACATAAAAGCTAAGATATAAAATATTTGTTAGCTTAACACTTAGATAAAAAAATTTAAGTAATTGTTTGTACAGCTATCAAAAAGACTTTGAATTTTGAATCATTGTTACTTGAAATAATTTATGTAACAAATATTTAATGATTTACATTAACTTTTTTTCTTTTTATAAATTTAGTTATTTTATTTTTTAGCGATCATGACATTTTTTTTTGCCAGTTGGTGTCTTTTAGATATATTCCAATTGTTTTCTGGTCAAATTGAAGAGTTTCTTTCCAACAAAATACAACCCAATCTGGGAGAATGGAAACAGGTCTGTAGGAAATCACAAAGGGAGATCATCATCATCTTATCTCAATTCTGTATCGGCCATACAAAAGTCACTCTTGAGCCACTCAACACTTGAAATGGTTTTGTCTGGCATGTTTTGGGTTTTTTTTCTCTCTATTATGAATAAATACACATTGGTCTTTATTATAGTGGACGATTTTTTTTTGTTTTGCTGTCTTTATTAGTATTTTTTTAATTTATTTATTTTTTAATTAAAAAAATCTTTTTTTACAATAATAATTAAAAAAATTTTAAACCATAACCAATAAGAAAAATGTTACTGGAATATGTTCATTACAACCAAATGGTATCAAATGCAGTTGTCGCAGAATTGGCTTTTATTATAACTAGAAAATATATGCTCCCTCCTATCGCATACTTTTGCTAGTATATTAAATTGTGTTTAACGCCAATATGTAGTTAAAGCAAAATAAATTGTTTTGGACTATTAAAATAATTTCCAACACTATTGATAATGTTTATCCATTAATTTAATTATTTTTTATTATCTCTTATGTTTGAATTCCTATTTTGAAACATGACGTAAATCAAATCTATGATGTCATGCCAAAGCTATAATTATTTTGTTACGGTAATGTTTTAAGCTCTATTTATAAGAAAGTCAAAATAACTCAGTTGATAGAACCTCAGACTGAAGATCTCAAGGTTTTGGTTTCAGTTTTGAGTTCCGGTCATGGAATCCGCTTTATTTGTTAGGAATTTATTTACTATTAATGCAATATTCCCCATTTCTAAAAGTAGTGAAGATCTGATATTTAAAAATGAGACCAGTTCTGCTATGTATTTATTACATTTTAAAAAAAATGTGACTGACGGACAAAATCTCTATTTATATAAGATGATTTTAAAAATTGAACAATCCGTTATGTAAATAAGGAAGCATATTTTTATGTCCTTGTCTTACGAACGATTTTAGTCTGAAGAGCAGGAAACATGAAGAATTAGAGGAGGCACCAAACTTTTCATACAGCAATAAATGCTTGTGTGACACTAGAATTGATATACAATGCAGTCAAAAAATTAACAATCTTCTTCATGAAGTTTATTTATATAAAGCACAGCATTTATTTTATTTTCATAAATTTTTTATTGTAATATTCTTCTTCAGGGTTTAACTATTTTTTTTTTTTCTGATTAGTTTCAGAATTTTTTAGATGAGGATTACTAATTGATTGATAATCCTTCTTAGCCAGATGAAAAATCCAGGTTGTCCTCAATGGCCGTACATCTAAACAACATAACATTAATGCGGGTGTACTCCAGGGGTCGATCCTTGGGCCGTTATTGTTCCGGAAGGCTTTTTTACTCTAATAGCTTTTTTCCTCATATTTCTCGCCTTCGGACCCCCCCCCCCCCCCCTGCGTACTGTTTCCCTGAGTGTACCAACATACAGAAATTTAAATATAATGTGAACATCTCGCTGCACAACTCTCCACTTAGGATACCCCTGTAGGTATGGCCCCTAATTCGGTGGCAATGTGCCTTGTTTGGGGTGAATTGAAGTAAAAAAAACAAATTTAAAAAAAAAAAATTTTTTTAAATTAAAAAAAAAAAAAAAAAAAAAAAAATATTTTAATTCAAGAAATGTTTTTATTTGGCCTACAAACTACAATTTTCATCTTTGTTATTTTCACAGCGTTTCGGCTGATGTAACCTCAGACTTTCTTCAGGTGTGTCTTGTCGAACTCGGGAATCTGTATAGAATTTTGAATGGAGCCCTTCATTTAATCTGGAGATAGCTTGCTTTCGTTCCCTTAGCTATGAACAGGTAGAAGTCTTAAGTAATACGTAATTGTGTTAATACATGCTGGTGATTGAGCCTTCAGAAGACTGTCACTTAGAAGTGATTTTGACTTAGCACTTTTTATCTGTTGTGTCAGGTGTCCTTATGGACAATTCTAGTATGAATTTTAGGAGCCTATTTTTGTTTTAGATGTGTAGTCTTACTACTTATTACTCTATGTATATATGGCTGACGGAATGAGAGAAAGCTACGCCTGTGGATTAAATAAAGGGTTCTACTCTAAAATTTTATGCAGATTCCAGAGTTCGACAAGACTTGCTTGAAGAAGGTCAGAGGTTTAAATCGGCCAAAACGTAAGAATAATCTAAGATGAGAACAGTGTTCCGAATAATACAAGTCACAAAATATTGTCTAAAACTGGAAATTATTAGATTTACTTTTAAGCGTAAACTTGACTTCATTTTGTTTTGTACTCTTTACCTATTGTATGATACTAGCTGAAATACTTGTCCTTGGATGGGTTTATAATATTGAGACACCCATGTAGCTCTTTAATAACATGAAGTTGTGTTGGAAAACGAGTGAGTATGTTTGCTAGGGTAGATTTTAGCACAGGTGAATGAGTGCGGGTCCGGGTGACCTTGCTGTGTAGAACGGAGGGAAAGTTGAGGGAGTGTATTGAGAATAACTTGCCACAAGTGGGAGAGTTGACAGGTGGGGTCAGAGGAGGTCAGGTCTGAGAACGATATGCGAGAGAAGGGCCCACGAATGTGACGTAACGAGGGACGAAAGCAAGGTAGAGCGGTTAGATTTTGAGACACCATTTTGGAAGCTTGAAGCAAATGGCTGCTGATAAGCATTTTGTCAATGACAAAACTGTTGAGAATCACATGTATCTGATAGTTACTGAGGTTAATATAACTGTTTCTCTCATACATAAAGAAGTGTAAATTATACTTGTAATTACTTAATATTTCTCTCTCAACAAACCTTCATTTCCACTATTTGTCTCATCTTAATTCTTCTTCTATAACTCTGCAAAGTTGTACAGACAACGGATCCTAGCCACAGAGACGACACAACCTTGAGGAGGAAAGAAACTATGAAGAATTAACACTGCTACGAAGACGAAAAAGAAAGGGACAATGCAACACATATTCAACATCGAGGAACAAAGAATAAAGGGACAATGCAACACATTCGACATCGAAGAACAAAGAATAAAGGGACAATGCAACACATTCGACATCGAGGAACAAAGAATAAAGGGACAATGCAACACATTCGACATCGAGGAACAAAGAATAAAGGGACAATGCAACACATTCGACATCGAGGAACAAAGAATAAAGGGACAATGCAACACATTCGACATCGAGGAACAAAGAATAAAGGGACAATGCAACACATTCGACATCGAGGAACAAAGAATAAAGGGAAAATGCAACACATTCGACATCGAAGAACAAAGAATAAAGGGACAATGCAACACATTCGACATCGAGGAACAAAGAATAAAGGGACAATGCAACACATTCGACATCGAGGAACAAAGAATAAAGGGACAATGCAACACATTCGACATCGAGGAACAAAGAATAAAGGGACAATGCAACACATTCGACATCGAGGAACAAAGGAACAATGCAACACATTCGACATCAATGAACAAAGGGACAATGCAACACATTCGACATCAATGAACAAAGGGACAACGCAACAGTTGGACCCAAAGATACTTCTAATTAAACATGTGTACAGAACAAGAGACTTTGTTAGTTTGGTCACATTGCGAGAATGGATGAGAATTCTTGGGTTAGATGTATCGGGGGCTGTGTGGATGTGTCCCGAGTATATGCGTGTTCATTAAATCAAGCAATGTTGCATACAAAAGCAAAAGTAATAATTTACAAACTAAAAGAGGTAGTTCAAATAAGACGTTTATTGAACGAGTGTGTGTGGAATGATGAGATGTGCTGTGTGTATATGTGTTGTATGTAGAACATATATCAAGCAGAAACAGTCTGTATTGTGTATACAAAGAAATGAAGGTAGAAAGTCTCTGAATGCGTATGAGAAATTGTCTCTTTCCAGGAATATGTATGTAGTGGAAAGTCTCTTAGTGGGTATGCGAAGAAATAGAATATCTTACCAAGAATTGTATGTAGTGGAAAGTCTCCTAGTGTAGTTATGTTTGAAAGGAGGAGGTAACTGCTACAGATGTAGAACAATTTAAGTAGCAGGGGAAGGCCAAGGAAAACATCTGAGAAAGTGGCAAGGATGGATTTGAGAAAGACTTGGCCAGAGATAGGTTAATTTAGAAGTCAATTTCTAAATGCCAGCATGTAAAACTGATGTTAAACTACTGCTATTGATGATGTAGTAGTAGGGCAGTATAATGATGATGATGATTGGACATATATAACATTGTTATTCGTTTAGAGAAATAAGTTTGACTGAATGCATATTCTAATTTCTTCTAATGCTTGATAAATGTTAAACCAATGAATTCATAAACCTTCTGATTGGAAGTCAATTTCTAAAAGCTGTTCAACACCTGCCAGCATGTAAAATGATGTTAAACTGAAAGATATGAATGAAATATCACCTTCATAAGTTTATATTTCCTATTTTATAGTAAATGGATGATCTTATTTTGTTTGGGTGAGGGCAGCTCAGTCGCATGTTGATATGCGATTATCGTCTTTTTGTGTCGGACATCTTTTTTTCTTTCTCAAAACACATCTGAAGAGTTGACACTAAACATCAAAGCAAACCTATATTCCAGTTCTGGTACAAAAGGAGCCATTTTCAGAATTATGAAATTGAATTTTTTCGTTCACTTCACATTTCTCTTCTAAATATATTCTCTAAACATGTATTGCTTTCCAGAAAGATTTCTAAAAAAGTCCGTAAACAGATGATCCGTCAAGAGAAAATGCTGGCCCGATTCAGCAAAATTGAGCTTCAAAAGAATGGTATTCGAAATCCTGCTGTCCAGTTTCAGATGTTCTCTGGAGCCGATCTAGTCGACGTGTGTGCGAGGCCGGAATTTAAGACTCCTTGTAAACCTGATCAGGTAAGTACTGTCTCTTATTTAACACTAGCTGCCCTGACACGGCGAATATTTTTTTTTCTCTTTTAATAAAATGGTGACAGTTAAATCATAATTACCGTCGAATGCACTATATTTAACTCCTTAAAGAAACCGATTTTCAGTGCCGATGTATTGAGGTTTACCCGTCTATCAAGATCCTAAATCCTACAAAATATGTAGAAAAAAATAAAATGGAAAAAAAATCTCTTAATATTGTAATATGAAATGAGTAATTTCCATAACTTGAAAATCTAGGATTGCGAAAAAGTTATGTTTGGATTTGTGTGTATGTGTTAGAAGTTGTGTTTATAAATTATGATCTAGAACACTTTTCACCACAAATACTAAGCATTTATGCAATAAATGTAATAATTCAATTAAAACAATCACTGAATAAAAAAAAAAACATAAAAAAATAGTTAATGAGTTTTTGGGTTTTTTGGGTTTTTTTTTAAAGAATATGCAAGTTTTCTAACCTTATTGATGTCGCTCGCATATCCACAACTGAGTATATTATGAAGTTGTTTTTGTTCAATATTGAATTGAAAAGTGGCATTTTAATCTCAGTGCGACAAATGACCCAATTTTATATGTAGGGGTTGTAATAGAAGAAATGCTCCTTTCCCTCTCATTTTCACGACTTTGCAATCTAGTGGGAGATGATCTCTTCCCTACAGCCTTTTTCTCTATCGCTATTTCCATGGTAGATGCTCAGCTGAGCTCCGATCCCCCCTGCCCGTAAAAAATTTCACAGCAAGAACCTGTCTTGCTACCAACACTGCAAAGAACTCTCCTTTCTTCATCTGTGTACTTCAAGTCAAATGGAACTTCCATGTAGAGTTTCTTTCCTAGAACTTTTCACCTGTGGAACATGTTATCATGGGACTGCTTCCCTAAAGATTACATGTTCATTTTCAAGTCCACTGTAAACCTTCCTCTGAAATAATCAAAGTTTAGCCATTTCGTCCATCATTCTCAATCCTTTCATAATACTGTTTAATCATCGAACTGACAATCTCATTAATCCTTATCCTCGAGTGGCTTTTGGCCTTGGTAAGTGGTTAACCATTAGTATAAAAAAGACTGTTAGTTAACAGATCTTTTGTCATGTTATTTCTTATAGCCAGAAACTTGTAAAATCTACTTCCTGTCCCAGAGTTGGTGAGATTGATCGTCGTCATATTCTGTTTAACATCCATTTCACATGCTGGCAAACTAACCTATCTCTGACCAGTTCTTTATTTATCCCTCTTTCTGTCAAGTCTATTTTTATCACTTCTGCCCATGTTTTCTTTAGCCTTCCCCTTGTTAAGTGAACCTGTTAGCTTAACTGTTCTACATCTACTGACCCAAGAACTCTCAGCCACTCTTTCAGCATGGCCATACTATCAGTCTCCTGTTCTGTCCACGTCTCCCTATACTGTTCAGATTTAATCTTCCCCTGAGGTCATCAGAACAAAGCCTGTCTTCCAGACTCGCATTACAGATCCACCATATCATCCTTGTATCATTTCTCTCCATGTGTTGCATGGAGAGAAATATGGGAATATAGTTGAATAGTTTTAAAGGTGAAGAGCAGAAAGTACAAAGTGTTGTTGACATGACAAGGAAAAGCAAAGTTTAGTTTACTCTTAAATATTGTTACTATATTTTTGATAGTATATATAATGGCATCACTTTGTCTGTGAAGTTCAATGGATCGGTTGATTTTAATCTCATTTATTTCCTAGCTAATCTCTCCCAGTGATCCTGATTGTGGGGGTGGGACATTCTATAGTATCACATTAACATAACGAGCAATTATATTTTTGCTAGTATCATCATCAAGGTTTTTGATCACTCTTGGAGGAGGAACCCCTCCCTGGTTTCCTTCCACCTTATTAGTGCCTGTCATTCAGAGATTGTGCCATAGTTGCCATGCTAGGCACTGCGGGTTGGTGACGCTATTTGCCCATAGCTAGGTGTGACATACAGCACCTGATATTCCCAAATGGTCACCCATCTAGTACTTAACAGGCTCAACGTCTCTTAACTTAAGTGATCGAACATGATTATGCTGTATTTGCTGGTATATATAATGTAAATGTTAAGTTGGCTAGTAAACAGCCGATTGTGACAATTTCTTTGCTGCAAAAAAAAAAACATGGAAGGCAGAAAAATAAAAATTGGCTAGGCAGTATAAAATATTAAGGTATGCAATGCTATAGCGGTCTAAATTTGAGAGTCCGACTGACTTGTCTTTATATATTAGATTATGAGTTTACTATAAATTTATGGACAAGTTATTTATTGAAATTTATTGGCAGTGTTGTGGTAATTGGTACATTGACACGTGTAGTGCTTCACTCTGTATGTGATTTGAAAGCGGCACAGTGTAGTATGTTTGTTCATCATAATACCATCCTCCCAGGCATTACGTTCTCCTTTTTGGGGTAGTGTAGTATCTGTTCTGTTATGAGACATTCCTCGCAGCAATTACCTCCTTGTGGGGGGGGGGGGGCATACATCAACAAAAAAGTGTCACAATCGGCTGTTCATTAGCAAACTCAACACATACTAGCAAAAATATGTAGATGGGGGGGGGGCATATTTTTGCTATTATATAGAAGTATTTAAAAGGGACTTACCTTAACACTTTAGTGCAGTTCACAGTAAATTCGATCATCAGAAGTGTATTTCTATTCTTTACGTTTGTATAGATTTGAATGTGAGCTCAAACAAGCCAGAATTCGAATTTGGGCGTTAGATTTCCAAATGCCTACTTTTCAAAATTATTTGGCATGAAAATCACCTCCCAAAATAATCTTCACTTACAGCTTAAGAATATTGTTAAACTATCATTTTCATTTTTTCTTTTAATTATTATTTAAAACACATTTTAAAAAATAAATAAAAAGGCAGGTGAGGTGCTCTTTAGCCTTGGTGGACAATCATCTAGAGATGGTCTCAATAAAAATACTGGTTACCATCACGTCGCTGGGTTTGTGTGAAGAAAGGAATCTGGCTTATAAAAATTTATTCTCTATTAATGAAATGTATTCTAAAGAAAATTGGTCGAACTTTAGGCTGTGCAGTTTAAATGTTGTAACTTCAGGAGAGATTGTTGAGTTTCTTGAGTAGATGTTCGGGTTTCATTTTACTTCAGTTGAAGTTCTCAGAATGAGATACATAGATATTTGAGTGTTCCATTAAAGTTCTCCTCTACCTTTCAAACGCAGAGCCAGTAAAGAAGTTAAGAACATCAATTTTCTCTCCCTAATTGACCAGTTAACTATGTCAAAATGTATCTTTATTCTGGTCTCTTGGTCTTACCGGATTCCAGGACAAGAATTCATTTAGTCTAGTGGAGTATCTAGCTTAGTGTTGTTACTAGAGGCAACATCACTTAGAGAAGGTGCACCATTTCTCGTATAAGCTAGTGTGAGGTAGCTATACAGAGGGAATCTTATTTAGGCTTCAAATACTATGTTATTTTGAATATTTGGTCAGGATTTACTTGTAGAGTGAAGTATCCTCATGCCAGGTTGTCCTGACAAACCCCTGTACAGAGAGTCCTTAGACATTAAAGTTCTCTCCTGGTTAGATGTATTGACATGTGTTCAAGAAAACTCTATTAAAATTATTTTTTGTGTAAATTTTTAGATAACTGTTTTTTTTGTTTGTTTTTGTTTTGTTTTTGTTTTGTTTTTTTAAATTCCTATATGATTCGCTAAAATTTGGCTTAATGCTTTTGTTTATTTTTAAGGTTTGGGAGTGTCGCTTTGAAAATGGCCAGCCAGAAATTTACAGATGTCGTTCAGGACGACAGGCCCAACTTTCATCAATGCAGAATGATCGTCCATGTGTTTGTCCACCAAACAGGGTGAGGAGTCCAAGCAAACATGAACGCCAAAGCCAGCGCAATATTATCAAATCCCATATCAATAGAGGTATGTCATGGACGGTATTATTGCTGTACACGTTATTTGCAATTGCAGCTTGCAAACGTAAAACCTAAGCAATGAGGGTCTGTTCTTTTCTAAATACCATGTAGCAGTTATACGCTGACAAACTATTTTACTGGTGCTACCAGATCAGGCTGTCTGAAGATACCGGCTTCCTAACTTAAAGTGCACCAAACATTGATGTTATTGTTTTTCTTTTCCTTTCCCTTTGCACAACTCAATCATGTTCTGCAAAGCTAAAAACAAAAGAAATTTCCTACAAAACAATCAAACCAAACCCCATGAATAAATATTTGAAGATATAAAGAACTTGAAACATAAACTTTTACCAAAATGACCTGATTCAGCATTAAATAACCCGAAAAGGGTTGATATGCCGTAAAACAAAACAACCAAACCAAACAAACTATTTTCTTTTGCGTAAGCTTACATGCCCGTGCTTAGTGATTGATCTATTATCAAATCAGAACACTTTGCGTGGGAGTCATTTTTACTGAACTATTTACAGTTTCCTCTCACTTTTTCAAACAGTTGGATTCAGAATATCAACCAGAGCGGATCTGCCGCACGCGCTCGTCCAGACTCTAAAAGCTATGAAACATTTTCTTAACTTTTAATTTCAAACCTGTTAACCTCTCGCTGTTGAAGTGAAGATATTAATAAAACTAATGGAAAAAATTTTTTTATGAAGGGCTTCCACCCCCTCTTTGCCCACTCCTTTGCATAAAACTAAATGTAGCCTACATTACTCATCCTTACACCTAATAGCTGTGTTCCAAAATTCATAATGATCGAATAATTAGTTTAGGTATGAATCCTATATATAGAAATAAATAAAAATACACATACCTAACTTTATATAGATATATTTTAAAATATGGTAATGTTCATGAACGAGTCAA
Organism: Sepiola atlantica; assembly: GCA_963556195.1. Classification (NCBI taxonomy): domain Eukaryota; kingdom Metazoa; phylum Mollusca; class Cephalopoda; order Sepiida; family Sepiolidae; genus Sepiola; species Sepiola atlantica. Next base: position 73,394,534 of record OY744524.1, on the reverse strand, counting down.
TGCAAAACTTTCACAAAAATAAATGCAGCACTTTCTTCTTTCGTTCGCGCTCACCTCCCAACGAATATCCAAATCACGTTTTTTTCGTGCTTCTTGTAGTAACGACATCTAGCATATGCAAATGAGCACTCCAAAGCCGCCCCCACGCCGTTTCCTCTTTAAAAAAAAAAAAATTAAATTCAACTAGTTGGTAATGGGCGTTTCCGGGTTCGCGCAGCAAACCAACCGTCTTCTCTTCGACCGCCGTGGACAAGCGTCTTGGTCCACAGCAGTCGTCGGCCTCTCCTGCTCAGCGCTACAGTTCAAGTTTCGTTGCTGAAATACAATTCCGGTTGCTGCTTCACAGACGGGGAAATGGTGACAATACAGAAAATGTCCCTTTTAATTACCTTCTTCTCAAATAACCTGAATTTATGGTGAAACTCGTAAACTATTTTTAATATAATTCATTATAAACTGTTTTGTAAAAAAAAATTAATTTGGGCATTTGTAAAACAAAAACCACAAAAAAACGGTACTTCTGCAGTTTACAGACTGCTGAAATAACGTTATTTAGAAAGTCATTCTTATCATGGGGAGAGGGCTTGAACTATTATATAATTTCACCTAACAATTTAATAAACAAAAAATAATTTAAAAATTCAATTAAAAACATTTGATTTTCTTATGTGAATTGTAATAAAAACACATGTTTTACTTGAAAGCCAAGCTTTATTCAACTAAAAAAGGAATACAAAAAGGTGGCAGATATGGTCAGTTTTAATACACGTCACCTGACGACTTCCGGCTCTGGGAGCACATATGGAAGCCCATACGAATGTAATATAACAATAATGGGGACCACTTTCTGCTTTGTCACTGTTTTCCCATATACAAAACAGCAACCGGAACTGAATTTCAGCAACAAAACTTGAACATGGTCTAGGATGGTTAGTTGTCTTTGGCTTAGTGACTTATTTGATTCATAAATCTGACTCCTAAGATTATTTAATCTTTCGGTTGTTACTGATGTTTGCTTTCCTACTTTGATGGAATACGATTAAAAATAAACATTTCTTTGATTTCAGATGTTGCGCAAAAACAGGAGCTGTGTAGAGTTTTGCCAAATAACACAATTGTATGTGATCCGGTTTTATATGAAAAGATAGATGCCTGGCGAAATCACAAAGATCAGATTGATAATTTAATTCAGCAATACCGCTCAACAATTAATAATCTGAAAGTAAGTATCTTTTGTATTATTTAAATTAAAAAGAGAAATCTTTCATTCTTAAATAGGGCTCTGGGAATCCGTGTTAGCATAGAGTATATAGGTGCTGCTGTATTATTGGAGCAGATGAAATTTTTATCTCTAATTTAGAAGTCTGTTGAAAGAGATAATTCAAACTTCTTTTTTTTTTTGTTTTTTTTTTGTAATAATCACCCATAAGGAAAATCCATAGAATTAGTAAGAAAATAATTTTTTTTAAACAAACAGGTTACTTATGCAGTTTACGGACCGGACTGAAATAATAAGCCATTCTTAACATGGGGAGGGGGTGTGATTAACTATTCTGTTTATTAAATTGTTCGGTGAAAGTATAGAATAGTTAATCAACCACCCCCACCTCCCCATGTTAACACTGGTTTTAATTTATTTTCTTACTAATTCTTTGGATTTTCCGTATAATTACAAAAAAAAGTTTGAATTATCTCCCCTTTAAACTGACTCTTCTAAAATGAAAGTTTCATCTGCCCAGAAACACCAGTATATATATTGTTACGTTCTTAACTTCGTCACATATGCAGCAACCTAGTTGCTGTAATCATTACAAAAACATTAAAGTTCACAATTTGTTATCCATACCTTGGCTGCTGGTCGTTTCTCCTGTACACACCATCATTGTGATCAATCCAGACCAAGGGAATGACATCCTGTAATTAGAGCTTTAAAAAAGAAATAACTCTGGAAAAAATTGATGGAAGACACACATTTATTCAACGTGACTTTAGTTCCAAATCACTGACAAGTGTAAGAGAGAGATATCGAAATTACTAATTAGTTATATCTTGTCAGCCCATGCCATTCCACATCTGACACTATGTGTGCTTCCAAACAATGTCTTTTCTATCACCTTCTCTCTTTGACCCATGTGATGTATCCATTTCTAGTACGTTCCCACAGCCTAAACAATTTTCAATCTTGGATCATTAAGTTGACCTTGGCTGACCACTCAACGATTTCATTTCCTGTTATTCTCAACTAATTCAATGTTATACCCGCTCAATATCTAACAATATTAACTGAATCCACAAAAAACTATTTGAATTAATACAGCACAAAATTGATTACTTATGACTTAATTGCATGTATTGTATAAGAAAGACTTTCTATTAGAAATTTCTGCTTATGCTATGAAAGGAAAAACTCACTTTGGTTGTTACCTCTCTCAGTCCTGTGTTATTAGTAATGATATCATTGTTTTCGAATCTTACCTGTTATGAGTAAGAAAAATGCAGATTGTCCTATTTAAGTTTGAGAGCCTAAAGGACAAATCGACTCTGAAGTGAGGATTTAGACAATCCAGTTTCAGGTTCTGACACTGCAATATGGTTGTTCCCGAGACAGCTGTCTGGAAGATACTATTAGGTGGAGAATGTTCCAGTGATGCAAGTTCACATTCATTCCCTTCGCTTTTTTAAATTTTTTTATATTACTTTAATTCACCCCAGACAAGGCATATTGCCACTGAGATGTAAGGGGTTACTGAGAATTTGGGGTCAGAATTATAGGAAGCATCCTAAGTGAGGAGTTGTGCAGCGAAATGTTTGTTTACATTTAAATTTTTATGATGAATTGACAAATTAAGTGGACAAAATAAGCAAATGTTTAATAAGGAATATTTTCCTCCTCCTCTTGCCATTCCTCTTGTCCTTTTTGTAGCCGTCAAATAACTTTCTATATGAATATTTAGACATTTGAATGTAGTTTTAGCCAAGTTGATCGTCATATGTTTGTGTTGCTTTATTAAAAAAATGTGTAGAAATGAAAGTTTTAAAAAAACAAAACGCACACACACGAAAAATAATCAAAATTCCGACTCTCGAATTGTATTGACAATTCTCCCAAACACGACAATGCCAACTTTAAAAAAATCTGACTCTAGAATTGTAATTAACAATTCTCCAAAACACGACTCTCGTCAATCGAGTAACCTGACACAAAACAGCAATTCAATTTCTTTCTTCTTTTTTCTTTTTGTTGAACACTCAACGTGGTTTCAACTCGTCACGTTTATTTTAACGACGCATGGGGAGGAAAGTGTCTACTCTTTTTATTTCAACGAGAATTCGCCCATGCAAAACAATGCTCATTTGCATAAGTGGACTCTTGTCCTTGCACAGAAATAACAAGATTCTATCTTGTAATCAGAATGCGCGACCCTCATTCTTTTACCTCAAACCCGCATTGTGACTGCTACAAAATGTTTATAACTTTGCTATTTCATCATAACCATATTTACTTTCCTCCTCAAGAAGGCAGTTAACACACATGGTCTGTTTTAATGTGATGAAAAATTCAACTCCTCAGAAATGATCACTCTGGATTGGTACAAAAAAGATTTTTTTAAATGCCTCAGTCTAGAAGGATGTCTCTTTCACTAACCGAGGGCAGAAAAGATAAGTACAGCATCAGAACAGATAATACACTTGGCTTCTCGCCAAAACTATATTATTTACCTCCTTGCTTGGAGGTTAGACAAAAGTTCAGGTGTGGTTTTGAGAAGTCAGTGCACTTTGGCCTACAAAAAATGTCTAAGCAGCTCTGTAGGGGTGCCACAGGCGATTAGCAATAAATTAATTACTTCTCAGAGAGAAGGTAAAACCTGGGAGAGTGGACATTCCACCTAGCCAAAACCATATGTAATCAATAAAAAGCCAAAACTGGCATTATCTGTGATAGTTTGCCTGTTACAGTGTAAGATTTATTTTACAAAACTATACTCCAAAATCTTCTAAGTTATATAGTTTCAATACCAGTGGAGTAACAATGTCATCTTTTTCTTTTATTTGATTATTTTCCATGTGAAAATTTTTATTAGTTTTTAGGCTTGCATCAGTGATTGTTTCAGTTAGAATGATTGCTAAAAAGTGTATCTAATATATATATATATATATATATATATATATATAACGCCATGAGAAAATCGAATCTGTTCATTGCTTTCAGTAAATGTATACTGGCTCGATGATAGACTTCGAATAAAATCGCAGTTGAAACATGTATGCACATATGTAGCCAATAGTGTTTGTATAAATAAAAAAAATATATACCATAATACAGCTCTCTACCTGTCATTGAGCACTATCTTATAAACACTGAAGTTTCATTAAATTAACATCTAGGAAACAACAATACAAGTACTATATATATATATATATATATATATATAGAGGATTGTGTGGATTTGAAACCGACGGTACTGATGTGGTTCTTATATTCTGTAATATAAACATTAATATATATATATATATATAATATATATATATATATATATATATATATATATATATATATATATATATATATAATGTGTGTGTGTATGTATATATATGTAAATCATCCTTTTTTTAATATGTATTAAATAAGGTATATTATAATATATATATATATATATATATGAGAGATAGATAGCACAGTAGTGGTGGATTTTTATTGACTTATTTTTTATAGAGCTCTGCTTCTAATGATTAAAATTATATCTATTTTGTCAGAGGTCAAATTGAGGGGGGGGGGGATAGTAAAATGTTTCTTCACATATTTAAATTTCTGCATTTTGTTATGGACGAGGAGCAGGAAGGGAAGTCCAAGGAAAGAAGCTATTAGAGTAGAAAATCTGCCGGCATCTAGAGACCTCTACAGTAAGTGGGTGGGATTTTGTTGGTAGTCATGTGAGTCACGGGTATTTTCATTAAGCGAGGGGAGAGGGGGTACCAGTGTAGTATGTTCATTGGAGTACATTCCGTAAAAGTACTTGCAAGTCCAACTTTTCCTCACCATGACAAGGCGGCGCCAACATGGTAGTATCAGTTATGCGAGAACTTTGATTCTTGGTAGTCACCCAAGTTGGATTGGTCTACCACCCAGTGGTATTAAGGCTGCAACCCGGCTAAAGGAGCTCTGGTGAAAATCCAAAAGGTGGATGTTCCAACAAACAATGATCTCGGGTCATTTTGTCTCTGCGTCTGTGGAGAATTTACAGCAAAAAGGACGTTTGCTAGGGTAGGACTTTGTATCTTTCTCTTAACTAAATCCCAAAGAAACTTTCTCATATATATGTCCATTTCCTCTATAATAATTTATATATATATATTATTATCATATCATATCATATCATATCCTTCCTGTTAGATGAATAACAAATTTCATCTAGAAAATAATACTTTTAAATATGTTATATGAAAGGAAAATTGAGTATATTTATATTTAAAGGAAAATAACTCTTGTACCTAAAAGTTATCTCCCTTGCCAAGAAAACATTTGGAAGCATGGGTAATCTGCTCCTGGATTTTGATCAGCCAATAGCAAACAAAATAATTCAGTGGATGACTCTTACCATCATTAGCTTAGCAAACCTCCTCATTTTCATAGTAATTCTCCCAGTAGTAAATTTTTAGATAAAAATCATTGCTGATCTATATAGAATCGTTTTCATCCCAATTATTTCTTCATATTTGTGTCTTACAACTCATAAACCACTTCATAACACTTCCCTAAGAAAATTGCTCCCAGGAACCTTTAAGTGTTATGTATTTTTTTTTTTTAGTTTTTTTTAATTTTATTATTTATTATTTAATCATGATTGCGTCAATCATGATTAACTCTACTTAATTCGTTGTACAAAAAATTCTCACGTGCACAGCGGATAAGCTAAGAAAACTTATTTTAGCTATTTTTAATTTGGTTTTGTACTTTATTATATTTTTTTCTTTTTTTTTTTTCTTCTTTAAATTTATTTTAGGATATTCGGAAACATCTTAAGAAACAGAAACCAGCGGAAAGTCTTGCCGCAGATGCTTTGGGAAGCGTCTTCTTTCCAGGAGACCTTTCCTTGGAGCAGTATCTGAGTGGCTCTTCGGGTTGTGACTGTAGTAAAGTGCAAACACGGTTACCCAGCAGGTCGGTTTTTCTTTTTTAGTATAATAACGTTTGATTGAAATTCAGTATAAGTTATTTTGAGTCATTTTATAAATCTATTTGATTCTAAGTTTTGAAATCTTTATTCAAAGTATTTGTTTTCATTTCCTTTTATGATTTTGAGACTTTTTGAATGGAGAACAAAAAAAAATGTTCAAGCTAAAAGTAATTTGTATTTCAAGGTAACCTGTATTATTTCTATCCCGAATGATTTTTATTTAGATTAATTTAAATTTTAAATTTATTTCAATATGTTTTAATATTGCAATGAGATGCTGAAGTATTAATAACGAACTTACTACAAGAGTTTATTTTTCAATGGAAATACAGACTGATTACTAATGATATTACAATGTTGGGTACTTGTAAGGAATGGATATCCAGATGATTTTGGTACTTAATGAGTCAGTCCCGAGTATCAATGGAGAATGCTGAGTCACTTCTGCAAATAGCCGATTTGAAAGCCACACTTTTTTTTATCTTAGGGGCTAAAATTTTAACCCTAATCTTCCTTTTTACATTTTTTATTATTAAATTTTTTTTGCTTAGGCTATTTCTAGGACTGGCTTGGGATTCTGTCAATACTCAGGACTGACTACATAAATATTGAAATCCTCTGGATATCTATTCCTTACAAGTGCCGAATGTTGTAAAAAGGAAAAGGTGTTCAACAAAATAAACTTGTTATCCCAATATTTTCAGTATCAACTTACATCATTACTCCTATTTATATATTAATACTTACCTATCTTCTATTTTCGTACATACATAAACAAAACAAAATTGTCATTCTGTGTCCAACAGCAGCCACTTTGCTTTTTGGCCATGCACGGATATCTATTATCTATATGCAGATAGCGAGGAAGTAGTGACATGTTGCGTATTTGCATTTACGTGAGTAATAATTAACGGACACATCGACTGGATATAAGATTTATTTCTGAGTATGAATCGAGATCTCAAGATGTGTAATGTGAATCTTAAAGACAAGCTAAGATCTGATGACCTCAGGGGAAGTCTAAATATGCACATTATAGGGAGATATGTGCAGAACAGGAGACTTTGTTTGTTTGACCACATTAAAAGAATGGAGTTAGATGTAGAACAATTGAGGTAGCAAGGTCAGTTCACAGAGGAAGGTCAAGGAAAACATGGGGGATATGGTAATGTTGGACTTGAGAGAAAGAGGGATAAATAATGTCCTGGCAAGAGTTAGGTTAATTTAGAAGTCAATTTCTAAAAGCCGTCTTACGCATGCCAGCATGTAGAACAAACTTTAAATCGAATATGATGAGTAATAATTAATGGACACATGGACTGAATTAGATATTAGATTTATTTCTCGGTATATATAGAGATCTCGCCTTGTGTCTTCCCTATCAAATTTGCCTCTCCTTGTAGAAAGTTCCACCTCTTTGGTGCCAAGAAGTGTCTCTTTAGTGGTTTCATAACACCACAAAACTATTTTCTTACTTAACTATGGAACTTCTATAGATTTTGCTATTAAAATTTGAAAGTTGGAATCCTATGTAAATTCAACATCCAATTTAACCTGATAACAGACAATGAGTTTAGCATGACCTGACATCACCTAAAATGTAAGCAAAACAAAAAGAATCTGTGTTTTGTGATAGAACACAGATTTTTTTGATCAATATGGTTTCTGAGAATTTTTTCAGCAGATTCGTTGTCACGGCTGGACATTATCCAGACACAGCGAACCTGCTGTAAAAGTGCTCCAGTGTTCTCCAGAGTTTAAGCGACAGGCTGAAATCTTATATTACAATCGAGACTCTTCTAAAGAAAGACACTGGCTTCTCGTGATTGGAGCTTCTGGACGCAATGAGTGAGTGAGCATCATGGCGCACAAAATTAGTAAAATATTTATAATTAAAGAGAATAACTCTTGTTTCTTTGTAATTTTGACGTACTAACTAAAGGGAAAGAACTCTGAATTTTTCTAAAGTTATTTCCCTTACACTGACTCACGTAATCTATAAAAAGTATGTCCAGAGAGAGAAATGGGCTGGGTGGAGGAGAGGGGGAGGGGGAGTTAGAGAGATAGAAGTTTTAATAGTAATCTGTTACACTTTTGTCCCAGGCAATGCCGGGTAGCCCTGATAGTTCTATATATTTTAAAATTTAAAAGTTGAGTCTATTTCCTTCAAAATAGAACTCCAGTTGTGCTTCTCCACGAAGTCACCTATAATATATTGGGTTCGTTCGTTTTTTTGCTTCTGTCAGTTTATGGGGAACCCAAACATCAAGTTTAGAAACATAACCAAGTTTATGCAATTCATTTTCCATGTTCGATTTGGAAATCTTGAGAATGTCTGCGATTTGTCTGGTTGTCAATCTTGTTCAACTATGACTTTCACTTGGTCATGATGGCCAGAGCAAGGAGCATCTCTCACTGAAAAATTCCTTTTTGGAATCGAGCAAACCATTTCTGGCACACCCATTCTGTTACAGCATATTTCCCATACACCTTACATATCTTTATGCCGGTTTCTATAGCTTTTTTTACCTTTTCTAGAGTAAAAAAAAGCATCAGATGTCGGTAGTGTTCTGCTTGCTCTTCCATTTCAAGGCCTGAAATACAAGCAAAAATATAAGAACTCCTGCTTGGAGGTTTATTACATACTGACGTCAACATACTCGCTACACCGAATACAAGATTTGAAGAATATGAATATAAAACGATCTTTAGTAGGCCGGAGAGATGAGATTCAAAAAAGCGAACAAATTTTGGGTCAACCCAATAGAACGCCATGGTGTCATGCCAAACCTATTCCCTTCATTTGTCCAAATAAGTGGGGTATTGAATTTACACATGAGAGTTGTGAATGTTTCAAGCTGTTGAAATGTATGTATTCTTTTTCTGAATGTTTTAGGAAGATGACCACAGCAAAGTATAACAGTGTGCTCACGGGTCAACATCATAACGTTCCTTTGTGGAAGCGTAACAAATATCGGAAAAAAGTGTGGAAACGCAAATACAAGCGCAAGTTTCGCAAGGATCCTAAGCATGAATGTCGGATGCCTAACATGAAGTGCTTCATGCATGATAATTACCATTGGAAAACCCCACCCTATTGGAAATGTAAGTCATTACTATTATTATTTCTTTATCTTTCCTCTACTCTTTTTTTTTTTTTGTTTTTCTTGCTCACTCATTCATTTTTCTATTCTATCAACAAATGTTTCCATATGCTTTCATCTTTTCCTCCATTCTTTTTTTTTTTTTTACTGATATATCACAAAACATTTATATATCTATTCCACTGGCAACAAAAAACATTAGCAAAAACTGTCACAATGTCAGATATAAATTTTTTTCCAATTCTCACCGTACCATGTATTTTTAACTTTTCAGAACTTGTAATATTTTTAAATATTTTCTTGTTCAAATAAATTCTGATTGTTTTGACTTTTGAAAGCATTTAATAAAAATAGCTGATTTTGCTGACATTTAAAAAATAAAAATAAATATTTTTTTTAAATATATAGTTTGCTTGAAGCATTGTGTGTAATGTGTGTGTATATATATAATGAGAGAGAAAGAAAAAGATATATAGATATGTATATAGATATATCTATCTATATCTATTATTTAATAAATATTTAATTATCTACATACGTATACATTTCATCCTTGCGGAATCATCACTGTAGAGATAACTTTTCAAACTGGTCGCACGATTCGAACCCTGGAACAAGAGTAACCTTTAACTCGATTCCGAGCGCCCTAATCAATGTGGCCAATTCCAACCATTACATGACGTGATGAGAAATAAACCCTATTTATGTCAAGCAGGCGGACAACCATAGTCAGACATCCTAATAGTGTTTAACAGAAAGGATATATATGTTATAAGAATGCGGTAATATACCGGGTTGTAAGAAAAACTGAATACCGAATAGCAAGAATTTTGTTTTTGATATAAATCGTTATTCCAGATTTCTCTTCAGTCACTAAAATCGTATGTGTGACACTGTAATATCACAATATTTCGGGGTTATAATCCCTTTCTCAGGTGTTTCTATTTCTTTATCTCCAGTTACTCTCTGCCTTGTGTGTATAGTTTCTGTTTTTTATTATACACACAAAAACCTGAGATAAAGAAACACAAACACTTGAGAAAAGGGTTGTATTCCAGAAATATTGTGATATTCCGGCGTCACATATATGATTCTAGTGACTGGGGAGAAATCTGAAAGCAATTATATAAAATAAAAATAAAAATTTTATTTTAAATTGCCTTGTCATTCAGTTTTCTTTTTTTACAACACACTATATTTTCGCAATGTTATAGCCTTCTATTATTTATAAAAAAAAGTAATTTTACAGAAAATATATAGTTTCATAATGAAATTTTGTAAAGGCATTTTTATTTTTTATTAAAAACTGTTCTGCGGCTACGGTAGTCAAATGACATCTCGTAGCTGCAATCAGTCCTCCTTGCTAGTCCCAGGCCATCTGGCCTTGTCATGCGTAAGTTGTTGTAGGCAATGAAGTTGTTTCGCTGTACGTAGTGGTCCTAGTTCCGCCTGCTTGAGGTCAGCACGTAGTAAAGGCATATCTTTTGTTTATTTGAAATCTAATGAATTCCAGATCAAAATGATGCATGAATTGCAAGTTGATTTTTCTCAATGTAATTTATAAACAGTTAAATTAAATACTTTTCTAAAGTAGTTAGGAAATGTTTTAATCGGTGTGTGTTTTAGATGAGGTTTTATTCAATCAACACACACAACCTTGATTATACATATAGTCCTTATATTAAAGATGAGCTGTACCTACCCGGTGTTGCCCGGGATGCGTTGAAGTTATTTTAGTTTTTAATTTTTATTTGTTTTCACATTCTTAAACTTACGATAGACATTATAGTCTTCAATTTAAAATATGAATTATCCCCCCTTAGTTGATTTTTATTTTTAGGTGATTATTTTAATATTTCATATTAAAAATCGTCTAAACCAGACTAAGTATTTTTTTAAATAAATTGTAGCGAACTATGTTAGTATATTGCCAATAACATTGTACAGCAATAACAAAGGAAAATTGGCTTGTCAGAAGCAACGTTTGATTTGTCAGCTTAAATGCTATTTGGGTTTGACTTTAAAAAAAATTCGACAAGATAACTTTATATATTAGATATAAAATATGCTAATGTAGGAAATTAAAATTCTTTTATTAATTTTCTACATTTTTTTTTATTTGTCACTAAGAAAATCTTATTTTAGTTTTTTTTGTTTTAACATTATTTATAACCCATCGATAAAAGACTAAGTATAAATTCGATTCTTATCTATTTAATTTTATCTTTACTTTTATCAAAACGTTGAGAAATTCTGAGGCCATGGGTTTAAGGGTGAACTTATCTAAAACCAAAGTGTGTATGGTTTTAGCTACAATCCCTGGGGAACTCTAGCTGGTATCCTTGTTCTGTATGCTGGAAAGATGTTGGATGCGATGCAATGTAATTTGTGCCTATTGTGGGTTTAGCAAAGTCTCAAAGGGTGATGCCATCTCTTTGTTGGATGACCGTCAATAAGGTATGCCTGTCCCAAGCATCTACAGTTTAGGTTAGGGGCTAAATTAAATTACCCTTCAAGTCACACTTTTTGTGGACCAACAATAGATACATTTTGTCATTTTTATTTTTGCAAATTTTTATTTTTTTTTATTTATTTTTTTTTTTTTTTGCAAATTTTTTTATTTTTTATTTACATACTTAAATAAGTGTCTCCAACTGTTTAATATTTTTAACTATCTTATTTTCATACTTCCAGTTTTCTTCAATTTCTACCTTTTCATATTCATTTTGTTTTCCATAAATCTTTTGATCTCAAAATCTTTCCATTTTTACATTAATCTTTCTGTCAAGACAATTTTTTTTTTTTTTCACATAGAAAATTTCATTAAACCTTTGGGTAAACTAGGAATTATCGATTTTATTTTAGTATTTTCAGAACGATAATTGCAATCGGCTTTTCCTTCCTTTTCTGACATTAACTCTCATTATGAATGTGTGTCTGTGCGTTCACTGCACAGATTGTGATCGCCCACTTGTTGTCTTCAACTGAAGTCAGTGCTCGATTCCAGTCAGTGCTGCAACAGGAAGGATTCTTCTTTTTAAACAAAATCACAACTTCAGTTTAAAACAAGTAACGATGTTTTGTTATTATTGGAGGTTACAATGATACTCACTTTTTTATACTGAACAGCAGGCCTGCAAATCAAAACGCATGTCCAACTGAACACAGTTCTTTAGCTTAGGGCTCAAAGGCTCATCTATTTGTGAGATACTCAGAAAACCAAGTGACCTCGTCTGCCCCTCTGCTGGAATATATATAGATATTGATGTCCTTTGTGGTAAACCACCCAGCCACTCACTTGAAGATTATCAGCTGCCAATCTATGGACATAAAAAAAACCTCTTGCCTAGGGGTCCCGTATTTGGATGAATATTACTTTTTCAAGTACTTTAAATAGTTTCATCTCTCAGTACGAATCCTTATTTAAAGAGGCAATAACTTTTCCAAGTAATGAAATCAAATTCTGGGTGGTCAAACCCCAAAGCCAGATATATTCCCCATTTTTGGGGGGTGGTCCCTCTTTTAGTTAAATATTTCTCACTCGCCAGCCTGACGTCCGTTAGCATGCATCTATGCACCCCAGTAAACATACCGTCTTATGTATGTTTACATCATAAGTTTAGACTTGTATAGAATCTAATACAATATGGGGACCATTTAATTATAAATAAGATTAGAATAACTTCTGGAAGTTGAAGGTTCAATCCTCAGTGCGGGCGATACTAAAAATACAATTACAAATTACTTAAGACTTCTATCCGGTCATGGCTGACGAAACCAGAGCAAGCTACCATCCGTGAATTAAATAAAGGGTTCTGTTCAAAATTCTGTACAGATTCCTGAGTTTGACAATATGCACCTGAAGAAAGTTAGAGGTTACACAGGCCGAAACGTTGTGAGAATACATACTATGTTTATTTAGAAAATGAATTTTTATACTATCATTTCTCATCATTTTATAATGTAATCAGTCATATACTACCTAACAATGTTTTATTCACTTGGTTGATTTTATTATTGCTAAACGCCTGAGGCGCCTCTACCGGGGGAATGTCAACGAAACTGCTCAGGCATTTTTTGTAAGCCAAAGTGCACCTCTTGTGCACTGACTTTTCCATCCCCACCTTCCAACCTTGTGTCACATCTTCCTGTGGTGGGAGGGAGGTAGATACCATTCTTAGATATAATACACATAAAAGCAAAAATGGTTTATATACATATGGATTAACACTTATGCCTGGGCTCAGAGTGTCAGTGTGTTCAATCTAGAAACGAATGTCACTCCCTTTTTCTTTTCTTTTTTTCTTTTTGGCTTGAAAATCAGTTTATGCTCAGACTAACTTAATATAGATAATTTAATTTTATCATAGCATATATGTAACTTGCCTGCTTACCTCTAGTTTGATATATTAAATCAAGGCAGGAATCAAGTGTTTTATTTAGACATGGAGGGTCAGCAATCTTTGCCGTAGTCAGTCATTCTTTTTTGTTTTCTTCAACTGACTCTTCCCCTCTGAATTTGTTTCTTTGCTTCTAGTCTGACAATTTCATTACGAATAAGTAAAGAAACAAGAGTTGCATAATTCATTATAATTTAATTATTAGCACTAGCAAGAATATACTTCTAGTCGCAAACAATAGAACAGATACTACACTATTTCACAAAAGGAAATAATACCTCGGATAGTATCATGACAATAGAACAGATACTACATTACTCCCCCCCCCCTCAAATTGAGCATTAAAATAAAGTACATTAGTCTGAAATAATATAGTAAACTGAATTGAGCATTAAAAGATAGTATAGTTTCAGCTTCAGACAGATACCAAATCTCCATCAGTTATAGATTAACTACCTAAAATATTAAATTGTATTAGAACAAATATAAAAAGAGAATGTGAGACTAATTATGAATTCACTAGGTATCCCTGCCCAGTGCCCAGGTGTAGAAAGTTTTTGCGAAAAATGATAAATAGTAAAAGGAGGAGTGGAGATGTCTATTCTTTGAAGTAAATTTGTAAATAATATTAATATTAAGAACTTTATTCGGATAAAAAAATTTTGAGACAGAAGATCTGTTAACCTTTTAGTATTCTGTGTGTGTGTGGAGGGGGGGGGTGATTGACTAATGAACATAAATGGAAAATAGCATTGTTTATCATGGAGTTTCTCTTAATAAATGGTATATCTGTTCGGATATAGTATGTAATCGATGAAATAGACTGGAATTCCTCTTTCATTATGTAAATAAAACAGATTAAAAAATTTTGTACTTCATGAGCCAGACAGAATCAAATATTGATTTGGCAGAGATAACTTTATATGTTAGATAAGTGATAAATTTAGGCTTTAATCATATCCAATACTGTCCCTATTTACTTGGCTTTTCATGAGGGGAAAAGTTAGACACAAGGTCATTTTTTATGTGATGGATATCCAGATCCCCAAACAGGGACATTCTGGATAGGACAAAAATAAAAATTGCCCTCGTCAATGCGGACTTCTGACCGAGGACAGAACAGATACATTTTGATCTCCAGTCTGAAGGCCAGGAAAAATAAACTAGCCGATATCAGGAAAAGTATTAGCTTTTTTTTTTTTTTTTTTTTTTTTTTTTTTTTTCATTTCAATATAATTACACATCTGCTATTTAAGATTTTACAATTCCAGCCTTATTTCCCTGCCTTGCTTTCTCTACAAAACTTTATTCTAATTTTTAACACAAGTTGTAAAACTAATATTCCAAGGTGCCTTCTACATCAATCTGTATAATATACTGTTAATAATAATAATATCCCTTTTGAAATAATAGATGTCTGTCAGGGTCAATAGTATTTAAAAAAAAAAAAAAAAAAAAAAAAAAAAAAAAAAAATTTAAATAAAATTAAAAAAATAAATAAAAATTCTTCTTCTGTAAAAATAATTGTCGTTGTCGGCTAACTATTTAAATAAATAAACGAATATGTATGTTTATTTAAAATTGTAGTGATTTAATTCTTTTTAAAACTCTTTCTTCTTACTGTAAAAATAATTGTCAGCTAAATAGTCTTCAAAAAAACCAATAAAATGAATGTGACATTTTGAAATGGATTTATCTAAAATCACTGTTTTTGTCGACGGAACAACTTAATTTGATTTTGGAACAATTCATTTTAAAATGTGTAAAGTCGGAATTGTTTTCGTTGGCGACATTGGATTAATCACCAATCACTATCTTTACTGATTGGACGATCCCATTTTTAAATGTGTGTGAAAGGTAATAACATACGTACGAACATGAAATGCCTTAGTGCATTGTTATGTAGATTATTGGTAACAGGTAAGTATTTTTTTCATCTTTGCTTTTTTTTTTTCTTTTTTTTCTCTTACCCATTTCAATCTGGATGCATGTATTTTTGCATGAGGCTTCGATTTCCTTTCTACGTTTTTGATCAATGTTTTATTTGGGAAGTCCTTTCACAAAACAAGTACATTAAACAATTGGCAGAGCAGGGGGGGGGGGGGCATTAGGCAATCAATCAACCCTCTCCCCTCTCAAACTTTTAGTCATTTTTTTTTTTTTTAAGTATTTCTTCCGTTTACTATCGATTAGGCAGTAAACTTCACGAATATCGAAATAAAAAAAAAAAGAAATGACCTTCTGACCTTTTTAGAACGGGGTCTTGTTTCCAATGCAAATTCATTGTAAAATGAACTCTTACAAGTTATGAAGACTTCCAACCATAATTCATTTTGAAATTAGCCATTTACTTCCAAATCAGCAGTAGTAGTAGTAGTAGTAGTTGCAGAGTCAGAAGGTATAAGGTTCGATTCTGACTCTTAGAATTCCAAAATAGTAGAGTTGCAGTCAGAAGGTATAAGGTTTGATTCTGATTCTTAGAATTTCAAAATATCCAACTCTGACTTTTTAAAGTTTTAAGTTTTCCAATATTGAGACTGTTGATTAAAAAATCCAATTACCAAATTTTTCATTTCCAGAATCCTGTTTGTCTCTCGAGAATCTGTTCATGACCACTTCTATATATGGTCACGAGTAAGATGGTTAAAAGTTCAAATATAAAGATGTTTGTAGAAAAGCATCAGATGAGAGAGAAGTAGATCTGCTTCAACAATATCATCTTTGGCTGATGTTCTTAATTTGAAAAGTTATCGAAATTCAATGTGATAAAATAAAATGTTCTTGAGTTGCTTGATTGTTCAGAAATGAAAAAATCTGACTCCGACTCCTAGCATTCTTACAACTTTGACTCCTTTCAAAACCTCCGATTCTGAAATCCTGAGTAGTAGTAGTAGTAGTAGTAGTAGTAGTGATCATGATGAAAGCATAAAAATCTAATCTTTACGATCAGTAAATGGGGACTCATTTTACAATGAATTAACATTGGAAACAATAACACACACACCTCCTTTGAAAGGGTAAGAAAATTGTTTCTTTTTCCATATCAATTAATTTAGAAATATCTTAAATTTGCTAACAAAGATTTAAGAGGTTGGTTGATTTCTTCAAAGTTCCACTGGTCTCTAAATTAAAAAGGAATTTACTGAAAGTTATGATCTACATTTAAATATATTCATTTCGATACAAATGCCTTGTTTTCAGTTCAATATTTTCAGACTAATTTATTATTAATATACCTGATTTACGGTCAAGTCTTAATTATTTTAATGAATCAAATCTAATAAAATCCTGTTTTAAATAAAAATATTTAAGATTCATAAATTTAAAGTATGATCAAATTGAAACTGTTAAATGTTGAGATTAATCATTTTTGGGAAATATTCCTGCATTTTATGATCTAATTTTAGATGGACAAACTAACGTTTTTTTTATCATAATTGTTATTCCTTTCAATTTTAATTGGTTTGAATGCTTATTTGCTTACTATGTTGTGTTTTTTTTTGTTTTTTGTTTTTTAATTTAATTTTTTTAACGGCCATTTTTTTTATATTGTTGTCTAGTTTTATTTAATCTCCTCAAATCTACTCTGACCCATTTATTTTTCACATTGGATAAAATAAACAAATACATACAACTTAATACTCCTAAACTAAAACATAAGTTTTAATTAAAAATATAAAAATTAAA
>OY744524.1:73034667-73372167 GCA_963556195.1 Sepiola atlantica | reverse complement strand
TATAATTAACAAAAGAACCCTTCTGAACACTCCCCTATTGCTATTATAATACCAATCTTTAGATTTTTCAGAAAACATCCTGTATTTTAAACTAACTTGATTTTTGTTGGCGTCTTTAGGAGTGGTATTTGGTTTTGTTGGCGTCTTTAGGAGTGGTATTTGGTTTTGTTGGCGTCTTTAGGAGTGGTATTTGGTTTTGTTGGCGTCTTTAGGAAGGCTACTCGTTTTTGTTTTGTTTTGTTTTGTTGGCGTTTTTAGGAAAGCTACTTGTTTTGTTTTGTTGGCGTTTTTAGGAAAGCTACTTGTTTTTTTTTTGTTGGCGTTTTTAGGAAAGCTACTTGTTTTTTTTGTTTTTTGTTGGCGTTTTTAGGAAAGCTACTTGTTTTTGTTTTTTTTTTTGTTGGCGTTTTTAGGAAGGCTACTTGTTTTTTTGTTTTTTTTTGTTGACGTTTTTAGGAAGGCTACTTTTCTTTGTTGCCGTTTTTAGGAAGGCTACTTTTTTTTTGTTGGCGTTTTTAGGAAGGCTACTTGTTTGTTTTTTTTTGTTGGCGCTTTTAGGGAGGCTACTTGTTTTGTTTTGTTTTGTTGGCGTTTTTAGGAAAGCTACTTGTTTTTGTTTTGTTTTGTTTTGTTGGCGTTTTTAGGAAAGCTACTTTTGTTTTGTTGGCGTTTTTAGGAAAGCTACTTGTTTTTTTTTGTTGGCGTTTTTAGGAAAGCTACTTGTTTTTTTTTGTTGGCGTTTTTAGGAAAGCTACTTGTTTTTTTTGTTTTTTGTTGGCGTTTTTAGGAAAGCTACTTGTTTTTTTGTTTTTTTTGTTGGCGTTTTTAGGAAGGCTACTTTTCTTTGTTGCCGTTTTTAGGAAGGCTACTTTTTTTTTGTTGGCGTTTTTAGGGAGGCTACTTGTTTTTTGGTTTTTTTTGGCGTTTTTAGGAAGGCTACTCGTTTGTTTTTTGTTGGCGTTTTTAGGAAAGCTACTTGTTTTTTTGTTTTTTTTTGTTGGCGTTTTTAGGAAGGCTACTTTTCTTTGTTGCCGTTTTTAGGAAGGCTACTTTTTTTTTGTTGGCGTTTTTAGGAAGGCTACTTGTTTGTTTTTTTTTTGTTGGCGCTTTTAGGGAGGCTACTTGTTTTGTTTTGTTTTGTTGGCGTTTTTAGGAAAGCTACTTGTTTTTGTTTTGTTTTGTTTTGTTGGCGTTTTTAGGAAAGCTACTTTTGTTTTGTTGGCGTTTTTAGGAAAGCTACTTGTTTTTTTTTGTTGGCGTTTTTAGGAAAGCTACTTGTTTTTTTTTGTTGGCGTTTTTAGGAAAGCTACTTGTTTTTTTTGTTTTTTGTTGGCGTTTTTAGGAAAGCTACTTGTTTTTTTGTTTTTTTTTGTTGGCGTTTTTAGGAAGGCTACTTTTCTTTGTTGCCGTTTTTAGGAAGGCTACTTTTTTTTTGTTGGCGTTTTTAGGAAGGCTACTTGTTTGTTTTTTTTTGTTGGCGCTTTTAGGGAGGCTACTTGTTTTTTGGTTTTTTTTGGCGTTTTTAGGAAGGCTACTCGTTTGTTTTTTTGTTTTTTTGTTTTTTTTGGCGTTTTTAGGAAGGCTACTTGTTTTTTGTTTATTTTTGTTGGCGTTTTTAGGAAGGATGCTTTTTTTTTGTTTATTTTTGTTGGCGTTTTTAGGAAGGATACTTGTTTTTTGTTTATTTTTGTTGGCGTTTTTAGGAAGGATACTTGTTTTTTGTTTTTTTTTGTTGCCGTTTTTAGGAAGGCTACTTGTTTTTTTTTTGTTTTTTTTTTGCTGCCGTTTTTAGGAAGGCTACTTTTTCTACTCTATCGCTTTTCCATGGTAGTTGCTTGACTGAGCGCCAATCTCTGGTTTCTCTGTAAAATATTCACAGGAATTAAACATTCTACTGCCACTTCAAAAATTTTCTTATCTTCCTCTGTGTACATAAAACCAAACAGTTTCCATGAACAGTTTCTTTCCAAGAACCTCCCAACAACATGGTCGCCTTCAATTACAATCTCAACAAATACTTGTCAGGCCATTCTCTTAAGTAATCAAATTTTGTCCTTTCCGACCATCTTTTTCAACCCTCTCATAGTATAGTTCAACAGCCAATATCATTAACTTTTATTCTTGAGTGGCCTTTGGCCTTGGTAAGTGGTGACTCATTAGTAATTAAAAAAAAAAAATACTTTGACACCAGCAGAGAAAATATAAAAGGGAAATAACTTGCTCAGTACTAAAGCGTATGATCTCTCTTAGATCAGCTTAATTTGAATGTCGAATTGGATCATCACATGTGAGCTGTTTATGCTGCTTTTTTACCAAGTTTGAACTTTTACAAAAAAATGTTCTTGCATTTGCTTCCTTTCCATAATTTATTTCCAATAACCTCAATTTACAGGTAATTATTATTATTACTGATGTTAATTATTTTTAAGGAAATTAGTCAAAAACAATTTATTTTGGTTTATCTACTCATTTGTTACATATTTTCCCGACCCGACCTTGGGTCACATCTTACTTGTGGGAGTAAGATAAAAACTGGCCTTGTGCCTAACTCCTGGAGAGGAGTAAATCAATACTCATTTGTTACATATTTGCGTTAAAAATTGAAAAAACGTAATAATTTATATCTGCTAAAAAATTGGCAAAACAAGTTCAAATGCATCTGTTGCTTTATTTATGCACCAATATCTGTCTTTATAAAGATAGGTATGTTTTTATATTTGCATGTATAGGATTCACTACTAAACTAATTAACCGATCATTATGACTTTTGAAACACAGCTGTTAGGCATAACAGTTGGTAATGTGGGCTATGTTTAGTTTATGTAGAGGCATAAAAATTCAGATACCTCCGAATTCAAACAATAGGTAATAGACATCGATTAATAAATATTCCCTAAATTGCAGTTTGGGAGTATTTTAAAGGGGTTTTAGGGGGCAGATAATGGGCACAACCTCCTATTTGAAGATTCAAATATATAAGATTTGCATTGAATTTGATCAATAGTCATTAGACACCAATGAAGCAAGATTCCCTGAATTTCAATTTTTTAAAACCCCTTAAATTTTAGGCATTTTCTAGAATCAAAATCATGTCATGGATTTTTATCAAAATTAGGAATAAGGATTCTAGACATAAGGTTTAGTAGCATTATATATTGCTTTTAATCTTTGTAAGGAGACATAAAAGTGATGCAAAACTGTTCTGTTCGATGGAATAAATTTTACCCATCCTGGGACGGGTGTTCTAATTGTGTGTATATAATGCGGGAGGGGGCAGCATTAAAATAAACTATAAATTGGGTTGATATGCCATAAAACAAACCGAATCAGACTTGTATATAATGCTGAAGAAAATATATTGTTTTTCGTACGTGATCATAATTTGATACAATGGAGGAAAAGAATGGCTTGTTACTTTTAACACCTAAAACCAAGCTCCTCTCCTTTCACCACCAATACTCAGTTCCATGTTTTGCCCCAGTTAAAACGAATGACTTTCTCCTTGAAGAAGCCCCTTACTTTGATAAGCTCCTCGGACTGACTTTCATATCACAAAATCTGTTGCTATGATCGCTGAAAAAAATGGTTGGATTATTCTACTATTCCAAAAAGTACCGATTCCTGATGCAATCTTCTACCTGTGTTAGTGAGGTACGCCCTAAGATGGAGTACTGCAGCCACACATGGGGAGGTGCTGCTCAGAGTACTCTTTCTTGCATGACAGAGTACAGAATAGATTTTCTAATCTGTTCTCTGCAGCTTCTTTCTCACAGGAGAGACATTGCTCGTCTTTCTCTACTCTATCGTTATTTCCATGGAAGGTACTTGACTGAGCTTCAATCTCTGGTTTCTCATTGTAAAACATTCACAACAAGAACTCTTCTTACTACCGTTGCTTCAAAACATTCCTTTCTTTGATCGTGTGCTTAACATCAAACAAGATTTCCATGAACAGTTTCTTTTCAAGAAATTCTCATTTGTGGAACATGTTATTACAGGATTGCTTCCCTGTTGGCTACAACTTGGTCGTCTTCAAATCCAATGTCAACAGATACTTGTCATAATTCGTCCGCATAAGTAATCAAATTTTTTTCATTTTATTCATCATTTTCAATCTTATAATATTTTTCATCATTCAACTGACAATCTATCCATTTCATTAGCCCTTATCCACAAATGGTTTTAAGCCTTGATAATTAGTGACTCATTATAAAAAATAATATTCACTACAAGAGAAGATTGTTTTCAGAACAAGTATATTATTAATACGGCATGTGTTTTCACTAAACTTGTGAAGGATACATTGGGATTATTATTTTTATTTTTCATCCTCTTGTCTCATGTTAGACTTTTCATGAATGACTTCCAACTTTTCCTGTCTGTTGTCATTTCACTCGTGCCACCTGCAAAATAGCAACAGACAGGTTTGATTATTTAAAATTCTAAGACCCACCTCCTGTCCTAACAATAACCACAGAAAAACGATGTCTAGATCATTCGAAATTTGCTTGACTTAAAATGTTTGGTACTGATTTGATCAAAATGCATAATCTTGATTGGTCACCTATATCGGAGTTTAGCCAATCAGAAACAGTCTCCGCAGGAAACCGGGCATTTGTTCCTAAAACCTATATAAACAAATGCATATGCGCTTTCCAGACAGAGCCAGCAAGAAGGCCAAGTTGCCTAACAAATCTTTGTCACTCTGAATGACAACCACACTTTTTCTTAGCATGCAAACAAAGCCGCAGTAGCCTCTGGTGACATCGGCACATAGACACAACTTCTAAAGACGGCGACACTTTGACACCTGGACTTACTTCCTAATAATGATACAAAACCTGTCAGTCTCACAAACTTCCTACTCTAACCTACGTATCTAGTCATAACATTTTCCTCCTCTTTTGGACTTTTAACATAGCATATTCTCCGTCAAGACACATAAACATTTAATAACTTCTTTCTTAAAACGCTTTCCTTTGTTTGTTGAGTGAAGACGTTAAATAAAGTTGATAAATATATTAGACTTTGTCATTAAATTTACCTTTTGACCAAATGTTTTATTTATTCTACAATGGTGACCTTCGACTTTGAACTGTGACCTTTTGAACAACTACTACTGCCGCCAATTCATTCATGAACAAAATGTCCTATTCTTTTTTAGATATTTATAAACTTGAAAAACCTCTTTTGACTGTATTAGATGGCATCCCATAATCTTTATGCTAAAGTATGATTCAATGTTCATGATTCATATTATTATCAATGTTTAAGAAACTGAATTGAACATAATTGTTTAACAAAAATAAGTTTTTCAATTTTGGAAGAATCTTATTTTATACTAGCAAGTATAATTCTTTCCAGTCGCATATTTTTGCCAGCCTGGGAAGATGGTATCATCAAGAACAAAAATAGACTACACTATTGTATACAGTCTACTTATAGGCAATAAAGCCCGGCTATGCTAATTACTGTATTAGTCAAGCCAACCATATTATACCCTCCATGAGAATGTCAGTAAAAAATATGAACAAACAAAGCAACGAAAAAAGGCATGACATTTTAACATGAAGATATATATATTTATATCTATGCCAACTTCAAAAATATACAGGCAATATTTAAAAAACACTTTTACACGACTAAATTTTAAAAGCAAATAAGTATTTTCAAATGCGCAATCATTTTTTTTGTTTTTTTTGTATTGTATTATTCAGACTACTGTTCTCATCTTGAATGTTATTCTCAACGTTTCGGCTGCTGTAACCTCCGACCTTCTTCAGGTGTGTCTTGTCAAACTCTGGAATCTGTAACAGTTTTGAACTGAACCATGGCCATCCCTACTACAGGCCAGGCAATCGTGCAACTGGCGTCTTTTACTGGGGGCCATGTGAATTTTCTTAAATATTCGATATAGAAGTTGCAAACTATATCATCAACTGGTGCGGATCTTTTTTTTCTTTTTAACCACAATATACAAGTAATCATCTTTTGACATAAGTACAAAATCTCTAAAAAAATCCAACATTGAAATAAAAATTCTTCATTGAAATATGCATTTGCCTTTGTTTATTCAAAATTACCTGTCTCTTCATTTATAGGAATTTGTCAATTGTAAAATTTATCAATTAGCTCATTGTGGTTCTTATTATTTGGTATGTAAAACACATAAAAACATCAAACTAATATCACAGAGGAATTTTACCTTTGTTTGCAACTTCTATATCGAATATTTAAGAAAATTCACATGGCCCCCAGTAAAAGACCCCAGTTGCACGATTGCCTGGCCTGTAGTAGGGATGGCCATGAACTGAACCCTTTATTTAATCCACGGGGGTAGGTTATTCTTGTTCCGTTGGGCATGAGCGTGTAGAAGTCTTTTTTCATTTTTAATTATATACAGGTGCAACGGATAAAATGCTAGATAATAATCAGTTCTAAGTGACAGTCTTCTGGAGGCTGAAAGTTCAATCCTCAGTGCGGGTGATACTAGTAATATAATAACGAATTACTTAAGACTTTTATTCAGTGATGGCTGACGGAACGAAAACGATCTACCCCCTGTGAATTGAATAAAGGGTTCGGTTCGAAATCTCATACAGATTCCCAAGTTCGACAAGACTCACCTGAAGAAAGTTAAATGTTACATCAGCTGAAACGTTGCGAGAATAATATCCAAAATAAGAACAGTAGTCCGAATAATAGCAAATATCAATCATCTCAAATTCTGAAACCTTTTTTTAATACTCAAAGAATTGTTTTAGCAAGAAAAGTCTTTACTGCCATTGAAAAATAAATAAATAAATGCTCAAGAATAAATAGAATGGAGTGAAATTAATTCATGTTTTTTATATTATTTAATTTTTTAAGTCTTGAACATTCTATATGGGAATAGTTAATTTATAAGGGTCAAGAGTTTTTGCCTATGATGAAAGATAGAAGAATTTGGACAATGACTTGGAAAGAAGGTTAGAGAACAAAAGGATGTGTTTTTTTAGTTAACTTGTCGTTTCTTAGCCAAAATGGCGGACAATGAATTATCTGCATTTTTCTGATTTTTTTCTGACCTTACAAATGAGTAAGTAAACCCAAATAAATTTTGAACTAATTTCCCAACTATATTTCCTTTAAAATAATTTAAGGTAAATTTGAAATTAGTCTAAAACAATTTATTTCGGTTTACTTATTCGTTTGTGAGGTCGGAAAAATGCAGACGATTCATTGTCCACTATTTTGGCTAAGAAACGACAAATTAACCTTTTTTTTTTTCCTAACTATAATCTTTCATTTTTTTTTTTTTAAAGTATACCTCCAATTCCACATGATCCATCTTTAAGATATGTCGGAAGTTAGGCATTTACTAGGGTATCATTAAATGTTTACTCTAACTTAGAAAAGAGATTATTTTGTGGCTGTAAAAGTTAGTCAAATATTGTGCAAATTCAGTTAAATATTTTCAACCTATTTAAGATTTCTTTTTTCTGAATAAATGAGTAAACTAAATAGCCTTCATTATAAATTTATATATTCTATTCATTTAACGTCACTTTTCCATTGTTCAGGGATCAGACATTTTCTGATATTATACAAACTTACTCTCCACTTCTCATGGGTCAGCAGTCTCCAAATTCCACTCTGTGCTGACTTGCCCAATCACTTGCTTCCAAGTTTCCTTGGCCAGCCAACCTTCCTGTGACATTCATGCTTCTGCAACGGTTTATCCAGGAGAATAAACATTCCATATGACCATACCAGTGCAATCGATTCATCCTTAGGATAACCTCCATGCTGGGCAAGTGTAGTGCTTTCAGCAAATCCTCTGACCTGATGTGTTGGGTTTGGTCAGATATAGTCGGATTAATATTCCATTCTTGACTCTTATAGTGACACCAGTCATACTATTTCAATTTAAAAACTTCCGACTCATAAGTTATCTCCCTTTATTAGAAATCTTCACTGATGTCACTCCAGCAAAAGAAATGAGACTTCATCCAGCTATCATGGCATGTAAAATACAGCTAAAAAAACATGAAGTGAACATCATGTTTTCTCTTAATTCCAGAGTTTAGACATCTTTCAATGTATTACATTAAGCATTGGTTTCATTACTGAACTATTCAACTTGTCATAATTTGTTTATGAGTAAATTGAAAAATGCACTCCTGTATGTTGCATGATGCAAATCTGTAAATGAACATGGATATTCAAATATTTTTATATGGATCTTTGGTTTTATCTACAATAAATCAAATAACCACTATTGTAATTCTGTTATTTTAAAAGAAATGACCTTTAAGTTTATTCACAAAATACGTTTATCTAAGATAGTTGAGCTTTTGATTCCTACTTTATTCGGACAATGACTTATCTGCGATGATCAAATAGTAAGAGTAATATTTTCAATTATTAAAATGAAGTAAATGATTTCATCACCTAATAGTTTTGTTCTTGTCGTCCTCCGCTTATCCCAGCATTGCTTTTGTTCATCTTGGATTTCTCGTTGCCACTGGACTTAAGCAATGTCGTGGTCAGGATAAGTGCGGTTGAGGCTATTCTGCAACCCTTGCTTTGCTATAAACTTCCCCCCCCCCCCATGCAGGAAACCTTTCAGGGGGTATCCATTGTTTCTCGAGACAAGACAAGGCAGTCTAGTCAGTTTTGAAAATAAGTCTAGTCACAAATAGTACAAGTCTTACTTTTAAAGATTGGTAAAGGCAATATTTTCCTATTGAGAAAGCTAATTTTGAATATTATCAATGCCATGCTCATCATAAACCTTTTCTATGGAATTATTATATAAAAAAAGTCATTTCGTTTGTCAAATCTCTAAAATGTTACAAGTTTTTTACTTCAATAATGTTGTCCAACTTGATTTTGAATTATTTTTAAAAAAGTCTCAACTTCAAATATTGTATCAAAAAAAGCTTATCTTTCATATATTTGTGACAGTTTGTCTTCCTTTGATTAAAATGCTTTTAACAAATAAATATTGAAATGCAAACAAGTTTTTAATTTTACTTCATCTAATTTTGATTTAAATGTTATTAAATATACTCTTATCATTTTAAAGGGTTAAAAAATTCCATTAAGAAAAAAAATAGTAAAGATTATATATGCAAAAAAAATCAGTGAAGATTATTATACATGCAAAAAAAATCAGTAAAGATTATTATACATGCAAAAAAAAAAAATCGGTAAAGATTATTATACATGCAAAAAACATCGGTAAAGATTATTATACATGCAAAAAACATCGGTAAAGATTATTATACATGCAAAAAAAATCGGTAAAGATTATTATACATGCAAAAAACATCGGTAAAGATTATTATACATGCAAAAAACATTGGTAAAGATTATTATACATGCAAAAAACATTGGTAAAGATTATTATACATGCAAAAAACATCGGTAAAGATTATTATACATGCAAAAAAACATCGGTAAAGATTATTATACATGCAAAAAAACATCGGTAAAGATTATTATACATGCAAAAAAACATCGGTAAAGATTATTATACATGCAAAAAAACATCGGTAAAGATTATTATACATGCAAAAAAACATCGGTAAAGATTATTATACATGCAAAAAAACATCGGTAAAGATTATTATACATGCAAAAACATCGGTAAAGATTATTATACATGCAAAAAAAATCGGTAAAGATTATTATACATGCAAAAAAAGCACATTTTCTATTTTCTGTATTTTTGTAAGCTTTTTTATTATCATTTTCAGTTGCTTTTGTATTCATTGCTTTAATGCATGTAAAATCTGGTTTTAATTGTTAAATCGTCTAATTTTAATCACGCTATTTTTCAGGTACATAAAACAAACCTTATGATTGCTGGGTTTTCTATCTATGTAAAATATTACATATAAATTACAGCACTTAATTGAAAAGTTTTTGTTATTTCTAAGAGAATTAAAATTAGTTTCTACAATTTTATTTTAGTGTGAAAGTTAATAAATAAAGAATAAAAATTGTATTTTTAATTTCCGATCTTATTTGCTTTCAAATGGGAATGCACTGCGATGAATTGTTAACAAATTATTTCCTCTACTTTCAGATGGACCTTTTTGTTTCTGTTCCAATGCCAACAACAACACGTATTGGTGTATCCGAACCGTCAATGAGACACACAATTTCTTATATTGCGAATTTGTCACCGGTTTTATCAGCTACTACAACTTGCTAGAAGACCCCCATCAGGTATCCTCACGATCATTATTATTTACTCACTAGAAGTGTTGGTGCTTGTGCATAAAAAGGCACCTGTGAAATATGGCAGTTAAAAATAAAATGACAGCAAAACTTTATCAGGTACTTACTTGGTATTGAAAAATATTACTGTACACAGAAAATTATAGAGTATTTTTATTTATGAAATTCAACGATGGATCATAGTCCAGAGAAGTCTGATATTATCAGATTTTTATCTTAGTTAATGACTCAAGACTCACTGATTGTCTCCCCTATGGTGTCAACAGCGTCAAATCGCTAAATTAATTTTTTTATTATAATTCTAACATAATTCAGGGTGTATGCTAATATTTTCCAATACCAGGTAAGTACTTCATAACGTTTAGCTTTCATTTTATTTTTAACTGCCGTATTTCACAGGCGCCCTTTTATGCACAAGTGCTCGAGTTTCTCTAAGCTAGTCTAGTGTGTCCTTAAAACCCCACAGTTCGATGAAACCCGCTGGTTGTATTTCTTTAGTCACAGTGGTGATAGGATAGCAAAAGTTTCGCTCCATCATCATAGAAGTTTTCTTGTAGAGTTGTGGGAGAAGTTTGTTGGAGATCACCATCTTGTAGTAGGGTTACTGCGTCTGTATCCATTCCCACTGGCCTTGTTTGCTATGAAGAAAAGGGTCAGCAAGTTTTTGGTTTAAAGAATAAACTTCTCTACAATTTGAATCAACTTTATTCAACAGTTTCATCAACACAAAATATGGTAAGCAAGATGGGTTCAGGTCTTTTACCTCGCCCCGGCAAGAGACGAGCAAGGGATATTACGTCTTGTCCACATCACACTCAAAGTCTGACTCCTTGTAAGAGGCGCAAAATGGCTTTGGGTGAAAAGGGAAACAGCAGCGCATGCGTAGTGTTCTAGTCGCTAGACATATCACTACTCAAGTAAGAACATGCCAGTGTGTTCTTCCCGAACCACATACCAATCACTCTGTGAGTGATTACATGCAAGTGTAAAAGAACATAGATCTTATGTGACTGCTACAATTATCTAGCAGAAGGTATGAATCTCTCCTTCTCCTTAGCTATAGGTTGTCATGGTGAGCCCCTCATTGGTGAGGATGGCTACTGTGTCCTGGCACAGGTATGTCCTTTCGACTGCGCCTTTTCTCGTCGAGGGCAGCCAATCATCTCTGTTCAAAAGTCTTTGCTCCCTTTAATCTCTTTAAGTGGTTTTGTTCTTGGCATGCGATTCCCACAAGTTGAAGTCGACACCGCACTTCGTGATGTTGGCCTTTAGATCTTTGTAGCGCTTTTTCTGGCCACCCCGACTGCGGTTTCCTTTTCTAAGTTGGTCATAGAAAATCTGATTTGGCAATCGAGAGTCTGGCATCCTGACAACATAGCCACTCCATCTCAGTTGACTTTTGATGACGAAGGCTTAAACGCTAGCAGTCTTCGCTTCCTGGAGGACGATGGTGTTGGTGCGCTAGTCCCACCAGTGGATGCGCAAAATGCTCTGAAGGCAATGTTGATGGAACATCTCTAGAGCAATTAGGTAGTGACGATATGTCATCCAGGTCTCTGAGGCATAGAGGTGCGTCGGTAGTATGACAGCTTTGTATGCTGTCATCTTAGTGCTCATCCGAATGTCTCCATCCTGGAAGACACATGTTCGGAGGTGGCCAGTAAGCGCCCCCCCCCCCTCCCCCCGGTATTACATCTCATACTTGATGTCAGCAACTGATGAAAGATGGCTTACAAGGTCTGCGAAATTGCTGACATTTTTCAAAGTTTCCACGTGGATGTTGAGAATTGGAGCTTCTGGCCTGACACGGGGTCTATGTTGGTACAAAACCTGGGTCCTTCTAGTGTTGATGGTGAGACCAAGGCGGGTGTAACACCGTCGAAAGCATCCAGAATTTGTTGCAGGTGGTTTTCGAATGTTGACACCATGCAATGGGGTAGACTGGGTTTGGTATGACAACTGGATAAGGACGCATAGTGCACCGGTAGTCATCAGTTTCTACTATAAAAATAAATGGTTGCATCGTCCGAAACATTGTAAAAATAACCAAGATGAGAATAGTAGTCTGAATAATACAAAATGTTATGTGTTTTGTTATTTATCATTTACTTATTTAAATACATATTTTTTCATTGTTAAACACCCAAACATCAGATAAAATACTGATTTTTCTCAGATTATAGTACATTTCATCTTTTTTTTTTTTAAGTTTCACATTATCAAAAGTTTACTATATCTGATAGGTCTTTACTTCAATATAATTAGATGGGTTTGATGTTATTGTATAAAAAAGACTGATTTAAAATCTATAAATGTTTTCAAATTTCAGCTAAAAAACAGCATCCACCAAGTGAATTATGGTATTTTACAGCAATTGCACTCAAAATTGGAAAAGTTACGCAAATGTAAAGGAACGCGAGAATGCAGTAGTGATTATTCAGAAGAAAGTGAGTCCATGAACATGTTTTTTTTCTTTTTAATAAATTATTTTAATTCAAAACCATTGATTGCATTAGGTCAAATGTTGGTGATTCTCTTGAGTTTGTCTGACATTAAATTCTTATCAGAATCTAAACAGGCAAAAAGTTTTTGATGTTTATAAAATATAAACTAATTCATCACAAATAAAATAGTCGATACAAGGGCTCACAAAAAATATGATTCTCAAAACCGAGTTTAAGTGAAAAAACGGTTTGGGTGGACTTAGAGCAGTGGGGGGCACTGCTCCAAACTTTTTATTTGAAAATATTTTTTTGATTTATTGATTTTGAGTAGATGCCAAACTTTCAAATTATCAGGAGAGAATTCGGAAAAATGTTATTTTCAAAGTTTCCGTCATGGTCATTTAGGCTTATAGTAAAATGATTCAATAATGGAGCCGGTTCTAACCTTTAGAAAATGTTAAGAAATGACAAGGCGCTGATCTAAGGTATAAAGAAAGGTGAGAAGTGATTTGTTGTAATCTGTTTCAGACACAGCACTCAGCTAGCTAAAGGCTGACTGACTGCAGTTAGAATATTTCTCCAAAGGAAAATAACAGAGAAATGGAAAACGGAAATTACAAACATTAAAATCGGTTATGGCAAATCGGTTTCGGTTTGAGTAATCATGAAAACCAGTTCTATAACATTGGTTTTGAGCCCTAGTTGATGTTAAAACAAGACCCTTTTTTTACCAGCAAATGTGAAGATAATGTTACTAAATTCAAATAATAAATCCCTTTTATCTTGGATATTAGCAGATCAAGAACAGATCCATTCAGAAGATGCATCCATTCTCTCCGCAAGTTTAGAAAGATTGAATTTGGTAACTGGAAAAAATTGTTTTGACTTGACCAAATTATCAAGCAATTTTGTTTTAAGCTGAGACCTCGTGTTGGCAAATTAAAAAGGTCACGAGAGTATACCTGCCACATTTAGTTTGAAGTCTGAAGTAAATTAATAAAATGATAAATTTCAATCATGAATTGACAGTCAGAAAAACAAATTGTTTACAATCTGAAAGGTTACTGAGGACACCAGCCGTATTTGATAAATATACTTCCTTGAAATAAGATCCAACCTACAATATTGTGGCTTGGTTTAAGGTCCATCTTTTTGGGTGGAATATCTGAAACTGAAGTGCAACTGAGATTCAAATGATCTGTGGACACATCTAAAAATAGACAAGTCATTATTTCATAAAGTATCTTTTATCACTTATAATTTTTCTCATTCAAAATGTTGATATAAATTTTGATTGTTATCCCATTTCCTGATGCTACCAGATCAGGCTGTCTGAAGATACCGGATTCCTGGCTTAAAATGCATCAAACTGATGTTTTTTTCTCTACAAAAAATCTAAACTAAACACCATAAATAAACATTTGAAGATATAAAGAACTTGAAGCATAAAACCTTTATCAAAATGATCTGATTCGGCATTAAATAACCCGAAAAGTGTTGGTATGCCGTAAAACCAAACTAATCTAAACCTTATCCCATTTCACTCAAAGATCAGTTTCAGTTTGTAAAGCAAAACTATCTTGCAAATGATTGGATCATTTTAAATTTAAATTAGAAATCCTTGCAAATGATTGGATCATTTTAAATTTAAATTAGAAATCCTTGCAAATGATTGGATCATTTTAAATTTAAATTAGAAATCCTTGCAAATGATTGGATCATTTTAAATTTAAATTAGAAATCTTTGCAAATGATTGGATCATTTTAAATTTAAATTAGAAATCCTTGCAAATGATTGGATCATTTTAAATTTAAATTAGAAATCCTTGCAAATGATTGGATCATTTTAAATTTAAATTAGAAATCCTTGCAAATGATTGGATCATTTTAAATTTAAATTAGAAATCCTTGCAAATGATTGGATCATTTTAAATTTAAATTAGAAATCCTTGCAAATGATTGGATCATTTTAAATTTAAATTAGAAATCCTTGCAAATGATTGGATCATTTTAAATTTAAATTAGAAATCCTTGCAAATGATTGGATCATTTTAAATTTAAATTAGAAATCCTTGCAAATGATTGGATCATTTTAAATTTAAATTAGAAATCATTGCATAGGATTGGATCATTTTAAATTTAAATTAGAAATCATTGCATAGGATTGGATCATTTTAAATTTAAATTAGAAATCATTGCATAGGATTGGAGCATTTTAAAATTTGAATTATACATCATTGCATAGGATTGGAGCATTTTAAAATTTGAATTATACATCATTGCATATAAAAGATATTTCTATTGATTCATATCGCATATTTCCGTTTATACAAGTGTTTCACATGAAAGTTATGCTATCTAAATTTCAGGAAATTCTACTAGACATACTGATGCCAACTTGACTATTCCAATCAGGTATACTTCTGACCGTCACCTCCCTCTTCTTGAATATATTAACTGAATAACCCCGCCATTTTCTTAATGGAGAATAGTGTGCTCGGCTTCTTTGGGTTTTGTTTTTTCTTGCTAAAAAATAAACCAATTCTTCATAACTGTCACTATTTTAATCTTCCTTGCATCATGTTTCATCTCGAAATGCATTTCTAGTTGCTATTTATTTTGTTTACAGAATTCGGCTGGTTTCAATAGAACTTAATGAAATGTCTTTTTTTATAATTCCATTTGTTTTTGTTGTTTGTTTTTTTTTGGGGGGGGGGTATTTTATCCAGAATTTATGAAGTTTACACTATTCAAACTCTCGGACAAATTAGTCTCTACATTATTTGTATTATTCGGACAACTATTCTCATCTTGTAGGTTATTATCATGTTTTGACTGATGTAACCTTTGTATTTTAAACTCTGGAATCTATACGGACACATAGCACAATGGACAACGGTGTTAAGCCACAATCAGTTCTACATGACAGTCTTCTGGAGGTTGAAGGTTCTATCCTCAATACAGACGATGCTAAGAATATAGTTAAAAAGGACCTGGTCATGGCTGACAGAACAAGAAAAATTTAACCCCCATGAATTAAATAACGGGTTCAGTTTGAAATTCTGTATAGATTCCTGAGTTGGACAAGATGATACATCTGAAGAAGGTTACATCGACCGAAACGTGAAAATAACGACCAAGATGAAAATAGTATGTTTCGGAAGTTTTGGGATGAGGAGTAATAATTTGTATTACTCGGACTACTGTTCTCATCTTAGATGTTATTCTCACAATGTTTCAACCGTTGTAACATCTGACATTCCTCACGTGCATCTTGTCAAACTCGGGGAATCTTTCTGTCAAACTCACAAATCTGTACGGAATGTCGAACGGAACTCTTCATTTAATCTTATTTCATCAGCCATGACTGGATAGAAGTCTTAAGTAATTTGTAATTGTATTCTTGGTATTGCCTGCACTGAGGATTGAACCTTCACCCTCCAGAAGACTGTCCACAAGGACCTGTGGCGTAACGTATATCAGTGCTAAGTAATAAGCAAATCTAATTGACAGTCTTCTGGAGGTTGAAGGTTCAATCCTCAGTATGGGCGATGCTATGAATACAATTATGAATTACTTAAGGCTTCTATCCGGTTATGGCTTGATGGAATGAGAGCAAGCAACCCCTGTAGATTAAATAAAGGGTTCCGTTCAAAATTCCGTACAGATTCCCAAGTTTGACAAGACGCACCTGAAGAAGGTTGGTGGTTACATTGTCCGAAATGTTGTGAGAATAACATTCAAGATGAGATCAGTAGTCCAAATAATCTAATTTAAATATTATAAATTATCAATCCTCATCTAAAAAAAAATTCTGAAATACAAATTAGTCTCTATTTAATAAGAACATTATTGGCCATCTTAAAAAGTTTTTATTAAATTAAAAAAACAAAATAACAAAGTATTCTTATAAATGTTTCTCAGTAAAATACAACCAACCTAAGGTTCATTTATTTCAAAACATAGACATTATTTATGTAGCTTGTGTACAATATAATTAATTTTAGTAATTTAGCATAATATAGTTGATTAAATAGAAAGTATCCACTTTATTATGGCTGCCATGTCTGAGATCGGTGTTGGTCCAAAAAAGGTCCCCAATTATTTTAGGCCGCATAGATTTGGTGAAATTTTTATTTTTTTATCATTAAAAAAAAAGTTTGAATTTATTATTTGTTAATTTGTTACTTTTTAATATAATTATATTTAATTAATAATTAAACTATTTAAAAAAAATATTTTCAAAATAAAAATCAAAACGGAACAAAAATTCCAATTATAAAAAGTTTGATTTGATTATATGTTAAAAAATATTTTTTTTTTTAAATTTCCAATTATTATAAAAGATTTGATAATTAAAACAAATTATTTGCAAAAAAAAAAAATCCTGGCCTAAAATATAATTGAGGACATTTTTGGATTGGCACCGGTTCGCAGTTTCCGATTTCAGATACGGCTGCCATGATGAAGTTGACACTTTCTATTTGACCAAATAATTAATGTTATTCCTAATATTATGATTTATTTATTTTTTAATAAAACTTGCCACCATTGTTTTCGGTGTTGAATTGTAAATGATTTCCCCTCCTCCGAATGCTTTTGAATTATCTCCCTTTTTCTATTCATTTCCTATTTGCAACAATTTTATTACTGCGTGAGCATTGCTTAAAAGCTTTTGCTTAAATTACCCATTGACTTGTACAGAATATTGCTTTCTCTTAATAGTAATAATTCCATTACTAACAGTGTACACTGACCTTTTAAAGTCTTCTTTTGAAGACAGTAAAACATTGAAGAATGATTGAAAGGAAATTCGAGCATTTCATGAAACATGTTTAGCTTTCTGTATTAAAATCTTTCAAAATTAAATTTTTCAATTAAGAAATGTCTGTGTTTCTTTAGAGAGATCGCTGATGCCGGCAGAAATATAAAAGGGGAGGAGATAATTCAAACTTTTTTCTTTTTTTTTGTGTGGGGGGGTATCGAATTTAAAATGCAAAAAATAAAACTTCTGAAGATACGTTAAAATTAAAGATTTATTGAAATAAAATAAACATCAAATAAATGAATAAAAGGTGAGGGTTTGGGTTAATTCCTCGTCTAGTAGACATCTTCTTCCTACATGTCAAATTTGGGCATTGCCACACAAATCCATCACTTCTAGTTGCGTATGGGATAAGTCTTATCTCAGCGCCACAGATGCACGTCTCGGCACCTGAAATAAGTCTGTGCTTGCAAAAAATCAATTGTTTTACAATTATCTCTAAGTAAAAACAACAGGTTTTCTAAGTTTAAATTGTTTGTATCCATTTTGTGAGAAATCAGATTATACCCACCCACCCCCCAAAAAATAGTTTGAATTATCTCCCCAGTTCATATTTCGTCTCGGCCACGTCTCTAAAGAAGCACAAATGTTTTATTTATTTATTTGTTTAATAAATTCCTTCAATCTCTTGCGTTTATATAGTGCTATTAAAAGAATATTCATTGCATATTTTTTTTTTCTGGAAATCGCTCCAGACAAGGCATGAAGCCAATTGATGTAAGGAGCTAAAAAAAAAATACTACTTAAAGATCAAAAACTAGCCAAGATAAATGTTAGATGGATAAATTCCGACCCAGAAAACAGTAATTCTTCCCCCATTGTCAGAAACATAACTCATGAAATGTAAGGACAAAATAAGGAAAGCGAGAGTTACCAAAAATTCACTTTCTACTCTCCTAAATTAAAGATTTAAATAACATTGAGCTATTTTTATGGTAATATAGGTGTGATAAATGTAAAAACTTTTGCCATTGGTTTATGAAAGATTTAATTATCAATATGGTTTTAACTCTTAAAACATATTTCCACATTATGTCTCTTTAACTATCTATGTTGACATTATTGTGTCGACAGGAAAGTACTGGATTTGTCGCTTTTAGTTTTCTTGCCCTCTCTCGCTCATCAGGTTCTATAAGAATCCGTCTGTGCGCCTACTTTCACTATAGATCTCAGATTTCCATATTTCTGCAGGCTATTTTCATCGGAAAACCATATCGCGTCAAGAAAAGCTACTCGGTGGCTGGACATAGTGAGTTGTTTATGACAAATGTTAGTAATCCGTCTGTTTGTCTGGATTACATTTGTGCTTTCTTATTGACATTTTCTTATCACTTCAGTATCAGCCATTTTTTTTTTTTTTTTTATAATCAACTGCTGAACAATGGCCACCATTTATGATTCAGTATTAATTTTATTTATTAGAGAATGTCATATATATATATATATATATATTATTTATAAATAATATTTTCAAATAAACCCATATACATGTTTCATGCCAAAGCTGCAATCATCAGTATGGGAGGAGACAATCTCAGTCGGTCACACAGTTCAAACACCAATACGAAAATTCTGTAGTCAGAGTGCGTACCGATGTGTCCACCACGCATTGCTGTAGAAATGTGAGAGTAAATTGATGTCTAAATGGCAAATTCAACGGCCATATCAGCAAGCCGTCAAGAGAACTCAATTATATATATATATATATATATATATTTATATAAATTTCAAATTTAAATCGATTAGAAAACTCTTTGAGTTAACTGCAAAGATCAAACATCAACTTGCGAAAACTGACAACTTCATATTTACTGATATAGAGCTATGTATGTGTATGTATATATATATATATATATATATATATATATATTTTTTTTTTTTTTTTTTTTAAGCCATATGCACGATAATTTATTTCTCCCTGGAACAGTTCTTCAAGTACTTCTAGATGGCTTATCACTCATTTACTTAAGTTTCAATCAAAAAGTGCCTGAAGAACTTCGTTCTGGGGTGAAATAAATTATAGTACATATAACTTTAAAATGTTGGTTTTGGGTTTTTTCTTTTTAACTTTATTCTTGCTCTCTTACTCAAGATTTCCTACCAAAAGCACTCCATTCTTCACGGATCCAACATTCTATATATAATGTATGTATTTTTATCGATTTAAATTATTTTCAAATGATATTCCAGATAAGGAGTATACACAAAAAGTTTAAAGTATTTACAGCTGTTTCAAGAGTGTTTATTTTCAGTCATACAATGCAACATAAAATTTATCCAAATAGTGTTTCATTAGAACGGTATTTCTTGAGCATCTTTCGTTCAATGGTTTGTAAAAAAATTCTAAAAAAGAGAATTAACTTTTTTCAAGTGTTTGTTTTTTTTTTGTTTTTCTGGATACATACTAAAGATACTTGAGAAATAGCATTCTGATTAGACGCTATTTGAACAAATTTTATGTTGCCTTAATAATAAATAATTTTAAATAAATATTACTTACTAACTTAAATTAAAAAGAAATGAAATGGAAATTTTTTTTTTCTTACTTTATTGAAGTTACGGACCCTGCTGTAGCTTGTAATTAACACATACGAAAAAGAAGCCTTAATTTATTGAAGTTAAAATAAACATTGGCCTTTGCTCAGCAGATTGGTGGTTTTGGCTTTTTGTCTTTTTTTTTTCTTAAAACAATTGTTTTTAAAAAAGTAAAATTTTAAAGGTGCTGCCAATGTGTGTACATATGTGTCCTGTGTGTGTATGTGGTCTGTTGGCGCTCTGTGTTCATTCTGCTTTGGCTATTTTCGTTTTGAAACTTGGCTTAAACGTGTCGCTGATTACATTTTTTTCTTTTTTCTTTTTTTTTTTGCTTTTTGGAGTAAGCAAACTTAACCAGTTCTGATGCTGTCAATCATGTGCTCTTTGTTGCTAATGTCTTTTTGTTTAGGATAGACATTAATTTCTTCATTTTCTGCTATTTTGTTCTTTTGTTTTTCACGGTGCAAATCAATCCTAAAACCAGAAAGACTCGTGGTATGCAATCTGCCGCAGCATTTCTGAAATGAAAATGTTTTTTTAATTGAAGCGTTTACCTATTACATGATACTAGTACAGTTGTCGCCATCCTGCTTGTTAACACATCACTCAATAAGTCCCGGGCCTGACATATAGATGGTGCCACTAATTAAAGAAATCTATGATTTCTATGAAGTGCTAACCTTCAAATGACACGTGTTAAAATTTGAGCCTAATCAGATTATTAGTCTACAAATTAGTTATTTAAGTGAAGCTAATGTTGCAAATTTTCAAAACAATGGAAAAATCTGAATTTCGTGTGTTGATAAAGCGTTGCTTTCCGATGAGAAAAAATGTTTAAGCAAAATAATGGTTTGATAAGTGGTATTCAGATTCTGCTCCATTGGAAAAAAATGGTTAAGAGGTGGTATGCTCATTTCAAATGCAGTCATACAGACACAAATTGTAAATTGAGGTTACGTGAGATATCAGGAGTTGAAGATATCAACGGCAGCGTATTCATTTTGCATGAAGATTCAATATAAAGCTGTGTTCTACGTAGATGCAAGAGACTGAATAGTCGAATTTTGGTTTAGATGTGTTGTTTTATTAGTTAGGTTGAGAACTTACTGAGCGATGTGTTATGGCAACACAGAACGTTCACTATTTGGATGTGTTCATGTTTCA
Source organism: Sepiola atlantica (assembly GCA_963556195.1). Classification (NCBI taxonomy): domain Eukaryota; kingdom Metazoa; phylum Mollusca; class Cephalopoda; order Sepiida; family Sepiolidae; genus Sepiola; species Sepiola atlantica. The sequence goes on along the minus strand of OY744524.1, from coordinate 73,350,969 downwards.
TGAACTTTATTTTTGATGCTTTGTACACTCAAGCAGTGAGTGTTCTTTTTGTTCTGTAAAAAGTTTTTAAAAATTCTATTAAAAACATTAAAAAAAACTTTGTCAAAATTTCAGATAGTTATGATTATTGGAGGATCCTCACCCAAAATTGGCCTATTTATTAATTAATTTTTTTCTTTTTTTTTTTTTATTGCGACACACTCAAATTTAATACTAAAAAGCACTGGTAATAAATATTCAACAATGTCTATTTATATTCAGAAACGTGCATACATAAAATGAACATTTTTTAATATTTGTATATCCAGTGCTGGATTCGAATATTTGAAATTATAATTGCTTTGAATTTTTTTTAATCTACCCTATCATATGAAAGCTCTGATTGAAATAGCTGATAAATTGAGTTTATTTTGAACTGCAGTATTGAAGTATATCATAGGTATGTAATAATATCCATTTTTTTTACTAAAAGTATATAGGAATTAATCTTACCCAGGGTAACTCTTGAATTGTTTTAGTTCATTAAGTTATATATATATATATATATATATATATATAAGTAAATTTCGTGTACAACAGAATCGTAGGAGTAATTTTAGAGGAAGCATTATTATAATCAATGAAACAGACGAGTGGGAAAAAAAAATGGAAAATTGTTAAAATTACCTTAAGGCCTTATCGTCTGACCCTCTGAGAGGAAACGTCAGAATGGTAAATTAAAAACTAAAAGTCGAATGAGATGTGAGGGGAAAAAACTTATTTCAGTTGGAGGAAACGATTGAGAGGGAAAAAAAAAAAAAAATGGTAAATCTCTCAACGTTATGGTGAATCATTAAAGATCTCCAACTGATGCTTCAAAATCTTTTGTCTACACAGGCTAGGTCGAGAGTTGTTAATGACTAATGCCTCAATAATATTGAGATGGTAGTTCGACCTGGCACTGTGTAAAACAGAAAACCACCCATTGGAATACTTGTCAGAACAACTATTTTTACTAACAAGGTGATTACCGATGGCTGATTCTTGTGCCTGGAAGTTCCCGGATGATCTCGAAACCTTGTGTAGGCGAATATCACATGGTATGTGTTGGGATATTCTAAATTCTAATCTTTGGGATGTCTTGCCAACGTAGTCAGCTCCACACTGACACATGAATTTATAAACTACAGAATTCTTTTGAATGGCTGGCAAAACATCCTTACGAAAAGAGAAAAAGGTTTGAGTCGTGTAAACTACCCTCAACATGGTTGCCGGAAAACAACGTTGAGTAGAAGAAGAAATCCTTTTAACAATGTCAAGGCCGTCAGAACCCAACCATGGGAGTTTCAAATAAATAGGGCAACGTGACGGACCAATAAATTTACCACCATTAAATAAAGCAACTTTACGTGCAATGGTGCCTTTTATAGTATTGATGGGATATCCATTAGCAAGAAAAATATTAGTAATTTCACCAAGTTCTGCATCGAGTCATGTTGGCGAACAAATCATAAGTGCTCGATGAGTGAGAGTACCAATAAGATTTATTTTTCTTGCTCTTGGGGCGAAGGAAAACCAATTTAGATAAAGGCCTGTAAATGTTGGTTTTCTATACACACAGGTTTCAAATGATAAACCAGATTTAGACACTAAAATATCGAGGAATGGTAAGGAACCACAATCCTCGACCTCCATAGTGAATTGCAACGATGGATGCAAGTCACAAAGAAGACGAAGAAACTGTTCAGCATCACTCCGTGAGGGAAATCAAGCAAAAGTGTCATCAACGTAACGTGTGTAGAAAGCCGGCTTGGTAACTGAAATAAGTTTTTTCCCCTCATATCTCATTCGACTTTTAGTTTTTAATTTACCATTCTGACGTTTCCTCTCAGAGGGTCAGACGATAAGGCCTTAAGGTAATTTTAACAATTTTCCTTTTTTTTTTTTTCCACTCGTCTGTTTCATTGATTATATATATATATATATATATATATATATATATATATATATATAATGTACCTTGGTAAGATTGGCGGGAAGAAACCCAGCAGAGTGCTTGATTATTAAATACAATTTTCCAAATTTCCAAAAATTGAAATTTAAAATAAGAGCTTTAATATAATATATAAAAAAATATTACGAAGATCAAAAACAAGTCTACAACAGTGACTGATGAGAATTGAACGCTCGTTGATTTGAAACCGACGATATCATGATGTTTTAACCTTCTGTAGTATATATATATATATATATAAGAGATATATATATATATATATATACAGGGTGGGCCAAAATAAGGGTCCTATCTTTAAATTTGAATAACTTGAATTTGAATAACTTCCACAAAATAAAAGTTAAACTCACCAAACTTTATGTGTGTGTAGACTGACCCTTCCGAGATTTTTTGAAATAAACAAAACAAATTTTAGCCGAAAAACACTTCTTAAAACTTACAAAAACTAAAGTATTGTTTTTTACACTGTTTTGAGTTTTTTAAGCAAAAATAATGTTTTCTAAATGAGGGTACGTTCCTTAGGGCTAATACGGCTCATGCTTGCTTCGGAAGGGGTCCTTTACTTATTCTAAAAAAAAAATTTTTTTTAAATCAATAAATAAAAAAGTTATGAATTTTTAAAAATAGGACCCTTATTTTTGCCCACCCTGTATAAGAGAGAGATATATATATATATGTAATTATTCTCAAGAAAAAGCAAGGTTTTGTATCAAGTAAAATTGCTTTTAAAAAAAAATAATAATAGCTGTTTCTTCATAGCTACACAATCAGAGCATTAGTAATTACTAATTACTGATTTTGCTTGATACGCAACTTTTTTTTTTTTTAAATATCTCAATTTATAATTGCTATGGAATTACATAGGATCGTCTAATATCCATTAAACACTTGAGTTTGACTATGCAACCAAAATATATACATTATTTATTTATGATCTTGGTGTGTCATAAGCAACTGCTTTGTGGTATGGCTAGGTTCTTAACTCTATGCTTACCTATGCATTGCATGTATATCTACAAATTAATGCAGGCCTTATGCATGTTATTCAAGATTTATAGACTTTCTTTCTTTGAATGTTGTATGCATTTAAATTCCGACCTTTTTTTTTTTCTTCATCCTCAAATGTGTTTTTTTTCGACACGTTGGATAAAACAATCACCATTGGAAAAGGAGAACCTCCATATTTTTTTTTACTCTCTCATTTCTCATTGACTACAAAGTTTTCTATCTATAATGGCTGACATTTTCTTTGTCTCTTTTTATGCCACCATTTTCTATCTTCATGTCTGAAGGCATTCTTTTCATTTTGTTATATCCCCCACTTCTTCCGTATAAGTGAATCACTTGTAATATTTAGCTTGTATTTAATAAATGCTAAATTGTTTAATTTCAGCCTTTGACTGTCTATAGTCTGGATGCCATTGAACTTTAGGAGAGGGTAAAACCAATAAATGCTACTGTCTTATTATTTCATATATTATATTATTATATCATATATTATATCATTATATTATATTATTATATCATAGTATATATTATATTATTATATCATATTATATCATAGTATATATTATATTATTATATCATATTATTATATCATAATATATATTATATTATCATTATATTATATCATATTATACTATACATTTTATCATATAATTTTATATATTATATTGTATTATATATTATATATGATATTACTATATCATTTTATATATTATTTTATGTTTATTATATTATAAAGTAGGGCATATGATTATAAGACAAAAGATCACAATTTCTTGAGCAAAAGAATATAATCTGACTTTAACGAACCAACACAGTATTGTATTGAGATGCGGAATAAAATCAGGTGGATTCTCTACCTGATCCGGAGATCCTTTCCCAACAGCAGACACTTTCCCTCCTATACCTAACTCTGGTACAGCCCATTCTTGAGTATGTTATCCAAGCAAATCCTTATCTACAAAAATATAGTGTATACCTGGAGTGAGCATGTGCAACCAGGATGGTGATGGGACTCTCTATGCTTACCTACAAAGGGCGGCTTCAAATACTAAATCTATTCTCACTTGAGCAATGGAGGATGCAAGGAGATACGATTTTGACGTAAAACATAAACAGGAATTTAAATCTTACCTTTCAAGGAGTTTTTCACCTTAGCGCCAAGTTGTAGTCTCTGCGGATACCCACAAAAATTTACCACCGTCACTTTCATCTTAATAAAAAAAAAAAAGGCAGCATTCTCTGTCCGTGTTTCTGCTCTGTGGAACAGCCTACTAGAGGAGGTTGTGACGATGACTACCATATCCAGGTTTTAAGTGGCCTTGGACAAACATTTAGGCTCTGTGGATGTAAATATCTTCTGTCTCTTTACATGGCTTGTTGCACTTTGATATATTTTTCCAAATAAATTCGCTTTTATTATCTCTCTAGAAAAGAAAAGGGGTTTTCTTTATTGAAATGAAGTCACTCTTATTTAGCATTTGAAAGTATTTCTTAAAAAAAGACATATTTTTCTGCAAACTAACATACGGTCCAATTGTGAAATGATCTTGACAATCAGTCAAACCCCGAAAACCGACCATGTTGTTTTTTTTTGTGTCAGTTATTCCTACCTGCTGCTTGGCTTCTTTTTCTGCAGACGTGATGAGAAAGAAAATCGATAGGTTGCTGGTTGCGATTTTGAAAAGGTTTCAGCAGGAAACCAATCAGCAAGGGTACACGTGGGCCAATGGCCTAATGATGCAGACAACGGAATCTACAAACTGAGTTTAAAAATGGTTGGATCTATTACATTCACTTACGTACTAACACCATTGGGAAAGGTATGAATCACTCTCCCTCACTTCCTGTGTTCAATAAATTGTTTAAAATAAATATTGTGTGTTTGCATTCAAAAACCTAAATGGTTGTCTATGTTGTAAAATCCCCAAAAGCACCAGGAATGTGTGATCTCTAAACCGTGATTTGATATGACCTCCTTTTTGATACATATCATGAGTAATCATCATGTGTGGCCAAGTCATCAACGATTTAATCATATCGGTGCTTCACTGAAATAAGAATGATTTAATCAATTCACTCACTCCCTTACATCTTCATTATCCTTGTGTGCATGCCTATATATAATCAAATTGTACACTGAGCGACAGTTTCTCCTTGAGATTCTGTTGCTCATAGTGATTAACTTCAAATCAAACAGTTTTTAAGTGTGTGTGTGTGTGTGTGTATATATATATATATATATAAGGTAAATAAAAACTAGATGAAACAAAAAGGTGTGAAAGGCTAAGATGTAATTGGATATGAGGATTGACCGTTGAATTATGAACCTATCCCACCCCAAGTAAGAAAATATACTGAATAAGGAAGTTAGCAATTTCTTATTTGAGTTTCTCTAAAGGTCTGAGGAAGTTGATTCTCTATGGAGTGGACAACTGAAACATGTATGCACATATGTAACTAATAATGTTTGTATAAATAAAAATTTATACTAAAAAACAGCTCTACTTATTATTGAGAACTTTTATAAACACGGGAGTTTCATTGGATTAACATCTATAGAAACACACATATATATATATATATATATATATATATTTAGTGGGAGAGAATCCCAGTAGAGTGCTAGATTATTAAGAAAATTTTTAAAAAATAAGAGTGTAATATTTATTTATATATGTATTACAGAAGATCATAACATCAGTACCGTCGGTTTCAAATCCAAACAAAAGGGGATTTATTGTTGGTTTTCTATACTGGACTCTCTTCAACCTCTGTTTATCTTACAGAGGCTGAAGAGAGTCTGGTATAGGAGACCAACTATAGGCCCCCTTTGTTTGCATTTGAAACCGACAGTACCGATGTTGTTATCTTCTGTAATACATACACACACATATATATATATATATAAGGTAAAGGTCGCATAGCCTGGACGCGCACGAGTGTTGTTGCCGACATCGCACACTGCCCATGGCCGTAGCGGCAGTGATTTGTTAAGAATCACTGTGTCTAGGGCACAGCATATGGAAGGTGGAGCCCATCCCTCTCCTTCCGCTGCCTTGAACCTTCCCTGAGTTTTAATCAGGTACCCATTTACTGCTGGGTGGACAGAGGGAGTTTTCAGACCCGAAAATTCGCATGATAGAACCCGGGTCGTCCAGCCCAAAGACAAGTGCTATAACCACTCGTCCACAGGCCCTCCCTATATATATATATATATATATACACACACATACTCAAAAGAATACAGTTTGACATAAACAATATTATGTAATCATTTTCCAAAAATTAAACATCAATATTAATATATGAGCTCTGTGTGACTTAATGTCCTAATCATTGAGCTAATTTTACACCTGCAGTATTCACTAGTATCTTAGAGATTTGGATTGCTTCACTTTTTATATTTGTAAAATTAAGGTGAGATATTTTTTCTCTCATTAAGATACAACTAATGTTAAAACTTGACTTTCTTTAACATGTATATTATACACATGTGTTCATATATATGATGTGTAGAAGTTTAAAAGAATAATTTTTTATGTATGTGGAAGTTTAAAAGAATGAATATCCGACAGTACGTGTTGGTACAGATAGAAATAATGTAATAAATAAAGAACAAACTAAATAGAACAGGAAACATGAACACAGAAGCATGTTTCTATTGATTCGATATTTTGTTTCAATTACAAAATTTTGTAAACAGAATCAGATATTCAAAAAGTTGGAAGTGGTAGGTGGGTGACAGAATGTGTTAGAGCGAAAGGGAAAGTGAGTTTTATAGGACGTTGGGTGTGTGAACGGTGATTGGTGGAAGATTAGGTAGTGAGTGTGTAGAAGAGTTTTGTATATGCGAGTGGGTGAAAAAGGGAAGCAAGGAGTAATGTTATCGTGGGGAGTGAGAAGAAGGAAAAAAGGACGAGGGAAAGGTTTACTAAAGTAATGAGTATATGGGAGGAGAGGAAGCTTTTAGAAAGTAAATGATAGGTAAAAATTAGTGGTGTGTGAAATTGAATATGATAATAATCCAATGACCCAAAGTTTATATTTTTGCATATCATATTTTTTAGCTAAGGACAATGTTATTTGAAAGGATCCCGTTCTTTGGTTGATATAGTTTTTTAATAGACTAGCTTTAATAATTCGTCTTAGTTTAGTTTTGTGTGCTAGTTTGATTATCAAAGATTTGTGTATTAAATTTGTGGTTTAAAGTTAACATGTGTGAGACTGATGCATACTTAGTGTCCCCTAGTTTTAAGATTCTGTTGTGCTCATAAATCTTTTTTTATGAGAATGCTGATTTTCTTCAATGTATACCTTGTCTCAGTCATTACAAGGATTGTGTAAATTCTGGTTAGGATAATGCCAGTGTTTTTATGTTTGTTGAATATATTTTTAATTGTGAGTGAGGTTATTGTATGGTCTAAAAACAATATTTGAATAATGTAACATAAAGATTGTGTGTGTTAGGTAGGATTATTGGTTTAGGAATGAGAAGTGAGATTTGTAAATTTTATTTTTGCATGGTGGAAGATGCTATGGTATATAGATATGTATATATGTTGTGTGTATATCAGTAAATATGTATGTACAGAACTGTAAGTTTACCAAGAATATCCCCACTTTTAGTCTTCATTTAAGCAGGCATTTAGAAGAAAAAAACCTGTTGCTTAATGATGTAGACTTTCTCTTTGGGTCAGTGTCAGTCTCTTAGAGAGAAGTGTATTGGTTATCTGTAAAACCTGTCCCACTGAAAAATGTTTACGCAGATGCATTGTTTGAAAACATTTTTAATCCAGGAAAGGCAATGCTCAAATATGAATTATCATTCATCGCGCACGCACACACACAGATATATAATATAATATCTATATATATATATATATATATATATATATATATATATATATATATATATATAATATATAATTTATGCAAATATTGTTTAAATAACAGAATTCGTCTGTTTAATTATAATTCTTTTCAATTTTTCTGATGGTCTTTTTTGTATTAAAATCAAAAAAATTAATAAATGTTCCATAGGTTTCACAAAGTTTTCGATTCGTCATCGAATCAAACAGACGAATTCTGTTATTTTTAACAATATTTGCATAAATGAGAAAATGCTGCCTAAATACACAATATATACATATATGATTTAAAAAAAATGGAAATAATATTCTAACATAATGAAAAAAAGAAAACCACCAATATTATTTATGTATTCATCAACGTTTCGTCTTTATTTCAAGACTTCCTCACGCCACTAATGACTGTTTTTGTTTGAAAGAAAACAAAACAAAAAAACACTCATTTCATAGACGCTGTACACATTAAATCCTAACGGCTATGTTTCATTCCAAAAAAGAACAAAAACATTTTTTCCGTGTCACAAACGAACCAAACTTTTAAAAATATTGGTACTTGTGTGTTATGTCTTCAAATCAATCATCCCGAGGAAGTCTTGAAATACAGATGAAACATTGATGAATACATAAATATTTTTTGTTTTACTTTCTTCAGTTTCCATATATATATATATATATACACACACCCACACTTATACATGATCTCCCAAGACCGTGATGCCAAAGATGTAATATGTATGTTATTTTATATATACATGTGCATGCTTTGTCTATATATACATATATACAAATATCTGTGCATGATTATATATATATATATATATATATATATATATATATATATATGCTTGTGTTGACATAGGTGCATATATGCATGTGTATGTATATATATGCTTTTGTGTTTACGTAGGCGCGTATATGCATGTGTGTAATATGTATATTACTGTGTTATTTACCTGGTGTTGCGATGTAGAATATTTATTTTGGCATTTATAAATGGTTTGTTTTAGAATTACCCTCACTCACTCAAAACGAATTAAAGAACAAAAGTAAAAACCCATTTCACTCTAAATAATTTAAGTGACTAAAATTGGAATAAATCTGTAATGTTTTTTAAATGGATGAATTTCGCTTAATTCTTTATATATAAAACGACTTGCCTTCAGTTGAAGCTGATAATAACTTTAAAATCATCAAAGTGTGTTTACGTTTGGAATAAACTATTTTTTTTTTAAGTTTAATATTAAGAAATAACTTTAAATCGATGAAGTTAAATTGTCTACCATTATTTAAATGAACTTTAAATTTTAGGCTTCCACTAATTTTAAACAAACTCGGCAATTGGTTAGAACTATAACAAATTAATCAACATTAAGCAATCAAAACGTGTCAAATAGTTAAAACCCGAAGACAGAACTGATGCATACAAAAATGTTAAATAAAATCTGGTTCTTTATGAGTGATGGTATTTCTTCTAGAGAAAAGCTCCTCCTACCTTCTGTATAATATCACTAATAAAAATGTTAATAGGATTAAATATGGATGAAATAAATTGGAAAAAGATTTTTTTAACAGAATTAAATATTGTTGTATGAAGTAAGCTATTAAATACAAGAGAAACAGACTGGCTTTACTTTATATCTTAGATGTGTTTGTATGTATATGTGCATGCTTACTGGAAACTATGTACATATCTTTTTTATTTTTATATAATTAAGGTTGTTAAAAGTATAAATATTTGGATATTTTTTTATACTACATATTTTAAAATCATACAATGTGTTATTTATACATTAAATATTAAAACCATATAAAATTGTTACCAGGGTTGTGGAGTCGGAAGGTATAAGCTGCAACTCAACTCCGAGGATTCACCAAATTCCGACCCCTAGGATCCCCCCCTCCCCCCAGTTTTGACCTTGTGACACCTAGTATTCTCCCCCAAAGTTTCGACTTGTGATTCCCCCCTTAAAAAAAAGTTCCGACCCATGATTCCTAGGATTCTTCCCCCCCCCCCCCCCCCCGAAGTTTCGACCCGTGACTCCTAGGATTTCAAAAATGTCAACACATGGCTCTTTATTTTAAAGTCTTCTAATATTCAGAATATCTGTTGATTCTGCAGAGATAAAAAAAATCAGATTCCTAGCATGCTTAGAAGTCTGACTTCGGCGCCTTCCAAAACCCCCGACTCTGCAACTCTGATCGTTACCACAAAATTTAAAAATAAAATGACATTGATTTGTGCAGCGTTCAATATTTCACCTTCCAACATTTTTATTCTTTTCCTTTTCGTCTTGTATTTGTTTCCTTTGATTATCTATTCTGTCTTTTGATCTCCCCCACTCCCTCTCTCTTCCTATCTTGATTTTTGATCCATGACCCCCCCCCCTCTTTTTCAATGGACTGTTCATTCTCTTTCAGAAGCCCCTTTAAAAATTAAATGGTTAGACACCCAAATGCTTCAACTCCATCAAAACATATGCTATTGTGCTAAATGGATGAACAGACAGCTTGTATAATTGAAGCTATGATTTTTTTTTTTTTTTTTTGCCAATTAATGAGTGACCACTTATCCTCGAACGGCTTTTTGCCTTGATAAGGATCAATGAGAATAGATTGTCAGTTGAAAGATGAAAAACATTGAGAGGATTGAAAAATGATTAATGGAATGAACTAAGTTGGATTACTTATAGGAACGGTTTGTGTTAATTATTTTTTTACATTATGTTTGACATGTAATCTGCAGGGAAGCAGTCCTGTGGTAATGTGTTCCAGACAAGTAACCGTTGGAAAAATCTCGGTGCATAGACATTCCACCTAACACTAGGCACATGGAGAAAGACAAGAAAATCTTTTTCCATTGTGGTAGTAAAACAAGTTCTTGCTGTGAATGTTTTACAAGAAGGAACCAAAGATTGGAGCTCAGTTGAGCATCTTCCATGGAAATAACGATAGAGTAGAGAAAGACTAGTAATGTCACTTCTGTGGTAAGGAGGATGTAGGGAATTTTTTGTACAGCACCTCCTCAGTGTTGAACTTTCGCTTTTATAATTGTTGGTTTTAGGTTTTTCGTGGTATCATAATTTCGATGTTAATTTTGTGGAGTGTCCCTATTTACGAGCACAGTTAGACACGAGGTTGGTTTTTAATGCACAGAAAATCCAGCTCCTGTCCTGAAAAGGGGGCACTCTTGATTGGGGCGAAAAAAAATTTAATTGCCTCAGTCTAGAAAGATTTCTCCTTCACCAACCGAGGACAGAAAAGATGAAATGTACTACACTTTTATCTTAACCAAAAGGCCAAGGAAGTCAGTCGAAATTTGTTTAAGTTCTGAGAATCTTTACAATTCTGGGTAGACATGGTTTAAATCACATGAAAATCCGACATTAAAAAAATGGTGTAGGCCTACTCTCGAAAAAAAAAAAAAAAAAAGATAAATATGACCCCCCACCCCACCCCAAACAATCTGTATAGATAAGTGATAATACCTATAGTAGGCCTCTGGTCAGTCTCTAGAGACAATTGATAACTTTTGTAAGGGTGCTTGCACAGGGAGTCTATTGTGAAGCAAAGGTGTCACAATGTCCAACTAGACTTCTCCTGAACTGGCATTGTTTGAGTCTAGTAGCAGGGAGAAGTCGGACGACTAGAAACAATGCCGGGATAAACAGGAATCCCTCCCACATACAGCACCTGGTATTCCCAAATATTCACTCATTTAGTACTGACCAGGCTCAACGCCTCTTAACTTTGGTGAGCTAACAGGAACCAGTGTGTCAATGTGATTATGCCATAGAAGATATATGCCGTGATTATGCCTATACCACTTCATGATCTGGTGTCTTATAGATGAAAATTAGCAGACGTACAAACACACGTCTACAATATAAGTAAATTATGTGCGTATTATTCATTCATCCAACTTTCTTTTCTTTTTTTTTTCTTTTTTTTTTTTACCTATAATAAAACGCTGATGTGAACGTGCATCTGTGTGCGTTCATCGCACAGGCCATGCTCAGTGTGCTTGTCCAAGGTTGGTGCTCGATTCCAACACCGGTTGCAGTGTCAATTGTGTGGTCTTGGTCAGTGCTGCAACAGAAAAGATTATCCCTCCAAATAAAATTACAACACCAGTAAAAAAAAAAGTCTTATTTTTTAATTTTTTTTTAGGTTAGTGATAGGCGTTTTCTTCTACTGAACAACAAACTTGCAAATGAGAATTCTTAGCCTGACCAAACCAAAACACAAGTCCAACCAAACACAATCCATTGGCTCAGAGCCCATCTCTCTCTGAGAGGCACACAAACCTCAACTGACCTTTGCTGGAATATATATAGATACTGGCGTCATTTAGAGTAGACCATACAGACATCCACTTGAAAAAGCCAATCTACTTTATTACTGAACATAAAAACATACTGACTAGAGGATGCCACCATCTGAGATGATCGTAACTTTTGGAACATCTCAAGTGGGTCATAATCACAGCAGGGAACCTCATATCTGAAGGAACATTATTTTTTCAGGGGCTTCATCTCAGCATGAACCTCCCGTTTAAAGAGACACTAACTTTTCCAAGAAGAAATCAAATTCTGGGTGGTCAAAACTCCAAGCCAGATGTATTTCCCCACTTCTTGGGTGGTTATTCTTCCCTTGGTTTAATGTCTCTCCCACAAAAAGCCTGTTATTTGCATGCATTGCAAACATGCAACCGCCTAATGCATATTTACACTGAAAGCATCTCTATAAGAAATGCTGTCTGTGAGTCTTAAGTTTAAAATGGAATTTTTCTTGCAAAATGCGCAGATTAAGACGTATCTTATTTTAAAAATGATTTCAAGTCAGTGTCCTTAATGATGCTGGCTTTATAAACGGAGCTGAGAGGGAGAAGATAACTAGGCTGTACACAAAGCAGCTCGACTGAAAACATAACCTCCTTGGTGAAGGTAATAACTTAAAATATAACACTAATACTTTTGGAAAAATTATAAGCCTGCAATTTCCCTCCAGCTATGTGTAAAATAGCAACTTGCTTTCAATTATTATTTAAATAAGTATTGTACTTTGCCATTAAATAACTTGGGAAAGGTTGATATGCTATAAACTAAACTATTTTTGCTGGGTTTTAGGCTTCGAGATCCCTTTCTTAGTTGAAGTCGGTGTCCTTAATTATGCTGGCTTAAACAGAGCTGAGAGGGAGAAGATAAGTAAATACCAAGGCCTTATGTACATGAAAAGAAACTGGAATCTTAGGAAGATCTCCATGATTTCAGCAATCATAGGAGCAACCAAGCTCATGAAAAAGAATTTCAAAAACTACTTGACAAATATACCCGGTGAACCAAGTTCAAGAGAGATCCAAACAAGCGCGCTTAAAGGGGCAGTTAGAATGTTAAAAAGATCTCTCAGTTGGAGTCTCTGAAATAGTGGGTAAATGTCTGGCATCCCCCACAAAAACAAAAAGATAAAATTCTATTTTCATTTATTACTAGATAACATTTCATGTTGGTCTATCTTATTTTACTAATGGATCACTGCTTATCAAGGCCTGGGGGCCACTTGAGGATTAGGGTTAATAAGATGGATAAATTGACAGTTGAATGACGATGAATACTATGAGAGTATTGAAAATCTCGACATACCACCGACTCAAAACAACAGCCAACTCAGAAAATAGCGATTCTTCCCTCTTTGTCAGAAATATTGCTCATGTAATGTGAGGACTAAAGGACAAAATGAGAGGAAGCGAGAGTTACGAGGTTTCCAAGTACTTCCTCGGAATGTTCTCCAACAAACTTACTACACTTGTATCCTCCTCAATGTAAATACCTCTGACCAACCCGACTAAAACAGACAAACCACCATGCAACCTTCTTTAAATACAAACGATATTTAAAAACAATGGATACAAAATCGACTTCACAATCTAGTGGGGGATGATCTCTTCTCTCTAAAGTATTAGAAAAAAGCATGCTCGCAATTTATAAGATTCACTTTGGCAACATAAGTAATTCATGGAGAATCTTCAGGCAGCTGTTGACAATTTTTTTAAATGCAGGTATCCGATTGTATGCGAGAGGTAACGTACAACACATGTTCGACCTGTACTCTTGCATGGCTGCGACAAAACGTCAAAACTACACCAATTTAGCTGCAGTGCATCGGATGCAGAAAAATTCTAGTCTCACTGTAAAGGTTCCCATGAGAAATTGTGTCGCACACAGACGTCTCAACTGGTGCATAATAATCTATTTCGATTCAGTTGCTTTTGAAAAATACTATTTCCGGCTAAGATTTTTAGACTGGCTGCATTTTCCATTGCATTATTATGTCATCTGAAACGTTTCAAAGTGTATCCCACATCAATGTTGATGGCTCAAAGCCGCATGGTAGGCCGCTTAAGACATGGAGGGGTTCAGTTGATGGCAACCTGATTCTAGTGGATGGCATAAGTACCTGACCCCTGCTGCAATCGTCTACCTATATGAGTTAGATACATGCTAAGATGGAGTACTGCTGCCACAAATGGGGAGGTGCCGTTCGGTAGGCCGCTTAAGACATAGAGGGGATCAGTGTATGACGCCCTGATTCTAGTGGGCAGCACAAGCGAAATAGCAACAGACAGAAGTTGAAGTTATTCACGAAACGTCTAACCTCAGCATGAGACACGAAGACAGAAAATGAAAATACTAATTATGATGTTAACTAGACCTCTTTTGGAAAAAGGTCGGGTAACATATAATAGAATCTATCAAGAGTCGTACACAGGCCAGATGGTGACTTGGATAACATCTTCGCTTCTCTCTTGACGAGAGTTGCCTCTCTTTCATGCCCTTGGAGCATCTCATTCTCCAACCTCAGGAAGGGGTACTAGCTTACTCCACATCACTAATTTATTTAAATAGTATGCAGGGTGGTCTGAAAGTCTTATCCCTACCACAAAGTAAAAATAGAGGAACAATCGCAAAAGCCCAACTTTGTAAAATATCACACAGGCCATGATGCCGCATTATTTTGTGCCACAAAAATTATGTTTACACAAACCTTCTCAATGTGTGACAGTGTCAATGAAAGTGAATAAACTGAATCTAATACTGTTTTTTGTTTTTTGGATACCTGGAACAACAGGTAAAGGTGTTATGTAAAAAATCAGTTCTAAGTGACAGTCTTCTAGAGGTTGAAGGTTCAATCCTCACTTCAGGAGAACTGTAATAATAAAACAAAAATTACTTAAGACTTCTACCCAATCATAGCTGACAAAACGAGAGAAAGCTACCCCGTGGATTAAATAAAGGATTCAGTTTAAAATTTTGCATATATTCCAGAGTTCGACAAGACGCACCTGAAGAAGGTTGGGGGTTACATTGGCCAAAATGTGATAACACCCAGGATGAGAACTGTAGTCCGAATAATCTAATGCAAATTATCAATCCTCATCTAAAAAATTCTGAAACGTGTTATTTTTTCTTGTACTACTTATTCATCTCTTAAACTAGTGTTCTTAAAATAAATCCAGAACATGTGTTTTGTATTGCTGCATTACTTGTTCCTCTATTATTGTTATTTTTGGCTAGGGTTAACAAGACTTTCGGACCACCCTGTAAATGCAATTTATATTAAACAAGCCGTCCTGTTTTTTTATCTTTTTACGTCCTCCACTCTATAATAAAGACCAATGTGTATTTATTTGTATATAAATATAAATCCGTCCCGTCAGACAAAAGTTAACAAGTAAAAAAAAAAATGTGCCTTTTTTTTTAGGCCCTGGACGAAACCATTTCACGTGGTGAGGGGAAGCGAGAAAGCAAATAGCAAGTCAGACAATCCCCGCCGCCTGAAATGAATTCAGAAAGAAATCCTCCACTCTAAATCAAAAGTCAACGATGGGTGTTCTTTTTTTTTTTTTTTTTTCTCTAGGTCATCAGAAATGATAATTTATATATGAAAACTTAAATTACTGACATAATTCTGATTTTTATATGACTATTAATGCAACCACTGATGAAGCATACTTTTTTTGATGGAAGGTGTACATTAGTTATATATTAGTTATGATTTATTTATTGTCTGAAAATTGAATGGAGAAAACCTAAGGTTCGAACATGCAACCAGAGGGACTGCTCTACTAACGAGAACATGCTCTAACCATTTGATCTTCGAGGTATCTGAGCTCAAATAATCAGGGATGCGAGTTCTCTGCAGTTTAGCGGAATTCCGTTTTTTTCTTAATCCAGAAAAAGCGGATTTCTCTGCTTTTTTGTCAAAATATGCATATTTTTTTAAATTTTATTCAATTTTTTTTTTTAAGAAAAGTTGATTTCTGCCAATTGCTAGAGCCTTACCTCCTTATGTTTAACTGGATTCTGTTTCTTCCTCTCTCTCACTTTATCTTTCTTTCTCTTTTCTTGTATTTTTTCTCTTTCTCTTCCTCTTCCTGTCTTGCCTTCCTTTTCCCTCTTATGGCAGTTATCTCTGAAAACTGAAAGTGTTAATTTTGCCGAGAAGGCTAAGACTTCAAATGCTTCATGAAGTTAGATAACTTTTGTTTCATCAAAGAATGACTTCTTGTTTCCCCCCCCCCCTCCACATGTGCACTTGATGACTTTCTTAATTTTGACTAAGTTGAAATTGATTGGAGTTGTTCAGGGAAAAGATTATTTTTTGCACTCCCCTCCACACACACTCAAGTGGGGTGGGGGGGGGGGGGGGTCCATGGTTGGGAAATTCATTGCGATTTCGGCTTTTTTTTTTTTTCTACATCCCTTAAACAACCATTTTTGTTAAAACCTAAAACCATAGAATGAAACTTGTTATCGGAGGAGTAACAAAAACTCTATGAAACGAGCAGACAACAGATGTTGTTTGGGATAAACAGCTTACCTTGTCGGCTTGGATGTAACCATATTTCATCGGCTATTTTAACTAGTGGTATATTTCGTTTCGGCCTCCAGATAATGTCGAGATAACTATACAGTGGACACTTTTTGATTGTTGTTCTATCACCATATGATATTCCTTTTGGCCCAGAGTCACATAAAGCCAACAATGATAACCATGAAAGTCAACACAAAACAAAATCTTTCTCAATAGATATTTAACTTTATCCACAAAATCTAATACCATCAAATTGAAACCTAATTTAAATAGACTTGATCTTTAAACTATAACTTGTGCATCTAAAAAAAGAAATTAAACTACAAACTAAATCCACAATACAGGAATGGGAGTTCTCCGCTTTTAGCATAATTTTGCTGTTTTGCAATTTTTTTGTTTTCTTTTTCAATAATAAAAGGCCGAATCACTAGAGCTTTAAATCCTTAGGTTTTAACCATTTGGCTTAATTTTCTTTTTCCTTCTCCCTCTCTCTCTCGCTTTATATTTATTCTCTTTCCCTGTTTTTTCTCTCTTCCGCTTCACGCACATTTTCTCTTGCCTTGCTTCGCCTCTCTCTCTCTCCCTCTCTCTCTCTAAGTGTTAATTTTACCATACTTCAAACGACTCATACATAGGGAAAGTAGAAGACTTTTGTTTCATCAATGAATGTCTTCCTGCCTCCTTTAAAACATCAGCTAATACTTTCAGTATGGAAGAAAAGGTAACACCATTCGCTACCCATCCCCCAAAAATGAGATTCTACTTTTTTTAGTGGAGACCCTGGGCCCCTAGGTTCGAAAATTGGTGTGTGTGTGTGTGTGGGGGGGGGGGGTCATATCTCCCAGGTTGAAAAATTCATCTCCATTTCAGATTTTTTTTTGCAATTGGCCACTGAAATCCCTAACAACACCATATATTTTCTTGAACAGTATATCTTTCAGTAGAGATTAGCCTTCACTGGGCCGAGAGAGAAGACGTCTTTCTTTGTTGGTGCCTGGAAACTCTCTCTCTGACTGCTGCGTAAATCCCTAAGGGCCTGGATGTAGTCCTTCAAAGGTTCAGTTGAAATTAATACGCCCTGGAAGAACTACTACAATATCATGTCTCTGCTGTGATCCTATCAATAGTGATCGGATATTGATATGTGCACTGGTAATTACCACGAGGTACCTTCAACGAGAGACAGGTGCTGGAAGGGACTCGGCTCTGTGGTGTGTTTCCTGCCTCTGCTCCTCACCAGACTTTAAACCTGTAGATTGAAGCTGCCTCTTGCTTCGTAATACCTTCAGAAGACCAAGCTGAGGTGTTGGCTAACTTTCCCAGTCATCAGTCTTTCCGGGCTGTCCATTGTCTGTTTTTTATGATTGTAAAAAATATTTATTTATGAGTGTATATATTTTTAAAGGAATATTGGATACTAGCAGAACCCCTGAAATTCTGCGGTGCTTTTTACATCAATCTGTATAATTTACTGTTAATAATAACACTCCTTTTGAAATATTTGTCACTGTTATTATTGAGAAAAAAATGATTTTCTTCCGTAAAAATTGTCATTCTTAGTTAAATATTCTTTAAATAAATAAAACAAATATATTTCTTTATTTTAAAATTATAGCGATTTAATTCTTTTAAAAACAATATTCTGTCTAACCATAAAAATAATTGTTAGCTAAAATATTCTTCAAATAAATAAAACATTTTTTTTTTTTTTTTTTTTATAAATTGTAATCTTTTAGTCGACGGGTTAACATTTGATTTTAGAACAATTCATTTTAAAATGGGTAAAGTTAGATTGTTTTCAGATTGTTTTACCATAGCGACATGAAATGTCTTAGCATATTATTATATAGATTTTAACATTGAAAATATTTTTTTTTTTTTTTTTCAGTTCATTTTTTAAATTTTGTTTTTTTTTTTTTGGTTTTTGTGGTAAAATTTTTTTTATTTTTTTTTCCAGGCTCCAAAAAATTGAGAGCGGAAGAAAATCCTGAAGTTTCATCAGTTGTTGAACCGTCTGCAATGTATGAAAAAATGTCTGGCTATTCAACATTTACTCCACTTTCTTCCACTGTCAGAGCAGATGAAGAGGCTGCAAATATGATCACTTCATCTTTGGATTTGGCCACTGCTAATGGTTGACCCCCTCTCTCTCTCTCTCTCTTTCTCTCTCTTCACACACACACATACAGACGCGCACACACACACTTGTGCGCATAGATGTATCCAAAACAGCAGCATCCAAGGCTTTTGTTTTTGTCCATTTTTTTTGTTTTGTTGTTCATCATTCCTTATGCTGATAATTTCCATTTTAAAAAAAAAAATAAATAAATAATAATTTCTATCATTTGGTTTTAAATCACAACCAACCAGAATTTTGGCTTTTTCCCCACTTATTTTCAAAATATTTGTTTAAATTTATTTTTTTCTGCTGCCCCTTCTGCCATTTACTTTCTGAACATGATATATTTATACGTAAACATATTTGAGATGTTTTAATTCTATTATGTTCCTGCCTCCTTTTAAACATTGAACAAGTTGGATGTAGTGGGAGGAGAAAGGTTGTTGAAAGTACAAAATAGTTAACACTCAAGAATTTTTGAACAGAAAAAAAAACATTTATATTTATATAATTTAATTCTAATGTGTTTGCATTAGAATGAAATAACCTACCAAACTCGGTTTTAACGTGTGGAAATGATTTGTAAGTTTTTTTTTAGTTTTAAAAAAATATCTTACAAATTGTTTTTACACTTACAAAATGGTGGTTTCAACGTTTTTTTTTTGTTTTTTTTAGTTCTCTAGTATTAAATATTCTATACTTTTACCATTGAAACAATTGTTTCCACGTATTAAAATTAGCCCGATTTGGTAGAGAATTTCATTCTAATGCGTTTTTATATAAATTTATTTTTTTATTTATTTTTTATAAGTTCTTGTAACTTATTCTAGTGTTTGCTATTCTGTACTTTTACCAAAAGGTTATAGCAATTGCAATACTTAAAATAAATTTTTAAAAAGGCTTTATTGCAGAAATCATTCATTGCCATCTTTTCAAATTCATTCTAGTTTTCCATCATTCATTTCCTCTGATTTGGTTAGAATAAAGAATGCAAAAAAAAATCCCAAAATACAAGAAACAATATCAAGTCATGGGTAGATGCAGAAACAGCAGCAGCACCTTCATCATCTATTCAATTTTGACTAATAATTAAACTCTCATCCGTGACAAAGCATGAGATTAGACTTTATATCGTGAACATAAAAACAAGAATCAAGTAATAGTTTCTGCTAAAATCTTTTTGCTTTTTTTTTTGTCAATGTTAAATAAATTCTTTATTCAAAACATTTTATTCCTCCATTTTTTTATCCCTGGAAAAATAATTTTTATCAAGTCAATTTGTCAGTTTTAAGTCCTACAACTGGTCAACAATATACGGAGAGTAAAAATTGGACCTTGGGTTTACTTTCCACACTTTCCCCTTATTTTGTCCGTTAGTCCTCACATTTCATGTGTGGTGTTCTGACAAAGGGGAGAGAATTGTTGTTTTGAGTAGGTAGTATGTGAATATTTTTAATCATGTCAACATATTTATCTCCATTCAACTGTCAATCTATCTATTTCATTATCCTTTATCCTAGAGTGTTTTTGAGCCTTGATAAGTGGTGACTCGTTAGTTAAAAAGAAACAGGTAATTTTATTGAATCGTTCCTATTACAATCGGGTGGGTTTGTTTTTTTTGGGGGGGGGGGGGGCTAACCATAAGTTCGAGTAGCAAGCCCCACCCCCTCAAAAAAAATTCACTTGACCCTAAGTCCTATTGGCAAGTCCACCTAAGGAAAACGGTTTGGAGATGAGTGATTCTATAAAAAAAAAATTGGTTCTTGTTTCTTTCCTCCTCAAAGATTTATTAACTTTAATGCAGTATTTGCTGATGATTTTGCGCTTGCTGATTTAATCATAAAAACGAAATCGAATTTGCTGCAATGTAACCTCATTTATGCCTATTATCAAATTAATCATAACAGAATCTAAAGAAATCATAGCCAGTATTCAACAAGTTAAAAACAAAACAAAAAAACCTGCTGAATGTAGCATTTGAATTATTCAAATAACTTTAATAAGCAAAATGTATTACAACAGAAGAAAAAAAAAAATTTTTTTTAATTTTTAAGAAACCATTATTCATAAAGCAAAAAGAACATCTCTATTTTTGCTGCTAAAATATTTTCATCTTGGCCTGATTTTAACATTTCTTTTCTTCTAGTCGATTCCCAATACTCACAGAAAATGGGGGAAAAACCAAAAGAAACGTTTGGTTGTGGATATCAAAATTGTGACACTTTTTTTAATTTTGTGATTGTTATAAAAAATCGACTATCTCTATCTCTATCTCTCTATCTCTCTATCTCTATCTCAAATCATTTTGATCAATTCATTCTGCCACAAGTCTGGAAATGACCGTCCCAATGAATGTGTGCTTTGTGTTCATATATCTTCGTACGAATGTGTTAGACTAGAAATTCCCAATTCCATTTTGGAGTGAACAAAAAAGAAAAATAGTTGTCTCAAGCAAAACTCTTATCTCATCCTCTTTATTAACAACGAGAATGATTTTAAAAAAATAAAAATAAAACTTAAATCACTTAAAAGCTTCCATCAACATTTGAAACCTAACCAATGTGATATTAACAATCTCAAAGATTTGGGGGTCTTGCATGTTTACAAAGTGACCAAGATCCCCCACCCCCCCCCCCCCTTTTTTTTTTTTGTTTCATTTTTTTTTTTTTTTTTTTTTTTTTCCCCCCACTACATAATTGATTCTTTTGAGGTGAATTTTAATTGTAGTCATCATTTTGTTCTCTATTTTACTCCCCTCCCCCAAAAAACGGTGCTCCTACAGAATTTGAACCGAACCAAACCTAAAACTTAGGTTAGGATTAAAGAAACAGTTCTATTCAAATTCTGTATAAGTACCAAAAAAACAATACTGTTATCTTCAGAATCAACTAAAACGACTTTGCATATGTGACACTTTAAAAAATTTGCTTCCTAGAACAAGAGTTCTAGAAAATATTTTTTAAATCTAGCGTCCAAGAATTCGGTATTGACATAAAAACAAGAATGGATATTCTTAAGACATGTTCACTCAAACTGCAGATTTTAGAGATGAAAATGCTATTTCAAACTTAATTGCGACAGATCTTCTATTCATTTAACGTCACTTCCCTTGTTCAGGGATCAGACATTTTCTAATATTATGCAAGCTCATTCTCCAGTTCTCAAAGTTCAGCGGATCAACTGTCTCCAGATTCCACTCTGTGCGGTCTTGCCTAATCACTTCCAAATTTTCCTTGGCCAGCCAACCTTCCTGTAATTTAAAGCATCCCTGCTTCTACAGTGGTTTATCCAGGAAGATGAATGCTCCACATACGTAACCGATTCGTCCTAAAGATAATGTCTATGCTGGGCAAGTGTAACGGTTTCGGCAAATCCTCTGAACTGATGTGTTGGTTTGGGTCAGATTTCACATTGCAGATCCGTTTAATCATGAATCTGTCGTTGCACTGCAGTCGGGTGATAGAGGGCTGGGTGAAGACTCAGCATTCACTGTCATATAACATGACCCTCCTGACGCAACTGCTATACAACTTACCTCGGATGTAGAGAGGGATAGCTCACGATGCTATGGATTGATTAATGGACAATCTCTTCTAGAAATGATTATTTGTTTTTAATCTCATTATTTATTCAGGATTTCTTGGATATTTCAGTTTTGTTAAAAATAACAGACAGAAAATAACTACAGATTTGACGAAAAATAAACAAAGATTACTCAGATGAGTTTAATTGAAAACAGAATAAAAATGTTTATTTATAGTTGAATAGTTAATATTTCAGATGCTGTACTGCGAGGTTTTCCTTTGCTGTCTGTCATACTCTGTAACCTTGTGGAAATTTTAAACATTTATTTAATCTATAGGGAGTGGATTCTTCTTGTTCCATTGCTTTAGCGGCATATCTTGTATTTAAGTTTTGATGACTCAGAACTAATTGTTGAACTCGGTATCAGCAGAAATGTGTAATGTGAGTGTTAAAGATAGGCTTATAGCTGATGACCTCAGAGGAAGATTAAATCCGGATAGTATAGGGAGATGTGGACAGAACAGAAGACCTTGATGGTATGGCCATGTTGAAAGAATGGATGAGAATTGTTAGGTTAGTAGATGTAGAACAGTTAAGGTACCAGGTCGAGTTCACAAAGGGAAGGTCAAGGAAAACTATATAATACTTTTCCCAACACAGTATCAGTACTTATACTGAAACATAATAGTTCGATAGTCTGTGACTTTAACTAAAATGTAACTTTTATATTCCTGGAATGATTGCTGCTAAGATTATAAAAAATGTAATGTTGCGTGTTGCAGAAGTTTTTAGATGAGGATTTATAATTTGGAATAATCGGACCCTCTCATCTTGTGTGTTAGTCTCACGTTTCGAACGATGTCACCTCCAACCTTCTTCAGGTGTGTCTTGTTGAACTCTTGAATCTGTATGGAATTTCAAACAAAACCCTGTGGCTCAACGGATATGCGCTAAGTAATAATCAGTTCTAAGTGACAGTCTTCTGGAGGTTGAAGGTTCAATCCTCAGTGCGGGCAATACTAAGAATATAATCACGAATTACTTAAGACTTCTATCCAGTCATGACTGCTTGGAACAAGAGCAAGCTACTTTATGGATTAAATAAAGAGTTCCGTTTAAAATTCCGTACAAATTCCCGAGTTCCAACAAGACGCATCTAAAGGTCGCAGGTTACATCAGTCGAAACATTGTGAGAATAACACCCAAGATGAGAACAGTAGTCCAAATAATACAAAAAATGTTTTTGTCTTTTTTTAATATTAGAAAGTAAAATTCAAAATTGTTCTATCCATTAACATGCTAGTAACTGGACCATTTGGCATAATTGTTAGTGTTCGCTAATAGACCAAAAAACAGTCATACTAAAGACTAAAAAAAAAAATGTTAAGTGGAGCAATCCTGGGAAAGGAGTGACGCCCTCCCCACACCTTAGTGTAGTAGCTAATAAAAAGGGAGCCTTTGGGTTACCCTCGACTATGGTCGACCATTTTATTTATTTTTTACTTTTAACTTTGAAATCTTGAGGCCTGAACAAACCTGTTTATTAAATGAAAAATGATAAGTTTAGTTTTAAATTTATTTAGGTTGAAAGCTCCATCATTTTTAGTTTTTTGTTGATTTGTTTCAATGGGTTTTTTTTTTCTCAAAATCAGTAATGATGCACAGTTGTTTCACAAATTATAAAGATAATAGTTTAAGTAAAAAGAAAAGCTTTCTTTCTTTTTTTTTTACTTTGTTTCGTTTTTTTTTTTTTTCGTTTTTTTTTTCTTTTCGTTTTTTTTTTTCATTGTTTCGTTTTTTTTAGTTTTTTTCCTTTCCTTTTTTTTTTTTTAATTCCCCTTTTCCTTTCTTTAAATGTATCTTCCAAAGAATCCCGTTGTCCCTTTTTCCATCAAACATTTATTTATGAAAATCAAACCATTATATAGTTACGGAATGGCCTAAATAAATCTCTCTCTCTCTATCTCTCATCTATATATTAATACGATAGCATGTGTGTTCGCGTGTCACGCTTACATCAAAAGCTCTGCGCATGCGTGTCACACCTAGATTTGGAAAAGCATTCAAGTCAACTAATTTTCGTAATATTTTCAAGTATTTCCATTTGGCGTAACGGTTAGCGATGTAGAATTTTGACATCGACCCAACTGGTTTATAGTTCGATTCCAACCAACCTTTAAGATTATATTTTTTTTCTACATCGAAGGGGGGACGACCGAGAAGACACATATTAATACGATAGCATTTGTGTTATTTTGTGTGTCACGCTTACATCAAACGCGACGACCTTCCGAATCTTTGTATGCTACTCATGAATTGGAGCCAAATTTAATCTAAAGCATTTACAAAGTAATGTATAGGTTAGGAACAAGATAATTAGTATTGGAAACATCATTTTGTGTAATTTACACAGGTCCTGCTAGTATATATATATATATCAATGTCTGTGTTCCCTATAGAAAGAAAGGTCAGAGAATCTACATAAAATCTAAAATTGTATTCTCATATAAAATTTACCTGGGAAGATAATGGAAATATTCCCGAATCTAAGTGTACCCCTTATGAGGGCATAACCCCCCCTTAAACCTTCAAATATATTCCATTTTTATGAAATTTGAATCGTATATATATTAAATTTTCTGGGGAAGACAATGACAGTGGTCCTGAATCGTAACGAATGCACCGAATATATATGTACCCCTATCTCTATCTAAGTGACTCATTAGGACAGAACCCCTTAAAACTTCAAATACTTATATCCGATTTTAATGAAATTTAAACCATATGTAAAACAAAAATGACACTAATTCAGAGTTTTCCAACATTTCAGCTTCTACTGACTGGAAGGAGAGGGCAGTAAAAGCAAAGTAATATGGTGTTATTAGTATAGTGAAAAAGTACATAACAACGTCGGGTCTTCCTGCTAGTAATCTATCATTTTTCACCATCACTCCTGAACACCAGCCCAGTCTAATAATACTAAACAAGCAGTGACAGTGGGGCTATAGATCTTCTAACATGTCTTTTACACACCAGACGTGGATTGCACATGACAACACGATGTTGGTTTTGATGCACCATTGTTTGAGTTGATCTTTGACTGAGTCATTCCAAGTCATTTTTGGCCTGCCCTTTCCTCGCTTTATGTAGAATATAAAATATATTAAATAAATAAAGTTAAGAAATTAGATTTTTTTTTTTTAAACTGCTTTTTGTTGCTTTTTTTTCTGTTTTAACGGAGAAAGGCTAAAGATAAAGAAAGTTCCCTTATTTTGTCCTTTAGTCCTCACATTCCACGAGCGATGTTTCTGGCAAAGAGGGAAGAATTGCTGTTTTTGAATCGGAATCTATCCATCTAACACTTATCGTTGGCTAGATTTTGATCTTGAAGTAGTATTTTTTTTTTTTTAAATAAATCTTTAAATTAAGTAGCTTTGGAGCGATTTCCATTAAAAGAAGAAAAAAAGATTTGTATATTGCAATTCTAATACATCTGTGTCCTCGTTAATGTTTTAGTATTATTAGATGGATGTGTTCTTTCTGCATGTTTAGCAATAAAAATGCTTGTTCAAACCCGAGCCAATGGCGATTGTGCAAGAAAAAAAAAGGGGTGGAAAAAAAAAATTCAACAAATAACTATTATCAAAGGTAATAAAAAATACTTTGTTACCTACTTGCATATTTTTTGTGTTTTAAAGTCTTTGAAAGCGTTTTTATATTACAATTTAATATTTCGTTCAAATCCGATAATGTTAGTCTGAATTCAAAATGTTTGACTCCAGTAACTATGTGGTTCACGTGGTCGCGCCATCTTGTATCTTTTTTTACAAGCCTCCGAGGCAACAATACAAAGTCTGAAAAAGAAAGTGTCAAACTAAAAAGCTATGCAAGTCGATAGGAGATTAAATTTTCTTACGTTTGGTAAGTTATTTGTTGTAATTTTTTTTTTTTTCTTAACAATCGCCCTACCACCTGAGGAACGGAGGGCTCTTATAGCCATTCACTGACGAATCATAAAAAAAAATTTTGATTTTCATGAATAAATGATTGAAGGATTATTATATATTGGTTATAAGAAAGAAAAAAAAGTTTTAAAACATGCAGAAACTGCTGACCACTTCACAAACATAAGTTAAAAAAAATTTTTTTTAAATGAACGTTTTAACAAAAAAAAATGCTGACTGACACCTGATAATGTAAATACTTTTTGTGCTCTGTGTACATCAGTTTTGAGTAATATATATATTAAAAACAAAAACAGTCTGGGTCCGCTAAAAAGAATGAGTGGATTCCGTGTCAAAAACTTGACTCTGATGTGTAGTCACCACTTCCACCTTGTTTTACGATGGACAGAACAAGACACACAGGCGCATTATGATTATTGTTTAAGTTGCTGACTCCATTTGTATATGATTGAGAAACTTGTATTTTTTAAATGCCTTATTTCATAATCAAATGTCCCTAGCTTCTTCACTTGTATAATTTTGAATATTCTGTTTTGCTTTTTTTCTTTTATTTTGTTTCATCTAGTAAATAAATGTACTTACAGATTTTGTTATCTTGTTTATTCTTGATTTCTGGACTTCTTCCATTTTCTGTTCAGGGCTCCTTTTCTTAAGCCTCTTTCTGTCATCAATCACCTTCCTCTCTCTTTGGCTCTCCCCTCTTTATTTTCGAGTGGAGTGTGATTGGCTAAGCAAATTTCCTGATCCTACCTCAAAGAGAACTTGTGATCAAGTTATTCTGTCTCTTCATATCTGACTGCTGCTACCAGATCAGGCTGTCTAAAGAGACCGGCTTCCTGACTTAAAATGCACCAAACATTGATGTTTTGTTTTTTTTTCCTTTCCCTTTGTAAAACGCAATCATGTTCTGAAAAGCTAAAAACAAAGACAAGTTTTCTTCTACAAAACAACCACATGAAACACCATGGATAAATATTTGAAGATATAAAGAACTTGAAGCATAAAAACTTTTACCAAAATGACCGGATTCGACATTAAATAACCCGAAAAGGGTTGGTATGCCGTAAAACAACCAAACCAAACGTTTGTATCTGAAGCACGGGGTGGGGAAAGTGACTTGTTATTTTTAACACTGTTTAAACCAAGCTTCTCTTCTTCCTTCACCAACGCTTGGATTCTTATTTTGACCCAATCGAAATGAATGGCTCTTTCCTTGGGGAAACCCCTTGTTTTGATAAGCTTCAAGGATTGACTTTCATTCCAGATCGAAGAGGGAAGACTTACATCCAAGCTGGGAAAATGGTTGAATCATTCTACCACACAAGAAAGTACCCGATTTTTGATGCAATCCTCTACCTATATAATTCAGACGTCTTAAAATGGAGTACTGCTCCCCACATCTTGAGAGGCACCGCTCAGAGCACTCTTCAAAGTTCAAAATCAACTTTGAAATCTAGTGAGGGGATAATCTCTTCTCTTCCTTACAGAAGAAACATTGCTAGTCTCTCTCTACTCTATCGTTATTTCCATGGAATGTGCTCGACTGAGCTCCAATCTGTTTCCTCCTTGTAGGACATTCACAGCAAAAACTTATCTTGCTTCCACAACGAAATATAACAACTTTACTTTCTTCCTTCTGTGTGCCTATCATTAGACGGAATTTTCACAAACAGAGCTACTTCGCAAGGGCTTCTCATCTGAAACACATTTCCACAGGACTGCTTTCCTGCAGATTCTAACATGGTCATCTTCAAATCCAATGTCAACAGATTCCTGTCATGAACTTCCCTCTATTCAAACTTGGTCCATCTCATCAATCATTCTCGATCCGCTCATAAGATTCTTCATCTCTTGACTGACAATCGGTCCATCTCCACCCTTATCAAGGCCAAAAGCTACTCAAGGATAAGCGGCAGCACTTTTTGTATCCGAGACTATCCTCCAGGATTTGTCTTATGTGACTCAAATGAACCAATAAATTGCAATCATTCAAAAATAAAGAATTGTCTTCACTATTAAAAATAAACACCGAATTGTCATTTTATTCCTCACCCCTACCCCTACCCGTATGAGTAGAATATTTTTCTTTTCGGTTTATTTTTATTTTGTTACTTTCCAAAATAGAATTAACGTTGATGGATTTTCCCCACATTACTAAGTCTGCTCTCGATTTAAATAATTGAAATTAAGGAAAGTTATTTTTTTTTTAAATAATAAAATGACAATTCGGCGGTTATTTTTAATAATGAAGACGATTCTCTGTTTTTAAATGATTGCGATTGCTTGGTTCACTTGAGTCACATGAGACAAATCGTTGCGGATACAAAAAGCGTTGCCCTTGATAAGTGGTGACTCGTTAGTATAAAAAAACGGTTCTATCATGATTGTATTCCACACTAATAGCATTGAGGATGAATCTATAATCACCTCCCACCCTATTCCACATATGAGTTAAGCAGCAACTTGTGTTTAATTAATAGTATGAAATGAATCATCGTTCTCAATAGGTATTTTCAGCATTAAATAAGTAATGGGTTTATAACACAACACTCAATAAGTCCTGGGCCTCACATTATAGATGGTGCTACTAATAAAAAATCCATATGATTTTTATAAAGTACTAACCTCCAAATGGCACGTGTCAAAATTTGAGCCCAATCGGATTATTAGTTTACAAATTACAGTTATGTAAGTGAAACTACTCTTGCAAATTTTCAAAACAATGGAAAAATCTGAATTTCGTGTGTTTATAAAGCATTGCTTTCTGATGCAAATGGTTTGGTAAATGCTATTCAGCCTTCGGTAAATAGGTGATATGCTGGCTTTAAACGTGGTCGTACAGACACAAATGATGCTGAACATTCAGGTCCCCCGAATTCAGCAGTTGTCTCGAAAAAGATTTTTTTTTTAAAACTACATAAACGCGTTTTGACTGATCGTGAATTGATGTTATGCTGTATATAGCAGAGGAGTTGAAGATATCAGAAGGCAGCGTATTCACCATTTTGCATGAACATTTTTCAAAGAAAAAACTTGGCAGTGGGTGCCACATTATCTCAGTTGATCAAAACTAACAACGCATCGACGATTCAAAGCATTGTTTCAACACAGCCAAAAATAAATTTTGCATCAATGGATGAAATATGGATCTACCAACTTCACTGTGGAGTAAAATCGACAGTCAGCTGAGTGGACATCAGCTAGTGAAAGCCATCCAAACCAACTAAAGATGCAAACATCAGCAGGTAAGATTTCTGGACTCTGTATTTTAGGATGCATAACGTATTTCTTTCATCGATTACCCTGAGATGGGAAGAACCATCAATATCAAGTATTATATAGTATTATTGGTGCATTGGAAGGAAGAAATCACCAAGAAACAATCACAAATGATGAAGAAAAAAGTGTTGTTTCACTAAGACAATGTACACCCACAAGTCGATCACAACTATGGCAAAACTACATGAAATGCGCTTCGAATTACTTCCACCCCTACCCTATTCTCCAGATCTGACTCCCAGCGACTACTGAAAAAGAATGTTCCAGGGAAAGAGATTTGGCTCCAATGAAGAAGTGATATCGGAAACTGAGGCCTATTTTGAGACCAGAGACGAATCGTTCTACAAAAAGGCATTGACTTGAAAAGCTTTGGAATCTGTGTATCATCCGAGAAGGAGACTTGATGAATGGTTGAATTTTGCCTAAAAGTTGTTTTTATTAGTTAGGTCCGAGACTTATTGAGTTGTTACAGAGGGTGCTTAAGGTTTAATTTAAGCATCATCTTCAAGTAAAGTCAGCCAAAATGGTCAGGTTTTTTACTACTAATGTGTTGCTAGTTATTTATGGCAAATATCGAGTCATGTTCTTCAAAATAAATTGTTTTTCCAACATATTCCATCACTTACGTATTTAATCCTTTCATTTTGCTTAGTAATATTTCAGAGGAAGAAGGAGCTCCTCTCTCACATTCATGAGTCTTTCCACTGTCACTCATTAAAAAACAGATTTTATTTATGTTTCGGAATTTTTGAGATGAGGGTTGATAATTTGTAGAATTTGGTATAATCGAACTACTGTTCTCATCTTGGGTGTTTTTATCACAACGTTTCGGAGGTTACATCGGCCGAAACGTTGTGATAAAACACCCAAAATGAGAACAGTAGTCCGATTATACCAAATTCTACAGATTTTATTTAATAGACAATAATTTTATTTATTCGGTTTTAATTCGTATTTCAAGCATTTTCATTGGTTAATCGACATATTTGACTAATTGCTGTGTTTGCTCCAAATTACAGAATTGGTACGGAAATTCCAGATAAACACTTTTTGCACACTAACGAAAAGTAATTCCATATGGAAATGCTTTTATCTGCTGTATATATAAAACATTGGATTGAAATGTGAGCTGAAATCATCATATTCGGCTTAACCTCTGTTTTATATGCTGGCATGCATTGGACAGCTTTTAGAAATTGACTTCCAAAGTAACCTATCTCTCTTTCCCTCAGGTCCATTTAGATCACTTCCTCCCATGTTTTCATTGGCCTTTCCCTGTGGACTGAACTTTCTACCTCAACTATTCTACATCTAACCTAAGAACTCTCATCCATTCTTTTAACGGGGAAATACCATCAAAATCTACTCTTCTGCACACATCAACCTATACTGTCCAGATTTAATCTTCCTCTGAAGTCATCAGAACTAAGCCTTAAATTAAATATCCATCATATCATTTCTCTACATGCAACACATGTCCTCAACCCTCACTGTTCAGGTTTCACTTCCATACATCATCACACTACATACACATGTCCGATAGACTCTTTCTTTGGTCGACTCATAAAGCTCTCCTGGTCAGTAAAGGCAGAATCTCTCTGAACTTACTCCATCCACTCCTAACTCTTGCAATCACACTAGCACCTGCTCCAGCCTGTGCTTGTAAAAGAAAAAAAATGGAGTGTTATTTACGGATTGTGGGTGAATGGAATTTATGGTCGGGAATGGTTGATGGTAGGAGGTTGTTACAAAACCTATAAATTCAAGTTCTGTCATTCTCTTAGTATTCAGTTCTTTGACAGTAGAAACCAGACGGTGGATTGTTGCTCCAGCAGAGAAATACATTCTCTGCATTCCAACTTGTTGTTACTATTTTATTAGTAAGTAAATATATTCGAGGAACAATGACTGTTGAAGCAGCTTGACAGTGAATGACCTCAACGGAAGATCGAGAACAGAGCGAGGGAGAAGGGTCACATTGAGAAACCTCAGTCTTAGTTGAAATTCTGAATTTGAAAGATGAGAATTTAGCTCAGATGTAGCGACTAGCTACAAGACCCTAACGACACACACACACACACCCATGTTCAACAAGTTGAGTGTATACAATGACTGTGTTTATTGTTTTTATAACGTATGCAAATTGTGAACTGTTGCTTTGTGCCACCGGCTACTGACTACACTATAATCTCGACATGATCAAGAAGGAGAACCACCACACATGCGTTTAGGGTAGGGTGGTTAGTTGGCAGGCGCTGGCATAGTTCAACAAAATAAACATAATACATTTATTAAAAACATAGTAAGATAAATCTAAAATTATTTAAGTTCCATCATTAGTTTCAAAGTCTGGTTGCATAGACAAAAAAAAATGTTTTTCAACCTTTTCAATTTTCACAGTTGACCGAAGTAATGAAAACTTAGCTTTTTCCTGGTCTAACTTTTTGGGAAAAATGTTTGACATATATTTGTTTTTTGATTATCTCGAGTATTCATGGGATAGGCATTCTGAAACTTTGTAATCAAGTTTACTAGCCCGAAAGGCTTTGTTCGCCGATAATTTCCCGTTTTCTATTAGTCTGGAGAACTTTTAGTGTAGCTCGATCATCACCTTCGTGGTCACACTATGATAAAAACAACACAAGACAAATTGTTGGTATAACTCAGTTGAGCTCTAGTTGTGTGGGTGATACCATGAGCGCGAAGAAAGAAACCCTCAACGTTGTCTGTTGATAGCTGTCTCGTGTTGGCTCCTAGTGATTATCTTCTTTGTCCAACTCAGAGTCGTTGAATTCTAAACTCTCTTGGGACCTCCCCAAGCCGCAAACTGCTCACCTCCGCTAACTAATGAAAAGCTGTCTCAAAAGCTAACTCAAACTCCTAAATATATTGACTCAGGATCGGAAATCCTAAACGTTTGGTCTTTGTTCCAGACAGACTGATGAGCGGAAAATGACTCGTCCTCTCAGCCACTCCCAGCTGACTACCTATCCTATTTACGATTGCCTTAGTGAATCATTTCCTTCCATTGTTCAGGGTCTTGGCTGGGGGGATGGGGGTGGACAGTGTATAGTATCACATTAGTTCTTTGTGCAGTGTGATAAGTCTCGCTCTGTTTTTTCTTATGTTTATTTCTAACTCCAAGTCTCTTTTTTTTTTAGCAAGCGTAGTGTTTTAGTTAATATTTTCAAAATATAAAAGAATACTTTTTCCCTAGTTTATTTCCTCATTGGCCTGTAGTTTGGAACAAAGATCCCATTGAATAACTGGCTCACTCTCTTCCATCAGATCTGTGTTGAGTTTAGTCTTTTTAAAAGTATAAAACTTAATTACAGGACAAGCATTTCCTCCATCTGGAAAGATCACGGCAAGAACGCACACTAGAAGAGCGATTAGCAAACAAGGTAGGAGTAACTATTTTGAACTGTAGTGTTTTTTTAACTTATATTCACCTCAAACAAAGCACATTGCATCAGACATAAGGGCTACTGCTATTTAGGGGCCATACTTATAGGGGCATCCTAAATGAGGAGTTGTGCGGCGAGATGATTGCTCACATTACATTTAGAGTTTTGCATGTTGGTACAGTCAGGGAAATAGAGAGCAGGGAGGGAAGCAGTTTGGGTTAAAGACAAAAAGGCTACTTGGTGAGAGCTTCCGTTTTTTTTAAATCAGAAATTGACAAGCAGTGTTTATCAAAAAACAGTCCCTCAATTTTGTACCACTTAGAACTTTAACTAGTGAATAGTTTGTAAACATTTGTAAAATTCCGAGTAGCAAGGTCGTAAAAATCACATGTAATCACCTAAAAAAAGGAGAAGCCCCAAAAGTTTGATTTGATTATTTGTAATAATAAAAATTTCCAATTATAAGTCAGTTTAATTTTCTTATGCATTAATGATTTAAAAAAAAAAAAATGGTGAAAACATTAATCCCCCCCTCCCCCAAATAAAAAAATATCCTATCTAAAATATAATGGGAAACTGTGCTTTGATAAACACTGCTTGTCAATTTCCAATTTCCAAACCGAAATCCATCACCTTCTCTTTAACCAAAATTTGTTGTATTTTAGGAAAAATGAAAAGAAAAAGTGTAACTCACATAATTGTTAGGTTAAACTTGAAAATGATAAACAATAAATAAAAATTATCGCTACTTTTTTTTGAGGGGGGGGGATTATAAAAAAAAGTCACTTAGTTTAAAAAATATATTTCTGTAATATTTTTATTTTCTGTTATTTTTTTTTAATTTATAAAAACATGTATTCAGTTAAAAAAATCTTACGTGAGATTCCAACTTGGGTATTGACATCATAAAAACTACTACCATAGTGTACTCTGCCTATTCCTTTTTTGTCAATCAATCACATTTCTATTTGCATACAAACACACAAACTCCAAAAACACCATCATTTCTTAATAGTATATAGATTTAAACCTAATTTTAATAAAGCATTTATCAACATTATTGATTGGTTATACTTTTTATTTTAATACTTATTATAAATAATTTCGCGGATAAATCTAAAAGGAAATCTATAAAAATAGAAAAATATCTGTCATTTTATTATATACTTTATTATTTAGTTAAACTAGCATAATTCACTGTTAATATTCTTTTTGAAATAATAGTATTTACCTTGATAGACATTAAGAAAAAAAACTCTTCTGTAAAAATAATTACCATTGTCAGCTAAATATTCTTTAAATAAAAAAAATAAAAAGTATATGTATCTTCTTTACTTAATTATAATTATAGCAAATTAATTCGTATAATGATAATTAATTTTTTTTACAGTAAAAATAATTTTCAGATAAATATTCTTCAAATTAATAAAATGAAGATCACTTTTTGAAATGTATTTATTTAAAATTGTACTGTTTAAAATAGAATTAAGATTTTGGAACAATTAATTTTAAAATGGGTATAATTAGACTTGTTTATCTTAGCAACATCAGATTAATCAACAATTACCATCTTTGCTGATCATAAAATCTTTTTTTGTTTGTGTGAAAGGTGATAATGTATGTAAAAACACAAAATGCCTTAGGGTATTATTATACAGATAGTTAATTTCTTAATAGTATATAGATTCCATTAAAAATGCCAGTATACTGAAGTCATATGCTCTTAATAGGGTTAAGATGAAAATTCATATACACTAAATGTACAAAAGCAAGGAAATTCCCAAATTTTTACACTTTTATTGTCATTAAGGGTATGCGAGCACAACAGGGCTATGTATTTTACTGGTAGGAATTTTTCTTCAGAGCACCTCACACACTTCATCCACTCATGCATAGAGATTTATACTGTAGTGATGTGATAATGAAATGGTTTGGTTGATATGTAGTCATACCCTTAATGACAATAAAAGTGTAAAAATTTGGGAATTTCCTTGCTTTTGTACATTTAATGTATATGAATTTTCATCTTAACCCTATTAAGGGCATATGATTTCAGTATACTGGCATTTTTAATGGAATGTCACTACTTTTGTAAAGGCTATGCCTCAATACAATACCTTCTCATAACTGATATAGTTGGTAGTTTGACTAATCAAGGTATATGGTGAACTGAAATTAAATGCCATCAACTAGACACTAGAACCTCTATCTTTGCCAAAAATCAGCTGAATCCATCAAATGGTTGATAAGATATAGAATAAAGTGTATGAATACTGGTCATTTTAAAGGGTTTTTTGGAATTTTCTGGAAAACTAAGGTATATGGTAAACTGAAATTAAAATGCCATCAACTAGACCCTAGAACCTCTATATCTGCCAAAAATCAGCTGAATCCATCAAATAGTTGATGAGATACAGAGTGGCGCATAGTAACGTACGTACACACAGATAACATGATTTCATGATTGAACTTTCTGGATCTCTGGGTTGCCTTGACTAATGATGCTGAAATTCTACACACTTATAGAACCTATCAAATAAAAAATTTGTGCAAAGTTTTAACTAATTTGGTTTATTGGTTTTTGAGAAATGAGATTTTCAGCATGGGCCATTCGTGAAGTCTATTAAAGGATAGAGTGCTCTCGCGCCTCCCTTGATTTAAACCTCATTTTAATGATTCGTAATCCTTTTTATTTTAATACATATAAATAATTTTGTGGATAAATTTTAAAGATCTATAGAAATAGAGAAATATCTATCGTTTTATTATATATTTTCTTTTTTAGTTAAATAGTTTACTTTTAAATAACACATTTATCTTGAACAATTTTTTTTTTTAAATGTGTCCCCAAAGAATACTATATCCATCTATATAAGACGCTAAGGCAATTTCATGTTCGTATGTACATTATCACTTATTCATGAAAAGAGAAAAAAACAGATAAGAGAAATACTAACAGTGCATAATTGACATGAGTCAATATTTATTCAATGTTTGATACTTGAAAATGAAACCAAAAGTCGAGTAAAATCAGTTTTTATTTAATAAATCAATTATTTGTACAAGTTTTTTTTTTTACAAAAAAGAAAAAAAAATTAAAAAGGCTGGCGACACTTGCCTAACATCAGCATCATTTTTATCGAAAAATGTAGGAAAAGTTCAAAGGTGTGTTTTGAGGGTGGGCAGGTGGTGGGAGGGGTGGGGGTTTCCAATTCAAATCAGGAGAACAACTGGAAAGAACGTTTTGGGAATTTTTCTTTTGAAACCAACTTTTATTCAATTTATATCAAGATTTACGTAAAAGTTTCAAGTTTAACAGTAACTTGGACGGGTTATTTAACAGAAGTAAAATTAAGTGTTCTGAAGAGAAATCTGCATTGCCAGTCGGTTCTCTCTAACCTGTGTCTGCTTGCAGTCAACGGTGTCGATAACTGATTTGACAGTCTAGCCATATAAGGCCTCGTCAAAAAGACAAATGTCATCGTCAGTCATAACGAAGATCCAAAAGGAAAAGAATTCAACCATTAAGTCCATAATTGCAATTCTGTTTACAGTAAGAATCTTAGGAATAATACATTTATATTACTGTTGTCATCGTCTCGAAAGAAACCATGTACGCAATAAAATAAGGGGAGATAAGTGAGATTAGGATAGAAACTAATCCATGTTGCATAGATTGTTTGGAGATTTTCTTTTTCTTTCTAACCGTGTATTGTTGGCACAAGAACCATTTTTCCATCAAAATAAACTTACAAATATTTTCTTTGTTGAAAAATGAAATATTACGGACTTTCTCTAATCAAGCTGATGAATTTGTGTTTAGTTTGTTTAAAAACAAAATGATCCCTTTTCGGGTTATTTAATGCCGAAACCGATTATATAAAATTAATTGAACACAAGCTTAAGGAAAATTGCTGGTTCATGCCTTTTCCAGCAGTATTCATATGTAAATGAGCACGATAGATTCAACTGGATTTGAACTCAACTTAACAGATTTCAGACTGATTAGATCAATCACACCCCAGACTCCGACATCCTTACAAATCTTTTGAATTTGTGGAAAAATCAGTTACTATATCCGATTTTATGTAGTTTCCTAATAAAGCTGAAGATTTTTATAACATGAAAAGATTTTTTGTTAAAAACTACAAAACAAAGATCAAATTCAGTTTTAAGATTTTTTTAAACTAAAAGTCAAATATCATATGAGTCTTTTCCTTAAAATAAAATGTTATTCCTTGAATGACAGGAATAGTTAAAATTCTGATATTAATCAAAATTTACCGGAAAGGATGAGATGCTGACATCTATAAAAAAGATTTTTTTTAAATTGCATAGGTGAACTAATTATAAATTATTATTTTAAATCGTCCCAAATTTTACAGAATATTATTTACACGAGCGCCATTCATCCTGGTTACAAAATTATGTTCTGATTTTTATCACAACTGGTTTTTGAGGTGGAATGAGTGTTTAAATACTGGAAATAATTTTTTTTTTAAAAATGTAATTGTTAAATCTTAATTTTCCACTTCATAAAAAAAAGGGTTACAAAAATCAAGTGTGACAAATGCAGTGATCTTTTTTCCTCTCACAAAAATGGTGGCTGTTTTTAAATGTGTCTCACATTTGAACTTTATAAAAGTTGTTTTTACTTTACATTTTTTTTACATAAATGCAGAAAAAGTAAAAACACATTCTTTTCTTCCTTTAATCAATATTCCAGAGAAATGCAGAAAACACGGGAAAAGATCTAGCAGAAAAATTAAGCTGATTGCAAGTATCAATTAAGGAGAGACTTTTTGTTCAGAAAAATTAAGCTGATTGCAAGTATGAATTAAAGAGAGACTTTTTGTTCAGAAAAATTAAGCTGATTGCAAGTATCAATTAAAGAGAGACTTTTTGTTCAGGAAAATTAAGCTGATTGCAAGTATGAATTAAAGAGAGACTTTTTGTTCAGGAAAATTAAGCTGATTGCAAGTATCAATTAAAGAGAGACTTTTTGTTCAGGAAAATTAAGCTGATTGCAAGTATCAATTAAAGAGAGACTTTTTGTTCAGAAAAATTAAGCTGATTGCAAGTATCAATTAAAGAGAGACTTTTTGTTCAGGAAAATTAAGCTGATTGCAAGTATGAATTAAAGAGAGACTTTTTGTTCAGGAAAATTAAGCTGATTGCAAGTATGAATTAAAGAGAGACTTTTTGTTCAGAAAAATTAAGCTGATTGCAAGTATCAATTAAAGAGAGACTTTTTGTTCAGAAAAATTAAGCTGATTGCAAGTATCAATTAAAGAGAGACTTTTTGTTCAGAAAAATTAAGCTGATTGCAAGTATCAATTAAAGAGAGACTTTTTGTTCAGGAAAATTAAGCTGATTGCAAGTATCAATTAAAGAGAGACTTTTTGTTCAGGAAAATTAAGCTGATTGCAAGTATCAATTAAAGAGAGACTTTTTGTTCAGGAAAATTAAGCTGATTGCAAGTATCAATTAAAGAGAGACTTTTTGTTCAGAAAAATTAAGCTGATTGCAAGTATCAATTAAAGAGAGACTTTTTGTTCAGGAAAATTAAGCTGATTGCAAGTATGAATTAAAGAGAGACTTTTTGTTCAGGAAAATTAAGCTGATTGCAAGTATGAATTAAAGAGAGACTTTTTGTTCAGAAAAATTAAGCTGATTGCAAGTATCAATTAAAGAGAGACTTTTTGTTCAGAAAAATTAAGCTGATTGCAAGTATGAATTAAAGAGAGACTTTTTGTTCAGAAAAATTAAGCTGATTGCAAGTATCAATTAAAGAGAGACTTTTTGTTCAGGAAAATTAAGCTGATTGCAAGTATGAATTAAAGAGAGACTTTTTGTTCAGGAAAATTAAGCTGATTGCAAGTATCAATTAAAGAGAGACTTTTTGTTCAGGAAAATTAAGCTGATTGCAAGTATCAATTAAAGAGAGACTTTTTGTTCAGAAAAATTAAGCTGATTGCAAGTATCAATTAAAGAGAGACTTTTTGTTCAGGAAAATTAAGCTGATTGCAAGTATGAATTAAAGAGAGACTTTTTGTTCAGGAAAATTAAGCTGATTGCAAGTATGAATTAAAGAGAGACTTTTTGTTCAGAAAAATTAAGCTGATTGCAAGTATCAATTAAAGAGAGACTTTTTGTTCAGAAAAATTAAGCTGATTGCAAGTATCAATTAAAGAGAGACTTTTTGTTCAGGAAAATTAAGCTGATTGCAAGTATGAATTAAAGAGAGACTTTTTGTTCAGAAAAATTAAGCTGATTGCAAGTATCAATTAAGGAGAGACTTTTTGTTCAGAAAAATTAAGCTGATTGCAAGTATCAATTAAGGAGAGACTTTTTGTTCAGAAAATTAAGCTGATTGCAAGTATGAATTAAAGAGAGACTTTTTGTTCAGAAAAATTAAGCTGATTGCAAGTATGAATTAAAGAGAGACTTTTTGTTCAGAAAAATTAAGCTGATTGCAAGTATGAATTAAAGAGAGACTTTTTGTTCAGAAAAATTAAGCTGATTGCAAGTATCAATTAAGGAGAGACTTTTTGTTCAGAAAAATTAAGCTGATTGCAAGTATCAATTAAGGAGAGACTTTTTGTTCAGAAAATTAAGCTGATTGCAAGTATGAATTAAAGAGAGACTTTTTGTTCAGGAAAATCCTACTAAAGAAAAACTGTTACAACAAGGCATCTATGAGGATTATCAATTTCCATGTATATACATGTATTATTTAAATTCCTTTAAGTTCACACAAAAGAAATGGGTTAAGAGCTCGATAGTGTTTTGGATTTTTTCTGCCTTTTGTTTGTTGGAGGATAAAATTCACTGAGGAAGCTTTTTGAAAACATATCTTGAGTTTATCATTTATCAAGAAAGAACGTATTTTGGAATGGGCAGAAAGAATTGTATGAATAAAAATGTTTTAAAAAGTAAACTCTGAACATTTATGTGTGTATATATAATTTGTTGAATGGAAAGAAATCCGATAGAGTGCTTGATTATTCTATAAGAGCGTACTACTTATTTATTGATTTTACAGAAGTTTAGATCACATTGTACCAATGGTTTCACAAATAAACCAGAGCCTGGTGAAAAAAACTTGGTTATTATTATATATATATATATAAAAACAGTTTTTCATGGTAAACAACTGATGATCCCTTAAAATAGTGTTAGAAATAAACTAATATAATAACTGTAAAAAATAAATTGACTTACATGAGTGATTTTCCACTGGTAGACTTGGGACCATAAGTTTTTTTTGTTTTTTTTTAATATAGTTTTAATGGTTGAGAAACTTCCGAGACTATATATATATAAGTAAATTGGGCATGTCGCAGTTCCACTGCACTAAAAGAAGAGTTGCCACTATATTATAAAAGCTAATTTTGTAACCCAAGATGAGAGAGTTCTTTTTGAACCCTAGTGTGATACTGCCAAAGTTTTAAAAGCTATGTATCGCAACAGCCTGAATTTTGCTCACAGATAATTGAATTGCTTTTTGTAACTGCCATTTTGGTTATTTACCGATTGGTGAATGCTAGAGTGACAAGTCAGAATATATTTTGAAAGAGATTTCAACACGGTAAACTCTCAAAGTCAAGGAGCA
The DNA here is from genome assembly GCA_963556195.1 of Sepiola atlantica. NCBI lineage: Eukaryota > Metazoa > Mollusca > Cephalopoda > Sepiida > Sepiolidae > Sepiola > Sepiola atlantica. The sequence continues at coordinate 73,310,319 of OY744524.1, read as the reverse complement.
AAAATAAAGGAAAATGTGGGCAAATCAAAAATATCATAAATGGCATTCGATGAAATTCTAACCGAATCATAATATGCTTAATAAAAGCCAAGATTTAATTATAGTAAACTGTCCCCCAAGAAGTTCTTCTTTCAACTAACATTCATCAGCTTTCCTAACTTTGAGAAAGTTCAATGATTTATCGTTTCAGGTGTTTTTGTGAATCTTACTTTATCGGATGCAATGATTGTGCAAATCAAGCAACACATTCCATCACATGTAGATGCAGTAATTTTAATTCCCTATGGAGTAGAGTATTTGGCATCAAAGTTATTCCACATCTACTCAATAATACTGTTTGCACTGATCACAACATAGATAACTGCTTTCAAATCTTAAGTTCTACTCATTCACTTTTCCCGTTAAAAGTTTCGGAAACTATTTACATTTTCTGTCAACTAAATTTGTTGCGTTAAATGGAAGCTAGTTTTTATTCTCTGAATCTTTCATTGTTTGAATATATTCAATTAGAACATAGTGAGGAAAATAGAAAGTGGAAGTTGGGTTTACTTTCAGCAGCCTCGTCACTCTCAGTTGCCCCTATTTTGTCCTTGTCAGGAAGGACATCCGGCCTATAAAAATCTTGCCTCAATCAAGGAAATGACTTTCAAAAAAATCTGACCAGAGATACGTTTAGAAGTCAATTTCTAAAAGACGTCCAACACATCCTACCATGTAAAACCGAATATGATGATTCCATGAGCGATGTTTCCGACAAAGAGGGAAGAATTGCTGTTTTCTGGGTTGGCTGTTATTTTGCATCGGTGGTATGTGAAGATTTTCAATCCTCTCATAGTATTCATCATCATTCAACTGTCAATCTATTCATCTCATTAACCATTGTCCTCGAGTGTTTTTTGGCCTTGTTAAGTGGTGACTCATTAGTAAAAAATATTTTCTTTTAAATTACAATTTTGTTACGTTTACTTAGATTTTAAAGTTACCCTTCTGTTGAATGTTCCTATTTACTTGCCTCCTCATGAGGGCAGAGTTAGGCACAAGGTAGGTGTTTAATGCGGGGAAACCCCAGCTCCTCAAAAAAAAAAAGGGCACTCTGAATCAGAATAAAAATTGCCTCGGTCTAGAAGAAACACCCCTTCACCGACCGAGGACAGAAAAGATGAAGCACAGTATCAGAACAGATACTACACTTGGCTCCTAGCCAAATAATTCTGATGAATGTTAATTGAAAGATCTTAGACAATTTAATGAAAATGAAGCCTGGTTTTATGAGCTATTTTGCGCAAGCCTTTGAAATGATCATAATATAATTGATTTACTCTTGACTTATGTACATAGTCCAGAGAGCTTCGACACATGCTTGAGAACATTCTCTCGCTTATCAGTTTTAGGCCAGTCTTTCAAGAATTGACTAGCTTTATCTGGTTGGCCCATTAATAACCAATCATAACAATTAGTCTGTGATCTCACGAGGGGTCAAAGGTCGTCAAGTTCTTATCAAAAGTAGAAATGACAGTCACAGCAGTATGATCTGCCCCAAAAGGCACTGTATCTGACAACAGTCTTGCGCAATGGAAATTACAACAAAAAACAAGAGATTTAATAGATTCCGAAATTCAATTAATTCTTCCACACTTCGTAAAACCTCTCATCTATATAAACTTTTTGTTCTTTAAAAGAGACAAGTTCCTCTTGAATGGCAGTGAGTAAGATTAAAGATATGGCTTAACTCTTCAATAAGTCGGACACTTGTATGTATGACACATTTTAACGCCAGCCGTGGAAATGAATTTTAAAATGCCTCATCAGTAATGTAGAGTTTTATTAATGAATTTAGAAGCAAATGTATTTTCCGTCCACAAATTATGCTAGCAGCTGATAGGAACAGGTTTGGCACCAGACCGTATTTGACATCACTCAAACACAATTAAAAACATTTTGTTTTAATTCATGTATTCAAATTGACTTGGTTTCAGAATAACATTTTTCCCATATTTACACGTCTTTCAAATATTTTCCCCTGAAACACGTTATACATATTCCACCATTAAGTGACACTGAGGGCAAGTAAAATTGGAGAAAACAAAACAAAAAAAAAACTAATTTTTACTTTTGCATTCGTCTTGTCTGGCTTTCAATCCCACTTATCTCTGCATTGTAATCGGCTTCTTTAAATTATCTATCTATATACACACACAATGCTTCAAGTAAACGACATCAACTTCTTAAAATTTTTTATATTTGTTTAAAAAAAAAGGTTCTTTCAATTTAATAAAGGTAATTTAGTAAAATATGAATTGCTATTTTTACACAAAATTATTAAGAGAAATGTCCAAGAATAACAAGTCATCTTTTTTATTCATTAAGAAAAAGTTTTTTTTATTTTAAAACTAATATATATAAGCTGATGAGTACTTTTACTACATTACCACTAAAAATTTATTGACTAAAAAAAAACGGAAAATAGAAAAGGTATCTGTTGTTTACTTATCATCATTCCGTAAACTGATTTGCATAGTTATTTCCATATATTCCGACTATTACTCTCAAGATATCTTGGAGTAAAAGTAAGTATTTGTACAATATACATACAATCCCCCAAAAAGGGGCTATGCATTGTTGATAAATCAATTTGTAAATGTCATTAATGAGATTAAAAAAAAAACACAATTGAAAAATAAAATCCACAAAAAGTTAATTTCATTTTTTTTTAACTTAGAAAAGTTACAAGTATTAAATTTTGTAAGAAATAAATATATTTTTGCTAAGAATATATAAATGGTTTTTGAATTTTTAAAATGGGAAAATGTTATTCTAACATTTAAATCAATTTGAAAACCCATGTTTGTATTTGGAAAAGTGTGGTGCGTGTGTGGGTGGGGGTGGGGGGTTGCATAAGATATGGTGCCATTTTAAACATGTTCCTGTTAGCTGCTATCATAATTGAGGTGTTGAAAATACATTTGATCCTAAATTTTAATCTACCAAAGAAATAAGAATGCCTTACCTATTGCATAACTATGTGAACTCTTAGTCTTCTCAAGAGGCAAGTTATGACCCTTGATTCCTCAATTAGTTGTAGCAAAAAGAAATATTCAAATGTTACTTCATTGTAATGGGGGATAAAACTGATTTTGAACCCTGGCAATACAGATAATAAAGTGTATACATTCTCTGGAACATTATGAATAAAGTTAAAAGGAAGAAGTTTTTCAAGAAATGTCTTTTTTAATTTATAAACAAGTTACACTTTGCCAAACTTTGATGTCAGATATCTTAAAGCTACAAAAGTGCATAGATCGTTTTTAATTTTAGGTGAGAATTCGTCTTCTGTGACATCACAATTTAAAATATCATCAAAATAAAGTGTTTGTTGGGTTTTTTAAGCATTCAATTCATTAAACATAAAATACAGTCATCGTACAAGAAATAAAAACACAAGCAGTTCCTTTTTCATTTCTCTGAAATATTGCATCCGTCAGGTTAGTCGGTTAAGTTGAGCTTCTTTCCAAAGTTTTACATTTAATAAAAAAAAACATGTTTTTTAAAAAGAATCATTGTATATTAGTAACACAATGCATACAACCCATTCTCACTGAAAAGGTGAGAGAGGTCAGGGATAATTGAATTTGTTTTGTTTTTAATTTCCTTTATCATAAGAGTTAAATGAATATATATATATATATATATATATTGTGTGTATTTAAGCAGCATATTTTCATTAAGACAAACATTGCACGGAATGTTTTTGTGTAATTAATCTTTTTTTGAAGCAACACAACTGCCCCCATTTAGTTAATAACACAGAAATTGTACATTACAACTCAAACGTAAAAAGACTGAAAATCCTAGAAGCATTGTATATAAAGACCAGACGCTTCACAATCAACAATATTAATTACGAATCGAGTCAAAATATTTTAAAGTGCCTAAGTTATTAATTCACTCCAAAATATCCTTAACCAACAAAAATAAAATTCTATGTTTAACCTTTTTAAATATTGTAAACTTTAATTAGCCACGCACCTAACACGTGATCACATTCCAAATAGGGAATCTCATCGCTCATACATACTTTTTAAAAAATTATAAATTGCTGCACAGTTTGCACTCAACAGACATGAATAAGCAAGTCCAACCATCCGCCTGAAGACGATTGAGAGAGTCAGTTGAAAGTACTCACAAAAAAACACCTACGGAGCCTACATCCGACAGAAATACATGAAGGATTAGCAGAAAGATCGAGAAGATCAAAAAAAGACTAATTAAACAAAAACATTCTGTGCTATACAATATATATATTTATATGTGTGTGTGTGTGTGTTTTAGTATAGGAAAAATGATCAGAGTGCTGTATGTAAGAAGATTTTTTTTTTTCAAACAACACTATACATCAATTTGATTGTCCATCGATACCTTCAGTTTCACGGAAACACAGCTCACAGGGTTAAAGATAGCAAATGTACCCATTATGATGATCATTACAACATCATTTGAAGAACAGGTACATTTAGTTTCTTTAACCCTGTGGGCTGGGTTTCCAGTGTTCCTGTAAAGCCGAAGGTATCAATGGACAATCAAACTTTGAAATAATAAAATACATACAAATTAAAAATAAACTTACTATTCGAGAATATATTCTAGTTATTAATTTAACAAAAAATAAATTCTTCTGTAATAAGTATAATAATGTATAAAGGCAATTAAAAATAAAAAGCATTTTTGTTTGCCTTGTCCAAAATTAAACCTTTCACACAATTGTCTTCATTATTTAAAGATTAGTTTTTAATTTACAAATAAATCAAACCAAATTCCAGCTTCAATATAATTCATTTAAAATGGTAAGAAATGCATAAATATTGTCTGTCGATTAGAATTGAAAGAAAAAGATTCTGGGATTCTACTTATCACCTAAGGGAGATAACTCACAAAAAACAAACCAGCTCAGAACCCTTTACGTGTTGTGTATATCACATATGATACATAGTGAAGCTATCTTTTAAATGTTTTAACTTGCAGCCAAGAAAACATTAGCTCAGAGGATTTACTGAGAGCACTACAATTATCCAGCATAGATGTTATCCTACGAACAAATCGGTTGTGCTGGTAGTCATGTAGAGCCTTCGGCCTGCTAGATAAACCGTTGTAGAAGCATGGACGTCTTGAATTGTAGGAAGACTGGCAGGCCAAGAAAGACTTGGAAGCAAGTAATTGGACAATACTGTACAGAGTGGAGGGTGGAGACAGTTGACTGGCCGAACCGTGAGAACTAGAGAGTGAGCTTGCAAAATGTCAAAAAACTGTCTGACTCCCTGGACAAGGGAAAAGTGATGCTAAATGAATAGAGAGAAAAATAAATGTTGTCACGGATGTTATTCATCATATTTACCCGTTATACACGTTTCATGTTTCTTTGTGCAATCTCTGACAGGAATACATTTTGCTTTTAGCGGCATTTGTTATTCATATAATATTTCAGCGTTGATGTGATTTGATCATATTTATTTTCTTGTCGACATTTTGATACGAGTTCAATGTCTCTTTCCCTAATTTTTCATTGAGACAAAGGAAACGTCTTTTTTGATGTTTCTCTGTATTGAACTGATTTTAAAAAATGTTTTCCATTCAATTATTGGGTTCCTTCTTTTATTTTTTCAAACGGATCGAACAAACATAGGGATGAACAATGAGCGAATCACATCAACAGTGAAAAATTATTTAAATAACAAAGACGGAAATAAATAATTTTTTAATTAAAAATTAATAAATAAATTTTTAATTCAAAATTAATTTATTCCTATCAGAAGGCTGCATGAAACATAAGTAACAGAAACACAAATAGCAACATTTGTTACTCACATGGCCATCCGGCACTGTCTGGGGGCATCAACAACAAAATAGAAGAGTTAAAAAATGTATGTAACATCTTTTAAAACTTATCGCTCTTTCGCCAACCCTCTCACATCTCTATACATTTAAAAATATATTACATTTTCAAATGTCATGACAAAAAGTACCATTTCACCACACCAAAGGTTGAAGAAAAAAAAAACAAGCACAAACCAAAATGCTTTAACTGCCTTTTAAATAATAGATTATCATTTTGCACGATTTTAAGAATTAAAATATTAAAATGCTGAGAGCTTTTTGTAAAACACAATACAAGCCTTACAAAATTGATATATATATATATATATATATATATATATATATATATATATTTGTTCAAGTTTTGTGTCTCAGCGTGGATACACTTGCTATGTCTAGCCACACTGATGAGTCGTAGACAACGTAACAGCCGTCTATAGATGACACACACATATGTATATATAAATTTCAACAACATATGATATATATATATATATATATATATATATATATATATAATTTCAACAGACACATTTCAATGAAGAGGAGTTAAAATAAAACTAGCTAATATTGGCAAATTAGGGGAAGTGGAAGCAATTGTTCCTCCATGTTCAGCTCACTTATGCTACTGAATGAGTTTAAACGTCATATGTAGCTTGCCAGCAGACGTTTTGGATATGCTGATAACATACGAGTGGTGCAAATGAACATAACTCAGATTTTTTTTATTGGAGTTTTCTTCCTTCTCCTAGACTAGTTGCCCCTAGACTACCCTACTATTTTGTCCATAACTAGGAAGAGAACAGTTGGATTCAAAGGGTATTAAGAAAGTGATAAAATAGTTTGACTGGGATTCGAACACACCATACAGAGTTCATAATCCACAATTTTACAGCAAAACAATTTCACATTCGTATATATATATATATATATATATATATATAGCTTTTATTTGTCAATGAATCCTTCGATGTTTGGCAAGTGACACATGCTATTTTCAAAGAACAAAAAAGTGAGAAAGAGAGAGCCGGTTCTGAGGTTTCTTTAATTGTAAATGGATTCTGTTTTCACTTTTTGTTTTTAAAAGATGCAAAGAATCCAGATACAAAAATCAAAACAAATTTGGAATCAATTGTGATCAGTAAATAATAAATTTTTTTTTCATTTTTTTTTTTAAAATAATTTAATCAAAATTAAAATAAATAAGTAAAAATTTGAACTTTTCTTTCCTGTCGGAAAGCTGGAATTTGTTTGACACATACAGAAAAAAGTAAAATTATATCTCTCTCATATATATATATAAATGACTGGTAAATACTGGTGACCATTTGGGAAGATTAAGTTCTGTATGAAAAAATCTCTTCAGAGTTCTGGTGACAGATGATGTGACTCATTGGTCAGAGTATCACTTACACAATCAAATGAATCTGGATGAAAAAGTCCAGTGCGAGCCCTACTTCAGCAGGATAAACGCAGAAGATAAAGATATATATACACATATATATATAATAACGGGAAAATATCCCAAATAAATAATGTCCGGAAAATTCTTCCTATGTGAAATACTTTATTTAATTTACATGATGTTCCGATGCAACTTATAACAACTTTTCTCTCTTGTGTTTTGCATATCTAAAAAGGTATATACATTGTACCGAAACACCATACACAACAAATAAAGTGTCTATTCCACATAAAAGCATTATTTCAGTGAATATATTTATAAAAGATAATCCTGGTAAGTTTTTGCATAGGAATTAATCCTGTGAAACCTTACAGTGTTTATATAATGCTCAATAACAAGTAGAGCTATATATTTGGTATAAATTTCTATTTATACAAACTTTTTGGTGACATATGTGCAGACATGTTTTTAAGGAATAGCCTTATTTTGACTAAAGTTTGTCAGGCCGGGTTGTTAGGATGGACACATATGCAGTCAAAATGTTTGTACGAATAAACAGTTTATACTGAATATATATCTTTATGCATCTGTTTGTGTAAATACTCAAGAGATAATTTTCTTTCTATTCCTGAAATATTTGAATAATTGGAGTTGTTTTTTACTGCCTCAAATGGAAAAAGGAAAGAAAAAAAAATTGAAATTCTGTTCTGGTGGTGGAGTGTGGGGCTAAAAGTGTAGAAATGAAGACATTTAGGTTTTAAATCCGCAGGGGGTAGGACCAAAAATTGGAAGAGGAAATTGAAGGTGTGAGTGGGGTAGCATCCAACTGATCACCGTCGCTGCATTCGTTTCATCATTTTCATAGTTTTCATCATCATTGGGGCAACCACTTTGGTAGCTGTAAAGAGATTTTTTTGTAAAGAAAAATATAATTTGAAACATTTTATTGAATAAGAAATTACATAAAACAAACAATCTAGCGAGAATAATGCAATAAAAAAAAATATGCATTCTTCATATTCGACTAAAAACACAGATTATATCAAAAAATGATTCATATTTTGACATCTTTAAGAAAAACAATTGAGATTAAATATTCATATGTATCATTTGGACTACTGTTCTCATCTTGGACGCTATTCTAACGTTTCGACCAATGTAACCTCAGACCTTCTTCAGGTGTATCTTGTCGAACTCGGGAATCTATATGAAATTTCAAACTGAACCCTTTATTTAATTTACATGGGTCGATTGTTCTCATTTCGTCAGCAACGACCGGGTAGATGTGTTGAGTAATTTTTATTTTATTCTTAGTATTGCCTGTAGTGATACAACGGATAAAGTTGCTAATTAATAATCAGTTTTAAGTGACAGTCTTCTGGAGGTTGAAGTTTCGATCCTCACTACAGGTGATACTAATTAAGAAAATGCAAATTACATAAGACTTTTACCTGATCATGTCTGACTGAACAAGAACAATTGACCTGTGGATATAATAAAGGGTCTAGTTGAAAAATTTTGTACAGATTTCTGAGTTTGACAAAATGCATCTGAAGGTCAGAGGTCACATCGAGCAAAATGTTGTGAGAATAACACCCATGATAAGAACAGTAATCCGAATAATCCAAATTGTCAATCCTCATCTTAAAAATTCCGAAACATTAAATATTCATATATTAAAATTCATTTTATAAAAAATGAAGTCTAAAAGATCAGTTCAGATTTTAAAAAAGAAAAACAAAATTTGTTTTTATTTTATTTGAAAATCAAATTTAAATAAAATTTCTAAATAATTAAAAAAGAAAACAATGGGGGAAAAAAACATTTTTTTCTTTCTCTATTATTTTTGTTTCAAATTATTTGTTGGTTTTTTCTTCAGTTTATTATTTCTATGCAGAATTACTTAAATAAAACACAAGAAACACAGTTATTAGGAAAATATGTACATTATTTCTTTCATCACCGTTAATGTTTTTATCACATGACATGTATAGATTCACTCTTGTCTTTCAATTTGGGCCCAAGCTAAGCAAGGGCCATCAAAAACATTTATATTTAGGAATATTTTCTTTAAAAGAAAAAAATCCAAGAGAGAAAACTCTTAAAAAGTCAGAGTATTGATTTACTCCTCTCCAGGAGTTAGGCACAAGGCCAGTTTTTATCTTACTCCCACAAGTAAGATATGATCCAAGGTCGGGTCGGGAAAGTGGGCTTTGAAAAGCCAGCGCCAGAGAGGTGAGCACTCTGGCCATTAAAAATTGCCTGGGCAGCCCCGTCGGCATTTCCCGGTAGGGGCGCCTCAGACAGTAAGCAATAAACTTACTCCTCCCCAAAGAGGGGAGGCAAAGCCTGGGAGGGTGGACCTCCTAGAACTGCACAAGACAGACCCATAGACCGGCGTAAATCAAGCCCCGAAGGCCAAGACAATACCAGTCTATGGGGTGCAGTATTCATCGGAACAGATACTACACTTTGATCTTAGCCAAAAAGTCAGAGTAGACAAATCTCAATTGTAAATAAAGATGATTTTTTTAAATACTTACATCGATGTTGCTGAGAGACTTGGATGCGACCTGAACCAAGTGAACTTACAGATGGACGTGATGGAGCAGATGATGGAGCAGATGATGGAGTAGATGATGAAGCAGACGATGAACTATTGTTGACTGGCTTGTACGTCCGATAAGGTCCGAGAGCTTCTTTGGTAATTGTGCCAGTGCCAAACTTTAGTTGACGTCGACGGACATCGCGAGGAGGCTTGGCTGGAGCTTCAACGAAAGCCATTTTTACTGTTCGCTCTGTATATTAAAAAATATAAATAAATAAAAACACTGAAAATGTCAACTATTAAAAAAATGTTTAAACTTTTAATAATAATTTAAAACAACTGAAAAATACATCTTGAAGACACTTTGAGCCATGTCCTCGGTGATGAGTTGGTTTCATTGTTAGTTTTGTATTTTTCAACATCATACTAACTCAAGCTGTAACCCTGATCTGCCTTTGATCAGAAACAAGCCTCACCTCAAAAGCAACACATTCACAACTAAATGACAGGTTACAAAATGACGCTTTTATAACTTTTGTGTCAAAGATTGTGAGAACCAAACCTTGGAGGGACTGGACACTGTGGGGTGATTCCTGTACCCACACCTCAGTTTTACCAGGGCTTACACCTATATGTTACCCCCTCCCCCACAGGGTGGAGGAATAATATACAATATCTTACAGATGTTACTGACAAAGTTCTACCATGCCTCTTTATCTGCACTTTCGTGTCTAAGACAGTGGGAACAGGAATAAAACTATTTATAAACATCTTTTCATGAACTATTTATAAACTATCATTTTAACTAATATTATGATATACAAGTAAAAATAATAACAATGTAATATGTAATGTAAAGACATAAATGTTATCTGATTGATGAAATAGCTCGAGCAATGTCAAAATTTTCTTTTTATCAATGACTAAAGTGGACTTTCCTTCTGGGCCGGAATAATTTTTTTTTAAATTAAAGTGTAGTACGTATTTTTATTGCAAAGAACTTAGCACAATAATAAATAAAACTTGGCTAGTCAGAATCAAATATTGATGGATCAGCTTAAATTCTATTTAGGTCTAACCTAGAAAAATCCTTTTATTTACACAGAGTCACTTTATAGTTTTAGATGCAAATGGACGCAAAATTCTTTTTGCTATAAACTTTGAGTAATTTTTGATCAATTTGTGAAAGTAAGGAAAATATTTTCCAAGGATGACCCCGCCCCTCCTAAAAACAAAAACTTACCAGGAGCAGCTTTAGACATGGAAGCAGTGATGTTAGCTCGAACAGCTTTTAGTCTGGCCTCTCTTTCATCGAGTAATCTCTGGAAAATTTAAAAAAACAAAAAAAAACAATTGTTAAAAACTTACTAAAATCATTAATAGAAAAAAAATAAGAAAATTATTGTATTTCCCCCCCACTTTTTGTTGTATTTCTAATACAGGGAAGAAATAATACAGCCCTTACGGCCAGAGAATGGTGAGATTGCCTTTGAAATGTTTATACAATCAAAAACGCCTTTTGCCATAACTTAGGGGTTTGAAATAAAATCCACGGTGCTATTTTACTTATAGGCCGATCAAGTTAATTGTGTTCATGTAAAAGCATTATTTTGTACTTACTCAGTCATATTTTATCTCTCACGCCCCGAAAAAGAATTTTAAAATATCAAGCAGAACTTTAATTAGAACGATTTTTCCATTTCCATAAGGGTTATATGAAATGGCGAGTCTGCGATTTTCGGAGTGGCTGGTTAGTGGCCGGTTAGCTAACTAAGGGCAGATAAGTGTCGCGAAAAGTTACCATGTAAATATGAAAAAAGAAAAAAACCCAAGAAAATTATATCGTGGAAAGTATCCCGGTGAACAAAGTAAAAATAATTATTTAATTTTCTATTTTTTAATTTAATAAATATATATTTTATTATTATTGCTTATGTGTTTCTTTCTTTTTATAATCCTAACAATAAAAACGGAGTTAATGCCCTTGTCTATTCTACCGACCGCTCACAGCCCAAAATGTCGGCTCGGGCACAAATACAGGTTGAACATCGAAATGGAAAAATCGTTCTAATTAAAGTTCTGCTTGATATTTTAAAATTCTTTTTCGGGGCGTGAGAGATAAAATGTGACTGAGTAAGTACAAAATAATGCTTTTACATGAACACAATTAACTTGATCGGCCTATAAGTAAAATAGCACCAAATCCACTTAAAGCTGAATCAAGTTCATGTCACAATGGAGAAAAGGAAAAGTTTTTCCTTCCCCCAACTCATTTGAAGGTCAATTGGCAAGTGCAGTTTTGCGATATCCTGGCCACCGAGATATAACATCAATAAATCTATAGTATCGAATCTTCTTTATGGGTTTTTTTTTGCGAATTCACGCATGTGCATTTTTATAAGTGGTACAAGTTATGCAGCAGCTTGGGTGCACCAAGTATGGGCATCTTGTGTTGCGACAAGACACAAATGAATAAAGATGACACCTTACCTTTCTACGAGACAGGACTATGGGCATAGCATTGGACTTTTAATATCCACACTATGTAACCCTAGTTACAAAAATTAAGCTCAATTCATTCAGTTGAATAAAATACGATTTAACATTAAAATTGTTGTCGTCAACTTCAGGAATGTAGCAGCCCCCTAAGAAAAGAACTAAGAGAACATCTTCGGTCCTGACTCGCAAAAGACGGACAATAGATCAGAGGAGCCATTTAAGGAATAAATATATAACATTCTTTTTAAGCTTCTACTCGTCTCACACATAACTAACTGCCTGAAAACTACACTATACTTTCAAAACATCGTACAAGTTAAAACAATCAAGCAAATAACCGTAATTCAAAATTTTCCTCCAATGACGATTCCATAAAACACATTATTTTTTGCATTAAATGACCTATGTAGACGCATTCACTGTGCGGATCATTCAGAAGAAACTTTTAGTTAAGGAAATGGCGATCCAAGAGTTCATATGTATAAAATACAGTTTAATGTTAAACTCACCACTCAATTCATAAATATACCAGCCTTCAGAGAAAAGAATATAGAGGTTGATATTGTTGTAAATAAAAATACAATCTAGCCTATGTGGACACCAATCCAGTCTGAGAGGTTCCAGCCCACTTCTGAAGACATGACAACAATAATGACAACTCACCAAGTAGAGTTCCCGCCAAGCTTCCATTTCATCTGGTTCTTTACCTCGGAAATCACGCTGGCAATGAATCTTCCATAATTTGTCCGAGTCTTCGAGGAGATGCTGCAAAGAGAAACACGCAAAGAAATAATTAACAAAAGAATCAAAATCACGTTGGAAATCGATCACAGAAAATATGTGAATACATCAGATTATAAACATGCACGAGGCGGAATGTTTGCGGTGCATGCGAATGGCAGACTGGCTGCAAGTGATTAATATTTTACAAAGAGAGAAGAGACTCCACAGAAGATTTGAAATATGTCTGATCTGGAAGTCTGTCTACTTGAGAAAATAATGTTTTTCAGATAAGGGGTTCTCTGCTGTGGTTAGGAACCACTTCAGTTTTTGTCAGGAATAATGGCTGAGACCCCCCCCCCCCTGGGGATTGTGCCTTTGATGTTCATAGATAAAGCTAGCCATTATCTTGTGTGATCGAATGGGGATGAGCTGACCAGCTGAGAATGACTGAGAGGGGGACCGGATATCTGGGATTTCTGGTCGAAAGTGTTTATATTCCAGTCTATGGTCAGGGGAAGAGAGTTATAGCCGTCTTTCTGCAGAGCCAACCACTGTCCCACGCCCAGAGCTCTGAGTGTGGGACAGTGAGTCGATTTTTTTTGAAAACTGGCGATCAGTTGGATCTGTGTGCCTCTCCAGGCAAGGTGGGCCCTTAGGGTTCTTAGCTAAAGAATTGTGTTCATTGGACTTATGTTTGATTTGGTCGGGCAAAAATCTCATTTTGCAAGTCTGCTATTCAACCTAAGAAAACAAGTACCATTTTAACCTCCAAAGAAATAAACCTCTATGAATTGTTTTTAAACTGGAATTGTGATTTTATTTGCAGGGAGAATTCTTGTGTTGCAGCACTGACTGAATCGAACAACAACCTTGAACCGGCAGAGCGAGCGGGACGATCACAACCTGTGCAGTGGATGCACACATGCATGTTCATAATAAGAGTAATACAATAAACAAATACTAGCAGGACACATGGAAATTCCACAGTTGTATCCTTCTGCCGTGCATTTTATGGATGTCCGACACAAATGTAGACCTCACAATATTATTGTACCACCTTCGTTCAAACTGAAACATACTTATTTAATTAATATGGTTAATGTAGTTTCAGAACATATCTGGTTTGGAGGAAGGAGGGGGTCTATCTTGAAAACCCTTCTGACATATTTCGAGTCTATAAACGTCTGGCGCGACTGATATATTATTGTACCATCTTTGAACAGAACAGATACTACACTTTGATCCTAGCCTGAAGGTGTATTTTAGTTCAAGTTTCACATTCTGACAGCAGCGACATCAGATCAAAGTTTAAAGATTACTTTTTTTCTGCATTGCATCTTTGGCAATCCCATCTTTTAAAAAAAGGTGGAAGGTGATAGCGTACGTACGAACATGAAATTGCCTTAGCATCTTATTATATAGATTCTTTAAAGAAATATTTATTAATTAAAAAAAATTTTATGAAATCATTATTTAATTATTAATAATTTAGTTATATAATTTCTCAATAATTTAAATATAAAAATAAAAAAATTGAAAATTTTAAATAATTAAAAATTGTTTTAATCAAATGATTATATAACTAAATGATTAATCAAATAAATAATTATATAATAATTAAAATGTAAAAACATTTTCTTAAATATTTTTTTACAAAAATATTTCTGAATTAATTTTTTTTTAATTCGAATATAAAAATTTAACAATAATTAAGCAAAAAAATTAAAGAGCTTTATTTTTTTTAACGATATTTCGACGATGAGATGTTATGTACATTTCCGCTCTTGTCATCATTTTGGTTGTTCATTTTCACAACATGTCAGCCGTTGTACTCTCCAGCCTTCTTCAGTTGTCTTTTGTCATAGTAACCTTCTGGTATTTCGGACCAAGACTACAATAAGGACCCCAGTTCAGTAACACAGCACACGGAACTAGATCTGAAAGTCACTGGCGTCTTCCGGTTGACCTCGCAATAAATCGGCTGACTTGTAATCTTTCGTTTGGCAATAAACAAAACAATTCATCTTTTTTTTGTTTTACTTTTATTTACTAAATAAAAACAAATTTTAAACGCAATTCTATATTTCGTGTTGTGTATTTTAAGAAAAAATGGAGGGCTATATGAAAATACTTTTTTTTCTTTTTGTAGGGAGGCGAGTAACTAGCGAAATTTTATTTATTTGTTTATAATTGTTGCTTACAGAAAAAAAAGGAAAAAACTTCATAAACTTTAAATTGCTTCCGTTTAGAAACTGATTTTTGAAGTCTAACTCCGCCCTCGTGGGGAGGCAAAACGAAAGATTACAAGTCAGCCGATTTTTAAAAAAGCATATATATTTCGTTTATTTATTAAAATAACTTGCGTAATCTTCTGTTTTGCCTCCTCGGGCTAGGAGCAAAGTGTAGTATGGAAAAATCCTTCTAAACTGAGGTAAGATCCAGAGTGCTTCTTTTTGGGAAGCTTGATTTTTCCCTACAAAACGGAAGATTACTTAAATCCGGCGATAAATATTTCATTTGGGAAGCTTGATTTTTCCCTACAAAACGGAAGATTACTTAAGTCCGGCGATAAATATTTCATACAACCCATTTCTGCCCCCGTGGGGAGGCAAGTAAATAGTGACACAAAAACGTGAAAAAACATCTTTTAAAAGAAAACATGCTAATATTTTATTTGTTTTATTTATGGACCCTCTGCCTTAAAATAAATATTAACATGTTAAAAGAAAAAAAAAATTCCGAAATATACTGCGATTTTGAAAAAAGCGTATATATTTCGTTTATTTATGAAAATAACTTGCGTAATCTAGGACTAGGAGCAAAGTGTAGTATGGAAAAATCCTTCTAAACTGAGGTAAGATCCAGAGTGCCCCTTTTGGGAAGCTTGATTGTTCCCTACAAAACGGAAGATTACTTAAGTACGGCGATAAATATTTCATACCCCCCCCCCCATTTCTGCCCTCGTGGGGAGGCAAGTAAATAGTGACACAAAAACATGTTTTAAAAGAAAACATGTTAATATTTTATTTGTTTTATTTATGGATCCTCTGCCTTGAAATAAATATTAACATGTTAAAAGAAAAAAAAATTCCGAAATATACTGCATTTATTAAAATAAAAAAAAAGGTTTATTTACAAGTTCTTTCGTAAATAGCAACCACGTGTATTGCGAGGTCAACCGGAAGACGCCGGTGACTTACAAACTTTGTCCCCCGTGTTGTGTTACTGAACTGGGGTCCTTATTATAGTCTTGCTCCGGAATTTCAAACCGGACTTTTTATTTAATCCGATATATGGCATAATTACATCAACGCATCAGTTCTCGTTAGATCACCAAAGTTAAGCAAAGTAAAGCCTGGTCAGTACCAGATGGGTGACCATTTGGGAATAGTAGATGCTGTATGTGGGATGGCGGCGACACCTCTTTGCAAAAACTAGCATTAAAATCATTTTGCCTGAGTGGGATACACATGTGACTGGAGACTGTTTGCAAATTGATATTCTCTAGAAGCTTTCTCCTTTGGAGGAAGTCATCTCAACTTGCCCAGAATGTGTACCACACCAGGACAGGACAGGAGGGGTAGACTGTTCTCATTCTGTATTCCATGCTTTTTCAGATATCTTTTTCTGCTTATTTTTCTCTTACATTCCTTCAGCAGGGATTGAACTCACAACTGAGCGTGAGTAATAATTAACAAACACACGAGCTGGATATTAGATTTATTTCTCAGTATACATCGAGATATCTCGTTGGTCTCTCCTTGTTAAATCTGTTTTACATGGGGGAACCAGAGGTTAGAGCTCAGTCGAGCACCTACCATAAAAATAACAATAGAGTAGAGAGATTAGCAATGTCTCTTTTGTGAGAAAGAGGCTGTAAGGAAGAGAAGGTATGGTAGTTTGGTAGTTTTGTTTTACGGCATATCAACCCTTTTTGGGTTATTTAATGCCGAATCTGGTCATTATAGTAAAAGTTTTTATGCTTCAAGTTCTTTATATCTTCAAATGTTTAATCAGGGTTTTTGGTTTGGTAGTTTTGTTTTACGGCATATCAACCCTTTTTGGGTTATTTAATGCCGAATCTGGTCATTATAGTAAAAGTTTTTATGCTTCAAGTTCTTTATATCTTCAAATGTTTAATCATCGCTTTTGGTTTGGTAGTTTTGTTTTACAGCATAACCCTTTTTGGGTTATTTAATGCCGAATCTGGTCATTATAGTAAAAGATTTATGCTTCAAGTTCTAAAAATAAAATAAAAAAGGGGAGGGAGAAAGGGAGAGGGGCTGTTGTTTTTGTAGAACATAATTAAGTTTTACAAAAAAAAAAAAAAAAAAAAAAAAACGTCAATGTAGGTGAATTTCGTCTCAGGGAGCCACAGGGCAGCCTGATCTGGTATCACCAGGGAAGAGAAGGGGATACTTACGGGATTATAATCTTCTAAAGTGTACAACTGAGAAGCTGAACAGCGTTCCAACACTGGCTGAAGAATGTCAAAAGGAATACCGCCAACATATTCAAGATCTACAAAATAATCAAGAAAAAAATTTAAGAATCAGAAAAAGATTTTACATTTTCAATTCATTCAAATCTACTTATTATAAACAAAGAAATATTAAGTAAACAAAAGATAAAATTAATCCATTTGATAATTGAACTAGCATGGCTACCCAGCGTTCCCAATAGCATGCACAATAAAATAGAAGAGTTAAAAAGTGTGTGTAACATCTTTCTTGGAAAACCTTTCTTTCTCTATGCTCCCTTCTCATTATCACAAGTACCATTTCACACCAAAAGTCGATGAAAAAAACCCAAAAAAAAACCACTCTACATGCCCCCCCCCCATTTTGTTCCAGTGGAACCACAAAAGAATGAATATTACAAAACCCGGCATTGCCGAGGGGTATGGACAAACAAATAGAAGAGTTAACAAGTGTGTAAAATTGTTCTTTTAAAACTTCTCTATCTCTCTCCCCCTGCCCAGTTAAGTAGGATTTCCTCATCATCTGACATAACAGATACTACACCTTTATCCTAGCTCAAAACCACAAGAAAATGTATTTTAGTTCTAGTTTCAGACCAAAAGTCGATGGAAAAAAAATCTATCTAAATATCGACCCCCCCCCCTCTAAAAAAAAAATGAATATTACAACAAAAAAAAAAAGTGGCCATATTCTGACTGAGGCAATAATGCTGAAAACAAATAAATCAGCTTTGTAGGTGTCTTGTGTAGTTTTTGATTTTTAGGTGGACATGCACAAACAAACAACTACCCTTTGTCCCATTTTCTTATTTATGCCCTGATTTGCATATTCACTTGATTTTAGAAACATTTTTCATTGTAATCACATTTAAAAACATAAGAGAAATAAAACCAATGTTCTTTAATCTATCAGATTTTTCACAAATCCCACTCGTTAAGAGATAGATATCAGGAAAGAAAAAATTCTAAGTCACATTTTTTCAACATTTTTGCATAAAAATTACTTAAAATCAAAAACTAGATTATAAGGGTTATATGTAAACGGTGAGATTATTAGCATGAAGAAAAATATCTTGATTTAATATCAGTTTAAAGAAATGGAATGAAAACAGCAAAAAAAGAATAACTTACTGTCAATGTTTTCGATGAGGATTTGAATGCAAGCATTAAATAACGTCGGCACTTCTAGATTGTTAAAAAAAAAGAGAAAAAGAAATTTAGTTTCAGTTTATACAAGTAATGAAAAAAAGAAACCTACAAATTCAGGAATACAAAATCTACATCAAATAGTTATTAATAATATTCATAAGTATGGGGTACAATCCAGTGAATCATTACTGTGTTTATATAAAAATGCTCAATGATGAATAGAGCTGTACAGTTATTTTGGAAAAAAATGTTGAATTTATACAAACATTTTTGGCTACACATTTGCAGACATGTTTCAGTTCTAACTGGAAACCAGCTGAACCTCTTTAGGGCAGTAATTTAGTACCAATGGCAAAAAGAAAAATTTTCTCAAAAAGTTATATGTAACTGGAATCACGCCAAAATTAACATTTTCAGTTTTCAGAAAGAACTGTTATAAAAGGGAAAAGGAAGGCAAGAAAAACGAAAAGAGGAAGATAAAGTAAGAGAAATAAAATCCAGCCAAATAGTTATGTAAAAATAAAGAAGTAAGGGTCTAGCAATTTGGCAGAAATCAGCCTTTTCTTATTTAAAAATAAAAAAAAGCTCAGTTTGACCAAAAAGAAAACTCACGTTCATGGGAAGCTCTAGTGATTTAAGTAGAAATCTGCTTTTTCTCGATTTAAAATAAGCGGAGAACTCATATCGCTGAGCGCGAGACGATGATAACAAAGCTTACCTGTAATCACTGTCCGTTTACCCGAGTAGACACATTCGCGTGTGCGTGACTTGATTCCCGCGAGTACTGCATCAAGATCATCTTTTTCTACAAATAAAGAAACAATTTTTTGTAACGAAACTATTAAAAACTCAAATTCTTTCATCATTTCTTAAGGAGTTTGCTTAACCCTGTTCAAAACAGAATTCCTTCACTATGTTCTTTTCAAAAAAGATTTCAGACGCAGCAGCTAACGATGGACATTGAAATGACTAGTAAACATGTCATAAGAAATTTATTCTTTACTAGTTTACTTGCTGTTTATAATAACACTAATCTATATATATAAATAAATGTCAATATATGTGTGTGTGTTCTTCATAGAAAAGTTAGACGATCTACATAAAAACTAAAAGTGTACTTATATGTAAAGTTTTCTAAGGAAGACAATAGAAATGGCCCTGAATCTCTAAGTGTCTCCTCTAAGGGAGCTATAGGAGCAGAACCCCCTTAAAACTTCAAATATGTATATCTAATTTTAATGAAATTTAAACCATATGTATAAGACACTCATTCAGAGAGTTTTCCAACATTTCAGTTTCTTCCGACTATATTAGGGAGCAAAACCAGAGGAGGAGCGGGTTAAAACATAAGATAAAACAAAAAAAAAGAAAGTAATATATGAAAGTGACAATTTTCAAAAAACCCTGAAAATATTTTGTATTGATATTAAAGTACTAATTACGTGAAACTTCATTAGGAGGAAGGGTAGGGAGTTCGGAAAAATTTGACATAAAATAAAAGGCTGTGGTGGGTTCTGGCGATATCTGAGCATCAAATTATACATAATTCTAATTGTAAAAACAGATTTTTTTAGTAACAAAACTATATTTTTGTGAAATCGGTACATATATAAGCAAACTAAAAATGAAGATCATTTGTAATAGGATGATCTGTTGAAATTATAAAATAACTTCAAAGGAATTCAAAATAAAATATTTAAAAAAAATGCAACTTTAGTTCAGACTACATACGTTTAACTTATACTTTTTTTAAATTTGTTTTTTCTGATCATCATTTTCTTTTTCATCTTTTGTGCTATTTGGTGAATTATTATTTTAGTTGACTTTGTAAAGGTCTCTTTGATCTTCAAGTCTTCTGCTTTCTTCACAAACTTTTCTCTTTCAATTTGAAGCCTTCAATTACAACTCTCATATGCTAAAATCTAAAATCCCGGAACACTTTTATTACCATGTTATGAGGATAGTTAAAAAGGACAGAATTCCTCATTAAATCCCGAGCAATGTCGGGGTCTTCCTGCTAGTAAAATATATTTTATTCGCTTATATTAATAGATATTCATTTCCTTAACTAAGAGTTGCTTATTAAGACGGTTCTAAGCATCTATTTCTTCAGGCCTTACATACAAATTAAACTTTACTCAAATTCAGGAATCAACTAACTTCATCTCAGAATAGCTATCTACCGTCATATGTCAATCATACCTAATAACTCATTGCACCTGAGAAATCATATCTACATTTTAACTTTAAAAGTATATTATTATTATTCTTTATTCACTTACTGTCTCCCGATTTTGCATCTCCTTTATTGACGTCACGCAAACGCCACGGATGATAGTGAGTCTGGATTTCAGGCAATGAACTCAAAATATCATTTTCAGACAGAGAAAGCTGAAAAAACAAAAAGATAAAAATTAAGAAAAAGATTAAAATTAATCACATCTAAAAAAATAATGAAATATAAATAAAAGGAAACATTGTTTCATTTTTATAAAAAAAAACAACACACCAAATCTGTGATTTTAGGTAGAATTTATTACACTATCACTAAAGTAGTTGTCATTTGGGCTGGTGAATCTCTGTCCCATTTGAGGGTTCTTGATAAGGTGCAGAAACGTATCTGTAATTTGATTGACCCTACTCTTTCTTCTCTGCACACTCTCTCTCACAGATGTGATGTTGCTAGTCTCAGTCTTTTCTATAAATACTATTATGGGTTGTGTTCTTCAGAATTATGTGATCTATTCCCAGCTTCTTTTGTTCCACCTCGTTTGACTCGTTGGTCTAGTGGTCTCCATCAATTCGCTGTTTTGATACCTCATTGTAATACAGCTTCCTATTCCAGTAGCTTCTTTACAAGGACTGCAGGCTTGTGGAACTCTTTTTTTTCTTGGTCTTTTCAAAACTAAGGCCAATAGGCATCTTCTGTCTTTGCGATAATCATATTTGTTCTTCTTACATCAAGTGGCTTCATGTCTTGTCTCGAGCGATTTCCATAAATTTTTTTTTTTTTAAATACTGCTGCTTCTGATAACTTCGGTTTTAAAGCAAGAGTCGGAAAGTATAAGGTTTGACTCTCTAGAATTCCAAAATATTTGATTTTGACTCATTATTTTAAAGTCTTCTAATATTCAGACTGTCTGTTGATTCTTCAGAGATTAAAAATCTGACTGACTTTCAGTATTCTTACAAGTTCAACTCCTTCCATAACCCCTAACTACATAACTCCTGCTTAAAGGACAGCAAAATAGGCAATTTTTCATTTAAAAATAAATTTCAGGTTTCAAAAGTATGAATGCCTATTCGTATAAGTTCACTGTGAGGTAGCAATGGTTAAGTGAATATTGGTGCAGATTGATGACTATGTGAATGTTAGCAACCTTCATGTGGTCTCACCTGTGAGTACCTGATTGTAAAAAGGAATCGACGAAACCAATGCCAAGAACGGAATCAAGTCGGTTTAAAAACTTAACATGCTGATTCATACAAAAAGTATAAATTCACTGAAACCCAACTA
Source organism: Sepiola atlantica (assembly GCA_963556195.1). Taxonomy (NCBI): domain Eukaryota; kingdom Metazoa; phylum Mollusca; class Cephalopoda; order Sepiida; family Sepiolidae; genus Sepiola; species Sepiola atlantica. Next base: position 73,288,130 of record OY744524.1, on the reverse strand, counting down.
AAAGTTATGTAGAAATGTTATATTAAATGAAATTATGAAAATATTCTAATTTGAAAGGGATTTTTAAAAACTTTGATATAGTAATGAATGTTTATGAATCGTATAAAGCCTATATATATATACAACTCAATGTCTGTACATGTGATGTTTGTGTGTTCCCTATAAAAAGAAAGGTTAGAGAATCTACATCAAATCAAAAAGTGTATTCTTATATTAAATTTACCAGAGAAGGCAATGGAAGTGTTCCTGAATCTATGAGGGCATAACCCCCTTAAAACTTCAAATATGAAATTTAAATTATATGTATAAAATTTTCTGGGAAAGACAATGGAAGTGGTCCCAAAATCTTTAAGTGTCCTCCTAACCTAAGAGAGCTATGAGGGCCGAACCTCCTTTAAATATATCCTATTTTGAGGAAATTAATATCATATGTATAAAATTCTCCAGAGACGACAAGACAATGGAAGTGGTCCCGAATCTCTACGTTACCCTCTATGCATTGAATAGATATATGCTCCTACCCCTAAGCGACCCATGGGGACTGAACCATGCCTGTCGTTATAGCAGACGTCATGCTATATAGTTACAAACAAGATCTGTCGAACAGTCAGACTATGGGCATTTTGACCCCCTTCCTTCACTTAAAAATTCACTACAATTCAGGAAATCAACAAATTTTAATGAAATTTTCAATGCTTATTAATTAACAATCACTGAATATAATTAACCCATTACTTCATTAGAAATCTTAATGCAAATGTATTATTTCCTGTAATCTGCGTAGGCTAGACAGCGAACATTAAATTAATGCTTAATAATAAAATGGTGTTGTCATAAATTTTAATTTTTAAAACATGAATATTTTTCTTTGAAAAATATTCTGCCTGATTTAATATTCATTCTTTAAATAAGTTCATTCATTCCGGATTATTTTTAATGTTTGAGTTGATTGTTATGACAACCTGGTCTACATCGAACGAAAATACTAGTATGAGAATATCTTTTGGTTTATAAACAATAATACAAATCCCTTTTTTTAGAGTTTTATTCTTTATATGAACATTTCATTATAATTAGTTTTAGTCAAATAATATGAGTTGCTCTCATTTCCCCCCAAAACAGATGTTTATTTTTTTTTAACAAAAAACACCTTTACTATAGTTATATCATAGGATACTAAAAAAAGTGCATAAATGTATTTTTTTATGAAAATAAAAGATCATAGATGTTAACAATGAAAATTTTTTTAAAAATATAGTTCTCATATATTACAAAAAAAAAGCCCCTTGATCCTGTATTAATAACGACCAAATAGATTAAAACATTTTAATAAATTTATTTATTTAATAAAATATAGTTTCTTAAAGAAAAACAATAAAGTTTATTTTCAATAAAGGAACATTTTGGCCAAAAGATTGTAATAAAATATAGTTTCTGAAATTGACAGTGATTTTTTTTTATAATTTAAAATGTTATAAAACGAACATAATAATAATAAAACTATATTTTATTACAATGTTATAATAAATGATTTTTTTTTAACTTAAAAATAAATCAAACATGAAAGATTACGAATTCATTAAAGTAACAAAATCAATAGTTCAACTTATTAATAGAACATTTATTGAAATAAATTAAAATGTTGTTTTTTTTGTTTTTTTGCAAAACAAAGTTTTTATACAATATAGTAAAATTTGAAATAAATTAAAAGTTATGTTTTTTTTTTGGGGGGGGAGAGGGGATTTGGATGAAAATTAGTCTAAAATTGTATATTTTATCTCGAAATAAAATTCTAATTTTTTTAAAACTTGAAATTCGAAATTAATCACGGCTGTCGTAATATAATGCAATGCCTTATCTTTGAACGCCATGATGGATTTTTAAAAATTGTCTTTCGTTTAAAAAAAGAAATACATTTGAATAAAGGAACAAGGGAATGAATAATCCCAAGAGTATTGATTTACTCCTCTTCGGGAGTTAGGCACAAGGCCAGTTTTTATCTTACTCCCACAAGTAAGATGTGACCCAAGGTCGGGTCTGGAAAGCGGGGTTAAAAAATTGCCTGGGCAGCCCCCGATAGAGGCGCCTCAGACAGTAAGCAATAAACTTACTCCTCCCCAAAGAGGGGAGGCAAAGCCTGGGAAGGTGGACCTCCCAGAACTGCACAGGACAAACCCATTGACCGGCGTAAATCAAGACCCGAAGGCCAAGACAACATCAGTATGGGGTGCAGTATCCATCGGAACAGATACTACACTTTGATCTTAGCCAAAAGGCCAAGAAAGCAGTATTGTTATTTATTTATCTACCTCTCACAAGGTAAGATGTGACACAAGGTCGGGAAAGTGGGATTAGATAAGCCAGCGCTCGAGAAGTTGAGCACTCTGGTCATTAAAAATTGCCTGGGCAGCCCCGTCGGCATTCCCCGGTAGGGGCGCCTCAGGCAGTAAGCAATAAACTTACTCCTCCCAAAAGAGGGGAGGCAAAGCCTGGGAGGGTGGACCTCCTAGAACTGCACAGGACCAGTCTTGTGTAGTATCCATCGGAACAGATACTACACTTTAATCTTAGCCAAACGGCCAAGAAAGCAGTATTAATAATCCTAAGAAGAGTAGCCGTGTTGTTGGTAGTGAATAACGTCACAATAGCAGGAACAATTTAAATATGATTTCCAAGTGAATGAATAATCCATGCTGTATATGAATCTTGATTAAAGACGCACGCATGCGTATTACTGCACGGCTAACTTCCGGTTCTGAGTCTAAGAACCACGACCAATGACACCACCAGAAAATCTCAACTCAGTCGCTAGGCCTGCTATAACGACGGCCACGACTGAACCCCCTTAATACTTCAAATATCTATATCTGATTTTAATGAAATTTAAACCATATCTATAAGAAGACACTAATGCAGAGTTTTTCAACATTTCAGCTTCTTTCAACTACGGGGCGAAACAAGAGGAGTAAAAATAAAGAAAGTAATATGGTGTTATGAGCCGGGTGAAAAAATACATAGTAGTGATCCTCATTCAATCCAGAGTCTCCCTGTTAGTTTTACATAAAAAGGCATGTCTAATTATTATTATTTATTATGCTCAGTCAATCATAATACAACCTTGCAACTATCCAACAGCAAAGCAATACTAGCTCAAAAAATGTAACATTAAAATCCCCCCCCCCCAAAAAAAAAAGACAACATTTTATGGTTCTCTATCCATTTAAGCTCATCTTTGAAAATGTCTCTGATACCTCCTTTGCACATAGGTGTCAGAATTTAAGGAAAGGGATAGACAGCTGGTCAGTATACAGCCTCTTCACCCCATTGGTTCCACTCTATGTTGGTAATGCTACAACCTGCTGCCCACATCCATATCTCTCATTACACTGAAGAATGTCACAGAGAATTCTATTTTAAAAAACATTGTGTTCCTATATGTCAAGAATAAAAAATAAAATACAAAAATATAACATTTTTTTACATATACGCACGCATAGCATGAAACATTTTTGTCTATAAAACTCGACATACAAAAAATTAGATGTGTATGGATATAAAAATTAATTGACTTACAAGCAAAGTAGTTTTCCAACGAAGGACTTGGGAGTAAAAAGTGTTTTTTGGGGCCATATAGTTTTAATGGTTGAAAAACTTTCAAGACATTATATATATATATATATATAGTGTGGTAACAATATAAAAACAAAACAATATAGTTAAGATCAATTCTCATAAGAATCAATTTCCGAAGCAAAATAAAGCTTAATATTCAACCCTTTAAAAGAGTTATTTAAAAAATTTGTTTTATAAATTGCACTAGAGCTATAAATAAATAAAATGACAGATCAGAGTAATATGATACTAGCTATTATCATCTCCGAAGATGGATGCGGGTATTAATATGATAACTTGAATTTTGTTCAAGTATGCTGTGAATTTTCTCCAGAAACATGTGTAAGATTTTTTGCTCCGAAACTGACATTAAATCGCAGTATGATATGACTGATCTGTCATTTTATTTTATATATATACATATATATATATACACATATACACAGAAACAGAGTGGTTTAAATTTTTTGTACACTCATACTCTAAAGTGAAAATATATTTCAAAATCCACGAGATGCGGAGACATCTACTTACCTTTTTAGGTGGTGAGGGTACATGAATTGAAGTTTTCACATCGCTAGACAAAGCAGCTGCACTGCGCTTTAACGATCCAGATACTGCAGAAGACGATCGACTGCTGCTGCTGCCAGCAACCTCCGTTTTCACTTTGGATACTTCCTTTAAACTCTCTTTGTTCTTCTTCTTTGAAGAAGAAGAAGAAGAAGAAGAAGGAGACGACGAACTGTTTTTGCTCTTCTGAAACTTTTTTATCACAGCAGAGTCGTCATAGTTCATAAAGTCCTCAAAGCTCAAACCACCATCGGTTTTGACCGGATTTGAACTCTTTTTATCTTTCTTTGACGATTTTTTGTCTCTGTTTTTGTCATCTTTCGAAAGATTCTTGTCTTTAGAGCTTTTACTACTATTACTACTACTGCTGTGTTTGTTAATGTCCCCTGATGAATTATTGTGTCTCTGTTTGCTGCTACTACTACTACTGCTGTGTGATTTATGATAGGAGTTATCGGTTTTAGAAGTGCTGCTACTAACAGAGCTAGACTTTTCCCTCTCCGTTCGGGATATTTTGTCATGATGTTCTCTGTCCGAGGAGGAGGAGGAGGAGGAAGATGATTTTGAAATGTTCTTGGAATGTGGAGAATCAATGATCGTGCGACTGGCCAGTGACTTTTCGCGTTTTTCGCCCTCAGATAGGCTTTTAGATTTCAATGCATGCGGCTCTGGCTGCAAAGCAGAAGGAGAGTCTGGTTCTGCCTTTTCGACTGGGTCATCATCTTGCTGAGAAACGATGGCTTTCCACTGCGTAACAACAGCGCGTGCTTTTTCGCCAATCTCACCATCACGTTTACGGAAGGAGTTGACAACTTTTCCAATGCCAGTATCCTGTAAAGATAAATTTAAAATCTCTCTTTAGTATAAGTTCACTCACAGAAAATAACATCACTTTTTATTATGGCCATCTCATAATTGGACATCTAAATTTATCTTCCAACTTGAACTCGACGACCAATTTGCTTTAGAAATTACATTTGTAATATTTACCTTATTCTTATTGTAACAACTATTCTTATTCAGATACATTTTTATTTTGTTGACATAAAATATTGGATAATTTTTATTTTTTTAATTATAAAAAACATAAATTTTTTTTAAAAATAGAAACAATGTTACATATCAATAAATCATGATTTTCCTAATGTCAATAACCTATTTGGACATAATATTTCTAACCTATGAAATCATCAATGTTATAGCTCTTCAGAAATTACAGTTTATAAATGTAGAGGACAGGGAAGAGAGAGAAAAAATGAAACTTGTCTTTATGTTTAAAATAAAAAGAATTCTGTATAATTTAAATTTAGTGTATGCAAATACTTTTTTTTTCTTTTTAATCAGTACTTTTATACATTAATTTTCTATTATTTTGGATGGAGGGTTCAATATAAATACAACCGCAAACTGATCCCTGACCTTTCGACATTTAAGTAGTTTTATTTCCTTTATAAGGAGATCAGTCTATTTAAGTATATTTACTTGCCTCCACCCTGCAGCAAAGTTAGACAAGAGGTCAGTTTATAGTGGGGAATCTAGCTCTCCTTAAAAAAAGGGGGAACTTCGGATCTTCTTCTTCTATTCATTTAACGTCACTTTTCCCTTGTTCAGAGGTCAGACGTTTTCTGATATTACGCAAGTTAACCCTCCACTTCTCACGGTTCAGCAGTCTCCAAATTCCACTCTGTGTTGTCCTGTCCAATCACTTGCTTCAAAGTTTTCCTTGGCCGGCCAACCTTCCTGCGATTTAGGACATTCATGCTTCTGCAACAATTTATCCAGGAGGATGAGCATTCCATATGACCATAACAGCATAATAGATTCATCCTTAGGATAACCTCCATGCTGGGCAAGTGTAGTGCTTTCAGCAAATCCTCTGACCTGATGTGTTGGGTTTGGTAAGATTTCACATTGCAGATTCATCTGATCATGGATCTGTCATTGCACTGCAGACTGGCGACGGCCCGCATTTACTGCCACATATCATGACACTCCTGCTATAAAACTTATCCCGGATGTAGAGAGGGACAGCACGTGATGTTACCAGAGGAAACAACTCACGAAATTTAGCCCAAGCCGCCTTCACTCTTGGGTGTAAAATTCGTCATGATCAGACCTGTTAACATTTCCCTGTAAAGGACTTTTGAACGACAAGCAATAAATCAATCCCTCTCCCAAAGCAAGAGGTAATGCCTGGGAAGATGACCTCCTAAAATCAAACTGCATTCTGACATTAACCTGAAGGCCAAGTTAAAATGAAATGTACATATGTAATGTGTGTGTATACATATGATGTTCATTTCATGTAGATGTTGCAAGGTTGAAATAAACTTGTAAACTCTTTTGAAACTCCTTTCATCTACATCTTTCCTTTAAATATGTATCTGCATTGGGATCTAAGGATGACTCTTACACTGAACAAAAGAGATGCATTTCATGACGTGATGTCATTTCATATTTAACTAAAAATGCTAAAATGTAAACAGACTTCAGAGATTAACTATTCTAATTAAAAAAATAGTTATTAAATATTTATATAATAGTTTTGTTCAATCTTTCTTCTTACTAATAGTACAAATGTTGATAAAAAGTATTTTTTAATTAAAATTTGAATTATGTTTTCAGTGTTTCCTTGGATATGGATGCTTGGTAGTAATAACACTATACCGAATGGTTTTCATTTTGAAAAAAAAGTTATGACACAGTTTCCAGTATACAAGTGAAACTGGAAACCAAGGTTTTTCAATAAAACCCCTCATCTCTAATATATATATATATTCAAGGAATCAGGAAAAAATGTAAATTTGTGTGGTCGCCTTTCAGCTGTTAAGAAAGTTATAGGTAATTTGGGTGACTGAAATAGGATTTAACTGACAACAACAAAAAACAAAACTATTAATTGATAAGAAAACTTTGCATAGTGTTGGACATATGTATATATAAAAAAGTAAAGTTAATAGTGGATCGGAGGTGTTGATGTAGTAATTAAGAACCGCAGACAGAAATTAAATGCAAGTAGTAATACTTAACTTTTTTCTATAATCTGCATATGAATGACTTTTACCAACAATTTATCATATTTTGGGGAGATTGAATGTCTATTATACAAATACTGCTATTTTTAATGTTTACCGTATACTCACAAACTTATAATCGAAATGTAATTTATAATATAATACAGAATCTCAACTGAAATAAATTTGATGTGTTAGAATTCCTTTTCAGAACTTGCTCGGAGCAATGAGAGCGAAGTGTTAGCAGCTAAAAAGATCTCTGCTGACTGACTGGAAATCTTGTCTCCAGTAGAGAGTCTAAATGTTAGATCTCTCAGCCTGCTATAGGCATGGTCTTGTGCAGAAATACAGACTTCAACCAGTTTGTTCATAAAAATAATTATCTAAAAACCAAATGAAACCAGGAGACTTTGAAAAAATAAATTCTTTTTTTTTTTAACTTACCCTCAATATTTCTACAGTGACAGGAAATCTCAGGAGTTTGTTAAAAATATAAAGCAACTGAAAAAAAGAAAAAAGGAAAGTGTTTTGAAACAAGAAAATTAGATACATTATAAAAATTTAATTATTTTCTTGATCTGTTTGCATGATCACAATGCAGTGTCGGTGATACCATAAGAAATGAAAACATTTTCCATATTTCTAATATATGCAATTTTCCCTCATGAACATTAAAATGTATTTTCTTCCTTTTCTTTTTTATTTATCAAAAACTAATCAAATCTTTTTTAAATCTTGCTCCCGTGGAGAATTGTTGAAGCTTTATTTAAGTATTCTAATTAGTATTCATAACAAACCAATAGTTTAGGAGATTATAGATGTCTATAATTATAATTATTATTTCGTTTTTGTAGTAGCCATATGAGAACCCCCTCCTTCATACCATGGTTTCCAGTTCGGTTTCAGTTTATTATTTAGTATTTCTTCTTTCTAAAGAAGCCATTCATTTTCTTGTGTGATAATGATTAGTTATTATTCCAAGTTTCACTGAATTATGCTACTATTTCAATAAGGAATTGGTCAATTTGTTGTAACTCAATCATTTTCTTATCTAAGGAGTTAACTCTTAAAATACAACCGTCTATGATTGGTTTATTTCATTTTCGACAGTCAACTCTTTAACAGTGTCTATGATGAAAGATTTTATGAAAAATGAAGAATAAAACTTTTGATCTTTATTCTGTTCTAATTTTTTACCCCCCCATTATGTTTGCATGATTGGGGGAGGGGGCATACATAAATAGCAGAAATCAATTCGTGAGATTCAGACTTTGAAGTAAATTAACTGTATGCTCTTTTTATAAGTTTCTTTTTATAAAATTATGTAACCACAACCCTCGAAAAAAATGCAAGTACATGGGGTCCTTGCTAGGAATGGAAGAGGATATAAAACAACAAAAATTTCTGACATTAGATGTCTACAAAACACTGAAAGTGATTTACAAGAGCAGACACATCAGTGAAGAGGTAGAGAATTTTCAACACATATCTGGAAAGTAGTATTATCTACACCTCAGAGCTCTTGACTAAGACGCAAGAAAGCACCATAGATGTCTTTCAGAGGAGGATCTGGAAGAGAATCCTGCAAATCTACAGGCCTGATATTATCTCCAATAGTGATTTTTATCAACACACCAGCATGCAACCCTGGAACACTAAAATTCTGAAGAGAAAACGGTCATGACTTGGTCATCTGCTACACCGACCACAAGAAACATCAGCATATTTTGGCATTGGATCACTTTGTGAAGCGAGTAAAGAGTCCAACAGGAAGACCACAAACAAAATAGTTGTTGGTTACAAAACAAATAAAGAATCTGTCATCAATTCCTCTCAAACGTAGCAAAACTCAGAATCTCGACATCCTTAAAAACATGCGTTCCAACAGACACAACTGGAATGAAATTGTTCGCAGTATTTATGCTAAATAAGACAAATTTGCAGTGAAGAAGAATGTAAGCGCATCAGCTGCTAAATATTGGGCAAGTAGACCCACTAGTATATGAAACGACTAGTTGAGAATGGCAGGGAATGAAAGTTCAGTCCTAGACAACTTGCTGAACTGGAGGTTAGGATTACTAGACTGTGGGAATTAATAGAAACAGATATGACATCACATGGCTTGGAGAAAGAAAAGAGTTTTGTTTCTTGGAAGAACACAACACGTGAACATGAGAAATTGAAATGTGCTAACAAAATATAATTAAACAGTGATTATCGATCTCTCTCTACCCCCTCCCACATGTAAGAGATTTGGAACATAGATCAAGTCGAATAAACATCCTCTGTCTTCCATCACTTTTGTCTTGACTTAGTTCTTTTTAAAAGTATAAGGAACTTTGATTTCAGGATGGAAGGTTTGGTTGTTTTGTTTTACGGTATATCAACCCTTTTCAGGTTATTTAATTCTGAATCAGGTCATTTTAGTAAAAGTTCTTATGCTTCAAGTTCTTTATATCTCCAAATATTTATTCATGTTGCTTGGTTTGGTTGTTTTGTAGAGGAAAAATGTTTTAGCTTTGCAGAACATGATTGAGTTGTGAAAAAAACCAATAACATCAATGTTTGGTGCATTATAAGTCAGAAAGCTGGTATCTTCAGACAGCCTGATCTGGTAGCACCAAGTCAGTATGGAAGGATCACATAAGAGTGCATACAGGGAGAACATGCAGCTACCAAGGTATGAATACAATTTGTGAACTTTAACATTTCTGTAACAATTACGGCAACTTGGTTTTCTGCATGTATGACACAAGGTTGAAACACAACGACCAACCTGAATTCAAAGGTCTATCATACATCATCACGCTGCGTACACATGCCTGATAGATTCTTCACTTAGTCGACAATGCTAACGCTCTATTGGTTAGTAATGGCAAAAATTTTCATAACTTACTTGATCCACTCCTAATTCTAGCTAACACACTAGCACCTGCTCCACCCTGTGCTCAAATGATATCATCAAGGTAACAACATTTCTAAACAGCCTCAATAACTTTTGTCATCCACATATATTTTCTCCGTATCTGTGTCTGTTGTCTTACACGCAAACTGATTTATTATTATAAGAAAATAAAAACAAATACCACTAGAAGTAGCTACATAAATGTCCTTAAGCAAATGATATAAAATCAAGTAACAATACAAAAATATTACAACAAAGGTGAAAAAAACCCACCTAGTGTATATTACACAAGTAAAAAAGCTTCGCTTTTTACACAAAGTAAAGAAAAAAGTGTGGTGTGTGTATCTCTATGCCTATAAAGATAGTCCGATTTAAAGAAAAAAGTACACTCGTCAATATGGTGGGCTTAATGTGGGGTTTTAAGTTGTCTTTCACATAAAATAATCAAAGTTGAAAACTTTAGTGATTGAAATACTAAAGAAATTTTTACCCTATTGTCAAAATTGTTTTTCTATGGTCCAAACCGGAGTTTATATTTTTATTGATTTACTCTTAAAAAAATAGCTTAGACTTTAATGTGCTATGAATCATTAAAAAGATTAAATGCGCTAACTGTTGGAAATAAATCTTATATAAACAAAGTTCTGCTTCAGTGTCATTTTTGCACGTTTTTTTCTCCTCTTTCTCAGGTATAATGGGTTTTCATTATGATTAATTTACCACAAGACAACATTACATTTGTAAGAATTTTTCACTTGTTCGATGCCTGCATTTTTAGTTATACACTGTGAAAACTGTTTTCTGGACCAATAGCACCCAATACGGCAATCTTTGTAATTTCCAATGAACTTTGAACGGTCATAATTCGTTGGCTAATTGAGCTACCAACATAAATTTTGTACCATTGTTTACGTTTTGCAAAGTTTTTTTGATAGAATGAAAATAAAATTTTGGTTTGGGATATCTATGCGTTAACCGTCCTTCTCAGCAGTCATCCAAGCGGTTTCTCCGATCTCGGTAACGTCCACGATCGAGAAGTAACCCGATCACGATCAGATACTCCTATAGACCCTTCCTATGACGCCGGGCAGCTGAAGCAACCCTTTTTTTTTCATTACCTGACCTTTATGGTTCAATAAATCGGTTATTTGTTATTTACAAATTTAACTACTGTTTTTGTCATCTTTACCATTGTCGTATTTGTCTTATGTCGCTAACAAGTTGTAAGACCGCTTACTATCATCGACCCCTGCAACAATAGCATAACCCAAATAAATACCCCTCAAATGACACGTGGAAATACTTAGCATGGCAGACCAATAATGATGAAATAAATTAGTTAAGGGTCAAGATGTCAAGTCGACACGTGTGATTAATAAAAATGATTCTATTTATTATTTACACTTTCCAACATGCAAAGATTAAAAAAACGATGGCATAGTTAAATACAAAGTCGTTTTTTGGGGGTGGGTGGGGGGCAGCTCTCCAAAAGGGACACTCTAGATTGACAAACATCAAAATTGCCTCAGTCTAGAAGGATTTCTCCTTCACTGGCCAAGGACAGAAAAGATGATATCAGAACAGTTGTAGATTTTTTGTTTCACATCTAAATAAAACAAGATATCCTGAAAACCCCAGACAGTAATTTTTTAAATAAACTTATTTTTAGGAAACATATCTTCTTAGTTTTAGACATTTTTTTGCTCCATGAAACTAGTCGCACTTATTCGGCGTTTCCCTTAGAGAAATACAAATAATATATATTATGTGTAATTCAAAGTAAAGTTATGTTTACAATTTTTATTTTGGGTGCTTATGCAGTTTACGGGCCGGGATATTTTTTTTTTTAGATCTGATTTTCAAGTTAAATTCAATTTTTACGGTATCTTTTGTGTATTAAATTGTTAGGTGAAAGTACAGCATAGTTAATAAAGCCCCCATCCCATGTAAAAAATGGATTAACGTTATTATTTCAGCCCGGTCCGTAAACTGCATAAGTACCTTTTTTTCTTTCATAATATGATTTTTTTTTTTTTAATTTAGTTTTCCCTTATTGTTAATTTCAATAAGTATTCGATTAATAGTAAAAAATAAAAATTCAATGTGCAATTATCAAAGTTACGTATAGGCAAGGAACGCGCATCGAAACACGAGATCTTGTCTCTATTTACTTGACTCCCCACGAGGACAGAGTTAGACACAAGGTCCGTTTTTAATGTGGGGAAAATCCAGCTCCCCAAAAAGGGGCACTCTGGATTGGAACAAAATGTTTAATTACCTCAATCTAGAAAGACTGAGGCGTAAAAAATGTAGTATCATAACAGATATTACACTTTGCTTTTAGCCACATGAGATCTTGTCGGATAGTTTTACTTAATGGTGCTCTACAGAATTTGAACCGAACCGACTTTAGCCGATCTAAAACAAAAAACAGGTAATGGTTTAAAAAAAAAAAAAACCCAGTTCGGTTCAAATTCTAGTACCTAATTAATTAATACAGAAATAAATAAAATAATGTTCTTCTGTCCGTTTAATTTCTACGAAAGATAAATAAAACATTTGCGCTTAGTTTCACATGTTTGGGAAAATCGAAAAATAAATTAAGCTAAATTTAGACGATTTCCCCGACAAAAAGCAAATTAAATATAGAAATTAAATTTTAATTATTTTTAAAGAGGGCGATAATCTAATTTAAATTGCTTCTTCATCAAAAAGTAAAAAAAGGTAAGAAAAAAAAAACAGCGTCTTAGCGAACACCATTTTTCAATCGATTTTGTGAAAATACATACAAGACAGATTAAAGCGCTAATTAAATAATATATGCTCCCCCAAAGATCCAATCGGCAATAAATAAACTAAAGAAAGTTATTAAAAAAAATAGTTTTAAAAACAGCTGTTTACATGAAAATATTACCAAACAAGGATCTTATATTTGGACTGAAAACCGACATTGAGATATTTTTTGCGAGACAAACACAGCCTACTATATATGGTTAAGAGACTCATAGCTTGTCTGAATGTGATTAAAAGCTGCTTTAAATGGCAGATCTTAGTTTTAAAAAGTCTAGAAATAGAAATTAAAGTATCTACCTACTTTTACATCACTTGGATTGCCTTCCAAATACGCTCGGCATTTCAATAACTTTTGTTGTGCTGCGAGCTCCGCCATGATTGTTGATAGTATATGTCGTATCAGGGGCAATAACTCTGTGACGCAAAAAAATGGAGGATCACGGGAAATAAATTAATTGATAGTTGTTTAAAAAAAAAAGATTAAATAAAACAATAATTAAATGAAAAAATGAATTTCATTTTATTATATCTAATAGTTAGAAGGAAACCCCAGCTAATGACACCATATTACCTTTGTTTTAATCTTATATTTTACTTTTTACCATATTTTTGAGGTGGGGTCCAAGAATTGATTGGATGGCGGGGCGGGGGTGTAAGTACAGTAAGATTTATTGAAATAACCTCTTCGAGGCACACCCGTCGTTTCCCTAAAATCAAGCGCTGAACACCTTATTAACATTTCCATTCTTATTTTTTTGAGTTATAAATAAAATCAAATGCATTTCCTTTTTATGAATGTCAAGTGCGAACGAAGATCCCCATGATAATCTTTTACCTTCTTTTATGAAAATAAAATATACTTATCCAAGTACTTTGGATGATTTAGTTTAAAAATTGTAGCAGTTGCATGATAGATCTATTTTGTTTATATGTGCGTGCAGTATATTGTGTTATATTGAGTTGTGGTTTGGCTTTACTTACACGCGATGATGACTAGACTTATATAACTGAGTAGGCATTAGGACACGACTGTGCAGATGCAACAGATCAATGTGCGATAACGAAGTTTAGCGCCCAAAATACAATCCAGTTCCAGAGCGGATTGCCTCATGATAGGACGTATTATCCTGTTTTTGTCCTTTCGCTAGAAGTGGCCTGTCGAGCTGAAACTCCAGGATACAACATTCTACTGTTGACAAAAGCCAGCTTACCAACCAACTCTTTTATGTTCCAGTGTTCCATTGAATAAAACTCGATGCATATTTAGTAGTGTAGATATTGGTGTTATTCTTGGAAGATTGTGACCCCTTTCTTGTTCAATATTCAATTTCAGTCAGATATAGCCAGACACGGCTCACTTTACCAAATGACCTTCTTCATCCTGACGTTCTTCCAAACCAATCAATCAAACCCAAACAAACGGTTATAGGGGTCTGTCTACAAAACCTGAGGAGAAGTTTGTGAACAAACAACCAAATAAACAAACATACAAAAACCAGAACTTTATATAAACTTAGGTATGTGTATATGTTTATATATTTGTATGTACATGATTCACTCCTAAACTAATTGACCAATCATTATGAATTTTAGAACACAGCTGCTAGGGTGCACGGTAATAATGGCACAGTTAGAAATGGCACGAGTCAAAATGGTGCAAGTGAATAAATAGGTAAAAAAAGGTACAAAGAAAGAACATAGAAAGGGACGAGCATAATAAATACATGTACTGTGTGGAAGACATTACTAGATTAGGAGAGTAGAAAGTGGACCTTTGGTTTACTTTCGACAGCCTCGTAACTCTCACTTCCCTTATTTTGTCTTGTAGTCCTCGCATTCAATGAGCGATGTTTCTGACAAAGAGGGGAAAAATTGCTGTTTTCTGGGTCTAACACCTATTGCTGGCTAGTCTTTGACCTTGAAATAATATTTTGTTTTTAGCTTCTTACATCAAGTGGCTTTGTGTCTTGTCTTGAGCGACTTCCATAAAAAAAAAAAGTTGTTAACTGTATTAGTAAGAGAAGAGCAACATTTTTATTTTGGAATTTACAGTAGGGGATCAGTTTCGCATATAAATTTAATGTAAAATGATCACTCACTTTTCGATCACATAGTGTTTGAATGAGATGAAACCGTTTTAATTAAATATAAAATGTAACCATGTTCTTGCTTTCTTGGTGGGTGGGGGGATGTTGCCACTCAGACTTAGGGTTCGTGGCAAGTTTTTTGGGGGTCGTTGACACCTGGACATATGGTTAGTGGTAGGGTTCAAGGATGTTTTTTTTTGGGGGGGGGAACCCGGACTTAGTGTTAGTGGTAGGGTTCAGGGAGTTTTTTTTTTCAGGATGTTCACATGTAATAATTTCTTGGGGCTAGTTGAAGGTTCTCACCTTCAAATTTACTAACTTTATAATGTCTTCTCTTTATTATTCTATCGTAGATGTTGACAAATGCATTGTGAGATTTCCATCTATACTTTTTCCATGTGCTATTTTTTCCAATTTATCCACTTGTGCCGTTTTTACGTGTGCTATTTTTTCCAATTTATCCACTTGTGCCGTTTTTACGTGTGCTATTTTTTCCAATTTATCCACTTGTGCCGTTTTTACATGTGCTATTTTTTCCAATTTATCCACTTGTGCCGTTTTTACGTGTGCTATTTTTACTGATGCCATTCTTACATGAGCCATTATTATTACCTAAATTGAGATGCTCGACGTAAGAGGTCTAAATGTGGGTTATATCTAATTTCATTTAGTTTTATTCAAAGGAGGTAGAAAGAGGTAAAAGAGAGCCCTACATGAAAATTCACATACCTCCGATTTTTGTGAAATTTTAAGAACAGATATTAAACATCAAGTAATTACAAAATTTCTGTTTCTTTCGGGGTATTTTAAAAGGATTCTATGGAGCATGATATAGACACACCCTCCTATTTGAAAATTCAAATATATCAGATTTGCATTGAATTTCATCCATAGCCATAAGACACCAATTAATCAAGATTCACTGAATTTTTTTTAATGGAAATCGCTCCAGACGAGACATGAAGCCACTTGATGTAAGAAGAACAAATATGATTATCGCAAAGACAGGAGATGCCTATTGGTCTTAGTGTTAAAAAGGTAGGAAGAAAACAGTTAGCAGGAAGAGAATTCCACAAGCCTGCAGTTCTTGTAAAGAAGCTACTAGAATAGGAAGCTGTATTACAATGAGCTATCAAAACCACTAGACCAACGAGTCAAACGAGCTGAAGCAAAGGAAGTAGAGAAAACATCAGACAATTCTGAAGAACACATGCCATAATAGTATTTATAGAAAAGACTGAGACTAGTAACATCACGTCTGTGAGAGAGAGGATGCGGAGGAGAAGAAGAAAGGGTAGGGCCAATCGAATTACAATTTCCTCTTAAAATCTTTTAAGCTTAAGCCTTAAATTTGAGAAATTTTCTAGAATCAAAATCATGTAATGAATTATGATCAAAATTAGAATAAGGATTCTAGACATATCATTATATCTTGATTTTAAAAGAAAGATAATAGAAAGAAAAGTTAGAGAATCTACATAAAATCTAAACGTGTATTTCGTATGTAAAGTCATGACGTGTCAACCATCTAATGGTGCTAATGTTATTGGAAGTTTGTACGGCTATATCTCTTCTAGAAAGATAATAAAAAAACAAAGTTCTAAGGCTGGAACGACTTTTTCAGAAATATAATGCATGATTAATAATCTGATGAAAGTAAAAGTAAAAATAAAAATAAAAATAAAAATCCGCTAAAATCGAACAGGGCAACAATAATAGGGCGCGTTATTTTTGCCCTTACACTGGTCGAAATGTGTGACGAAACATTTGGCAGCCATTACAGAGTTGAAATGTTCCAGATAACCAACTTTTTCATTAGTATTTGAGTTCTAAAACAAACAAAGCTTAAAAAATGATACCTCAACTTCTTTGGTTAAAAATTAATCTTTGTTTATAAATTTTAATTGTTCTGTAAATGTGACTTCGTTACAAAATTAGCTTTTTAAACCGATAACTGTATAGAGGTTGTTGGTGGAGATGAGATGTTTGTTGGAGAAAGACATTTTGTAGTAGCGTCGCTGCGTTTGCATTCATCTGACTGGGCTTGCTTGAGATGAAGAAGAAAAAAGGGTCATCAAGTTTTCAGTTAAAAAGGCAAACATCTTCTCTACAATTTATATCAATTTAATTCAACAGTTTCATCGACACAGAATAGGGTCCAGAATGAGTAAGGAACACCAGAATATAAGTCAGGTTGGTTCGGCCGGCAGGTATGTACTATAAAAGAAGAATTGAGTCCAGGGGGTTCGTCTAACCCAGTGGTTCTTAACCTGTGGGGAATTCCCCACTGGTGGGGAATGGCGGAGTTGCCAAGTGGGGAATGACCGGTCGGACAGAAGAACCACTGCTTCAAAATTTAATACATTACATCCAAATGTTGACTTACTTTGATCATGATAATTTTGCTGTGGCGGCGCTCACACTACTGGTTGCATTTCCCTCTACGTACCTGTGCGAGTCGGCGTTTTCGAGCATGGTTGAGATCAAAAACAAATCGCGAAACCGCCTGATTGACCTTGAATCTGATTTGCGCTGCGCTATTTCAAAGGTGGAACCGAACATTGAGGCACTTGTCAAGGCAAAACAAATGCAAAAGTCTCATTAACCTGTATGCATCTAGTGCTAGTGTTACATTGTTTGTATGCTTTTTATAGGCCAAATATATTTAGAAAAAAACATAACGAATCTTTTCGTATGTATTTATTTTCCATTATTTCCATGTAATAACTGTGGTGGGAATGGAGAGCATGTTCACTAAATAGTGGGGAATTGGAGAAAAAAGGTTAAGAACCACTGGTCTAACCAAATCATTGCTAGAGACGAGGCAAGGAATATAACATCCGTTCACGTTGGCATCTCGGCTGGAACTGTTTATATATGTGCGTCAAACTGTTTGGGCAGAACTGGAAAATGGCGTGCAAGTATTCTAATCGCCTGATGTATTACTACACGAGTCTAAGCATGTCTGTGATCTCACCAAACCACGTACCAATCACTACGCAAGAGATTACATGTTAGTGCAAAAGAAAATAGATCTGTAGCAGTTACTGAGCTTTACTTTCGTTTGTATTTACATACAATTTCTTCTGTAGTGATTAGTTTGTGGTTCAGTTGGCTAAAACAGGCACAAAAAAACTGGTGTAGAAATACATCGGACAATTTGAACGTTTCCGCTCAGTTTGTTTGTGCAAAATATGATTGAGTTCCTGAACAGAAATTGTAGAGACCAGATGCTACAAATATCTTCTTGTCCCTTTCCATGAAGCGGCAGGATGAAATCAAAATCCTGAAATCAATTCTCTTTCTATAGCTAAAGCCTGTCTTATATCCTTGTGTTTTTGTGTTAATGAAACGGTTAAATAAAGTTGATTTAATTATAGAGAAGATGTTGATATTTTTATATGGAACTCTGGTGATTCTATTTTATTATTTATTTCAAGCAATCTCGGTTTCTCAGCTGGAATTAAAGTTTGAAGAAAGAATAATTTATTAAGATGTTGACGTCGCCTTCTCTTCTACTAGTGGTGGATGACATTCCGGGCTACAGACACATGGGGCCGTTTACCCCTTAGTTGCTAATCTAATAGGTATCTCACTATCCACCAAGAACCAGCCCCTGTCCCATCGCTGCAATGTTTTACAAGTACTTCAATGGAATATGCTCTGATCAACTTGCTGCTCTGGTGCCCTCTCGACATAAATAGACTTGACCAACCCGACAATCACTGCGGAGGTCTCCAGATGTCGGAGAGCCTTCTACTCCAATAGCTTCTTTCCTTATGCTGCCGGTCTTTCGAACTCCCTCCCTGCTCCCTGTTTTC
The DNA here is from genome assembly GCA_963556195.1 of Sepiola atlantica. Taxonomy (NCBI): domain Eukaryota; kingdom Metazoa; phylum Mollusca; class Cephalopoda; order Sepiida; family Sepiolidae; genus Sepiola; species Sepiola atlantica. Next base: position 73,269,328 of record OY744524.1, on the reverse strand, counting down.
CCGACTGTACCGACATGCAGAAATTTAAAACTAATGTGAACAAGCATCTCGTTGCACAGCTCCCAATTTAGGATGACCCCTAAAACTTTCACCCTAATTCTCAGTAGCACCTTACATCTACAGTGGCAACTTGCCTTGTTTAGGGTGAACTATGTTTAAAAAAATATTCTTAAATCATTCACTACACGATCTGTTCGCTTCAAAGCCTCCCAACGAACTGAACTACCTCTTTCACTACCTCTCTCTTAGATACAGATACGGCTGCCTCTACAAAATGGCTATCTCCAGTCTCCAGCAAGCGACTAATGACACCAACCAACTATCTCTCTACAGATCTTAATTATGTAACTGTTACTAAACTTGCTTAAATTCAATGAATGTATGTGGTCATCATAGCATAGGTACACACATATTAACATTCAAGTAAAATTTGAATACATAATTAAATAATTTTACAATTGAAATTATCGATTCAGTTGCCTTGTATTTGTTGGCTATGACACCAAACGATACATTAACTCATGTATCCAATACATTTATGGTCCAATAGACCGGTTTCGGAATTTTTTAGATGAGGATCGATAATTTGTATTATTTTGATTATTCTGACTACTATTCTCGTCTTGGATGTTATTCCCACAAAGTTTTGCCCGATATAACCTCCGATCTTGTTCAGATGTATCTTGTCGAATTCAGGAATCTTTATGTCGACAGGTTCAATCCTCAGTACAGGCGATACTAAGAATGCAGTTACGAATTAATTAAGACTTCTACCCGGTCATGGCCGTTGGAACAAGAGCAACCTACCCCCATGGATTAAATAAAGGGTTCAGTTCAAAATTCTCTACTGATTCCCGAGTTCAACATAAAGATTCCCAAGTTCGACAAGATGCACCTGAAAAAGTTCGGAGGTTACATTGGCCAAAACCTTGTGAGAATAATATCCAAGATTATTCAACATTCAAGTAAAATTTTAATACATAATTAAACAATTTTATAATTTAAATGACGATTTAGTTGCCTGATATATCTTAGTATATTTTACGGTCAAATAAACGGGTAATTTGCTATTTACAAATTTAGAATGATCTAAGAAGAAAAACTGTAAGTCGAATGAATGAGATTTTAGTTTTTGTCCGAAAAAAATAGTAAAAATGCTGGTTATTTTTAGTTCTCAATAAAGTCGGTTTTCCAATTTTCTTCTATGTCTGAAGATTTATAACTGACAAATCAGAGGCTGAGTCAAGTTGCATTTTAATATTTCTATTCAATATTCTTACTTGAACAAACTTCCATAATATTTACCACTTCGTCACATTTAGCGATTCTAATAAGAATTTTTTTAATTCTATTTTTTACTCTGCAGTGCATACTTTTGTGTTCCACGCGATCGCATTTAAAGCACTTTTTCGTTTTATATGGACAATCTTTGTACCATGCAGCTGTCAACTACCGAATCACGGTTTAGGTGTCAGATTATTTTTCTTTGTTATTTAAATTAGATTTTTTTTAATATCACATGAACATTTTTTTCAATTGTTTTGGATATATATATATATATATATATATATATATATATAGAGAGAGAGAGAGAGAGAGAGAGAGAGAGAAAGAGAGAGAGAGAGAGAGAGAGATATGTCGGATTACCATTTTGTAGTAGGGGTTGCTGCATAGATATACATCCTTCTGGCCTTGTTGGATATGAAGAAACGGGTTACCAAGTTTGGTTATAAGGACAAACTTCTTCCTCTAAAATCTAAATCAATTTTATTCACACAGTTTCATCAACACAGCAAATAGTCAGGAAAGAGTTATGAAAAGAGGACTACAAAATATGTTAGTCCGTAGACATGTATGTACTATACAAGAAAGGTTGAGTCCTGGTCTTTCATCTCGTCTCTAGCCCAATTCATGGCAAGAGGCGAGAAAGGAAATATAAGTTCTTGGATTAAAGTGTCTTGAAAAAACCTACACTATACAGTGGTTCATTTTTGGGTGAAACCAAACAAAAAACAACGAAAAGAGCAAACTCACACATGGGGGGACCCACTAATACGCCATTTTGAATTTTTAGTTACATATATATATATATATATATATATATATATATATATATATATATATATATATATATATATATATTAGAGGTGAAAGATGAGAATAAAACATTGTAAAGATACAATATTTATTAAAAACATCAAAAGTTCAGAGCAAGGAGCCTCATATCCTTAATCCATGGATTTTCAAAGAAAATATTTCTTCTCATCAGAGGATGGGGAAGCCGACAATGTGATTATAAATATTGTCGGCAAACAATTAACTTTGAAAATTTTATACAAAGTAAAACAAAGTAGAAGTAGAGAAACTCAGCTGAATTAAGAGCATTGGATCTTCACTAACTTACTCTGACTTGTCTAACTTGGCTAGTTTCATTTGTGACCATCATTCACCAAAATACCACATTCATACTATATTTGTGCACCAATACCCCAAAAGAATTTATACCATGACTATCCTACTTAAAACCCATAATTATATAATATGTAATGGGGGATTTGGAAAATAAAAATTTTATATACAAAAAAAAAATGGTAATAATGTACAATGAATAAAAAACCCAGTGTTATTATAAGGATCCCCCATTTCTAACTTGTGGCAGATATGCGGATTATCCAGTCGAAACGTGATGCAGGCCCGAACGTTTTATTGCCACCACTTCTTTCGAAAATCTCGAAAGGTGACCTGTGTCTCTGGCAAATCAGGCTATCTGTCACCTAATTGGGGAATTAAAAAACAAAGGACGAAAATAAAGAAATCATTCATGCACTAGCTACGTTATGAACTAAATAATAATCAAAAACAGGTCTCCTAATCTAGCCTTAAACGGGACAGTATCAATGTTCGATGGGAGTTTCGCCTTCTCGGCCCTAATGCGAATCTTCAGACGATATTTGAAAATTCGAATATGGTCGGGAGCAGCGAAAGTCTCACCTCCGTAGACAACTTTTGTACGTGTCTGCCATATCACACTTCTTAGCAATGCTAGTAAGCGATAAAACACAAAACGTTTTGCTTATCATTTGTCGGAGGCCAATTGCTACATACATTAATAGGTTCCAGGTCGAAAGACGTTACGTTCAGTATACGGACCATGAGACCTGCAACTAACTTAATCAGCGGCACAACGATGCGGCAATAAACAAAGGCATGACTAACAGTCTTGTCTTGGTCACCGCAACGAAGACAAATAGGCGAATTCCTCTACTGCCAGCTGAATTAAGAGCATTTCTAATAATCAGCCAGGCTAGAGATGCCTCGTCATTATTGAAGACCTTTAACCCAGGCGCCCAAGGCCAGATTGAGCGTAGCCCCCCCCCCCCTCGTCAAACCGAGCCCCTCAATCTTTTCATCTCGAACAGATCCCCTCACCATAACCCGATACAATGCCTTTCGAGACAACAGCTGGGTGTCAGAGAGGCTTTCTTTCACCTGTAAGAGGAACTTTAAGGCCCGTCGACACTCGCGATAAAAGGAGCACTCACCTCGAGGCAACCTGTGTTCCTCCTTCTCATCCAAGTGCACACTTTTCAAAGCCGGAAAGGCTTTCTTAGTGTCTTCCTTCCAGAAACCACCGTTTCCCTCAACTGGTGTACACATTCGATCCAGGTAGTATAGCCGAAGCGTGTGTTGCCAAATCTCAACACTTGGCATACCCAGACCGCCCTCAGAAGGATGTAGATAACAAATCTCGCGACGGACCTTAGGGGATCTATTAAGCCATAAAAACTTAAAAAGAGCCACCTGCAATTCAAGCAGTGTATCCGATGGGAGTGGAAGCACTGATAGACGATATAAGATGATCAGGTAGAGGTATGAAACACATACTTCCGATCTTCCCTTTAACAAAAGATTTCTACGGATCCACAGACCAGCTGTAGCCCGAATCGCTTTCAATACTTCCGACCAATTTTTCTCCAGCTGAAGATCAGCACCAAACCAGACATCGAGTAGATTGCAAGGCCCGTCAGTCCAGCTGAAGGGTCCCTGTAGGGATACACCCTTCCAGGTACCGATGTGCAAGCCCACAGACTTGTCGCAGTTAATTTTGGCCTCTGTTATCGTTTCATACATTCTGATTTCTCTGTCGACGACACTAATCTCGGCACTGCTCATTACAAGCACTGTTACGTCATCGGCATAGGCAGAGTACTTCAATGTGGTGCAAGCACCTGGCAAGGAAGAAGGAAGGGTTCCAACACAAGCGCATAGAGCATCGGTGAAAGCGGACAACCCTGACGAAGAGATCTGGATAATCTGAAGGGCTTTGACCTCAAACCATTCACTTCCACCAGCGCACCGGGGTTTGCATAAAGGAGGCGAATCCAGGAGCGAAACTACCAGCCAAACCAGCCGATGACAAAACAACCTCCAAGTAACGATGGTCCACCCTATCGAATGCTTTGGACTGATCTAAATTGATCTGTGTCGACTTTCTCAAGTTTGCATAAAGGAGGCGAATCCAGGAGCGAAACTACCAGCCAAAACCAGCCGATGACAAAACAACCTCCAAGTAACGATGGTCCACCCTATCGAATGCTTTGGACTGATCTAAATTGATCTGTGTCGACTTTCTCAACGATTAAGCGTATCGCGTGCAAATTATCTTGAATGGTCCTACCCTTCACAGAACAAGTCTGTTTGGGGCTAATCAGACCAGCCAAAACACCCTGCAGGCGATTTGCTAAAATATTGGCCAAAATCTTTAACTCTTGTGTTTAGCATAGTTAAGGGCCGAAAATTATTTATCCCATCCCCACCATCTTTGCTCTTGCATAACAATTTCACAATCCCCTTGGTAAAGTACTCAGGAATTGACCCGTTCCTAAACCAAGCATTAAATAAAAGTGTCAGCAAGGGTACAAAAATGTGTGACAACCTCAAATACAGTTCGTAGGGCAAACCATCGATCCCAGGAGATCTATTCAGGCCGACTCCTTTTAGGGCTTCCATGACTTCATCCTCTGTTATGCAACCGTCGCACCTAGCCGCTTCGGTCGCCATGAGAAAAGTCAGGTAAATAGGGGTGGAAATGCGCTAAAGACAAACCGGGCTCCCTGGTGAAAAGATCCTGAAAGTGAGACCGGAACGCTTTCAAAATACCGTCATTTGTAGTCATGGTACGTCTGTCCGACAATGTGACACGTGCGATATGTCGATCGATAGCGCATCGACGTTCCCCTGCACGCAATTCAGCGGCCATGTTTGTTGCCTTTTGAGGCATTCTCTTTAACCTAGCCCTAATTAAAGAAGCTTTATTCTCCTTGATAGTCAAAGAGGCGAGCTTCGCCTTAATTATAGTAACATTAGTATTATCTCCCGCCACCACCGCCCAATCCAATCTAGATTCTAGTGTCGCTTTTGCTGCCCTAGATTCTAGGTTGAGTCGTCGGTTAAAGTTAGCAGAAAAGGACCTAATGGTTTTCTTAAATTTCACTCACAACTTATTCCCAATTATATCCCCCGTCATTACTCACTGATATGTTAGTACTAGCTGTTCCCGGTAACTCTTCACATTGAACAACGAAGTGTTGAGTTTCCAGTAACCCAGCCAATCTAGGTTTACGGCTATCTAAATTTACACGAACACGAACAAGTCTATGATCCGAGTAAACTATATTATGAAAACTTAGACATTCTAATAATCCTATGTCGACTCTTCTAATTAAGAACCGGTCATTATAACTCGAAAGTTGTACTGCACTGGAGCCGCATCTAGCTGTCCAAGTCCATACTATATCACGAGGATTTCCATGAAACAAGGGTCAGACGACACATCTAAAGTTCGCTTTACTAGCCAGAAAACCCACCTCGAGTTGGAATTGAAGTACGCTGAATAAACATCAAAATCCCTAGACAGAGCACTTAAATAATCACCTTGAATTAAGTGAGTTTTCTGAACACAGCATACATCCACTCCAAGGCTTTGAAGGTCCAGGCATAATCGCAATTTCCGAGAATCGGCCCTCAACCCTCGGACATTCACGCTTGCTAGAAAGAGTGCCATTGTGGTATCTAAGGGTTGAGTTTCTCCAACGAACATTAATGGTGACATAGTGCCGATGACACGCCCCATGGAATATTGTCCTATCGGAGTACTGATGAGACCATCAGGGGACACACCACCGACATCTAAGGGGAATATTAACTTTGCTGCCCTATACAGGGAGGGGTGTAGCGTGATGGGGACCCTCCCAAAACAAGATTGCCTTAAAATTCGGAACCCCGGTTCTTTAAATATGGCTAGAGGAGGTGTGGTGTCAAATGATAGGTTTGCCTCCTCTAGCATCCGCCAAGCTGCCTTTGCGTCATCTCGAGGTCTTATCACTGTTAAGATCCTGATAGCATCAGGGAAATTGTCAGGGTCCTCCACTGACTTTCCCTCCACCTCGTTGAATGCTAGCATTTTTCGCAGGTCACTGAGCTTGTGCCCTTTTGCTCGTTCGCATGTAATTGAACTGATCCTGCATATGTCTTGTCCATGTAGATGGAGTGTGGGGCGTTTGCTCCTTTTCTCAACAAAAGGGCTGCTCTCGTCTCTTTGTTTTGAAGCAGGAGTAGGAGGTGGAGGGAAAATGCCTGTTTTCATTGGGGAGTCGGGTGGGGTGGCTTTGGGTTGGCTTACCAAAGGGGAAGGAGGGGGAGCATTATAGACTTTGAAGGGGAGGCAGGAGGTCTACTTTTGGGAGTTTGTGCTGGCGACACGAAAGGGGAAGGTCTTTTCTTTTTGGGTGGACTCAGAGCTATCAACTTGTATTCTCGGTCCTTTTATAGGAGCAGTTACAGGAGGTGGCCTTTTCTTTGGAAGAGGGTGGGATGAAGTCAGTGGAGGATTCTTCAGCGGAGCGTTTGTCATGGGTGTCTTTGGAGGAGAGTTGGGGTTGGAGGTCCTTTCACGTCTCAACCTCTTTTCAAGTTGAACCACTTCAACGAATTTCTCTTTGCCTGGGTCTTTTGACATTTTAATTTTCTCCTCTTCTTCTTGTATCTGGTCCAGGGTAAATCTGCCAGGTGTCTTCTTACCCTGAACCAGGACCCACTCGTTTTGTTTCCTTTCCTCATCACACCCACGTAGGTTGGGGAGACATGGGAACTTGTCTTCAGATGATGAATCTAAGTCTGGTTTTTTTACGTTCCCTGACTCTGGCTGGAATTGGCTCCCCGACCTTGGGACCCAGGTGAGCCCCTACCCTGTTTTTGTGGTTCACCGTTGGACCTGCTTTTCTTATTTCCCTCTTGGGACATTCAATGGTGAGATGGCCCACTTCCCTGCAGGTCCAACAAGAAGGCCTCCTATCTGCGACGATTACCGGGATTCTTTCATCCCCTATTTCCAGGTAATAGGGAATCGTGTCAAATGCCTTCTTGTCGAGTGGAATCTCAAAGGTCCATATAGATAAGTGTTCGTCGCAGGTAACGGACGTAATGTCTCCGTATTGCATAAGGAAAGCAGCGATGTGCTCCCCGTCCACATGAAATGGTACATTAAATACGGAGACAGAGGTCCTTCGGCGTCCCAGCTACTCCATCCAAAGAATGTAATCCTGAGTAATTATCTCAGTCTGGGACAGTGACAGACAATCCTCGGCTGTTGAAAATAACATGTTCCAGGTGTGGTAACCTCGACATTTTATAATCCGTAGTGGTCTTTTACCGGTTGTCAGTATTAATTTTGTGACAATGTCGCTTGTTACTTTCTTTGTTTTTCGTTCGACGACAAACATTTGTAATGTCGTTTTGGAAATTTCTTCCAGTCGTGGCATATCTATTAAAAATCCTTTCTCCGTAACAAGGTGTTGACATTTTTTGGCTCGTTCCATAAACTCTGGAACGTTTATGATGACTTTGGGGGGTTTAGTCCAGCCAGTACTTTGGGAGGGAGGTGAGGCCTCCATTTTCTTTTGTGGCAGGTGGCAGGGAGTCGCCATCGCCGAAAAAACAAGTTATCAAAAAAGATAACACGAGAAAAAAAAAGTCACTTTTAAAAATAAAATTAAGCCGGTACTATATAAAAATAGCGTGAGTTCGTTAACAATATAAAAATATAACAATAACAATAGAAATAACGATAACGGTAACAAATAATAAAACTTATAAAACAACTCTCGCCAAGAAAAACACTAATCAACCTTGCATGTTTTGACTCGAATGTCTCTACTGCTCGCTGTAGTCGTACTTATAGTCCAACGAGTCCATCTATTTCGTGAATGGGGAAGTCAGGTTATCCCATCACAACACAATATATATATAGTATGAATTCTTTTATTTATACAAACATTATTGGCAATAATTTTTAAGAACTCTGTTCATTCTGTGTGAAATTATTGCCGTATTATAAAAGTGAAAGGGGGAGTACGTGTTGAGATGAAAGAGAAGTATTTGAGTGTACATATGTGCGTTAATTGATGTGAGCATAGTAAGTGATAACGGAGTAAGGGAGGATAAATGTCTGACCAATTTGATATGTTCATCCCCTCTCCCTATCCTCTCCAAAAACCAAAAAGATTTGCAAAGCTGTTTTTTTTTCCTGTTTTATTTTCGGTTGGTACGAGGCCTGAGGAAGCTGGATTTCGAACGAAATGACAGCTGAAATATGTATTCATATATGTACCCAATAATGTTTGTATAAATAAAAGAATTTATACTATAATATAGCTCTACTTTTTATTGAGCACTATTGTATACACATTGGAGTTTCATTGGATTAACATCTAGGAAACAACAATACAATCACTATATACATATATAGACTTTTTTTGATTCGTCAAATCGAAAGTACTTGCAAAAAAGGAAAGAAACCCATGGAACAAGAAACCCATGGAACTTACATACAGCAATTTGACCGAAACACTAAATGGACCATTCGGAAAATTGGAAAAATAAAAAAAAGTCTGATCAAGCAAAAACACTCCATGTTATTTAATAATGTTTGCCTAAATTAAAATATGCTGCCTAAATACACACAATATATATTATAAATCTTAGGTAAATAAATTTACGACATATTCATTTACATATGTTCAAAGAATTCAACATAAACAACAGACTGGGCTTGTTTTAGATGAAAAAGAAAAAGAGTCACCAGAGTTCCATTTAAAAAGACAAACATCTTCTCTACAATTTATATTAACGTTATTTAACAGTTTCATCAACACAGGAACACAAGAATATTAAGACAGGTTGGTTCGGCCGGCATGTATTAGAGAAAAGGAATTGAGTCCAAGTCTGTTGGTCTCGGTCTTTAGTCTTGGTTTTTAGCTTCGCCTCTTATATCGCCAAGAATATACGTCTGTTCACAGTGGCTTCTTGACTGGAACTGTTTATATTTTATGCAAAAGAGACTTGGGCAGAAATGGCTGAAAGGCACACAATCACACAAGTGTTCTAATCGCCCAATGTATTTATATGTGAGTTTGGACATGCCTGTTTTAGCCAACCGAACCATGTATCAATCACTATGCAAGAGATTACATGTTAGTACAAAAGAAAATAAATCTTAATCGTGTAACTGCTTCATAACAGAGATGAATCAATTTATCATCCAGCTTGTGATTGTTGTTATATATATATATATATATATATATATATATATATATATATATATATATATATATATATATATATATCAAACATGAACGGAAAGGAATAGTATTGAAAGGGAGATGTAAAGACGTGCTATAAGACAGGAGATTTTTATTAGACTCAAGTTTATACAAACATGAGAGTTCCAATTGTGTCTGTAACAAGGGAAATAACAGGGCGATGCTAATTGTCTTGTATATATACTATGATGATGATGATGATGATGATGATGATGTTACAGTGAACTGTTTTATTGTTGGCTATGGCGACGGGCTGATTGTAGTTATCAGGGTTTTTGAAAGAAAGGAGAACGCTCCTTTTTGCTGCAGCCAAGGAACAGAGGACTCATTTTTTTATCCAGCAGTGGGGAGGCAAGTAAATAGGGACTTATTTGAAAATAATGTTGGAAAATATTTTAAATCTTAAAAATACCAATAAAATAATTATTTAATTATACAAATCTTTTAAAATTTTATTTTCGTTACATGAAACAAAGAAAATCTATTTTTTAATAAAATGAAGTTCGTTTCTTTACTATATTTAAATATTTTATTGACCGAACCTATAATTGCCTTGAGTGACCCCAGATGGAATTGAATGAAAATTCCAATGGTGTCTATTCTATGAAAAATTTAACTTTTATTGAAACTTATTTGAATGTTTTAACTGTAACATATCGATTTTTATAACATGCAAACAAACAAACATTATGGATAACACATTTTTTGATGTACAGTGTTGATGTTTAATGTAGCTGTTGTAGTATGGATGTCAATTCAGAGAAATTGAAAAAGGTTTTTGCCTGTGAAGTGAGTTCCACAATCCAATGATACTATGCGAGGCATTTTTCAATATCGCATAAAGAAAGAGGCAAGGCCTTGAGTAGCATCAATAGCGCAGTCCATGGCATACAGTATTTTATTTACTTCCTCTCCAGGTTAGACACAAAATCAAGTGCGGTTTTGAAAAGCCATTGCATTAAGTTTAGTGCGCTCTTGCCTACAAAATATGCATGAGGAACCACGTCGGCATTCTCCGGTAGGGGCGCCTCAGGCGATTAGAAATAAACTAACACCTTTTTAAAGAGAAGGTAAAGCCTGGGAGGGTCGGCCTCCTGAGACTGAACAGAACTCAACTCGACAGAGCAGGGCCAGAAGAAACCACAATGGCCCATCATCAGTTGGACTGATCGTCGATGACGTATCCTCGACTTGTACGAACTCACCTACTCAAGCTGTGCCAGGAGCAGTTAAAATTTTCTAGTCTTGATTTACTTGATGCCAGGGAGATTCGTCACATGCTTGAAAACAAAATTCTGTCACTTATTACGGTCTTGAGCCAGTCTTTCCGCTGTCAAGACCGGCGTGCCTGTCTCAACCCTTATCTGGTCAGCCCATATTTTGGCGCTTGTCCTCTTGATCTTTCTTGACTGAAATCTTCTTCATATGACTTCTTTACCTAGCTGGAGTCGGGTAGACGGGAAACATGTCCAAACCACTTTATTCTCTTTTTTTCAAATAACGTTGTTGATGGATTGGTTAATATCAGGCGCCCTTCTGATATCTGCATTCCTTCATGGAAACATGTCAAAACAATGTTAATCTCTTTTTTCAAATAACATTGTTGATGGATTTTTAATATTAAGCCTCTTTCTGATATCTGAAATTCTTTGTCTATCTCGCAAAGTTACTCCAAGAATAGTTCTTAAACATTTTATTTCAAAGACATTAAGCTGTCTCACATGCTCTGCTACTATAGTCCATGTCTCACTTTCATATACAGCAATAGCAGCTATCACTTGCATATACAGCAATAGCAGCTATCACTTGCATATACAGCAATAGCAACTATCACTTGCATATACAGCAATAGCACCTATCACTTGCATATACAGCAATAGCAACTATCACTTGCATATACAGCAATAGCACCTATCACTTGCATATACAGCAATAGCAACTATCACTTGCATATACAGCAATAGCAACTATCACTTGCATATACAGCAATAGCAACTATCACTTGCATATACAGCAATAGCACCTATCACTTGCATATACAGCAATAGCAACTATCACTTGCATATACAGCAATAGCAACTATCACTTGCATATACAGCAATAGCAACTATCACTTGCATATACAGCAATAGCAGCTATCACTTGCATATACAGCAATAGCAACTATCACTTGCATATACAGCAATAGCACCTATCACTTGCATATACAGCAATAGCAACTATCACTTGCATATACAGCAATAGCAACTATCACTTGCATATACAGCAATAGCAACTATCACTTGCATATACAGCAATAGCAACTATCACTTGCATATACAGCAATAGCACCTATCACTTGCATATACAGCAATAGCAACTATCACTTGCATATACAGCAATAGCAACTATCACTTGCATATACAGCAATAGCAACTATCACTTGCATATACAGCAATAGCAACTATCACTTGCATATACAGCAATAGCAACTATCACTTGCATATACAGCAATAGCAACTATCAATGCTTTGTAAAGTCTTAACTTCAGAGGCGTTGATATGTCCTTCCTGCTCCAGATATTTTTTCCTTTAGACATCCAAATGCAGAAGTCTCTATTCCTATTCTTCTGTTAATATCAGATGAGGATCCTGGAACCACTAAGCCAAGAAACACAAAATCTTCGGGTTTTTTTTACCGTTTTTTTTAGTATGATTAGTATAAAACGTTTTCCTTTGAAAAGTGGCATAGAAACAAAATAAATGTCAATGGTACCAAAGGTTGTGATTCACGTTTGTAATGACCAGTTATCCTGTGACGTCATCTATTATCATAACCTTTCTGTTTAGCATACGCATTACAGGAGGCGAAATATGCCCTGATATTATTGTCCTTGTTCTCCCACAAAAATCTAGATAAATGCTGGTGTATGCACAATATGGCAGAATGATTTAAACAATCATAGAGAGTACAAAATCGACTTCGCAATCTAGTGGGAGATGATCTCTTCTCTTCCCTGTTGCACTTCTTCTTTCTTACAGAAGAGACGTTGCCAGTCTTTCTCTACTCCATCAGTATTTCAATGGTAGTTGTTCGACTGAGCTTCAAGCTCTGGTTCCCTTCACCGCTGTAAGACCTTTTCAGCACAAAATTAGTCTTGCTTCCGACACTGCAAACACCTTTCCTTTCTTTCTTTGTGTACCTAAAATCAAACAGAACTTCCATGAACAGAGTTTGTTACCAAGATCTCCTCCACGTGTTGAACATGTTACCACAAGAATGTTTCCCTATAGACTACAATATGGTCGTTTTCAAGTCCAATATCAACAAATATCTGTCAAGTCGTCCTGTGAATTAATTATAGTTATCAATCCTTTCATAGCACTGTTCCATCATCCAACTGAAAATCTCATTAACCCTTATCCTCCAGTGCCTTTTTCCCTTGCTAAGTGGTGAACCATTAGTATAAAGAAATGTGCTTGATGCAAGTATTTGAAATGCAGGGTGTATGGAACAACAAATTTTGATGTGTTTCCGGTCCTTCATCATTAAGACTGATGTACCCGTCTAAAATAAAATTGTATAAATAATTTTGTGAACAAATGTGTTCAATGATCTGCTGGGTTAAAGTTAAGGTCATCCTTTTCTAGGGTTTTAATTATCCTTGCCAGAGTGTTGTCGACCAGCTGTTTTGAAGGAATTAAACAAAAGGAAAAATAGGAGGGAAAGATGGTCTCCGTTGATGGAAACAATGTGCTCACCACTGGGACTTAGTTACATGGTATACTTTTCTCCAGTGACACTGTATTCAATGCAACAACGTGTTTGCCACTAAATGTTTATCACGTAGTAGACTTTTCTCCAACAACACTGTTTTCAATACTGATCTCTATCGCTCAAACTATTTCCATCACTCAATCCAAATTCTGGTTCATCATGTCCTCTGCATGTTTAGTTTACAGAACATCTGGTAAAAATAATAAATATAAAAATGACTGCATTTCAAAACAATTCAAAATGTCTCCACTAAAATACAAACTTATGTTTTCAGGATCCGGTCTGAATTTATTCAAGGCTATAAAAAGGTACAAAAATCCAAATCAGTCAGTATGATTTTGGCAGCTATAATGACTGGCACCTCTGTTTTCCCGGCACCTCCAGCTGTACCTACTCACCTAGAAACCCTGTCATGGCCCTTTAAAGAACCCTCGTCATCACAGTTCCTTACTTACAGAACATTAAGTATCAAATTTTTTCACTCCCTTCTTAGATCAATGCTTAAAACGAACATACTGATGCTGGTTACGTGACTCTTTCTCTCTCTTTTTCCTACAAACTCCAAGGCGAATGGACTTTTGTTCAGCATTTTGTTTTCCGCTACAATTCCTTTCAATATGTAATACACAAACATTTTAAGATGGATGCCTTATTCGTGTTCGACCGTCCGTAGTGTATACATTCTGTATCCACACAGGCATTTACTCTCTTGCACTTCTCAACAATGCAAAAACCCAATTACATACACAAACGTTCTCCTTTATGGTCCAAACTTCAAAAGGAACTCCTGTTCATGCAACACCATTATGCAACAAGATTATACAAATTTCCTCCTTGAAATTTTTTACACACATGAATTTTCTTTTCTACACCTCATTCTTGTAAGAAACAAAAATGTATGTTTATCTCCTGTAATTGTAATAAGGTCACAATGACTCCAAAACTTTGGAATACAAACACCATAACAACACTGACAAAATTACCAAAACCAATGCTTTCTTTCAACTGCCCAAATTGCTCTCCCGTTTTTGTTTATTTTGTCTTTTTAAACTTGATTGGTGTCTACATGTGCAAATTACTTGCACAATATAAATAATGGGTTGTAATGAATATATCTATAAGGTGGTTGGTGTGATGATGATGATGATGATCATCATCATCATCATCGTGGTGGTGATGGTGGTTATCATGATGAGGATGATGATGATAATGATGGCTCACCATTTAGCAATTACTAAATTCACCTTAGTACTTGTTTAAATTGAGCCTGCTTTGAATGAGATATAGACGGTGGTCGTGTCTTTGTAAAAACACTGCATCAAGATTACAAAAACCAATGCTTTTTCTCAGATGTCAAATGACTTCTTCTCGTCTGTGATGTGGCATGATATACAAAGAAAATGCTGGATATGCTCTTATGGAGCTGTAGTGATGTACAGAGGACGGGATGTTCGTCCTGCATCATCTATGAGGTGAGCACACTTCTGTTCAGCATCTTTCTTTTTGCTACAATTCCATTCAATATGTAACAACCAAACATGGATATGTTATTCATACTTATAGGGAAATGGATGGATATGTTATTCATACTTATAGGGAAATGGATGGATATGTTATTCATACTTATAGGGAAATGGATGGATATGTTATTCATACTTATAGGGAAATCGATGTATATCTAGTTCATGCTTATAGGGAGATGGATATCTTGTTCATGCTTATAGGTTAGATGGATATCTTGTTCATGCTTATAGGTTAGATTGATATCTAGTTCATGCTTATAGGGAGATGGATATCTTGTTCATGCTTATAGGGAGATGGATATCTTGTTCATGCTTATAGGTTAGATGGATATCTTGTTCATGCTTATAGGCTAGATGGATATCTTGTTCATGCTTATAGGTTAGATGGATATCTTGTTCATGCTTATAGGTTAGATGGATATCTTGTTCATGCTTATAGGTTAGATGGATATCTTGTTCATGCTTATAGGTTAGATGGATATCTTGTTCATGCTTATAGGTTAGATGGATATCTTGTTCATGCTTATAGGTTAGATGGATATCTTGTTCATGCTTATAGGTTAGATGGATATCTTGTTCATGCTTATAGGTTAGATGGATATCTTGTTCATGCTTATAGGTTAGATGGATATCTTGTTCATGCTTATAGGTTAGATGGATATCTTGTTCATGCTTATAGGTTAGATGGATATCTTGTTCATGCTTATAGGTTAGATGGATATCTTGTTCATGCTTATAGGTTAGATGGATATCTTGTTCATGCTTATAGGTTAGATGGATATCTTGTTCATGCTTATAGGTTAGATGGATATCTTGTTCATGCTTATAGGTTAGATGGATATCTTGTTCATGCTTATAGGTTAGATGGATATCTTGTTCATGCTTATGGGGAGATGGATATCTTGTTCATGCTTATAGGGGAGATGGATATTTTGTTCATGCTTATAGGGGAGATGGATATCTTGTTCATGCTTATAGGTTAGATGGATATCTTGTTCATGCTTATGGGGAGATGGATATCTTGTTCATGCTTATAGGGGAGATGGATATCTTGTTCATGCTTATAGAGATGGATATCTTGTTCATGCTTATAGGGAGATGGATATCTTGTTCATGCTTATAGGTTAGATGGATATCTTGTTCATGCTTATAGGTTAGATGGATATCTTGTTCATGCTTATAGGTTAGATGGATATCTTGTTCATGCTTATAGGTTAGATGGATATCTTGTTCATGCTTATAGGTTAGATGGATATCTTGTTCATACTTCGACATTCCATTCTATATTCACACAAACATTTTAATAGAGAAAATCACTTTGTACAGCTATGAACAACCTGCAACCCACATCTGATGTAAAAAAAAAGAAAAAAAAGAAGACTCCAAGCCTTATGAATCAGATTTTAGCCCCTCAAATAATGTTAGAAAAAACGCTGGTTATTTGGAAGACAACTTTGTTATTTAAGTTAGATTGTTTTAAATGTCACATAAACATTGTTTAATTTTTATTTTTCTATGTTTAGGAAAGCAGCTTTGTTGTTAAAATTAGATCTTTAAATCTTACAGTATATCCCAAAACGAGAAAATCCACAGCATTAACAAAGGACAGGAAATGCAAACTGTTACACTAGCCACAGCCCGTAACAATGACCAGCCTATCATGACGAATGTTCCGCATGTGGTATCAAAGGTCACTGGCAAAGATATAAAAGCTATTCTCTATTGACACATTCAAGAATCACCTTTCTTTAAATATTCTCCATTTGTAATGTTGTCTGTGGTGCATCGGGAAAGTACTAATGACAGGCTGCCAAAGTAGTTCGATCGATGAGGTGTGTGCATGGGAAGAGATCATTCTCTTTTGTCCTGGCATTTCGAAGAAGCAAGTCACTTCCAGAAAGCTCTCGACTGCTACTATAGACGTTCAGCATGTGTGGGAAAGGCACGGAAAGATGTAACAAGAGCGGTCACCTCCAAATAATTTTCTTTTCACTCATATTTCTTCACAGAATTATATGAAAATACTTTAAGAACTGCTACTTGGACGAAAATATCAACCACAGATAAGTCCTGCAAATGCCAGTATTTGCAAATCAACATCTTTCTCTCTCTCTCTCTCCAGCATATCTCTCTCTATATAAAACTCAACGTCTGTATGTGTGATACTTGTTTATTCCCTATAGAAAGAAATGTTAGATAATCTATATATAATCTAAAAGTGTATTCTTATGTAAAATTTATTGAGGAATACAATGGAAGCATTCCCGAATCTCTAAGTGCACCCCTAAGGAAATAACCCCCTTAAAACTTCAAATGTATCCTATTTTTATGAAATTTAAATCATATGCATAAAATTCTCTGGTGAAAACAATGAAAATGGTTCAGAATCTTCACCCTCTATGCTCCGAATATCTATGTGCCCCCATATCTAAGTGGCCCATGGGGACAGAACCCCTTAAAACTTCAAATATGTACATTAGATTTTAATAAAATTTAACCCATATGTATTAGACACTAATTCAAAGAATTTTCCAACATTTCAGCTTCTCTCGATTATATTAGGGGATGAAACAGAAAGAGGAGGGCAGTAAAAACAAAAAAAGTAATATGGTGTTATGCGCATAGTGAAAAAAGTACATAGTAATGATCCTCATTCAATCCCGAGCAACGTCGGGTCTCCCTGCTAGTATTATAGAAAAATGCTACAATTGAAGTTTGTTTGTGTTCCTTTTTCTTCTGTCGTTTTCACGTTTATATGCGATCCCATATATTTCTAAAACGGCATACCTAATGGGGCAAAATGCCAACAAAGATGTTGTAGATAAACAAGATAAAACAGAGAATCTAGGATTCAAGGCAGAGGTCACAGACACCTAGTCTCGCCACACCAAGCATAACGCTCAAAAGAAGAAACCTGGATGGGCAGTTTAAATGAAATAGCAAGGTGTTCCGGTTTCAATTGTACACCGAAAACTGCATCAAATCTTTTTTACAAAAACGAAACTGTCAATTGTAGTGCTATTATTATAAAATGGCCTTATCTAAGGAAACATGATGGAAAAAGTATTTCAGAATTTAATAAAATTAAATGTTGTGCTTCTCCATGATTCCACCTAGATCGAATATAGATGTTAAGAAAAAAAATAGCAACAAACCTGTATGATGTATTTATTTTTGAGGGAAAATAAATACCGGTCACAAAAGATTACGGAAATTTATGCTGTAGGTTTATTTTTAGAAAATAAATATCGCCGCTAAATATTGTCGTTGAATATCGCTGCCATTAACGGCATTATTATAACGAGGAAGATTTGGGGTCAAGCGCAAAAAAAAGGGAATTATCTCCCTTGAATATCATGATCATGGCGGCGATATTTAGCGTAGGGCTAAAAGTTAAATTTATTTTCTAAAACAAAATTAATGGACAAATTTTCGTAATCTACAGGTTTGTTGCTATTTTTTTTCTCAACATCCATATTCAATCTAGGTTTATGCCACCTTAAACTATTTGAACATCTGAGGGCTGTCCATACTTCCAGTTCAGATACCTGAACCGAAAAAGAAACCTTCTGATGATTCAGCCGAAATCGTCTCAGGTACAGCTTATGTGAGTGCCACAGCCGGTGTGAAGAAGAGGTCACGTGGCACATTATAGTTGATAGAGGATGAGGTTGTCACGCAGCCGTCTATCTGGATAATACTAGGGTAATAATGTTAACAAACTGAAATCAGGGGGTGCATAAGCTTAATGTATACAATTGAGGCCAATGGAATCAGCTATGGTGAGTGTATCTTATCAAATCCCTTGTGGTATTTATGCACTAATACTGTTGGTAACAGGTATGAATCCGCAATTGCCCCCCCCCCAGCCATGTTTAAAATATCAACATGTGCTCAAATTAATGAAGGTAGGGTCCCTCCCCAGAACTAGAAAACTTCTCATACATGCCAGTATCCTATATCTCTACAAAGCCACCATTCGCGGATACTGTTGACACATCTGGGCTGGTGCACCAACTACTAGTCTCTCCCTCTTGGACATGGTGCATAAAACAGTCTCTAACCTAATAAGTTCCGCACTGTCTACCAAGCTTCAGCCCCTATCCCATTGCTGCAATGTTGCATACCTGTGCTTGCTTTACAAGTACTTCCACAGAATATACTCCGACGAACTTGCTGCATTTGTACCCCCCTCAATGTAGATACGCCCGACCAAAGGCAAAATACCACCCCATCACTGTAGAGGTCTCCAAATGACGGAAAACTTTCTACTCTGATAACTTCTTTCCTTAGACTGTTTGCCTTTGGAATTCCATCCCTGCTCTCCTGACTGTACCAACATGTAGAAATTTAAATGTAATGTGAACAAACATCTCGCTGCACAACTCCCCACTTAGTATGCCCCTGTAGGCATGGCCACTAATTCACAGTATTCCCTTATGTCTCAGTGGCAATCGCCATTGTTTGGAGGTGAATGAAAGTAAAAAATTAAGAAAATAAAAAGATGGTCCCCGTTAATGGAAACAATGTGCTCACCACTGGGACTTAGTTACATGGTATACTTTTCTCCAGTGACACTGTATGCAATTCAACAACATGTTTGCCACTAGATCTTTATCACATATCCCCACTTAAGATGCCCCTATAAATATGCCCCAATTCACAGTAGCCCCTTACGTCTCAGTGGCAATGTGCCTTGTTTGGGGTAAATGAAAGTAATATATATATATATTATCTAGCAGGTATGATGTCACATGGCCCCGGGGAAGAATGTACTGCATTCGGACGTGTAAATGAAATGGGCTGAAACAAGATTAAACAGTTATTATCAATCTCTTTCTGCACCCTCCCCATGTCAGTAATTTGGAACAAAGATCAAGTTGAATAAATGCTCTCTTTCTTCCACCAGTTTTGTCTCCAGTTAATCTGTTTGAAAATATAAATAAGAGATTTGATTACAGAATGGCAAACCCTCAGTCTGGAAGGATCACGCAGAAGTGCGCACAAGAACAGCCAGAAACAAAATAAGGATAACAATTTTTTAACTTTAATATTTTTGTAATGATTTCAACAACTTGGTTGCTGCATGTATGACATAAGGTTGAGAACACATCAAGTTGAGCCGGCTCGGGTTAGGGTTACGTTGAGCCAGTTCATTCCAATGAATTCACTTAATTCTAAATGAGGGCTGACCGAGCAGAGCAGCCCACTGTCCATGTTGAGATGAGTGATAGCCAATTTCAATTCTATCAGCGAACACCAAAGATATGTTGACGGCTAATGAGTTCTGCATCCTGCTTCACTGTTCTGAGCGACGTTTTAATTTGGCCATCACACCGCTTCTTCCAGCTCCAAAATAGAAACCGGATTGGTTGGCTTCGCTGATAGATTCGCCTCATTGATGTCGAAGAGCGTGACCGAACCAGCGAAGACGCCTCTCGAAAAGAGCTTGGCTGAAGGGAAGATATTCAGCATGATGCATGGTCTGCTGCATTCGAGACAAACCGCTAATCGTGAACTTGGAGGATGCGACACAGACAGTGTGTGAATAAATCTTTTGAAATCTCTGAAAATCTTGGATTGATTTGGGTACTCTTTTCAACTAGTTTATCGTAGACTCGATCAAGCTGATTGCAGTAAATTTCAATGTTGATAGTGCGACCATTCGGCACAATTTCAAAATGCAAGATTCCTTCGAAGTTTCAAACATAAATCTAGATCTTCTTTCCAAATTATTTTAACACGCCGCATTAAACTTTTTCCTCAACCTAGTAAACAATAAACCGTAAACAATTTCAAAGGTTTCAATAGGCATAAAAACAAAACAGAAATATTTGCTGAAAAGTTATGAACGTATTCTAATAGACTAATTGCAATTTTATGTAATTGGAATATGTTAAGATTTCCAGATATGGTACTGGAAAATTCAGCAGCATTTTTGGTGAGTAGCTGTTGGGTCTGCCTTTGTTTTAAGCTGCCACATTCTACCAACCTCTCTATATCTGAAAACATGCATGAAGAAGCTGTTATTAATTGTACTAAGTGGTGGCCAGCCCTAGATCTCTGAGAAAGATCGCAATGGCTATTTGAAAAAAGAGCCAAATCAAAATAATATTAAAGAAGAATAAGAATAAAAATTAGAATAATAAGAGAAAAAGAAGAAGGAAAGAAAAATGAGAATAAGAAAAATAATAAGAAAATAAAAATAAGAATAAGAAAAATTATAATAATATGATATCACATGGCTCTGACAAAGAGAGTGATAGTAACAAAGTATGCAGTGCATTCGGATCTGTAAATGGAATGGGCTAACAACATATGATTATCGATCTCTCTTTCTCTCTCTGACCCCCCCTTTTTACTGGTCAGTGATTTGGAATGAAGATCAAGTTGAATAAATGTCCTCCGTCTTCCTTCAGTTAGTCCTTTTGAAAGTGTAGAAGATGCCAAGCCTATATACTTTCTTAATAAGAAAAAATGAAGAATAATAAGAAAAATGATAAGAATAAGAAGAAAAATAAGAATAAGAAAAATAAGAATAAGAATAAGAAAAATAAGAACGATAAGAAAAGAAAGAAAATATTAAGGTTGAGAAACAAGTTTGTTAACTTGGGTACTCTTTTCCACCTACTTATCGTAGACTCAAATAAGTTGCTTACAGTAAAGTTCAGCGTTGATGGTGCAACTATTCGGCAAAATTTCATAAAGCAAGATTCCTCCGAAGTTCTACCAAACATAAATCATAACATTGTTTCCACATTATTTTAACACGGCGAATAAACTTTTTCCTCAACCTAGTAAACAATTTCAAAGTTTTTGATTGGCATAAAATCAAAACAAAAAGATTTGCTTGATAAGTTTTTTACTGTAACCACATTTTTAATGTTGCAGAAAAAAAAATGAGGCAAAAATTAACAAGGTGAAATTGTTTGCCCTTTTATGACATTACACAATCTTTTAATATATATATATTATATCTTTTTAATATAAGTAACTATTTAATAGTTAAATTATTCAGAGTCACACAAATTAAACAAAAAGACTGTTGTCAAAAATTGTGATTTAAAAAAAAGGGGGGAAATTTCATGAATTTCAAAAAAATATTGGTGCATCTGTATAACCAGATTACCATGAAAATATAGACCTTACTGTTTCGGAACTTCTTGAGATGAGGATTGATAAGTTGCATTATTTGGACTACTGTTCTCATCTTGGATATTATTCCTCAGTACAGGCGATACTAAGAATATAATTTAGAATTACTTAACGAGAACAGTCTACCCTGTGGAGAACAGTCTACCCTGTGGATTAAATAAAGGTTCTGTTCAAAATTTCATACAGATACCCGAATTCGACATGAAGATTCCTAGAGTTTGACAAGACGTATCTGAAGACGGTCGGAGTTTACATCATGTGAGAATAACATCCAAGATGAGAACAGTAGTCCGAATAATCCAAAGGTCTCACTTTTTGAATAATACAATTTTGGGCATAAATGAACCAATATTCATCAACTACAATCTTTTTTTTGAAACAGGCATATTAATGTGTGTATTTCCATAATGAATAAAGAGTTGTTTCTTATTTGAAGGTTAAAATTTAATTGATACATGATAACATTAAGGGTTTAGATGGTGTTGTTTGCTGCTATAATAAACTACAGTGGCCACACAAAAAAAAACGACCATCATTTTTATGTTTTTGTGTTTTACAATTTTGTGTTTTGGTGCTATTTTTATGATGTTTTGTGTTTTAGTGCTATTTTTATGGTGTTTTGATACTATTTTTATAGTATTTTGTGTTGTGATACTATTTTTATGGTGTTTTGTGTTTTGTTGCTACTTTTATGGTGTTTTGTGCTTTGGTGCTATTTTTATGGTGTTTTGTGTTTTGGTACTATTTTCATGGTGTTTTGTATTTTGGTACTATTTTTATGGTGTTTTGTGTTTTGGTACTATTTTTATGGTGTTTTGTGTTTTGGTGCTATTTTTATGGTGTTTTGTGTTTTGGTACTATTTTTATGGTGTTTTATGTTTTGGTACTATTTTTATGGTGTTTTGTGTTTTGGTACTATTTTTATGGTGTTTTATGTTTTGGTACTATTTTTATGGTGTTTAGTGTTTTGGTACTATTTTTATGGTGTTTAGTGTTTTGGTGCCATTTTTATGGTGTTTTCTGTTTTGGTACTATTTTTATGGTGTTTTCTGTTTTGGTGCTATTTTCATGGTGTTTTGTGTTTTGATGATATTTTTATGGTGTTTTGTGTTTTGGTGATATTTTTTGGTGTTTTATGTTATATTGTGGATTTGATAAAGCCGTATGTAATTTCTATAATTAATAAATAGTAGTTAAGTTTTTAAAATTTAAAGTTTAC
Source organism: Sepiola atlantica (assembly GCA_963556195.1). Taxonomy (NCBI): domain Eukaryota; kingdom Metazoa; phylum Mollusca; class Cephalopoda; order Sepiida; family Sepiolidae; genus Sepiola; species Sepiola atlantica. The sequence goes on along the minus strand of OY744524.1, from coordinate 73,246,016 downwards.
TTAATACATAACATTAAGTAATGCTGTTTGCTACTGCAATAAACTACAGTGGTACAAAAAACGGCCACTATTTTTATGTTTGATGCTTTATGAAATTATTTTTAAAAGTTCTTGTTCAAATTCAATTCAACTTTATTTTTCAAAATTCTGTAATGTATTCAAATTGAAATAATTATTAAATAAATTATTTGTAAAACTTTATTTTATGATCATTTTCTCATTAATTTAAAAATTAATTATATTATTTTAAATTCATTATTATGATCATTTTCTTATTTTCAATCTATTCGGTTGGCAATTAATTTTCTGCGTTTTTTTTCTTCAAATTTTGTAATCTTTTTTTTCCCCCTGAGTTAATTTAACTTACTTTTCTGTTTACTTTCAGATCATTAAAATGGAATGTCAAGTTAAAAAAAATGAACATTTCTGACACCTGTTTGCTTTTTAATTTTTATTTGCTTTTAATTTTTATTTGCTTTTATTTTTATTTGCTTTTTCATTTTTACCAACAAGTTATTGAAAATCTTCTTGAACGTTGGGGAAAAGTTGCAAATGACAATGGAGAACACTTTTAAAAACTTTATTTGATTTATAATCATTGTCTCATTAATTCTTAAATAAATTATTTTAAATTCATTTCTTATGTACTTTTTCTTATTTCTAATATTACATACTTTAGAAAAGACCTAGAAAATGACAAATCAAACTTCGTTTCTGATGCCAATTTTCATTTGTTATTCTCATACTATGTTATTGGCAATATATTAATAACTTACTTTGCTACAATTTATTTAAAAATTACCTAGTCTGGCAAGGAGGATAACTCATATTTTAGATGGAATATAATAGGAGTTGTCTCCCTTATAAATAACATTTTTATTTCTTTTTCTGTATAAGTTTAAAGATGTGCAAACAAATAAAAGTGATTGTTGAGCTACTGTAGTCTAATATACAGGCAAACAACATAGCCCAAACTCAAAATCCTATCATCTATTAATTAAAATTTGAAAAAAACAACATTTTTTTGCTTGTAACTTCAGCAGAATTCTAAGAGTTTATAAGTATTGAAGGATTCATGCCCAAAGTTTACCTATTTAAAAAAAAAAAGGTGCTTTGTTTTCATGGTGATACCATTGCAATGATGCACCAAAAATGTATTTGAAATTATATACACGTATAAGCATATGCACAAACATTATCATATATATACAGGGTCTGCAATAAGTGACTATATATTGACTGCACAGTTATCTGGCAATACTAAAACAGCAGCTTTTGCCGTTATTACAACAGTAGGATAGTGCAGAGGGTCTGTAGTTTCAGCAGAACAGGGGCACTAGCCCATTATACTGCGCTGGAAAACAACCTGCCCGGTCAATAGATGGACAAGCGTGGACCAGTTGAGTGGCAGTCTCATTTGCCAGATTTGACCTATTCCGATTTTTTTCTGTTGACAATGACAAAGTCTACTCAGCAAAGCCCTGTAACATTGTTGAACTTGAGGAATAAATCTGAGCTGACATTGCTCAAGTGCTGTGCACCAAAATATGCTGTTCCATCCCTTAAAGATTAGCAAAGTGCACTGAGCTCCATGGAAACCACACGGAGCTTTAATAAATGTTTTAATAAACATCATGTTTTATGCTGAAACATTTTGTCCTTTAGTCCTCACATTCCATGTGCGATGTTTCTGACAAAGGTGGAAGAATTGCTGTTTTCTGGGTCGGAATCTATCCATGTAGCACTTATTGTTAGATATTTTTGACCTCGAAGTAGTATTTTTAATTTTCATTTATTTTTTTTAGCTTCTTACATCAAGTGGCTTCATGCCTTGTCTGGAGCGATTTCCATAAAAAAAATTTTTTTAAATTAAATGCACTCTTTGTTAGTTTTCACATGACAGTTGCATATTTCTTTCATGTTACATTTATTATTTTGAAATAAAATTATATAGTCACTTATGGTAGACCCTGTATATATATATATATATATATATATATATATATATATATATATATATATTATGTGTGCAAGACAAAGTTGAAGAGAGTCAATGCTATCCACTTATTTTTAAAAGTTATTTTTGCAATAAACATTTTAACATTAACAAAAAAAAAGTTCTTTTGTACAATATGCATAAATGCAGACACACACACACATACATACTATATAAATAAATGGAATATTTGTGTATGGAATGATGGGTAAGCATGACAACAGACTAGTAAAAATACGGACACAAACACATCAGTTCAGTAAAGCAGAACCAAAGTATGTTTTGACCGAAATATTTTTGTTCTGTTTTAGTGATTCAATTCAATTTTCCAATTCAATTAATTTGGCAAAAAATAAAACCAGCATGTTTCAGTTGCCATGTAGGGAAAGAGTGGTATGAAATATAAACAAAAGAGGATACAGTAGCCAGCACCTGCCCAAATTCACCTTGAATTGTTGCGTTGCTGGCGCATTTATTATCTCTCTTGGGAGTCTATTTCAAGGTCCAAGGTCTTTCAGATGCAGGAGTGAATAATAGGTCACGAGGTATATTGTAATGATCATTGAGGAGATTGTAGGCCAAAATGAGGTCACCGCGTAATCGTGACATGTCTGTGTCTTTATTTTTACTAGTCTGTTGCATGCCTATCCACTGTTCCACACACTAACATTTCATTTTGTCTGAAATTTTCATTTCATATTTTAAACTCCCTCATATAAATATATATACATACACACACAGACGCACACACTAATATTGTTTTAGGAAAAGGGAAGACATCCGATCAATTTTCGGAACTGGTTTCCTCGGAGATGTACGAATGGTTTTTGACAGAGGTGGGACAATCTTAAAAGAAATCTTTTTCTCGTCCCTGTCATTGAATTTCGAAGGCGTCTGAGAGTCCAGATCTTCAGAGTCGGAATCCTTACATTTTGTGCCGTTAAAGTTTCCCAGAGAATGACCATTTTTTTTTGGCGAGTGGTTTTTTTTGGAAGACTTTTTTGCAGCTTTATCAGAACGCTTCAAGCTGCTGGTGATTTTTTTATTCAGCGACTTGGAACTGTCTGCCTTCAAATCGACAATGTAATAATCAACGCTTTTGGTCGTCAGACCATGGGTCTTACCCAAATGACACCGTTTGATATGAGTCTTTGTCTCCGATTTATCGTAGCTCGTGAACATGCAGAGCTTACATTTAAAACGGCGCCATCCAAGATGGCGTACAGCGTGGCGTCTCAGATGTGACTGGTTAGAGAAATTTTGGTTGCAATCGAGACATTTAAGTGCCTTGCCATCAATCATAGCAAGCACTTTATCTTTGTCGTATCCATCAGGCAAACTGTTAGCGGTGTCGTCTTGCGGAGGATCAACCAGAATAGATTCTGCAGGCTTCTCTATACTCCGACGAATCGCTTTTTTTGGTTCAATTATGAAGTCTCGCTTCTCTCTTTTAGTTTCTTGCTTGGGCAGCACGGTCTTAGGTTTCTGCAATTCTAAAATTGAAGATGGTTTTGGCTGGTGGATCCAGTCGGAACACAGCCTGGCATGCTCGTCAAGTTTCTTCCTCTGACCGAAACATTTCTTGCAGTGTTCGCATACAAATAGCATTCGCGATCTTGAAGATCGTGCCTTAATTACAGTGTTTTGTTCGCTATGGCATGGAGAACCATTGAGAGATAATTCATCTTTAACCGACTCTAAACCAACGGATAAATGTTGATCTGGTTTGGGAGAATTCAATGTTTTTAAGAGTGTCAAGTCTGACCTTTTTTCCAGAGAATTTCCTTCCACGGATCCAGATGCTGCTTCTTCTAGCAAATCTGTCTGCGACTGCATAATCATTTTGGAAGTGGAAGATTCAAATTTGTAATCTTGTTCGAAAGACTCATCCGAATTGGAGGTTGTAAGTACAACGCTTTCTTGTGAAGTAGTGGGAGCAGAGTAAAGTTCCGAATAATCCATTGACAAACGAAGGGGTGACAGTTTAATAGACGGATTCATCAGGGCGAGTCTGTTGCCTGAATTAGTTGTTTCAGAGATATGAGGCATTTCCACTTCGTCCCCTACTTCTGAGAGGCTGTCTTTGTCAGAAATTTCAGAGGCGGCCTCGTCCGACAAATCAGAATTTTGTAAAGCTTGGTTTCCAAGATCTGACTCCAGTTCAAGTTCTTTCTCGTCAGGCGTGCAGAATGGTTCTGATGTTACCTCTTCCGAAGACTGTGTCTCTGACCGGGTTAGTTCTAGCAATTTATCTTCTTCAGCAGACTCTACAGGGTTTTCATCTGGAATGGTCTGTTTATCATTCTGGACCATCTTATAACTTGGTTTCTTGCTGGTGTCAGAATCAGCAAAGATTTTGATCTTTAGTTTCAGCTGACTGTGACCCTCTTTGCTAGATTTGACCCCATTCAAGTCGTTCTTGTTAGTTTTAGATGACACTTTCTGCGGTTGTACTTCGTCGTTCAAATTATCCTCAAACCAACAGTTGTCCTTGACTTTCTTCCGCAATTTATCGATCTGGTATTTCTTCAGATTATGAGCTGTCCCTAAGTGTCGTACAACACCTCCGATATAACGGAACTTCCCTTTTACTTTCCCACAATAGGGACAGCTATAAAATCGCTTTCTCTCTGCATGCAAATTTACAATATGATGTGACAGAGAGTTGCGCGACGATAGTTTCTGGTTGCATTTACGACACTTTAATTGACGATAGTCAGCCAGTTGCGATTTTAAAACCAGCTCCTGTTGGGAAGCTCTATCTTTAGAAGTGACCGAGTTACTAGTCTTGGAACTTTCTAAACTGGATTTTGGAGTTTTCACCTGGCTAGAGCTCTTCTCGTCCGAACCAATTTCTGTCAATTTCTGAAAGAGAAGTAAATTCGATTTACGCCTGGAAAAGTTTTCTGATGTCTTTCCGAATACCGGGGTTTTCACTACAGATTTTGGATCAGTAGCAGTCTTTGGTTCACTTTGGTAATCCTTTGTACTTTCGGATAAATTTCTCACAAAGTCTCTGGCGTCATCGGGTGGTTCTGGTTCCACAATGACAACGTCTTCTGGTGATGGGCAATATGTGGAAGGAGCCTTAGAGATTCTCACAAAAGAATCCAAACAGTAAATCCTTTTATGAGCTACAAAATTTGGCAAAGCGCGAAAGAGGTTACGACATATTTTGCATTCAATTATGATGTCCGATTCCTCCAAGATGAGGTGCCGGATCTCCGTGCCGCCACCGCGGATTCCATCTATAAGTTGCTCAACCATTTTGCCACTGGCTTGAAGAGCCTTACGGATCACTGAAAAGTCCACATTCTTCATACTGAATTTGGTTCCGAGCTCTTCTTCCATTGTTTGAGAAGATCTGAAAAATAGAAGGAAAAAGATTTAATTACAAGTATAAAACATAGATGAAAGGGAAAATTTTCCAAAAACCCTGAAAATATTTTGTATCAACCCTTTTTGTTTCAAATATGACACATTTCAACAAAATGCCTATTTAATATAATATTCAACGAAAATGTGTCAAACTGCAACTTGTTTCACATTTGCAGCGAGCCTGTTGGCAAGTGTGAGTAGGTATTAGTATGATGCTGCATCAGCACACCCACTAAATAGGCAATCAGTATCTTCGATGTCACGGGCGAGTGTCATCTGCCTAATTCAAGAGCCTAAACTTTTAAATCTGGTCATTGTAATGGTAAGTAAAAAGTATTTTATGATTCTCTAGCGTATTATGGTTATTATGATGCATATATATTGTAGTGTTTTATTATACATGTAAAATTTTATGCCATTTGTTTCACATTTGCAACATCATGTATTTTTGTTCAATAAATATATATTTTTTTCCAAAAATCATTTATACTACTTTATATTACCACTACTAAACGTTTTTCACTTTTTTTCAAACCAATATAAAAAACAAAGCATTTAAGGGTTAATAGTAATGCAGGTGTGCCCCAGGGGTTGATCCTTGGAGCTTCATTATTCATGATTATCATAAACAACGTCCCTGATGCAATCGCGTTCGAGATGGGTATATTTGCTGATGACACTACGCTATATTCTCGATATGAAAGCAAATCGAACGCACACATATCCAAGGCAATGGCTGACTCCTTATGACCCCCAGTCTGTAGTGAAATGGGGCTAAAAATGGATGGTTACATTTAATGCTACCAAGACAAAGCTCCTTTCCTTTAACAATCATAAGTATTCTTACCAACCACCGATTGCCATGGCTGATAGCACCTTTCTCGGGAGTTCAACATTCAAACTCCTCAGCTTAACATTCACAGGTAACATGAATTGGAATAAATATATAGAAGATACTGCCAAGTCTGCTGCAAAGAAGGTGGACTTCCTCTACTGGGCTAGAAAACTTCTCACACCTGCCAGTATCCTATATCTCTACAAAGCCACCATTCGCTCATGTATGGAGTATTGTTGCCACATCTGAGCTGATGCACCAACCACTAGTCTCTCCATCTTAGACAAGGTCCAAAAAAGAGTTTCTAACCTAATAGGTCCCGGATACTGCACCCCATAGACTGGTATTGTCTTGGCCTTCGGGGCTTGATTTACGCCGGTCTATAGATCTGTCCTGTGCAGTTCTAGGAGGTCTACCCTCCCAGGCTTTGCCTCCCCTCTTTGGGGAGGAGTAAGTTTATTGCTTACTGCCTGAGGCGCCCCTACCGGGGAATGCCGACGGGGCTGCCCAGGCATTTTTTGTAGGACAGAGTGCTCACCTTCTTGGGCGCTGGCTTTTCAAATCCTACTCTCGCCGACCTTGTGTCACATCTTACCTTGTGGGAGGAAGATAAATAGAGGTCCCACACTATCTACCAAGCTATAGCCCTTGTCCCATCGTCGCAATGTTGCAATCCTGTGCTTGTTTTACAAGTACTTCAACACAATGTATTCCGATGAATTTGCTGCACTCGTGCCCCGTCAACGTAAATACTCCCCGATCAGCAGAAAAATCCCACCCCTTCACTGTAGAGGTCTCCAGATGAAAAACTGTCTACTCTAATAGCTTCTTTCCTCAAACAGCTTGCCTTTGGAATTTCCTCCCTGCTCCCCCGACTGCACCAACATGCAGAAATTTAAAACTAATGTGAACAAGCATCTCGCTGCACAATTCCACTTAGGATGCCCCTATAAATATGACCTCTAATTCAAAGTTACCCCTTACGTCCCAGAGGCAGTGTGCCTTGTTTGGGGTGAATTGAAGTAAAGAAAAAAAATACAGAAAGCACAAATTGAAGATCCTCTTAATGCTGATGAAAATTTTAAAAAAAGTTGCATTTGAAGAACATCACATGTCATAATCCAGTTCAAATCACACACAGACGTAATCACATCAATAATGATCAAAGTCTGAAAGTACTATGGTTCATTATAAACTTTTAAGGATGCAAAAACATAAATTATAACTAATTTTGTCAGGGCAAAGTTGTTTTTATTTGACACTAGCTGGCTTTGCTGGCTCGCTATCGCTTCGCAAAGTTTGCTATTTAAAATACATGAAGCATTAATTTAGAATAATAAACATTTCATTTATAACTTTATTGTAAACACGAAACAAAATCTTTCTGCTTTATTTGTACAGATAGATAAACGTTAACAATTTGGTAATTTCTATCTATCTTTTAAATGTGACTGTAAAGAACGGAAAAGAAAAAAGAAATCAATTTTCCTTTTCACTTGCAATTTAGAAATAGATTGCAACTTGTTGACAGTCAAGTCGGTCCCTACTCTTAATCCCAAATCCGGGTGGCAATACAAAACAAAAAAAATGTTTTTTTGTCTGTCTGTCTGCCTTATGTTTTGTTTGTGCGTAGGGTGGGGTGGGGGTCAACTTTTAGGGGCCCTTAAAGCTCAATTTCACTAATGATCCTTAATATTAGACTTAGGCTTATACACATTCATTCTAGCAGAAAATACTTTCTATTCACCATTTTAAAGGCTTCAAAATCACTTTCGAATGTCGAAGTTTATGACGTAAACATCAAATCGGACAATTTTTATTTTCTTTTAAAAAGAAAATGGTCATCACAACGATTTCTTCATGATCTTAGGGAATTCGAAAACGATTCTGAAGCCTTTAAACTGTTAATTCGAAAGCAATTTATAGCGAAAACAGAACCACTTTGTGAACTGCCGCTAGATAAGAATACAATCTTTTGTTGGTTATCTTGAACTTTTTAGCTTTAAGATGGCTGCCAGCGAAACAACATTATCTTAACCAAATCAGTTCTAGTTTTATAACAATTTGGTTCAATTAATAATTTAATGACCAAACAATACCGTAATAATATAACCTAATTATTACGGTATTGTTTGGCCATTAAATTATTAATTGGACCAAATTGTTATAAAACTATAACTAATTTGGTTAAGATAATGTTGTTTCAGTGGCAGCCATCTTTAAGCTGAAAAGTTCAAGATAACGGATCTTTTATGGCAAATATGAAAATTAATAAGTAAAAATAAATAACAGGATCGAAATAATGTGGAAGAATAAATTGTGTTTATAGCTAACAACGCAAAGGAGGAGGGGGGACAAATATACAACAAATAACTTTTACCAAACGTAAGAAAATTTACTTTTCTCCCTACCTGTATAGGTTTCAAGTGTAGATATTGATTGTAAGATTTTATTATCTATGAATTTGTTATCATAATTTTAAATCTATCGTTATAGTCATCTTCCAAAATGGCGGTCGAATTTTGGGGAAGGTGGTCGCTAATTTCAAGCTTTAATAATAATAATAATAATAATAATAATAATAATAATAATAATAATAATAATAATAATAATAAAGAAAAGGTTACCCCAATCCGACTGGCAACCACCGGTTAGATGAACCGGGTTCATCTAACCCTTTTTTTGTTTGCTTTTTACTATTTTCTTAAACCTGAAATTAGCGACCCCCCCCCCCCTAAATCGACCACCATCTTGGAAGATGACTAACGACAGATTAAAAGTAACGATAACAAATTCATAGATAATAAATATTACAATCAGTATCACACTTGAAACTTATACAGGTAGGTAGAAAAGTAAATTATCTCGCGTTTGGTAAAAGTTATTTGTTGTATATTTGCCCCCCCCCCCCCCACCATTTTTGCGTTGTTAGTGTTACACTTTCGTCACACTTTTTTCTTCTTTTCCAAACTTTCTTTAAGTTTGTTATTATTGTTTTTTTCCTCATATTGTAACAAAAATGCCCAGTTGAGCTTTTGTATAATAATGATTTGTTCACCGGCCTCGAATTGGATTAGTCACAAAGTCGGAGAAGGGACGGTTCTTTTCTATAATAGTGGCCCTCTTTTCGCTTTCTCTCGAAATATTGTTGGTATTTGGTTTAGGGTGACACATGAACAACAATACTTGATTTTGAACGTTCATTCTAGACAGAAATTACTTTGGAATTGGCAGTTTAAAGGCTTCAAAATCATTTTCAGATATTTCACAGTCAAGAAGAGATCGGCGTGGCGATCATTTGTTTTTTGACAAATAATGGAAAAGGTAAATGTATTGATTTACACCCTCAGCTAAATTACCCCTCCTAAATAAAATTCTAAGTTTTTTTAGGCGATTTCGTGTCAATACCCTGATACCCCCCCCCCCATAAAACAATTAATTTAGAATTTAAAGTGGGAGATAAGTTTTGCATATGAATTTAACATAGATTGATACCCATTTCCAGGACATTCTAACTTTTTAGGAGTGTTAGCTGAATTTGTTATCCTAAGTCCAACTGGCAAGATCGTAAAAACCACACGTAATCGTCTAAAAAGTAGAATCCTCCACAAATAAAACGTACAGAATTTATCGGCCATAGCAAAAAGAAAAAAAAAATGGTTGACTGACCTAAAACGCTAGAATGAGGAATCATTTTACGTTAAATTTATATGCGAAACTGATCCCCCACTCTAAATTATAAATTTAATGTTTGTTTTTTCTTTCCGACAAGTTTTTCAGGGTGTTAATATGTAATCGTCTAAAAAAGGTAGCATCTCATTGATTTTTTTTTTGGGGGGGGGGAGGAGGGGGGTAGCTGAGGGTGTTAATCTACAATAATACCTCCTTAGAAGTTAAGGAATACTTTGAAGAAAAAAATTCCAAGGTTAGCATTGTGAATCTGTTTTAACACGGGAATGGCTGAGAAAACACGTCATTCCGATCTTATTTTATCCCACGATTTAGTTGTGAAGTTATACTTTTTAGACAAACACGATATATTTATAATAATCACGATTTTATTTTTAGTCAAATATGTTCCATTAAATTATTCTTACAGCGTAAAAACAGAAAACAAAAACGGAAACTCACATGACCATAATGTCATTTTAGCCAACAAACCGACCGACCGGCTTTTAAAATTCAATTCCAAGAATGTCTTTCATAAGCAGTAGTATTTATAACACTTTGATAATGAATCTTTATAAAGAAATAATGCTTTTAAAGTGGATGATGGTAAAATTAAATCGACAAGAAGGAATATAGGCACCGAGTCAAGTTATCACCTCACCTTATCACAGACAAGGGAAAGGGTTTTCCGTTTCTGCAGTTATTTGTTAAAAAAAAAGTGTAACCATTAAAAGATAAGAAATTCTAGGAATCTTCCTCCTTTTAACAAAAAAGTATATTGCCTTTATTATTGTTATAATTTATTTGCCATACATATATATTTAAAAAAAATTAAAAGCAGTAAAGATGCTTAACTTTAAACTTCGGTTTAATATCAACAACACGGGTCATTCAATTATGAATGAAAAGAAAAAACTAACAGGGGACGTGTGTGCGCTCTTTTTTAAAATTTGATGGTTCTAATATTTGTATAAGATTTAATAAACGATTTCTATTGATTGTTAAATTTAAGATTTGGAACATTTTCTTTTTTAACCACGCAAGTATTTAAGAAAATGGATGAGGGTAGCAGTTTGCAGTCTAAAAACCTTTCATGTCACGATCAGCACGTCATTCAGCCATTATCAAACAAAACAGCCGATTCTCCGATTCTGGCTAAAGTTCCCTGAGTGTAAAAATGAATATTAAAAACTATCTCTATAATTATTCTAATTTTGTTGGCTTGAAAAACAAACATTTCAACATTTCTTCGCGTATTCAAAACAGATCAAACTTAAACACGTAAAGGTCATTTTTTAAAATTAATTTTAAAAGCACGTTTTTGTAAAAACGTAAACGAGATAGTTTTGTTAAGAAATACCGAGACCCCAAAAAGAGAAACTTACCCCCTTTTTTTTTCGCCTCTTTATCAAGAGGGGCAAGATCGTGATCAGAAATGTGGACAGGGATTAAAATGAAGTTAGCATTCTGGCCTAAGATGATGAAGAGATTGGATATCGCAGCATCGTCATCTTAATTTAGTTTAGGTTTTTTTAAAAGCGGTGTTTTTCTTCCTCTAGAGGCAGAGATCAGAGCAAAGTGGGCGAACGACGTTTTTGCGTTATTTTTTCGGTTTCTCTTATTTCATTTTAATCTAAATACAAATAAATGAGTAACTGTGTCATTAAATGTCTATTGCAGCTTATTAAAAAGAAGTATGCAACTTTCTTGTTAGATTAAAGTGAAACAAACTTTTTTTTATGATGGTAAAAGTGACGGAATCACACGGACAACACAGTGTTCCTATTTACTTCGCCCCCCCCCCTCCGCGAGGGTAGAGTTAGACACAAGGTCGGTTTTTAATGTGGAGAAAATCCAGCTCCCCAAAAAGGGCCGCTCTGGATTGGGACAAAAATTTACATTGCCTCAGTCTAGAAGGATTTCTCCTCCACTGACCGAGCACAGAAAAGATGAAATGTAGTATCAGAACACGAACAGATACCACCCTGTTAATTATTTATTTACAAAAAAAATATAAAGCATACATTTGTGAACAAATTAGGCACAAGGCCATCAAAAGTGTGGGATATGGGGGAGGGGGCGTTGATCATCTTTTGCCTCCTCTAACATATTTATCCATCCTACTAGACTCATTGCAGTCACCACAATACTACATTTACTCTAAGGGACAGCCTATTTAAAATATCCCCTAAGTGTCGAGAGATTTAAATTGTATGTATAAATTCATTGGAAGTGGGGAGTGGGACAACAAAAAACAAACTTTGATCTTAGCCCAAGGCCAAGGATAATATAATTGCCTTCCCACGAGGGTAGAGTTAGACACAAGGTCGGTTTTTTCATGTGTGTAAATTCCAGCTCCCCAAAAAGGGGTACTCTGGATCGGGACAAAAATTAAAATTGCTCCAGTCTAGAAGGATTTCTCAGTAATTTCATAGAATCACTCCAGTATCCGATCGGGTAGGTTTTTTTTATGGTTAGGGTTGAAAATAGTTCTCGGAGCACTCTAAAACCCCATAAAACTACTAAAAAAAACAAACACTCGATTTGAGACGACAGTGATTAATTACCGATTTCTTCTTCGGTGACCGAGGAAAGAGCAGATACTACATTTGATTCCAGCTCGAAGGCCGAGAAGGGGGACAACACCATATCTGTCGATACAATTTACCATCATTTTTATTTGTTTTTGTTTTCAGTATAAAAAAAAGAATTGTTTTATGAATTATTTTGTGACTCACACACTTTTAGAATGACATTTAAAATACAACAACAACGAATAATAGTTTAGTTGGGGCAAGAACAAAGTGTAATATCTGTTCGTGTTCTGATGCTGCACTTAGTCTTTTCTGTCCTCGGTCAGTGAAAGAGAAATCCTTCTAGACTGGGGGGATCTTTTAAAATTATATTTGTTCCAATCTAGGGTGTCCTTTTGGGGAACTGAATGTTCTACCACGTTCAAAACCGACCGGGTGTCTAACTCTGTCTTCGCAGAGAGGCAAGTAAATAGGAACAAATAGCTGTATGCAATCTTGTAAGGTTAAGAAGTTTAAGTTAGAAAATAGGAAATGCTTGTTAGATTTGTCATTTTAATTAAAGAAAGAAAAAAAAACAGGATGAAAACACCCCACGTTGCCAGCGTATAAAGTAGACGCAAACTACTGTTAAGATAGGACCTTTCCATTTTGAAATCATTTTAAGACATAATTTCAAAATATATGGAAAGCTAAGGAGACGAAATGTGAAATATCCTGACCATCGTTCCCTCATTTCGTGACCAAAAGGAAAAAATAGCCGAAAGTAAAATTGGAAACGCGCACAATCAGAAAGATGCTATGACATCTTTTGTATGGTATGATGATATAACCATAATATACAACTGTTGTATATTATTATATATACAATACAATCCCACTACATTCCACCAATAAAAACAGATTAATTGATTAAGAACAGAAGCAGTGTTTTGAACGTGTAGCCAGGTTAGACCGTATCCCTACCGATATTATCAGCGATAAAAAGTTAACAGCAGATCCCATCGCGATTTTTACACCCAAAATATCTGTCGCGTAAGAATTGAAAACAGGGACGGCGGGCATCACTAAAGGTTCTTTTCTCTTTTTTGTTTTAAATAGAATTTGACGAATTTATATTAAACAAAAACAAACATGTATCAGACCTTGGGCCCCGTCTGTTTAGTTTCCTTTTCTTCTAGATGGTCGAATGTGTTATGTTGGTCTTTTCTTTTAGATGGTCGAATGTGTTGGTCTTTTCTTCTAATTTTCGCCGGCAACTCACTTAAAAACAAAAAATGCCATCGTTCGCCATGGTCAGCGCAATTTTTTTTTTTTTAATTACGCCACAGATAACGTCCAAAAACACAAGCTGGGACGATGGTAAATAATGAAAATTACCACAAGTTCTGTTAGATTTCGTAAGGTTACAGTTAATAAATTAAGATCGCACATACAACTAGATCGGCTGGGCGGACTGAAAGAAAGTGGTTGTTGTTGTCGGATGTGACAGGAGAAAGAAATCCCGACAAAACCAATTTTTATTCGATCGGCATTGAAGAAGCCAACGAGGTGAGCAAATTCCGTTCAGTTTTTTGCCTTTTTTTATATACACTTTTTTTTTTTGGGGGGGGGGGGTAATAATCGCAGACACGAAGGAAAGATGTGCATACATACACACACATATATATATATATATACTCACCTTTAAACACACCGGGAACTGCGTAGGTTAAAAGAACAAGTCCTCAGCCTGGGACTGACGAGCAGAGCAGAGAGAGGGAGAAGAGAGGGAGAGACCACTTTCTACGTTAACCAACAAAAACAGAATGTTCTCAAATCAGCTGTCATATTTATTTATTTTTTCATTTTTGGATGTCTTTTTTAAAAGCATAATGGGTCAACATCCGGGCTTGGAATAGTCGAATCTTCGGACTTTCACGTTGTTTTCCCAGAAAATCACTCTTTTCGGTTTTAGAACCGTTGCATTCCTACCAATTCCATGCGGATCTTTTAAGATTCTTTCTTTCCCTTTTCTTTCTCTTTGTAAAACCAGCTTTACAATTCTTTTCTTTACTTTCGTCCTCTCTCTAACTAACTGGGTTTATCCTTCTTACCGTTAAAAGAAGGGAGACTGTTTTTGTTTTGTTTTTATTTTGTTTTATTTTAGAGAGAGAGAGAGGGGGGCACGGCACTCGGGGTTTGACAGCACTTTTAAACATTTTAGAAAGAATTATCTCTAGGTTTTGAACTGATATTCATCGTTCGTAAATAAATCAGTCCAGGTGAGTGTTTGTGGATGTCTGTCGTACCGTATTTTGCAATAATAAACAAAGAAGACAACTAAAGGGGTAAGAATCCAGACTGCTACACACGAACGTCGCTCGTGCCTGGTGGGGGCGAAATTGCAGGTTTCCGAAGCAGGAGAGAGAAAGAGAGGAGGGGAAAAAGAAACAGAGAGGTCACATTTTTTAAATGTCCTGAATTTCCAAATAAATATACGAATAGTGATTTCTCGAATATGAACCTCTCACTTTGTCTGAGCTCTCAAGCTCCAACCCAAGCAATCAAATAAAGTTGCATTTATTTTTAATATATAATAATACCTGACGCGACGAAATAACGATGTTACATTTGTTGACAGTGCTTTTTAAAATGGACCGGATTAAGCATAAGGTTCCTATAATTTGGTGTTTTTCTTAATACGCGATGTCTCGTCTTCGGTCTGAACTTTTGTATTAGAATTTACAGGAAAACCTCTGTCTATAAACTCCTTTTTGATGTCTTTTTATTGATGAAAATGAAAGGGAAATTCAGTGGCTGGTTACTGAAACGCCGGGTTAGCTAGCAAACGAACTGTCACGGGCAATACAACATTAAATTGTTTTAGTTTTATTTTAATAAACTAATTTAGTGTCCATGTTCTAAACGAAAAAAAACTGTCTTTAAAATAATGGGTAATTTTGTAAAATCACACCCGTCTTCAATCGAGTGTTTTGGGTTTTTGTTCAGGTGGTTTTATGGGTTTTTCGAGTGCCCTGAAAACGATCTCTAATCTTAACTCTAAGCCTAACCTACCCCCTCCCACCCCACCGGAGACGGGAGTGATTCTATAAAATTACCAAATAATGCATTTATATCAAAACCATAAATCAGTCCGACAGTGCCTTTGTTGCTCTCACGTTGATGTATTATTTTGTTCAGTCCTATTAGAGGTTCACCCTCCCAGGTTTTACCTTTTCTCTGGGAAAGGGTTAGTTTATTGCTGATCGCCTGAAGCGCCCTACTGAGGAATGCCGACGGGGTTGTTCAAGCATTTTTGTAGGCCAGAGTGCACTTATCATAGTGCGCTGGCTTCTCAAAACCTAACCTTGTGTCTAACTTCCTGGCAATGAGGTAAATAATATGTATTTATTTATTTTTTTTTACATAGTTTGAACGTTTTAAGGTGCAACTAAAGGTAGCCTTCAAGTTTACTCAGGTTTAAGAGTAGATTTTATTAGCCCTTTTGGTTTTTCTTTTAAGATTTAAAAAACAAGAACAACAAACACACACAAAAAAACGAAGGATAGCAGATGTTTTTATTTGTTTTTTGCTGTTTATCCGTGTAAATTATTACATTCATTATGTTAATGATTAGCACGACGAGCATATATTTGTCATTTCATATTTGAAAATCCTAAATATATCTGTTGTTCCTGATATCGTGCAAACACGTTCAGACCATTTTTTAAACAGCTGTCGTCATCTTTCTTACATGTGTAAGCAAAATATAAAAAAATAAATTAAAATAAAACAACAAAAGAATAAATCGCATGCCTTTTTTATTTTTTTATTTTTAAAGGTGATTTCAATGAAATCTGTCGTGAGCGGTTTTCAACCGAGGTAACAAATCGGAGACTATTAGTTAGCGCTACATTCACCTGCCCTTTCTTGTTGCGAGCCCATCAGACGTCGTCACCCTGTCAAAGTATAAATCCAGCCGCTAACAAACTTGGCCAAAAGAAGGAACCAATCGGCATCCTAAAAAAGCCCCTTCCGCTCCACTTTTTATATTGAAGAAGGAGATCTGCAAGGTTGGCCCACCTGTCAGTTGGTATAAGGTTAACCTAACACCAAAGGAGGAGTTGGAAACTCCTTTTGGACATTCAACAGATGGTGGAAAAGACATTGAGGACCTCAATAACTTCCCGGATACTCCCTCATAGCAGTCTTTATAAGGCCCCCAGTTGACTGCTAGAAGACTGTCTGGGAAATCCTTCAATGAAACGACCTATATGTAAGGGAAGGGTCCCGATTTTTATTTACCCTCTTCTTATATAGGGGAACTAAACTAACTTTTTCTTTGGACGTCAGCAGAATTGGGTGCAGCGGCCAGGATACTAGGAAACTGGCCAAACTGAGCATTGTCTGCGTTATTTCCCCGATAGACTTTGAACCCAAATCTCCTCCTTCCTTGAAGCTCTCCTTCACAAATATCCCGTAAAATTTCCGGATATCCTAGCACTATGTAAAACTAACCCAGCTCCTCAATATCTAATAATTTCAATATGCCAGGATACCTCCTACTCTGCTGTAAAGATTCAGAAAAACATGAATGTGCTTAGAGTCTATATCCGTAACACTCTCCTCTTAACTAGAGACCTAAGTCTAGAATTCGAAGATCAGGCCTACATGTTTAACCTTACAACATAATGTTAGTTACCTATATTTTATCTACCGCTCCCCCCTCCCTTGACTTTTTAATGTCTACCACAGAGACTGACTAAGTTTCTTGAGCTCTGCAGACCTATCATAGCAGTCTTTATAAGGCCCCTAGTTGGCTGCTAGAAGACTGTCTGGGAAATCCTGCAAGCCATGGAGTGGGTCATACCAGGAATGAAACTGAAGGTTGAGGAAAACCCCTTCCTGGAAGAACTACGACCTACATGTAAGGGAAGGGTCCCAATTTTTATTCACCCCCTCCTTATATAGGGGAACTAAACTAACTTTTTCTTTGAACGTCAGCAGAATTGGGTGCAGTGGCCAGGATACTAGGAAACTGGCCAAACTGAGCATTGTCTGCGTTATTTCCCCGACAGACTTTGAACCCAAATCTCCTCCTTCCTTGAAGCTATCCTTCACAAATATCATGTAAAATTCCCGGATATCCTAGCACTATGTGAAACTAACCCAAACTCTTCAATATCTAATAATTTCAATATGCCGGGATACCTCCCACTCTGCTGTAAAGATTCAGAAAAACATGAACATGCTTAGAGTCTATATTCGTAACACTCTCCTCTTAACTAGAGACCTCAGTCTAGAATTCGAAGATCAGGCCTACATGTGCTTTCGTTTAACCTTACAACATAATGTTAGTTACCTATATTTCAGCTACCGCTCCCCCCTCCCCTGACTTTTTAATATTTGAGACTGACTAAGTTTCTTGAGCTCTGCAGACCTATCTGGTAATAGCATACATAGCTTCTCAATTGCCAATTCCCTTACACAAACGATATCCTTCCTGACCCGCCTCTAAGATTGTGAGAACCAGCAAGCCTCACTTCTTGACCTATTCTTGACAACACTGCCTGAAGCTTGTGTGACATGCCCATAGCCCACTCTAAAATGCTGATCACCTCGTAATAATGGTTGATATCATCATAAGCCCCTGACCCCCCCAAAAAACGCTGTTTCTCAAAATAACAAGATATTACCAACGTGCTGATTGGTAATCTCTCAGAGATCTCATCAGAGATGCACCTTGGAGTAAAACTTTTTCCCCCTGCTGAACAGTGTGCAGAAAAGGTAACTGAATGGATCAAAGTAGGCATAGAAGTATTTGTCCCCACACGGAAATTCCATAGCAAGCCTCATCTCCTTAACGGCTCACCTCGACCTGTGCAGCTGCTATTGCGCATAGGCACCAAGAATTTCTCTGTTTCAACTGCCATAGCTGAAAATAGACAAAGATTTATAGCGTCAAGAAACCACTGTAAGAGTATAATAGCTGCAGCTAAGAATTGGTATACTGAGATGACTAGAATCAACAATTCCCCCACTATTCAACCGTCACGGTGTCACCTTCACTGTAACAGACAAGGCTGAATTGCTTGTCAAGCAGTTTGCACTAAACTCGACCTTGGACTACACAAACTACCTCCTCTCTAATCTTCCACTACGAACGGAAACTACACTAGATGATCTGATCATCACCCCTTCCCATGTCCTGGCTATCATAAAAAAACTCAACACCTCCAAAGCATGTGGACCAGATCTTATCCCTGCTATAGTAATAAAGAAATTCTCTGCTGAGTCGGCCTCTGTCCTCTCCAAACTCTATAAAAAATAATGCCTTGCAGAATCTTGCTTCCCTGATACATTGAAAATTGCCTCTGTGGTATCAGTTTTCGAGAATTCTAGCGAAAGAATTGACTCGCAAAATTATGGCCCCATCAGTCTCTTTCCGTTCTTCGCTAAAATCATTGAATCATTAATCAATCTAGTGATAGTTCACTACCTCGAAAATACTAAACTTCTCCACAGTGTGGATTTAGGCCATCCCATTCTACTGTGGATATCCTAATGGTCATCTCCAAACGTATATACCACACACTTGATAAGTAAGGTGAAACTAAGGCAGTAGCGCTAGATATCTCCAAGGCCTTTAACAAGGTCTGGCATGACAGTTTTCTCAGGAAAATGAACTCATACGATATTACTGGAGTTGGTAGATTCTTGGAAAATCTGAGATGGGTATATTTGCTGATGACACCACACTCTATTTCTGGCAAATTGAATGCTCACACAAGTAAGGCAATGGATGGATCATTGGAAAATTACCTCCAGTCTGTAATAGAATCAGGCCAAAAATGGATGGTCACATTTAATGCTACGAAGACAAAGCTTTTTCCCCTCAACAACTATAAGAAACCTTTCCAACCACCGATTTTCATGGCCAATAGCATCCTTCCCAGGATTCCCTGGTTTTAACTCATCAACCTAACATCTTCAAGCAATATGAAGTGGATAAAGCACATAGAAAATGCTGCCAAGTCTGCCACAAAGAAGGTAATCTCCCTCTATCAGGCTAGAAAACCTCTTACACCTGCCAGCATAGTGTATCTCTATAAAACCACCATTCGCTTGTGCATGAAGTATTGTTGCCACATCTGGTCTGGTGCACCAATCGCTAGCTTCTCCCTCTTGGACAGGGTGCAAAAAAGAATTTCTAACCTAATAGGTCCAGCATGGGATGTGCTCTAATGAACTTACTGCACTTATACACCCTGCAACATAAATACCCTCGACTTACACGACCCACCTGACTAGCAGCAAAATCACACCCCTTCTCTGATCCGGTCCCTAGATGCCATTTGTTCTCGGCCTTTTGGCTAAGATCAAAGTGTAGTATCTGTTCCGATGGATACTGCACCCCATAGACTGGTATTGTCTTGGCCTTCGGGGCTTGATTTACGCCGGTTTATGGGTCTGTCCTGTGCAGTTCTAGGAGGTCCACCCTCCCAGGCTTTGCCTCCCCTCTTTGGGAAGGAGTAAGTTTATTGCTTACTGCCTGAGGCGCCCCTACCGGGGAATGCCGACGGGGCTGCCCAGGCAATTTTTAAACCCCACTTTCCCGACCCGACCTTGGGTCACATCTTACTTGTGGGAGTAAGATAAAAACTGGCCTTGTGCCTAACTCCTGGAGAGGAGTAAATCAATACTCTTATAGCTTCTTTCCTTGGAATGCATGCCTTTGGAATTCCCTCCCTACTCCTTATTTCCCTGCCGTACCAACATGCAGAAATTTAAATGTAATATGAATAAACATCTTGCTGCCCAACTCCCCACCCAGGTTGGCCCTCTATAAATCTTACCCCTATCACAATAGCCCCTTACAATTCAGTCGCAATATGCCTTGTTTGGGGTGAAAAAAAATACCCCCCCCCCCAAAAAAAAAACGTGTGTGACACAGCTTAAGCTAAGCCCGTGGCTCTGTATTTGGCTAGTCTAAATGTGAGGAGCAAGAGGTCTCAAAATCGGACCGTTCACGTTCAGAGAGATCTCTTGTCACTTGGGGTAGATGTAACTGTGATTGAAGAAACTCACTACAGTGCTGACTGGAGACTTTGATATCTTCTCAACATATGGGAATCCTCGGGGTAGAGGTGTCTCTCTAATTGTGAAATGCACCCTGTCTGTGACAGTTTATATTCATATCGATACAAAAGGCAGAAAAGAACAAGAAATAATTATTTAAACGGTTTAAACTTTTATGGGTTTCATCTTAAGAATTTGATTAATTGTGGATTTTGCAAAGATAAAAATAAAATAGACATTTTTGTTCATAGCGCTATGCTCATCTGTGCATTCCATATGGAAGGTAATAAACATTTAAAACCTATATACTACTTTATCTTGTTTGTCTTCGCGCACACAGGATGATGTCATCATTTTGTGATGCCATCCAGTAAAACAGAGGTGGGGATAACCGTTCACAGTGTATGACGTCTCAAAATGATGTGATCCATAAAACCCAAAAAAAATGAGGGAAGAGATTGCTTGATCGAGACGACCTATGTTGCTGTAAAAGATTAACGATTTCAGATTATCGCAGTTCATGTGCCTTACTCAGTTTTGGAAAAAGTTTCCTTTTTTGGGCGGCTGAAGGTGTTTGTCATAGGTCTGAAGCACATAATTTTAATGGGAACTTGGAATGCCATCCTTGATCACAAGATCGATAAGGTCGGAGGGACTAGAGAGTCAGATAGGTATGAGATCTGTCTATCTGACCTGATGGCTAGATGCGATCTTGTTGACATATTTTGTCCTGATTAACTGGGCCAAGAGACGATGTAGATGTTATATTGTGTCATACATTCCACTGATTAGGGCAATCGGACCATAAATTGGTTTTAGCCCAGTTACAGTTAAGCAATAAGCTTAAATTAGCCGGGTACTGTAAGTTGAATACCTTCTTTGTTGGAGATATACGACTTCTGGGAAAACCCAGAAACACTTATTCAGTAGGATCTAGTGGGATGGTTACTGAGAGTAAATGGCAGATTAGTTTTAAAAAATAAGATTAGACGTTTTTTCATCAGGTATGGTCAGCGTCTTGCACTAGATGAAGAAGCACTTAGAAGATAAACTGGTCCAGGTGGAGTATTCCCCAAACCATAGAACTAGCTAAGGGAGTCCTGCAACGTGAGGTTAATGAGTGTTACCAGGGCCAAGTAGTTCGGGTTAGGCTAAGGAAAGTAACTAAGTTATGAACTTCAATGCGGATGAGCGTAAGGAAGAGCTCTGTCAAGGTTCGGAAAGTAAAGCACCCAGATGGAAGTACCTTTGTAGCAACTTGGGAGATTGGTGAGGGATTTCAAGAGCACTTCCAATACCAATTTTCCCAAACTCTGGAATTTGGCAACTATTTGAGAGAGAAACTGGTTGTGAAGGCAGGATTACAACATCAACTGAGGTTCTTGGTTGTGTTGAAGCAGGTCAGATGCAATAAATCGTTAAGACTGATGGTCTACCCTATGAATTGTTCTTGAGATTGTCGCACATGTTTATACTGATACTGGTGGATGTCTTTAATAATTGGTTTGATCAGTGATCTATCCCTGGTCAGATGACCAAATGGGCAATCACATTGCTGAAGAAACGGGACAGACATAGTGAGGAGGAAGTAGAAAATTACAGGTTCATAACTCTGCTAAACACAGAGTTAAAGATTTTGGCCCAGATCCTATCAAACCGGTTGCAGGTTGTCATTGGGGAATTGATCGAGCTTGAGAATCACTATGCTGTGAAGGAGAGACAGATTCAGAGCAATTTGCATCTGATTCATACGATCAGAAAGAGATAGAAAACGACATGGAGTCCATGCTGATCAATTTGGATCATTGCTTCTTTTCGTGATTTAGAAACCGCTGATTTTAAACCGGATTTCTCTGAATGTATCGCTCACCAACGGTAGTGGTACAGGTGAATGGAAAGCGCCTGTAGTCAGAGTTGTCTGCTGTCACCCCTACTGTGCATTGGAACCGCTATTTTAAAGATTAAGGGATGAAGCAGCAAGTTCGGTTGTACATGGAATTGCCTTGCCTGGAAGGACACAAACCAAGGTTTCAGCATTCGGTGATGGTATCACTATTTTTGTTCGATAGAGACATTGAAGCAGCTACGGTGGTGCAGTTGGGTACCTGGAGCAGTAATGCTTCATTTTCGGGGATCCTCTGCTGGATGGATGGTCTGGTTCGAATTCTAAGCATGGGATTTGGACCGGAAATTGGTCAGAAATGCAGTCAAGATCAAAGTGTCATTTCACACTTGGCTTTGAAGAAATATTTCCTTGAAGGGTAAACCTGAGGTGTGTGCCATGTACATCTTTCCTCTTACCGACTACATGTACTTCATCTGCCTGCAAGACATGTAATGGTCATTCTGCCCTCACTTCTTTTAATAAGAAGAAGGCTGTGGGTTTGCAGACAGGTTTGTATTCAACATCCATGTGAAAATGGTCATGGGGATGCCTTACATGGAAAGTCATTGACATGCTGAGAGACTAGCTTTCCTGGGCCGAACCTTGACAGAGGAGTCTGTTTGGCACTCTGCGGAGGAAACTGTCTTTCCTGACTTCATCCTCAGCCCTTCGGTCGAGGACCATTGTAGACCAAGGGGTGAACCACAGTGCCGATCTGCGTTCAGAAAGTTTCTTCAGTCCAGTGACGTTTCACAGTCTAGAAATGTACTATAGAGGGATTTAGTGGAGGGTTCCAATTTGGATCTGCTTGGGGAGCGGCTGAGATAGTCGATGAAGGAAATCTGCTCTCAATGAAGTTGGGCACTGGGTTTAGGATATCTTAACAACTTGGTACTGTTTTAGATATTGACCCTAATTTCCGTGACTGCCCGGCAGCAGCGAGCCGACAGCTAACGGAAGCGTCCGAGACCTGCCGAGTCGGCAGACGACAACAATGTAAGACGATGAATATACGTAAAGAAAAAGAAATGCATATATTTTTATACAGAAAATGAAATAAATGAACAAACCCATAGCTGAAATAAATTAAATTTTTTTTAATTAATATTTTTTAACCATTTTTGTAAGAATTTTTTTTATAAACGCTAACATTTTAAACCATTTTTTTTGTAACTGAAATAAACTGTTTTTATAAACTTTAGAACGCGAAAATAATAACTTTTTTAAACCATTTTTTTTTTTTGCAATTACGCATTGTTTTTTTGTTTTTTTCATTATTTTAGCTGGAGGGGTAAGGGCTTGTTTTTCGTTTTTGGAGGGGGGCTTAGCGAAATACAGGCAGAAGAGGAGGATGGGGTCGTCGCCGAGGATGTGGAAGGAGGCGGAGGAGCAGAAGATTGTTGGTCGCCGACGCCTGGATCAAGTACGGCTATCTGCGATAATATAACTAGACAGTACGCAGCATTCCTTTACTAAGTTTTTACCGGTCGCCATATCCTGGGACCACAGGTAGATCATCTTTAAAATTGTTGATATGGCGAGTTTTGACCGCGAAAAAAACGTCCCCGATCGCAACGAAATCCAAGCCCGGCATTCCTGGGTGGGGCATCTCCAGGCATATTTTTCCGTAACTGTCTTTCGCGGTACTAGCCGGCAAAGTCGGCCGCCGCCGCATCGCATATCTTTTGCCAGCAGAGCTTTCTGCTGGCAAAAGTTAATGCACTGCAAGAGAGAGGCAATTGTACGACACAACACTTCAAAATTCATTTTCAACAAGTGCCAAGCGTCTCTCCTTCAAATCAATATCGTCTGCCAGCCTCGTTTTCGATTTCGGCAGGTCTCGGACGCTTCCGTTAGCTGTCGGCTTGCTGCTGCCGGGCAGTCACGGAAATTAGGGTCAATATCTAAAACAGTACCAACAACTTTTAGTGCTCCATGATGTGCCAATTGATCTGGAACACACTACTCCTTAATGTCATATTTTACAGCTCAAGCATTAGCGGAGATGCCAAGAAACGCCATCGTCAACTGTCACAAACTTCTGTTTTTCTGGAAGTATTTCAACGAAGTGATGGCTTGCATAGATCCCAAGCAGTTGGTACTACTAGATGTTGCGTATGTGATGTATAATGTCGACCTGTCATGGATTTTATTTTAATGGGATACGCTCCACTTGATGTAAGGAGCTAACAAGAATGAAAGATGATTATCGCAAAGACAGGAGATGCCTATTGGCCTTAGTCTTGAAAAGACTAAAGCTATAGGTAGGAGGAAAACAGTCAGCAGGAAGAGAGTTTTACAAGCCTGCAGTTCTTGGAAAGAAGCTACTGGAATAGGAAACTGTATCACAATGAGGTATCAAAACAGTAAATTGATGGAGACCACTAGACCAACGAGTTAAATGAGCTGGAACAAAGGAAGCAGGGGATAGATCAGACAATTTTGAAGAACACATGCCATAATAATACTTATAGAAAAGACTAAAACTAGCAACATCACAAGGGTGCAGAAAAGAAGAAAGGGTGGGATTAGAGTGACATAAATGTTGTTGAGGGGTTTGTATGGAGTTGACTCAAGGCGATCCATAATACAAGCCTTGCAAACATGCGACTGGGGTCCACTACTGGGGGAGGACATGTGAAGACCAAAATTACTACTAAATAATAATTACAGAGAAAAGTTTTAATAAGAAATTTCTTAGTAATGCCCAGTAATTAGCAACTATACATATTATGAGGGAGCAGCTTACAATAATTAATTCATTTCTACCAAATCAAATGTAAAAAATACAAAAATATAAAAGAACTAAATACATAATTTTCCAAGCAGTTATAAGATATGTTTTACATTTCCTCCCTTTTTACATATATTTTATTGGTTTTATGTTCTTGTAAGTTGACTTTATTATTAAGACTGTAAAATAAGCATTTTCTTCATCTTCTGTAAAAAAAACAAATTGTATATGTAACAAACAACAAATTTTGTCAAAATAATCAAAATTGTTTCTCTGAACATTATTTTGTTCATAAAGTATTTGATTTTGTGGATCCCAGTCGCACATTTGCTAGGCCTGTATTATGGATTGCCTTGGGTTGACTCTATTGCTCATCAGGATCTGATTTCATTCTTAAAACATCCACAGATGTGATAGAAAGTTATTACATTCCACAGAATTCAACAAAAGGTTGGTATGAATTGCGAGCTTGTGTGTACAAAAAGGACTCAAGTATGAATAAGTGTTAGACCCAACCCCAATTAAGAAAGTTTCTTAGTTAGTTGAGTGAATGGGTGATGTTCCTTTTTTATTTTTTGGTAAGAGAGATCCTCACAGATGCTCATTCCCAACTTTTATTTTGACCTTGGCCTCCCCAATTGTCTAAAGGTGTAGTAAAGTCCAGGCAAGACAATATGGAATTTGGAGAGAGAGAGAGATGGGTGTCTATGTGGCGACTATGAAAATAGCGCTATTCGTTACTCTAAGGGCCAACTACTCACTGCAAAGGTTCAAGAGTACCACCTTATATTAGCTAAGAAACCGGCCCTTCAACTCGCCTGATTGCAACCCCATGGACTATTATATGCAGGGAGCAGTTGAGAAAGACACCAACCAAAGACGAAGTGATTGCCACATGTTTCAGGTTTAGGTCTCACCTGGAGGCCGTGGTGGAGGTTTAGGACAGTTTCTTCGACTGAACTGTATTCGGCAAACGATCCACTAAGAGATGCACTTTCAATTATATACCGAAATATGACTTATCGAATACCCTGTATTCTATTTTCTACCACTTAAGACCCACTCCCATTTAGAGATCGACTTGCTTGTTTTCGGTTATAAACTAACCAGAAAACAGTTGGTGGTCTAGTTTTTAGAAAGGGTTGGGAAGGTCTTACTAACCTATTTTTATTTTGTTTCTTTGTTTTTTTTGTGTGTTTTTTAGTGTTTCATTCCTCATTATATATATATATATATATATATATATATATATATATATATATATATATATATATATATATCTTTTATAAACTAAATTGATTTAAACTTATTGGGGATAATTTAAGTAGGGTAGTCCATAGAGTAAATATAGTATTGCAGTGATGGGGAACTCAGTACAATTGTGAACTGCTATTTAAGTAAATGGGAAGCTCTAGATAGAGGTAATTACAGTAATAATTTTATCTATGGTGCTATCTACTGGTGCTATATTTATCCTGAGACAAATGTAAGAGAAGTACCTTGGTAAGAGGAAGCACCTGTATTTTACTTTTGTGAATCTTGAGAAGGCTTTTGACAGAATTCCAAGAGATATTGTTTGGTGGACATTGCATAAACTAGGGGCAAACAAGTGGTTCGTGTAGATTGTTCAAGCAATGTACAGAAATGTTCAAAATCAGGTTAGAATAAATGGCACATTTAGTGAAAGCTTTAATGTTAAAGTAGGAGTCCGTTGCTTTTCATTAGTGTCTTAGAAGCATTGTCCAGGGAATTCTGTACGGGTTGTCCAGAAGAAATACTGTATGCTAATGACTTACGCGTGAAACTTGTTAGAAAGTATCTAAAGTAAGCTGTGAACGCCGATACAGATGAGTGTAAGGAAGAGCTCCATCGCAGTTCTGATAGATACATTTGGAAGCACCCAGATGAATGCTCTCTTGTATCATCTCAGGAGATTCATGAATGGTTTCAGAAGGACTTCCAGGAGCACTTCACCCAACTACCTAGATTCCCTTTTCCAAGAGTTTTGGCAACTATTTGGAGTCTCCCACCTCAATGCGTCTGGAGTAGCTAGTTATGAAGGCATAGTTAGAGAGCGTGAAGTATTGGATGCATGTCGGCTACCACAAATCGCCAGGATGGGCTACCCTACAAATTGTACTTGAGGCTCTTGCACATGTTTGTACCGATTTTGAAGGATGTGTTCAACCAGTGGTCAGAGGTTGATCGTTGGTCAAGTGACCAAGGATGTGATCACATTGCTAAAGAAGAGGAACAGGCATGATGGTGAGGAAAGAGATGATTGCAGACCCATGAGTCTGCTAACCACAGAGTTAAAGATTTGGGCCAGCATCTGATTGCAGGTTGTCATTGGAGATTTAATTGAGCATGAGCAGAACTATGCTGTGAAGGGGGATATATTCAGAACAATTTGCATCTGGTTTGTATGATTATCAAAGGGATAGAAGACGGCACAGAGCCCATGCTGATCATTTTGGATCAGTCCAAAGCTTCAGACAGGGTCGACCATCGCTTGTCACCATCTGTTTTAGAGACAACTAGTTTCAAACCGAGCAAATGGATCTTCATTCTGTATTGCTCGCCAACGGTTGTGGTGCAGATGAATGGAAAGCATTCAGAATCGTTTGCTGTTTATTGATTGGTTGTCTGCTGCTGCCCCTAATTTATGTCCTTGCGTTGGAGCTGCTACTTCACAAACTAAGGGCAAGTTCAGTCATGCAGAATTGCTTTAGCTGGAGGGTGCGAGCCAAGGTTTCTAGGTTTGCCGATCATATTACTGTCTTTGTGTTGTTCTTTCGATACATTGAGGAAGTGGCAAAGACACTTAAACATTATGAAATGATTAAGAGGGCGATCAACTGCAGCAAGTTGATTGGCCTGTGGTTGGGTGCCTGGTGCTTTCTGCTGGTTCGATGGTCCTGTTCGCATCCTACGCATGTGGTTCAGATCGAATCTCCATATTAAAAGGAATTGGTCAAAAGTAGAGTCAAAAGTTTGAATTTGGCTTCAATGAAATCTTTCCTTAAATGGGTAGAACTGAAGCATCATGTACATTTTCCTCTTATCCTTTACCGACTGGATGTACTTCTTCTGCCTGCAAGGCATGTAATGGTCTTCCAACACCCTCTGTTCTCGCTTCTTTTGATGAGAGGAAAGCCGTGGGTTTGCAGACAAGTTAGAGTTAGGTATTCAACGTCCATGTCAGGGAGGCTTAGATATGCCTTACTTGGCGAGTCATCAACATGTTTAGGGACTGGCTTTCCTGAACCAAATCTTGACAGAGGAGTCTACGTGGGACCATGCAATCATGAGTGTCTTTTCCAACCTCATCCTCAGCCCTTCAATCAAGAACCATCATCGACCGAAAGGGTGAATTACAGTGTCGATCTGCATTCAGAAAGATTCCTCGATCCACATTCTAGAAAGGTACTATAGAGGGATTTAGTGGAGGGTCTTACTTTCGATCCGTTTGGGAAGCGACTGAGATAGTCAATTGAAAAGATCCGCTTTCAATTGTGTTGGAAACTGGGTTCAGAATATCTCAGCAGCTCTTAGTACTCTCTTACCTGGCAATTAATCTGAAACCTTAATGTCATATTTTTCGGTTCAAGGATTGCAGATATGCCTGATTCTTCACGCTGTAACAGTGCTGAGGAAGAAACTCTCTCAAATTTCTCATTGCGGACTTAAGCCACATTTGATGACCTGACCATCACCCCATCTCATGTCCGGGACATCATAAAAAACCTTGAAACCTCCAAAGCATGTGGCCTGGTCTTATACCAGTAATAGTAATTAAAAAAATGCTTTGCTGAACTGGCCCCTGTCCTCTCCAAACTCGATAACAAATGCCTTGCTGAATCTTGCTTCCTTGATAGTTGGAAAATTGCTTCTGTGGTACCAGTCTTTAAGAATTGTTGAGATAGAACTGACCCTTAGAATTATAACCCCATCAGTCTACTCCTGCTCTTTGCTAAAATCTTTGAATGCTTAATCAATCTAGCGATAGTCCGTCACCTCGTTAATGCTAAACTTCTTTCTGACCATCAGTATGGATTTAGGCAAGCACAATCTACTGCGGATATCCTAATGGTCATCTCTGAACGCATATACCATGCACTGGACAAGGCAAGTGAAGCTAGGGCGGTAGCGCTTGATATATTTAAAGTCTTTGACAAGGTCTGGCATAAATGTCTTCGCATAAAAATTAATTCATATGGTACTACTGGATGAATATTTAATATAATTAGATCCTTCTTATCCAAAAGTAAGATCCAGGTTGTTCCTGATGACCGTTCATCCAAGCAATATGACATAAATGAAGGTGTACCCTAGGGATCCATCCTTGGACCTTTATTGTTCCTGATTTTCATAAACGACCTCCCTGATGACATTATGTCTGAGATGGGTAAAACGGATGCACATATATCCAAGGCAATGGTTGAATCCTTAAAAAGTGATCTCCAGTCTGTAGTGGAATGGGGTCACAAATGGATGGTAACATTTAATGCTGCTAAGGCAAAGCTCCTTTCCTTCAACAACTCCAAGAAACCTCTTCAACCACCAATTGCCACGACAAATAACACCCTACCTGAGAGTCCAACGTTCAAACTCCTCGGCCTAACATTCACAGGTAACATAAGTTGGAACAAATACATAAAAGACATTGCCAAGGCTGCTGCAAAGAAAGTGGGCTCCCTCTACCGAGCTAGAAAACTTTTCACATCTGACAGTATTCTATATCTCTACAAAGCCACCATCCACCCATGCATGGAGTATTGTTGTCACATCTGGGCTGGTGCACCATCCACTAGTCTCAACCTCTTAGACAAGGTCCAAAAAAGAGTCGCTATTCTAATAGGTCTCTCACTATCCAGCAATCTCCAGCCCCTGTCCCATCGCCACAATGTTGCATCTTTTTGCTTGTTTTATGAGTATTTCAATGGAATGTGCTCCGATGCACTTGCTTCTCTTGTGCCCCCCTCAACGTTAATACACTCGACCAACCCGACAATCAACTATATCCCATCCATTCACTGTGGAGGTCCAAATGCCGGAGAGCTTTCTACTCCAATAGCTTCTTTCCTTTGGAACTGCCCGACTGTACTGACATGCAGAAATTTAAAACTAATGTGAACAAACATCTCACTGCACAGCTCCCAATATAGGATGCCCCCCCCCACACACACCCAAATTTCACCCTAATTCTCAGTAGCCCCTTATGTTAACAGTGGCGACGTGCCTTGTTTGGGGTGAACTAAGTTTAAAAAAACAACAACAAAAAAAAACAACAAAAAACGACAGAGCACGCCTTCTTCAATTGCAGCAAACTTCTGTTGTTCTGGAGGTATGTCAACGAGGTAATTGAGCAGTTTGTACTGCTATATGTTGCATATGTAACTGAGGCATGCGTCATGTACATTTTTCCTCTTATTCTTTACAGACTGAATGTAATTCCTCTGCCTGCAAGCCGTTTAATGGCCTTCCAGTGCCTTCTCTTCTCACTTCTTTCGATGAGAGGAAGGTTATGGGTTCCCAGACAGGTCTGTACTTAACAATTATGTGAGAGGCCTTAGTGATGCCAGAAGGTTTTACAATAATATAGTGGGATCTGTGTTTGCGCCGGACATCCATAAACACCAAATACAACGTTTTATTTTATTTTATTTTAATTATAACTTGAAAATTATAAATCTTAGAAATTCAAAGTTGAAATACACATGGGTCCTCATTCCTTCCCGGACAACGCCAGCAGGTCCTGCTAGTCTATATAAATAAAGTAGACAAGTGTGCTTGTAATCGTATGTGTCTTTTTCAAGAATGGAATGCCCTAGAGTAAATCTAATGTCAAATTTGGAATCAGCAGGAAAAGTAAATTAAGGTGAATATCCTTGGCCTTAGCCTTCTTCTTCTTCTTCTTCTTCTTCTTCTTCTTCTTCTTCTATTTAACATTCATTTATACATGCTGGCATGCGTTGGACGGCTTGAAGAAATTCACTTCCAAAGTAACCTATCTATGCCAGGACTTTATTTATCCCTCTTTCCCTCAGGTCAATTTGTATCACTTTCTCCCATGTTTTCCTTGGCCTTCTCCTGTGAACTGAACCAGCTACCTCAACTGTTCTACATCTACTAACCAAGAACTCTCATCCACTCTTTCAATGTAGCTATACCATCGAAATCTACTATTCTACATGCATCTCCTTATACCAGTGGTTTTCAACCAGGGTTCCACGGAACCTTAGAGTTCCGCCAGTACAGTCCAGGGGTTCCACAATTTCTAAATTAGAACAACGAACAAATAAACAACATATTAAATTCAATTTCGAAAATCTATTTTATTAATATATGCGTATCTTTTAACCCTATACGGTCCGACATATGAAAACATGCTTTAAAATTTTTTATATTTATACAAATACAAGTATACAAATATTATTATTATTTAGTGTATGTAGTTATAAAATAAATTGTCTATATGTAATTTCCAAAAAAACTATTGCTTAAATATGATTGGCTGATAGCTTCCACTAATTATAAGTATTTTTCATTCTAAGTATGTATATTTTATTAGTTGCCGTATGGAAACTGTGGACTGTAAAGAGTTAAATCTTTTAATATGATTAAACTCGTTACATTCATTAAACTCTTTTACAGATTTTACAACCATGGATAGATTTGTGAAAAAACGCAAGACAGATGCGGATGAAGAGACACAGGATCTGAGGCACTCCTTTGAAGCTGAAACCACTACCAGCGATGCTGCCTCATCGAAATCAAGAAATGATGGAATTAACCTACAACTAAAAGTTTGTCAATATTGTGAAAAGTACATAGCTCTGGGATTTACTTGGACTGGAAACCCAGAGTGCCCTTCACCTTTGTGTATTGTTTGTGGGGAGAAGCTGGCTAACAGTGCTATGGCACCAGCCAAACTGAAACGACATTTAATAACTAAACATCCAGAGTTGTCGAGCAAAGATGAACAATATTTTCAACGAGAAATGAAATGTAATAAAAGGCAGGTTTCTATGTTTGCCAAAAAGTTCAAGTTGAGTGACAAAGGACAAGAAGCAAGTTATGCTGTGGCGGAGATAGTTGCAAGAAAAATGAAATCTCATACCATCGCTGAAACTGTAATTTTACCTGCATGCCAAGAAATAGTGAGGATAATGTTTGGAGAGGATGCTGTATCAGAGGTAAATAAAATTCCACTTTCTGACAACACAATAAGTAGGCGCATTCAAGGCATGTCAGGAGACATTGAATGCAATCTTAAGTCAGAAATACTGAAACATAACTTATTTGCACTTCAAGTTGATGAGAGTACGGACATTAGTGGTAAAGCACAACTCCTTGTATTTGTTCGATTCATTGATGATGAAACTATTGTAGAAGACTTCCTGTGTTGCAAGGAATTGCCAGGCACAACGAAAGGACAAGATGTATTTGATGTTTTGAATTCATATTTAGAGTATTGTGGATTGAACTGGAAAAACTGTGCTGGTATTTGTACAGATGGTGCCCCTGCAATGACAGGATGTCTTAAAGGCTTTGTCCCAATCGCACAAAAACAAAATCCAAATATTATCCATACTCATTGTTTCATTCATAGAGAAGCACTAGTAGCTAAAACTCTTGGATCTGAACTAAAATCTGAATTGGATATGGTAGTTAAAATAGTTAATTACATCAAGATGAGGCCACTTAAATGTCGACAGTTTGAGAAACTTTGTATGGGTATGGAAGCAGAACATTCCACCTTAATCCAGCACACAGAAATATGATGGTTGTCAAGGGGGAAAGTATTGTCTCGTTTTTACGAATTAAGAGAAGAGTTATTGACCTTTTGTTTGCAAGAAAACCTGAAAGACTTTGTAGAATGTTTAAATAATGGCCATTGGTGTGCCGATATATTTCATGAACTTTACCTCTTGAACAATAGCATGCAGGGCAGGAACGAAAATATCTTGTCTTCTACTGACAAAATAAATGCTTTTCAGAAGAAATTGACAATATGGAAGAAACGCATAGCTGCAGGAAATTTGGAAATGTTTCCATGTGTTTTTAAAAGGAATTGTCAAGAAATTAGGCTACTGATTTTGAACCATTTGGACACTTTGTTAACAAATCTTGACAAATATTTTCCATAAATATCTGTTGACCAGTATGACTGGATTAGAAACCCATTTGTAGAATTTGAGCTGTCTGAAGAGCAGTTCACATTAACAGAAGAAGAAGAACTTGCCAGTGTTCTAAATGACAGGACATTAAAGCTGAAACATTCTAAACTTAACCTGAATGCATTTTGGCTGCTGGTTGAAAAGGAATATCATGCAATTGCCCAGAAAGCGCTACGACTTCTTGTGCAATTTTCAACCTCCTACTTGTGTGAATTTGGATTTTCAGCTCTGACAACCATCAAGCACAAGAAACGAGCACAATTGCGGTCTATGGAAGATGAACTTCGTGTGTGTCTATCAAAAACACGACCCAATCTTAAAGAGTTGTGCAAGAAACACCAGGCTCAAGTTTCCCATTGACTTTTTTCATATGAATAAATGTAATCTATTCAAACATAAACATTTTTGTTTTCATTTCATGTACAATACTCTGAACATGAGTATTTTCATTTTATTACAAATTTATTTTTTTTGTATAATTAAATGCTGTTTTTTGAATAAGACAACCAAAATTTTGCACAGGGGTTCCTCGAGCCAGTGGAATGTTTCCATGGGGTTCCACTCCAGCAAAAAGGTTGAAAAGCACTGCCCTATACTATACAGGTTTAATCTTCCTCTGAGGTCATCAGAACTAATCCTATCTTTAACACTCACATTACATAGCCATCATATCATTCTAATATCATTTATCTCCATGCAACGCTTGCCCTCAACCCTCACTATCCAGCTTTCACTTCAATACATATTCACACTGTGTATACATGCCTGATAGAATCTTCCGTTTGTCGACAGCGGTAACACTCTGCTGGTTAGTAATGGCAGAAGTTCCCTGAATTTACTCCATCCACTCCTAATTCTTGCAATCACGGTAGCACTTGCTCCACTCTGTGTTCTAATGGTATCACCAACGTAACAAAACTTCTCGACAACCTCAATAGCTTCAACATTCAGATATACTTTCTCCACATCTGAATTCTCAACCATCTCCATTGTCTTAAACTGCTTGCACACAAATTGCTAGTCCACAAAATTGGCCTTCTAAAAACTATAGATTAAAACATCTCACTTCAATAGTTAAGTGCATTTTATAAATTACCATAAATCATTACATTATGATAAACAGTTTTACATTAAGAAAATCAGTAAAATCAATAATTAATTTTTTATGTTCGGAATTTTTTGAGATGAGGATTTATATTTTAAATTATTTGGATTATTTAGACTACTATTCTCATCTTGGATGTTATTCTCACAACATTTCACTCAGGTGCGTTTTTTCAAAATGACATTATGATAAATAGTTTTACATTAAGAAAATCAGTAAAATCAATAATTAATTTTTTATGTTCGGAATTTTTTGAGATGAGGATTTATATTTTAAATTATTTGGATTATTTAGACTACTATTCTCATCTTGGATGTTATTCTCACAACATTTCACTCAGGTGCGTTTTTTCAAACTCGGGAATTTTTATGTCAAACTCAGGAATCTGTACAGAATTTCGAACTGAACCCTTTTATTATTTAATCAACGGAGGTAGATTGTTCTCGTTTCGTCGGCCAGTAATCATTATTATATCCTTAGTATCGCCCATACTGAGGATTGAACCTTCAATCTCCAGAAGACTGTCACTTAGAACTGATTGTTACTTAGTTCTTTATCTGTTGAGCCATGGGTTTATGTTCAACAAGATACACCTAAAGAAGGTCGGAGGTTACATCGGCTGAAACGTTGTAAGAATAACATCGAAGATGAAAAAAGTAGTTTGAATGATCAAAATAATACAATTCATTTTTATTTTGCAAATCAGAATTTATGCTTACATTTCTTTAATGCAAACATTATTTTAATTGTAATTTTTAATTAATTGTAATTTTTAATTGATTGTAATTTTTGAAAAACAATGCAAATTTTCTTTTCATAGTAATTTCGTTACGATCTTTTGGAATTTCATCATCTACCTTTTATTTACAACTCGTTTAATGGATACACAGTTTTTAATTGAATTTTAATGGATACACAGTTTTTAATAAGATTTTAATGGATACAGTTTTTAATTGGATTTTAATGGATACACAATTTATATGGAAGACTTGATGTGTAAAAAAATAATTATGTCGCGGAAAGAGACACAGGGTTGGGGAGGAAATGAAAAACAAAACTTGACTTGCAGGTAAATCCATTATTTTGCCATGCGCATGCAAATTCTCATAGCTAGTCGTAATTAAATTATGCATTCCAGCTGAGCCATCGTCGCATGCTGTAATTCTTCATAAAATGGAGACAAAATCGAGCTCAAGCAGTTTGCGTCGACTTGCTGTTGAATGAATCAATGAATGATTGTCCCCAAACTGCCTATTGTCTATTGTTGGTTACTTGTTGTCCAGTTGAAATTTATAACTATTGAAATTCAAGCTATTTCGGTATTTGACACACAATTGCAGACAGATCTTCTCCCATGGTTGAGTGGGTGGAGAAACGAGAGTTCGTTTGCAGAATGTGCAGAGTAAAGCGTTTGCAGAATGTGATACCTTTGAAACTGTCGGATTGAACATTTGCGGTCTACCAGCAGCTGAGTGAGTTGCTAAGTATCAGCAGAGACTGTGTATGAAATTAATTTATATGTATGTATATATGTGTGTTGGTAAGCTGTTGGTTCACTGTTTGAAAATAAGCAGTAGCACCCCGCTTTAGCACAAAATGTGATTTTTATTTTATTTGTCTCAGTTCCATTAATAAATTCATATGGTACACATGTGTTTTAATTTTCGTCCCTTTACTTGATTTAAAAGCCGTATTTTGTTTTTACACTATTAATTATAATATGACACTGATGGGTGGAGTGTTTGCGGACTACCAGCAGGTGACATGACAAAAGTGGATGCTGTACAGATCAAGACTGTCCTATTTACCGCCTTTTCTACAAATTTGTTTGTGTTCTATAAGCAACTCATTGCTTCACAAACTACACTATGACACATCTATAGACGTATATCTGGCAGCCATGTTGTGCGAGATAAACAACTGTATCCTGGCATACATATTTATAAATGGCTGCCAGATAATGTAAATTGAACACTTCGAGTTTCGTGCAAGATAGATGCACTATCCATTAACCAACTGTTTGCTCGACAACATCTCCGAATTGACTACATATAACCATGAAATCTCTATCAATAAAGGTGAGAAGACTCTGGTATCTGAGCCAGAAGGAGCTGACACACCCAGTGGAATTGATGCAGAAAGTGAAGCCCCCACCAAATCTGTGTGGAGATTCCAGAGTGTGGAGGGCTCCTGACAAATACAGAGACTTTGTAACTTAATAGAGAATCCCCCAAACACCTTCCTTCTTGGTACTACTTGAAGAAAAGAAAAATTGCTGTAGAATAAAACAATCCTTATCTCATTGTTTCTGGAAGGAAAAAATGTTATAAATTATACTGTAGTGTTACTGCACCGACGATTCACCGGTGAGGGAACGAGTTACGGCCCCTGGCGATGACTCAGTCAGAATGTATTTTGACCGCCAATAAACCTTGTTACTTATCCTATACTTCTCTCCGTCTTACTACTTACTTAACCCAGCCGATAACATTACATGGTGTCAGATAAAGGATACAATTTGTGGAGACCAAAAAAACAAAGTAAAAGATCGGATATCGTAGTAAGAAAAACAAAGGATTTCTAAGAGAAAGAAAATTCTACTATCGATAAACAAACGACTTACGGAAAACGGTCCCACAAAAACAAAACAAAAAAGTAAGAAAAGAGAGAACAGTGAGTACAGAAATTTGTTTTTCTCATATATATCGTATACTTTTGAAAAATGCCTCACACGGACATAAAGCAATATTCTGCTAATATACCACCCCCCGAACGAATGACTCTTGTTGGAAATGTTGCTAATAACTGGCGAAAATTTTAACGAAATTCTCTCAATTATTCGATCGCTAGTAGATTGTCTAAAGAAGCAGATACTTCATATCAGACATCGATATTTTTAGCAACTATCGGGGAGGATAGTTACGATATATATGAAGGGTTGAAGTTTAACTCTGAGGAAGAAAAGACGGACCTAGAGAAGGTGATGAAGAAGTTTGAGGATTTTTTCGTGGGCGAAACACACGAAATTTACGAATCCTATACATTCCATCTTCGCAAGCAAGAAGTATCTGAAGGTA
Organism: Sepiola atlantica; assembly: GCA_963556195.1. NCBI lineage: Eukaryota > Metazoa > Mollusca > Cephalopoda > Sepiida > Sepiolidae > Sepiola > Sepiola atlantica. The sequence goes on along the minus strand of OY744524.1, from coordinate 73,208,562 downwards.
TCGAGACCTATATAGCTGCTCTTCAACAACTTGCAAAGAACTGCAATTTCGGACAGCTACAGGATAGGCTTATTCGAGACCAAGTCGTTGTCGGAGTTCGAAGCGATACCGTCAGAGAAAAGTTACTGTCTGATAAACAGCTTACTCTAGACAAATGCCTATAAATAGGTAGAGCCTACAAAACTTCGAAACAACAGACGCAGACCATTTCCTCCGGTGCCGATGCAGCGGATCCTCAAATCCACCGGGTTACGAAGCGAACCTACAAGACAAACTTCACCAAACAACCGCATCCGAAATCGAAAATGCCTAGCAAATGCACATGCTGTGGGAAATTTCCATTCCACAATAGAAATGACTGCCAAGCAAAAGATGCACGCTGCAGAATTTGTTCGCAGAAAGGGCATTATGCAAAATTTTGCAGAACCGATAAAGTGAAGGTTAGAGAAATAAGAGAGGAAGAAGAAAATCATTTTTTAGGTTCTGTCACTCTCGAAAATATAGGTACAATTACCACTGAGGATAATACAAATTGGCAGGCTAAAATCAAGGTTACCACTAAGACCTGTACAAAAATTATAAATTTTAGGCTGGATACAGGTGCAGATGTGACTGTAATCCCGGACCGGTTCTTCAGGAAAAATTCCCCACTCATCCAACCCACAAACAAAAGACTGTACGAACCGGGTCATCATGAGATAAACCTCATAGGATGTGTGAAGGCCAAACTGGCCACGGAAAAAGTAAGCTCGCAACAAGACCTTTATGTTATAGAGAGTCTGCAAGAACCTCTACTAGGAGGACCAGCAATCAAAGCCCTCAACCTGCTGAAAGCAGTTAATAGAGTGACAAGCGAAGGGCACCAGTATAAGAAAGAGTTCCCAGAACTGTTCACAGGCTTAGGGAAATTGGAACATGTGTACCAGATACGTTTGGATGCAGGAGCTCAGCCCTTTTCCATTGCTACCCCTAGAAGATTGTCGTTGCCTATGAAACAGAAGGTTCAGGAAGAACTGAAACGTCTGGAGAACGAGGATATAATCCGTCCAACTGATTGGTGTGCCCCAATAGTCGCTGTCCAAAAAGCTAACGGTAAAGTTAGGTTATGCGTCGACTTTACCAAACTAAACGAGAGCGTGAAACGGGAAAAATTTCCTTTACCCACCACAGACCTATTACTGGCCGAGTTCGATGGAGCCACAGTGTTTAGCAAGCTCGACTGCAACAACGGTTTGTACCAAATCGTCCTACACGAAAAATCGCAGGTCCTTACCACATTTATAACACCTTATGGGAGGTACTGTTTCAAACGACTTCCATTTGGGATAAGTTCTGGGCCAGAAATCTTTCATAGGGAGATGACACACATTTTGTCCGGAACACCAGGAGTCATCTGTGATATAGATGACGTCCTAATAAGTGGAAGAAACCAGTGGGAGCACAACCAGCGACTAAAAGCAGTACTGCAGAAAATGAAGGCTGCAGGAGCTACACTCAACGATAAATGTGTATTTTCTGTCAGAAACATAAAGTTTCTGGATCACATTATATCAAAAGAGGGAATACAAATAGATCCCAAAAAAGTAGCAGCAATTATGGACTTGCCCAGACCTGAGAATGTGTCCGAATTACGACGCTTACTGGGCATGGCAAACCAGGTCGGAAAATTTGCTAGGAATCTAACCGAAACCACCAAACCACTCCGAGAGCTTCTTAGGAAAGAGTCAGAATGGATCTGGGATGAGCCTCAGAAAGTAGCATTCCAGACCCTGAAGAAGCAACTGAGTTCTGCACCAGTACTGACTCATTACAATTCCAACAAGCCGACAAGGGTATCAGCAGATTCATCTAGCTATGGCCTAGGCAGTGTACTACTGCAGAAGCAAGAAAATGACTGGAGACCGGTATTTTATGCTTCACGATCTCTGACAGAAACAGAGCAGAGATATGCACAGGTTGAGAAGGAGGCACTAGCAGTCACTTGGTGTTGTGAAAAATTTGCGGACTACTTGGTTGGAATGCCAAAATTCACAGTCGAAACAGACCACAAACCACTGTTGGCACTGTTGAAGTCGAAGCGACTCGACGAATTGACTCCAAGAATTTAACGTTTCCGCATGAGGTTAATGAGATTCTCCTATGAGATCATATACACAGCGGGAAAAGACCTCACAACAGCAGACGCTTTGTCCCGAGCACCTGGGAGTAGTCCTGTTATACAGGATATCCAGCAGGAGACAGAGACCGACTCATTTATCCGCTCAGTCATAGGAAATATCTCGGCGAGCGATAAACGATTGGAGGATATCCGACTAAAATAAAATACTGACCAGGTCTGCAGTCAGGTAATCAAATATTATGAGATGGACCACTGGCCCGAAAGAGCAAGGCGGGACCCCGAACTAAAACAGTACTGGTTTGTCAACCAGGACCTAACAGTTTACCAGGAACTTCTAATGTACTAGAGCCGACTTGTCATTCCTAATGTACTTCAAAAAGACATACTAGAGCGTATACATGAGGGACACCAAGGTATTGTCAAATGCCGAGCACTAGCTCGCGAAAGTGTGTGGTGGCCTGGCCTTTCTAAACAAATTGCAGACAAAGTTGGGAAATGTGGTATCTGTGAAAAAGAACGAAAATATCCACCAGAACCACTACAACCCACCAAATTACCTGCATATCCATGGCAGAAAATAGGAATGGATCTGTTCGAATTCATGGGACACCGATATCTTCTGATTGTCGATTATTTTTCCAGGTGGATTGAAATACCCTATTTACGGACAACCACCTCAGCCAGCGTAATAGAGCATTGCAAATCAATATTCGCTAGGCATGGGATCCCAGAGACAATCATATCTGACAACGGTCCCCAATTCAGTTCTAGTGAATTCAGGAACTTTTCAAATGTTTTTGACTTCCTGCACCTCACAAGTAGCCCCCATCATCCGCAAGGAAACGGAGAAGCTGAACGTGCGGCCCAGACAATAAAAAACTTATTGAAGAAAGCAAGTGACTCAGACATAGCACTGCTAAATTATCGCAGCACTCCTCTGCAACACGGCAAGAGTCCTGCAGAGCTGTTAATGAATAGAAAACTAAGAACACGGATCCTACCATTCCTCAAAGAAGTTCATTTGATCAGCAAAACATCGAGGAACATAGAAGGGCAGACACCCGGCTCAAAGCAAGACAAAAGCAAAACTATGACAAACGTCATCGGGCTAAAGATCGTCCTGCCTTTGAAAAAGGACAACCAGTCTGGGTCAAGATACCTAAGACCAGTACAGCTGTAGTAAGTAAAACTCTGTCACCAAGGTCAGTCCTAGTTAAGACAGATTCAGGACTACACCGACGCAACAAAAGTAATCTGCGCTTAAGGAACGGAGAAACCAGCTTCTCTCAGGTGGCTACCCCACAGAAGCAAACACCTTACCATGTTCCCCTCGATATGGATATATGTATAGCTGTGATGATGACTCAACAGATCTTCCCAGTAACCAAAGAAACATCCCACTAGAGAGTTCCAGAGGTCCTGACCAAGGGAAATATACAAGAAGCGGTCGACAAGTTCGACCACCTAAAAGACTGTCCTTGTAAAGAACTTTACAACCGAAAGGGGGGTGTAGTGTTACTGCATCGACGATTCACCGGTGAAGGGGACGAATTACGGCCCCTGGCGATGACTCAGTCAGAATGTATTTTGACCGCCAATAAACCTTGTTACTTATCCTATACTTCTCTCCGTCTTACTACTTACTTAACCCAGCCGATAACATTACATATACAAGTCAGACTCTATTAGGTACTATACTGCAGTTAACAAAGTGCACCTAATTATCTTCCCCTTCCCGCAAGGTGGAGGATCAGAAATGCCGCCATATTTAATTTGATTTCGTGTATGTAATTGTTTGTTATTAAAACCTTCATTACAGTTCATCAATCTCAGTCTTCATCTTTTCACAACAATGTGAAATTTAAATGAGAAGACACATTTTTATTAAAATAAGAGTTAGAAAAGGTCAGAAGAGTGATAAAGACGATGATCTATTTTAGCTGACAAAATAGGGGATATTTATGACAGTTAAGAGAGACAAAAAGATTGTGAATATTGTGGTGGCAGCGTCAGTTCAATCAAGATGGAATATGGAAGTCAACCTTTCCAAATGGATGACATTAAATGCTACCACTGTACCAATGGCGCATCCCTAACTACATGGTGAAAAATTGCCTGAGCTGCGAAGATGGCAGGGGATGAGAGTGATGATCACGCAGACCAATGTTCTGCTATCATTGCCATGATGCGGCCATATGTTCCAAAACTGTCCAGGAAATTGTCGAAGAGTAGAAAAATCAGTGTCTTACTCTTCTCTGGAATAAGTGATAATCCAGCACTACCTGTGATTGTGGTCTAGGTTGATAGTGAACCTGTTAGTGCCCTATTCAGGTAGCTTCTTCCCAAGAACTGCAGGCTTGTGGAACTCTCTTCCTGCTGACTGTTTTCCTCCTACCTATAGCCATGGTCTTTTCAAGACTAAGATCAATAGGCATCTACTGTCTTTGCGATAATCATTTTTCGTTCTTGTTATCACTCAGAAAATATCTTTTCAAAACTGTCCTTGGCTTGGAGCAAAGTGGAGTATCTGTTCTGATACTACACTTCATCATTCCTCTCTGTGGTCAATGATGGAGAAACTCTTCTAGACTGAGGTAATTTTAATTTTCGTTCCTGTCCAGAGTGCCAATTTTGGGGAGCTTGATTTTCCCTACATTAAAAGTTGACCTTGTGCCTAATCTGCCTTAGTAAGGCGGGCAAACATTTTTAATTATTTTTAAATTAAAAATGTATTATTTAATAAATTTCTAAGGTGAGTTTTTAATGTAGGGAAAATCCAGTTCCTCTAAAAATTGGGCACTTTGGATTGGGACAAAAATTTAAATTGCCTCAGTTTGGAAATTAATTTTTTAAGTCTAACTCCGCTCTTAACGTATTGTAAAAAAAAAAGACGCACCTATAAGATTTTATTTTATTATGCATTCTGCCCTCGTGGGGAGGCAAGTAAATAGTGACACAGAAACATCCTACTAATAAATTTTTCTTAAAATAAATCTTCCCCTATATTAAAAAGTGAGCTTTTGACGAAAATCCAAAAACACAGCTTTATTATCCATTTGTTTACCTAATGCCATATGCGTGAAGGTCAACCGGTAAGGTCAACCGGTAAGGTCAACTAGTATAGACCGAAGTTTGTTCCTTTTCGTATTTCCAATTTTCGGGGTGCTTATTCCCTATATGATCCGATTTTTCATCCAAATTCATTTTCATATATTCGTCCTATGTCTCACAACATCACTTCAATAACTCACACGGGCACATCAACTGGCACCCGAGGATGAGATAAACAAACCGAACGAAAACTGAAAAAAAACAAAAACATTTATTTGAAGAAAAAGCATAAAACAAGATGTGGCCATTTCTCAAGACTTATTGGAAAAACTTTTTAACAAATCAACAGAAGTTATTTGAGAAATCACAAACCAGGATCCTAACTGCTTTTAAATCAACAGTTTTTAAAACAACTGACAGCGCAAAGGTTGATTACAGCAAAATAACCAATGATTTTGCAAACATTAAAGAATTCGTTTGTGACGAACCTCGAGAAATTACCTTTATTTCATGGTTTTCACATTAGAAAGTGTTGTTGACTGATCCGGATTTACCCATAGTGACAAGATGGATTCGTCAGGTCACTATGAAGTCGACACCTTTTCCCTTACCAAGGAGAACTGCTTAGCGAACCGCTTAGCACGTCTGCCTAGAGCTGGTAATGGTGACCAAGTTATTCTAATTAAGTATTCTTAATACAATTCCTATTCGTTTCAATTTCTGTCTTGGGTTTCTTATTTACTTATTGTTATTCTTACGATATAACAAATTGGCGACGAGAGATTACAATATAAAATTCAGTTTGTTAACACATAACAAATTGACGATCTTCAATCAGGACACACGTAAAAAAAAAAAAAATTCCGAACAGTGGATTTAAAACCCTCGATGGTAACATTACAAAGACACAAGGAAACACTTCTCATGTAAGAACAATTTTTTTTTCTTCCAAAGAAAATTGCTAACCAAATTGTTTTTTCAATTTGACGGTGACTTTTTTTGAAAGGATTTGAGAAGAAAAGGTATTTTTGTTTTCATTGTATTTGGACTGTATGTATTATTTTTTCCTTTTATAAAAGGCTACAGCGTATTTTAAACAACTGTTGTCTGAGGAAAAACAAAACAAAATATTTTTTTTTAAATGGAAGAATTGCAGCAAACTATGGCCCAACTTTAAAAAATACAAGTGGAACACCAGCAAAGAAATGACAAAAGGTTTGAAAAAATGTTGGAATTTATTGTCCAGCGAACACAAGAACCAAAGCAAGATGGATTCTTTTCACCAGATACGGTTGCGAATTCGATTGGAGAATTCACATATGACCCAGATAATGGTTCTACGTTTTTCTGCCTACTTTCGGAGGTTTGCCGACATTTTTAAGGAAGAATGTTCAAAATGGTCGCAAGAAAAAGAAGGTTTGCCTACTTCTTAAAAAATTGAACCCAGCGTGCCATGATAGGTACTGCAACTATATTCTACCAAGAGTACCGGGCGAAATTTATTCGATGAAACTGTGCAAATCCTGACAAATGTTTTTGGCGAAAAGTCGTCCCTTTTCAACCTACGTTGGAAATGTTTAAACCTAACAAAAAGAGACAACAAGGATTTTTTTAGCTACGCCGAAATCGTAAATAGAGAATGTCAGCAGTTTAAAGTGGAAGAACTGACTGCAGACAGATTCTGATGTCTAATTTTTGTGCAGGGTTTAACTGCAAGCAAAGATTCCGAGATAAGGGCAAGAATCTTGACAAAGTTGGAGCAGGACCTTAATTTAACGTTGCAAGCGATTGTTGACAAATGTATTAGAATCGTAAGCATGCGACACGATTCGGTGAAGATTGTAGAAAAAAACGTGGCTCAGGTCCGATATGCGAGAAGAGACGGTTAAAAAAATAGACATTTGAAACCTATTCATCGCTACGCAAAAAGCACACAAAGGTGGAAACCAAAAACATGGGAAAACACACAGAAGCGGAAATCAGACACATGTCCTTCATGTTTAGGATTTCACATAAAAGGCAGGTGTCCCTTTAAACACAAAATTTGTTATTTTTATGGAAGGAGACGTAATGCATCTGTGTGGAAAAAAAAGGTTGAGCACTAAGAGTTTTGTAAATGCTGTAATTTTCAGGAAAAATGGTGGCGGCCATCATGAAAGAAAATTTGTTGATATAAAAATGAACAACAAAAATATTCGTTTTCAGATAGACACTGGTAGCGACTTATAATCAGTGAAGACTCCTGGAAAAAAATTGGAAAACCAACATTGGTTCGCAGGGAAAAGGTCGCAAAAGGAGTAACTGACAGAAAGCTGAATTTCATAGGAGAATTTATGTGCAACATTTCTTTTGGGGGTAAGACGTGTAAAGCGAAAGTCTATTTGCTGAAAAATACTTCCGATTTATTTGGTACCGACTGGATGGCTTTATTTCACTTGTGGGATATACCGATAAGCTCATTCTGCAGCTCGGTAAAGGCCCCCTCCCAAACACAAATAGTAAAAGTGAAAAACTTAAGAAGACCCTGAAAAAAGATTTCCCTGAGATATTTTCATAAGGTTTGGGCAGATGCACAAAAACGAAAGTAAAATTGGAGGTAATGAAAAATGCTACTCCAATATTTAGACCAAAGCGTAGGGTACCCTATGCAGCTGTAGAATGGATAGACCAGGAACTCGTTCGCCTAGAACAAATAGGGGTACTTAGAAAAATACAATATTCAGAGTGGGTGTCATTCACGGTTTACATAAAAAATAAAAATAAAAATATTTGTGTGTGCGCGGATTTATCAACAGGCTTGAATATGTGCCTAAAAATGCATGAATATCCATTGCTCAGCGCAGAAGACATTTTTGCCCGTTTAAATGGCAGAAAATTTTTCTCAAAATTAGATCTCTCAGATGCATATATGAAAGTAGAAGTCGAAGAAGAGAGTACGAAATTGCTCACTATCAATACGCATAGAGGGTTGTATTCATTTAATCGTCTACCTTTTGGAGTGAAAGTAGCACCAAGTTTGTTCCAAAAAATAATGGATAACATGTTAGCGGGTTTGGATTACGCTATGGCGTACTTGGATGATATATTCATCAAGAGCGAGACCGTTGAACAACACATTGAACATGTGAAGGAGGTTTTTAAAAAAATTGATGAATATGGATTAAAGCTCAGCGAGGATAAATGCAAATTTTTTATGTCTAAAATAAAATATTTAGGACAAATTATAGACGCAAAAGGCAGAAGACACAACCCAGAAAGGTCTAGTGCAATTAAAGATATGCCCGCCCTGACAAATGTTGCTGAATTGCAAGCATTTCTAGGTCTTGCTAATTATTATCAGATATATATAAATAATATGCATGATTTACGTTCCCCGTGGAATGAATTGTTAAAAAAAGATAAAAAATGTCAATGGACAGAAAATTACCAGAAGGATTTTCAAAAGATTAAGGATGTGCTTACATCAGAACTTTTGTTTAACACATTATGACCCGAAATTAGAAATAATTTTGGCTACTGATGCGCGTAATTATGGCATCGGAACCGTACTACTCCATAAAGACAATTTAGGGGGCACAAAAGCCATTGCTCATGCGAGCAGAGGTTTAATCTTGGCTGAGAAAAACTATAGCCAGATCGAGACGGAAAGTTTATCCATCATTTTCGGATTACAAATTTCACCATCGCCATGAATTTATTTTACAGACGGGTTACTTTCGATTTTTGGATCAAAGAAAGGAATTCCAGTTCATACAGTAAATAGATTACAGCGATGTGGCACTATTCTGTTAAATTATGATTTAAAAATGGAATATATTCCTTCAAAGAAGTTAGGCCATGCGGTGAAATAGTGTTTTTTAAGAATTACAAAAAGAGTAAAATGTTCTGGCAAGACGGTATTGTCACCAGGAGAATCGGACGCCTGATATACATGGTTCGGGGTCCGAAGTAAGAAAACAAGCGTCATGTAAATCAATTGAGACGCAGATACATGGAAGAACAAACCTCACATGAGGAACCCATGGAGGTACTTTATGATGTTTTTGATGTACCGATTCCTGGAAACCTTACTACTACTCTTGCTACTGAAGTAAGACATTCAAAGAAAAGAAAGAGAAATTCAACAGAACGTCTAGAGATTGACCCGAAGAGGAAAAGATATATTTCCAGGAAGAAATAAATCTTAATAGTCCAGTCAAAATGTGGCTGAACCTCAAACAAATTGCTAACAAACGTTTTTAACTTGGATATTGGGCATGAATCATCTCTTTCAGATAAAAAAAAGTATACCAAAATTAGCCTTGCGGAAAGGGGTCAACAGACGCCATCTTTAAAATGCGACTAAACAATATTAAAATTTCGAGACATAAAATTTCCTGACAAGTATGTCCATTATTCTTGACAATTACTGACAAAAATAAACGTTTTTTCATGACAAAAAACCTTTATTAAATTAAAAATAAAAAAAATTTTTTGCATGAAAACCCACACAGGGCTCACCCAAGCCAGTTTGACATTTTCTTGGTGCTTTAAATTGTAATGATAGATAACTATATGCTTAATAATAAACTAACACCAGGAAATGACTAACCCCTGCCATTGTTTTCATGTTTTTTTTTTATTTCTTATACAGATATGAATATAAAAGATACAAAAACAGACTAAGTAGCCTTTTTCAAGGCAACAGTTGCCACATTAATTCCTGGCATTTCATAAAAAATAGGTACAAAATAAATACAATTTACAATAAAGGAATGGTCAATTGGTCGAATGCTGGGGTAAGGCTCTTGCATAACCACCACAGAACAAGTTCATGAACGGACCAAAGAACATTTCTTGTCAAGAACTAGTCAAAGGTAACTTCATCATCATCAAGATCTGGCTGTGGTGAGTTGCTGCAGTGGAGGCCTTTGCAATTACCACACGAGTTTGAACAGTCAATGCCATGTTTCCTGCAACTGCATCTTGCTGTAGTACACACTGAAGTACAGTTACACCTAATTATAGCCAACAAATTTACAGGACCAGCTGGCAAGTCAGTCTTGATTGGTTGTAATTTACCATCTGAAAGTTTCCATCCCCACTCGTCAGGTTTTAACTGTTTTATACATTTCCATTCCTGAATTTGGAAGTAAACTCGAAGGCTGTGGAATTTCGTAGCTGCTCTTGTTGGTGGCAATGATTTGGCCTGAACATACTTTGAGCTTTTTGCAACCTTTTTCATTAAAGCGCCTCAGTCGGAGATGATTGATGTTTTCCTCATCATTACCATTGTACAGGCACACTAAAGCCTTCTCCCCAGCTTCAATAACCTCTTCTGCACTGCTATCCTTGCCAAACACTTCTGCCAGTTTGAGAATTTTTCTATTGTTCATCACCTTTTGAAGGGATGCTGCCTTCTCAATTCCATAAACACTGGATGTAGAATCACAACCCAGTAGTGCATGGATGAAAAGAATGTTGGAACAGACCACATCTCCCAAAGATTTCCTCATCTCTTTGATGTTCCAGACTTTCACACTTTTTGCACTATCCTTTGGTTGTGGCATGATGAAGATGCTGTAACCATCATCTCTATTGGCATGATAACATAGAAGGACCAATAGGTCAGTGTCATCTGCTATCAAAATGGTTTCTCCTGTCTGTGCCAGTTCTTGAGCCGTCTTCACAATCAATACGTCAGCGTCTCCAGATGCATGGACTACTTTACAACCTGCTTCCTCCAAACTCTTTCCCAGCAAGTTGATGAACAATTGTTTGTTTTCTTGATTAGCTAGAAAAACATCCTTTTTTAATTTGAACACCATTCACTTCGAGCTCCCAAAATGGTCTCTCAAAAATCTAATTGTTTCTTCCTGCTTTCGTCCCACGTGATGTCACATCCGGGGGCGCCCCTCTCTGCATTTGTTCTGATCCTTGGCGCCGTCTGACCTCACTTTTTTGTTTTTGAATTTTATCAGTGATTCATTCTGTCGCCGGCTTTATCAATCGAGTGACCGGTCATGAGCTCAACCTTGCCTGATCCACCCTTCTGAAAGGTATAGCTGAAGATGTGAGATGCTCGTATGGTGATGCTGAGCAACGATTTAGATGCGGCTTGCAGAGCATGACCTTGGATGTAAGATTGACTAAATCCAACCAAAATCAGAAAATAAAAAAATTGTATTATTTGGATTATTCAGCCTACTGTTCTCATCTTGGATGTTATTCTCACAACATTTCGACTGATATAACCTTCAATCTTACATCTGCCGAAACGTGAGAATAACATAATGGTAGTTCGAATAATCCAAATAATCAAACCTCATCTCAAAAATTCCGAAACTAAAAAAATCAATATAATTTAATATCTTTCCAAAGTATTTCTCGTAATTTGGGCAGTTGAAATATTCCTTGTATCATTTCGAACTCCAGTGCTGCGGGCACTGTTAAAATAGTTCAAAGAAAAGAAAAGAACAATGGTCTTCAAATAACATAACAATCAATATTTATTTCTGAGAAAAAAAGGTGTTGGAAAGTGTTGTAACTTATGGTGTGCGCATTGTCATATGTATTTAACCTGAGTGTTCAATCAAGGGGAAGTAACTCAGCAGAAGACTAAAAAGTTATTAGTCACCTTGGTGATAATTTCGATGAGTGCAGTATGCACAAGAATAAAAGCTAACATAGATGTAACAGTTCTATCCAAGCTGCTGCTGATGATTTGTAGTCATCGTCAAATAGAGAGAGAAATCAAAGCTGGTTTCTTTTGTAGTTTGTAATGATGATACATCCTTCTGAGTGGACGGAAGAGAAGGTGGTTATAGTTTGGGCGTTTTCTATAGCGCGAAAATGCCAGTCAAGTGTGTCATAGCTTTATGCCTCAGTGTAGACATTTTGGATTGATCTGTATAACAATGGAATTGCAATGTAAAAAAAAGGTTCTTAAATCCTGCCTTGTGTGATGGTGTCTAATCTGGTTGAAGCACATGAGGAGGTTTTTCATTGCATACCGTATCAATCCATGGCTGATTTGTTTTGTTTGTTTGTTTGTTTGTTTGTTTGTTTGTCACGTGAGTCGGACTTCTACATAGAGCTCACGAAAATCGTGCCTCAAGATTATCTGTTCTACATGAAGTCCTCCTCGTTGGTCGCAACTATTTGTTAACCTGTGAGATTGTAGGTATTTATCCCTGACACCAAGAACAGTAAGACTCAGCAGTTGCATGCAAAGTCAGGGAAGGTTTGACCCAGAACACACAAAAAAATGGTGCAGAAACAACGTTGCCACTTTGACTCCATTGATTTGTGGTTCTACACCAGACACATCTTTGTTTGTCACATGCAGAGGAAGAGATGACCAGAGGATAATAGATGCTGATGCCGACTTCTCTCGGATTTTCACCAGAACCTTGTTAGTTGAGTAGCTCTGAGACTACCACCTGACCACCATCGTCAGGAAGGGTTGGGCTTTAGGGGTGGGGGACTGATAATTGAGATTCATGCTGATGTGACGGAACATAGCAGTAAAGTTGTTGTTATTGCTCTGTAGCAAGAAGTTTGCACTTATGTGATGAACATAGGAAGATATTATTTTTCCAACAGAGGTCCTTGCTGAGATGCATGGATCCATTGGCAGGAAAAGTATGATTTGCTTTGACATGGACGCATGGCACCTCATTGTCTTGTCAGTGGCGATCTGCTTGTTTTATGTTATTCTTCCTGCTTTGTAGATGGTTTTTGTTGGCGAGAAATTTGCCCTCGTGTGGTGAACATAGGAAAGTATTATTTCCCCTACATAGATTCTAACTGAAATCAAGACTGTGCAGATCCATTGGCAGGAAAAGCATGATTTGTTTTGACATGGAGGCATGGCACCTCCTTGACTTGCCGATTGCAATCTGGTTGTTCGATGTGTTTGTCTTGGCTTATTATAGATGTTCACATTGAACATTCTGGAATAGTTTTTTCTTTCATGCGTAACATGCTGATTGGTTAATTATTGTGTAGGCGTTTTGTTTGCGCTAGCGAATTGTCATTTTATGTTATGTAATCGTGTTGATAAGATCTCAAATTCAGTTCCAACAAAAGCATTACCCTCTAAAGTCCACCCCCTCCTCAACGTGGTAGGAGAAGTGGAAACGTGGTAGTGTTAGAGCTACCTGGTTAACAGGGCTCTTTAGCTTTTTTTATAGGTTATGTAAATAATTAGGAAGAAAGTCAGGATGAAGAAGGTAACATGGTAGAGTTAACTATGTCTGGCCTCATCTGACTGAAATAGAATATTGAACAAGAAAAAGGGTCACCATCTTCCATAAATAAGACCACATCTCCATAACTAAATAGATATAAATTTTTATTCAAGGGAAAACTGGAACACAACGAGAATTGTTTGGTAGACTGGCTTTTATCGATAAGCGAATGCGGTATCTTTGAGTTCCATTCTAGCAGGCCACTTGTAGTGAAACGGCGAGCACAGGATAACATCCTATCTAGAGGCGATCAAAACGGGAACTGATTTTAATCGTATTTTTGGCGCTAAGATACGTTGATGCGTATTGAGATTGATTCTGCGCAAATGCATCATAACTCCCATATAGTCCAGGTGTGAGGGCGTGTGCGCAAAGCCAAGCCACAACTCAATCTAACACATGATACTGCACGTACTATTAAACAAAATAGGCCCCTCATGCAACTGCTACAGCTCTAATGAAAATCCAGGAAGAGTCGTATCGGGATCCGTCGTTCTTTTGGTCGTCTATGTGAAAACTTCAAACACCATTATACATCCGTTGTCATTGTTGGGAACCCAGGTTTGGTTGTGCACCTAAGGCAGTTAGCAATAAACTAACTCATCCCCAAAGAGGGGAGGCAAGGCCTAGGATGGTGGACCTCCTAGGACTAACCAGGACCAATACCACAGCGAAACAGATAAAAGGCCACCGAAATGGCACAGTTCCCACCAGACTGATTGTCGAGAATGGATCCTCGACTGGTATGTCGCGGTCAGAAGTCTCTAAGCAACTGAAGCTGCAAGGAGACCGCTTTCGACAGCTTGTTCCACGGTCCAGTGACCTAAACTGCAAAAGAAGCCTTCTGATGATTCAGCCGAAATCATCTTACGTACAGCTTATGTGAGTTTCCACAAAGCCTTCGCAGCAGAGCCGGTGTTAAGAAGAGGTCACACAGCACATTATAGTTGCCACATATTGTGTTCAAGGTCATTATTTATAGAACTTTGGTGGAGCCCGTGGAATATCTGCATTGCCAGCTTCTGAACTTGCCCTAGGTGCTGGATATTCCAAACAAGATAGGGGGATTAAGCCTATATTCCATATTCAGAATAGATCGCACCAGAAACATGTACAATGGGAGGAAGATGTTGGCTGTCACAGTGGTAAAGGAGCAGTAGATGAGAAAGAGTACCCCCCCCTCCTCAAAACCCTTATCAATTCCATATTCTTCTGTTTTGTTCCTTAAGTGAACACTCACAGAATAATAATAAGAAGGCTACTACTACTACTACTACTACTACTACTACTACTACTTTTTTTTCTTCTTCTTCTTCGAACGTCTCCAATTCTTTTTGATAATAAGACTTATTACCAGTGTCCAAACACAGTAATTAGTACCAGAGTACAGGACTTTATGAGCAGCTGGTTTTGGGTTTGACTCCTAGCAAGCGTATTTCCAGCTGAGATCAAAGGGTAGTATCTGTTTTATCCTCGACTGGGGCAATTTTAATTTTTTGTCCCACATCTAGAGTTCCCCTTTTTGGGGAGCTTGATACCCCCTCCTCTCACATTAAAAACACTAACCTTGTGTCACATCTAACAAGTGCCAATCCCAGACTGTGAACGAATGGTTGGATATATTCTATATATTGGTTGGATATATTCTATATATTCTGTGCAAACTGCTAGGGTCGGCTTTGATTTTTGATTAAAAAACAAACAAAACTAATCAACATTGTTCAAGAGATGCTGAGTTTTTCGCTTGGTCTTCTGTGCGTAATGCACTAAACCAGCGTGATGATCGGTTGGAGTTTTTCCACTTTGAGATTGTTGTGTCATGTGTAGAACAACTCGTTGTTCGCATATGTTTCTGCTCAGCTTTATTTATCGAGTGTTTCATGTTTACTTTCTCGTGTTTGCTACTTGAATGCATTAAATACCTACCATTAATTTATTTTTACAATTCTGTGATCACATCTTTCTTAAAAGGTTAATTTCCATTGAATATGAAATCATCCACATACATTGCTAGAATACCAATCAAGTTGCATCATAAATACTCATTACACCTCCTAACCCTTTCAATACTTGATTATTCCTCTTGTACCATGACTAATGTGCATCATTCAATTCATAGATGCATCGCTTCAGTTTCCAGGGATACATCAGATGATGGTTTCAGGAAGACTTCTCTCTGCAGCATATCACTGTAAAAATGCTGATGTGAAGTCAAGTGTCTCTACCAGGGTTGCAGACTCAAAAGATATAAGGTCCAACTCTGAGTCTGACTCTGACTCATAGAATTCCAAAATATTCAATTCTGACTCCTTATTTTAAGACCCTGCTCAATATATTTTTTTAAATTAGTCATACTTACAGGAAGTCAGAGGAGTTTTTACTCTCACACTCAGATATACTACCACTGTCAATAACGCACACCGGGAAGACTTTCTTGTAAGAGATATACAATTTTAGCACCATCATTATTATTTCCTATTCCAATCTTAACCTGTCCCGTAGAGACTCTACATTCTCAGACAAAACAAGGGCTGCTCCTTTACCTACCCTTTTTTTTACTCAGACGTGTTTTGATCGGATAATCCAAATAACATTTTCTTTTAGATTTGCAGAATGCCTGCTTCTGGTATTCTTGCTTTTCAGAATAAAAGATTAACAGATTTATGTTAATCTAAAACTAATTGCCTCTATTCATTCCAAATTCCTTTCAAATGACAAGGGTTGACGAAGTATTTATTTTTATTTGTAACTAACAAAAGGTTTAAATAATGACCTTTTCACGGCGACACTGAAATTTGTGTTTCATCTTTATCCTCTTTTCTTTCTAAGACACATTTTGCTTGGATAATCTAAATAATATTTTTTTTACATTTGCACAATGCTTACTTCTGCTTTTCTTACTTTTAATAAAAAATAAGGAGAATTACATTTATCATACACTGTGTGCCTCTAGTCATTCCAAATTTCTTTCAAATGACAAATAATCAAATTATAATACAAGTGGTGCATGAAATTTAGAGTAGAAAAGAATAAAATAAAACTATGATCTCTCTTCTCTCTATATAAAAAACAAAATTTTATGTCTGCTTATTAAGGCCAAAAGGCAACTCGAGGATAAGGATTAATGAATTTCTCAGATGGACGGTGAGACAACACTGTGAGGATTAGTAACGATGGTTGAAACTGGTCAGAATTTGATTATCTAAGAGAATGGCTCGACAAGAATATGTTAACATTAAACTTGAAAACAACCATGTTGTAGTTAGCTGGGAAGCAACCTTGTGGTATTGTCTTCCACAGACGGGTAGTTCTTGAAAAGAAACTTTGCTCATTGAAGTTCTGTTTAGTTTTAGGTACACAGAGGAAGAAAAGAAAATTATTTAGAGTAGTTGTAGCTAGACGAGATTTTTTTGTGAATGTTTTACAGGGGGAATCATATATTGGAGCTCAGTCGAGCACCTACCATGAAAATAACAATAGAGTAGAGAAAGACTAACAACCTCTCTTCTGTAAGAAAGAGGCTGTAGTGAAGAGAAAAGGACACCCCCCCCCCCCACTAGATTTCGAAGTCGGTTTTGTACTCTGCCAAGGCAGGAAAGGGTGCTCTAAGCGGCACCTCCCCAGATGTGGCAACAGTACTCCATGTTAGGACGTATTTTACCCTTATACGGGTAGATCCAAGAACCTTTAATACAAGGGGTAAATTACTTTAAAAATAAAATTGTACACTCTATGTCACTAAAAATATCAAAAAGTCCCTCAAATAAATCAAAAAGTAAAAAAGTGAGAGAAAAAAAATCAAAAAGTCATAAAATAAAATCGAAAAGTAAAAAAAAATAAAAGTAAAAAGTCATTAAAAAAATCCACAATTCAAAAAAGATCATCATCATCATCATCATCATCATCATCATCATCATCATCATCATCATCATCATCATCTAAATCGTCCATTTTACACGATGGCATATGTTGGACAGCTGTAAGAAATTGATTTTCAAGCTAATCTATCATTGACAGGTCTTTATTTATCCCTCTTTCCTTCAAGTCAATTTTTTATCACTTCCTCTTATGTTTTTCTTTGACCTTACCCTGTGAACTGGACCTGCTACCTCAACTGTTCTACATGTACTGACCCTAGAACTCTCATCCATTCTTTCAATGTGGCCATACCATCAAAGTCTCCTGTTCTGCACACATCTCCCTATACTGTCCAGATTTAATCTTCCTCTAAGGTTATCAGAACTAAGCCTGTCTAGACTCACAGTAGATATCATTCTCATATTATTTCTCTCCATGTCCTCAACCCTCACTGGCCAGGTTTCACATACATACATCATCACTATACTGTCTCCGGGATGCGTTTGTTTAGCAGAAACGTGCAACTGTCGGACAGCTAGCATAAACTCTTATCGACAAACAAAACTCTGAGGCATGGTGTATTTTAGATACAGGTTTATTGTAAAACTGAAAAGAAATAAAAAACATTGTTTTAGGAACACGCAAATATGAAAATGAGGTAGGACAAAGAGGTTGCTTAAAGTCTAATGGGGCCGTAAGCTAACAAATTTACAGAGTAGAAAATATTAGGAGCATACAAGATAATACTAGAAAGAAGAGAGACAATTATGCCAGGAAATAGACATGTTACACGCAGTAAGATATAAGCTACACGTTTGGGGAAATGTAAACACAGTTCTCTGGATAAAAGAAATATAAAAAGAAAAATAATACTAGTACCATTTAGTTCTATTTTGAAAGAGAAGAAAGACAATAATTCTTACCAGTGATGCCCAAAATGTTGAGATATTTAAAGGGATAAAAAATCTCTCTGTGAATGTCAGGTAAAAAAGGCTGCTAATCGAATGCGAACAGATCACCGGCAGCTACTGGCTTGGTGTCGGGGCTAGAAGAATCCCTTATGAAAAGAGGGCCGGCAAAGGTAGATAAAGCTAAGGAATCTATTCTATGCTAGACAGAATAATCACACTGTGTATATTTGCCTGCTAGACTCCTCCTTTGGTCGACAGTGGAAACACTGCTGATTAGTAGTGGCAGAAATTCCTTGAACTTACTCCATTCACTCTTAACTCTTGCAATCATATTAGCACCTGATCTACCCTGTTCAGGGGTAGTATCAATAATGTAACAAAACTTCTCGACAACCTAAATAGCTTCGTCATCCAAATATACTTTGTCCACATCTGAGTTCTCATCCATCTCCATTGTCTTACACTTCTTGTATATAAACTGGTTATCTTCTCTCAACCTACCGGTAATTCCACTTGTTGTGTACTCAATGCTTACAAGTACCACCAAATATTAAATTGCATCCGACTCCCTTTCCACAAATTGAGCAGGCGAACTTTCCTCTTTCTGGGGGCTTTCAAATACTACAACTACTGATCATCACTTTGGTCTTGGTAGCAGACCTTTACTTTCCGTAGCATTCCTCCAACTCTTTAACTTACATTGTTTCACAGGAAAATTAAATCATTGGCATACATTATCTTTTCTAGACAACCCATACCAAACTCCCTGGACAATAGTTTTAAGACACAAACGAAAAGAAACAAACTTAGTACTAAACACTGATGTACACCTACTTAAATATTAAAGCTGTCACTAAATGTGATGTTAATTCTAACACATTTTGAGCATTTCTATACATCACCACCAACCTCTCATTTGCCTCTAGTTTACGCAAAGCCCACATGATAACCTCTCTTGACACTCTGTCAAAAGCTTTCTCTAGCAAGACACAAGTTCTTATTATTATTAAAGTACTTCTCTTGCATTTGTCACAAGATAAATATAGCACTCGTGGTAGTTTGCCCGGGCATAAAACCAAACTGCATTCCATCTATGCTTATCTGACTTCTTATTTGCTGCTCAATTATTCTCTCAATCATTTTCAGGATCTGATCCATCAACTTTAAGTTTCTGTAATTACCTCTATCTAGTTCTTCCCCTTTACCAGTGTAACAATTGACAATTGTACTATGTTCCAGTCTTTTGGGATAACCTCTTTTTTATGATCTGATTTGTCAAGTTCGAGATCATCTCAATGCCTGTTTTACCTTCAGCCTTCAACATTTCTGCAACAACGCCTAAGAGTCCTGCAACCTTACTCTTATTCATCTTACAGGATCCCATACCATTTCTTTTTCAATTCTCATAGCTGGACTAGGTACTGCTTCTGCAACTCCTAGATTTAAAGTTCCTGGAATAGGTGGGATTCAAACTGTTCACCACAGTCGGTGGTAATAGTTGTGAGAACTCCGTAATGCGATATCCAGCCCGATATAAGGGCTTGCGCTACAGATTTAGCCAAAATGTCTTTATGGGGAATGGCTTCAGGCCACCATGTAAAGCGGTCTATACAGGTCAGGAGATAAGTAAATCCCTGACTGACCGGTCATGGTCCAACCAGATCAATGTGAATATGGCTGAACCGAGCATCAGGAGTGCTTAATGTTCCAAGTGGTGCATGGATATGCTTGTGCACCTTTGACTTTTGGCAGGATATGCAGGAACGTGTCCAGGCAGTGATGTCATGCCTCATATTCGGACAGAAAAATCTAGTCGAAATCAGCTTCACTGTGGCTTTTAGTCCGGGGTGTGCCAAGTTGTGAAGGGTATCAAAGACAAACCTACGATGAGTCAGTGGAACAAAAGGGCGAGGTGAATCTGTTGAGGTGTCACAAATGATCTAAGTGTCCGAATTGAGCACGGGCAGGTATGTGAATTTGCAAGTTGCAAACTCAGGTGACGACAGATCCAGAGTGTCTAGACGTGACTGGTCTAAGACCATCTGTTGTATATCGATACCCGCAGGTGAGGACAGAGAATTGATAGGAAGGCGGGACAAGGCGTCTATGCCTTCAGGGCTGATAATGTGGCCCAGGAAAACTAGTGACGAAGCACCGAAAACGCATTTACCAGGTCAGGTATTTGCCACAAAAATGTCGTCTATGTAGTTATAGACGAAATCAAGGTCTCGCACTACTTCGTCCATGAAGCGTTGGAAGGTACTAACCGCGTTTCGCAAACCAAAAGGCATAGTCAGGAATTCAAACGTTCCACATGGAGTTGTTATCGCCGTTTTGGGTATGTCAGTAGGATTTAGTGGAATCTGATTGTAAGCCTTAACTAAGTCCAGTTTGGAGAAGATCTTACAACCGTGCAGAGACAAAGCAAAGTCCTGTATATGTGGGATTGGGTAACGATCAGGTACAATCATGGCACTAAGTCGTCGATAGTCCCCAGTCAGATGCCAATCTCTGGAGCGCTTCGGGACCATATGCAAAGGGGAAGCCCATGGACTGGACGAGGGGCGTATAATTCTCAGTTGCAGCACATGGTTAAACTCCGCCTTCGCCGCTTTTAGTTTCTCTGCAGGTAAGCGACGAGGGCGTGAGAACACAGGAGCTCATGTGTTCTCAATGTAGTGTTTTGTTGAGTGAGTTGGTTTACTCACAACAAAATTTAGTTAAATCCGGGTAGTGTAGTAGGGTCTGGTATGGGTCATCGGTAGCAGCAATAAAAAATACCAGGCTGATAGATGGGGTGTTTGATTTCAAACCAGAGACGGAAAGTTCCATATTAGCATCTATCAGCTGATGTCTGCGCATGTCCACTAGAAGGTTAAAGTGGTGCAGAAAGTCCGAGCCCAGAATGGGATAAGGTAAATTGGCTACAGTAAATAGCCACGTAAAGTCTCTGCACAATTCCAAGTCCAAATAACGAGAAATTTGACCGTACGTGGGAATAGGGGACACTGGTGGCTTCTCAGTGAGGAGTTTCAGTGGCCAAATACTGCAGGCGGCTCCCATGTCAACCAAGCAACATGCATGGGAGATGGAGTCCGTACGAAAGAGTGCACGATTGTGTAGCTTCAGTGAAGACTGTGTCATGCTCAGGTTTCCAGATATTAGTTTTCCTGGTTCATAAATGAACAAGGTTTTTTGCAGTTATGTACTTGTGTGCCAAAGCGACCGTGATAAAAGCACAAGCCTGGTTTGTTTGAGTTGTGGCGTCGTGGAGATGGTGAACGACTTTGGTACCGACGTCTGGGCGATTGTGACCTCCTCGCGCCTAATATTCTCACCTCTCTGGTAAGCCGCTCTATAGCGTCGAGTACAGCCACAGACGTGGCCTGTTGGCTCGTGTTTCTAGTCGTGGCAGAGAATGCGGCTGAGGGTCAGATGTGGTGGTGGGCCTTTTCGTGAAATTCATCACTTTATCCACCGACGAAGCTACTACATCGATAGAGCTCATCTCCATCACCGGTGCCAGAATTGCTTTGACTTTCAACAGCAGCCTTGATATATGTATGTGTGTTGAGACACAAACAAGAATAAATAATAAATTATATATATATATATATATATATATCAGACAGAGAATAGATAAGAAAAGTGAATGTATTTTTCTGTGTTTGTCTATGTAAGGCAATGAACTTTTTGGTACTTACATTTTTTGTAGAGGCATTTTAATAAAACAAAATTTGTAAAAGTTTTTCTTTTTCTCTTTTATATAATGTGGAGAAAAAAGAGTGGTTTCTTTTCTTTGTAAATTAAATTGACTTGTTGAAGTCTACTGTTGAATTCGTCTGTTCTTTTGACGAAATATTTGCGAAATATTTGCACGTGTCGTCTCAAAGTCTCAGTGGTGTCTCAAAGTCTAAAATGACTGAAAAATAATTCAAATTTAAAAGTTTTTCCTTTCTTTTTTCATAATGTCATATAACACAAACTGATGGAACGAGAGCATGCTACCCCCGCGGATTAAATAAAGGGTTCTGTTCGAAATTCCGTACAGATTCCCGAATTTGACAGAAAGATTTCTGAGTTCGACAAGATACACCTGAAGAAGGTCGGAGGTTACATCGGTCGAAACGTTGTGAGGGTAACACACAAGATGAGAACAATAGTCCAAATAATACAAGACATTTCTTGTTATCATGTTGATACATATATCCTTTAAATCTGTCTTGTATTCCTGCTTCAATACGTTTTCTGTCAGCTAAAATCTTTTAAAATAGATTATCTTCCCTTGTCTATTGTGTTAATCAATTAATTCCCCTGTCTTCTTAAATAGCCCTCATTTAATTGGATAAAACGATTCTCTTTAAACAATCATCAGCCATTTAATTTTGGCGGGATAAGGGTGAAAAGTCCATTCTCGCCATCTTTTGAAATAGTCTTTATTAAGACAGGACGTCCATTGTGATGTTAAAAAGAACCCTCTTTCACAAATGATGTCATACATAAACGGACAATATCAGATACGTTGGTGTTTTAATAAAGTTTTGTTAGTGAGAGAGTGTATGTATGTACATTTTAACTGGTGTGATGTGTGTTTACGTGTGTGTATGAAGTGTGTATATGTGTTGGGTGGTGCGTGTGTGTTTGCAGTTGCTCTGTTTAGTTGTTTGTGAAAGTCTTTCATTATGTGTACGCTGTTTGCCGAGAGGCTAGGCAGGATTATTTTCTGTACATGTCTGTTTTTTTTCTGGAATAAAATAGGAAAAAGAAGAAAAAACGCTGTGTTTGGGTTTTTATACTATACACCAATATTCAGAATGAATATTTCTTGCGTTTTGATTGGTTGAAAGAAACTGCTGATTTGAGATTTTATCCAATGGAAAGTCAATACGTAAAAACAACATTCCTACTGCCGCTGCTGCTTTGAACATTCTGAAAACAACTGTTTTGAACCTCTTTTGGTGCAATCTTTGTTTTATCTCGATTCGACGCTCAACAATGACGGCAACATCCTCTGCGAAGTCGCTGTGTGCATCAATACAACATAGCTCAAATGGTGCACCACCATTGGCATCATCTGTGACCGCAAGATCAGTGACTATCTAAAGTCAAAGATCTACCAGATAATTGTGATAGCCATCGCTTCGTACAGCTCTGAGTGCTTCCCAATAACAAGGGAGGCAAAGTAAAGATTTGCTGTCATGGAAACTAAAATTCTTTTTTATGGAATTTTTTTTAATTATGTAAATTGCTCCAGACAAGGCATGAAGCCACTTAATGTAAGGAGCTTAAAAAAATAAATATTACTTTAAGGTAAAAAACTAGCCAATGATAAGTGTTAGATAGATAGATTCTGACCCAGAAAACAGCACTTCTTCCCCCTTTGTCAGAAATGTGAGGACGAAAGGACAAAATAAAAGAAGCGAGAGTTACGAGGCTACCGAAAGTAAACCCAAGGTCCACTTTCTACTCTCCTAAAATACTCCGCTGGATGTCGGGAGATACACTGTTCGACCATGTCTATAACAATCACATTGTGCCAATTGAGAGCAAGATGAGGGAATGGTAGCTCAGATCGCTCGGACGTATGCTGAAGGCTGCCGCTGCCGACTCCATCATAAAACTCGCATTTAAATTTGAAGTCGCCAGGAAATAACCAAGAGGAAGGCCGATGATGAGATAAGCAAACATCCTGAACAAGAATCTCCGTAAAACCGGTCTTCACACGAAACAAGCCTGTGACTGTACCAAATGGAGACAAAAATCCATCATTGTAAACCCCACGGTAGATAGAGACTGACACAACCTCTCTTTATACAATCTGCATATGTATGGAATCATACCTACAAGTTTTCAGCGATTGTGCAGTATAGTTAACAAGAAAATAAGGGGGGAGGCAAATAGAAAACAAATAACTGTTACCAAACGATAGAAAATTTAATATTTTATCGACCTGTTAGTATAGAAAAGTTTAAAACTCTGTGTAAATTTTGTTATTTGAAAATTTACTTTCACGTAACCGATTTTGAAAAAAAAAATTGCGTCAAATTTTTCTTTTAGGTGATCGATTATTTCAAGCTTAAAAGCTCTAAAAAAATTAAAAAATTAAACAAATTGGGCTTACGGTACCACTAACTCTAAGTCTGGGGGTGGTTTCCAGTCGGATTCGGGTAAGTATTTTTTATTTTTTATTGTCGGAAGATTTTCTATTCTAATAGCTTCTTTCCTCAGACTGCTTGTCTTTGGAATTCCATCCCTGCTCCTTGTTTCCTCGACCGTATTAACATGCAGAAATTTATATTAAATGTGAACAAACAGGTTGCCCCCCTCTCCTTATAAATTATTTAACCCTTTTCTTGGTAACAAACAAAATATTTGTGACAGTAAGACATAAAAAAAACGATAAAACTCTGTGGATTTTGTATGTTTGTATGTTTGTCTCCATGCACAAAAGATGACATCACAAAGGGATGGCGCCATATTACTTCAGCATCTATGACGTCATGAAGGATCTCTTTCCCCGGATGATGTGGATGACAGATTTGCTGGGCATCTTCCAACTCAGCTTAAGTGATGTCATCACTTAGTGATATCATCCAGTAGTGATGTCATCCAGGGTGCATGGAGACAAACTAACCAAGAAGATAACAAACAAGATCTGGTTGCATATTTTTGCTAGGCTGGAAGGATGATATCACGGTGAACGAACATATAATACACTGATCCCCAAAGGAAGTGTTAATCCCTGGGAGGATGATATCATGACAACAGAATAGATAGTACACTACACCTCCTCAAAAAAAAGAAAGGAGAAGATGGTCTCATGACAACAGAACAGATACTAGATAACCCCCTCTCTTAAAGAGGATGCAATATCTGAGAGGGTTAGCTCTACCCCCTTAAAAAAGAGGAGATATATCCTGGGAGGACAGTCTTATGACAACAGAACTGATACTACACTACCCACCCATCTTTCAAAGATAATACAATAATAGATTAAATCAGGGTTATTTTTCATTTATTTAAAAATGTCTACGCATAAAAATATTATTTTTTTATAGTTCCTTGGCCTTTTAGCTCAGATCAAAGTGTAGTAACCTCCACTGTTCGGTATCGCTCGCCAACGGCAGTGGTGCATGTAAAAAGAAAGCGCTTGGAATATTTTGTTATCTCCTGGTTTGTGCGTCAGGAATGTCTGCTATCACCTCTGCTCTACATCCTTGCGTTTGAGCCGCTACTTCGCAAGCTAAGAAATGTGGTGACAAATTCAGTCCTACACACGAGCCAGGATTTCCGCACTCCAACGACATCACCATCTTGTGGTGTGCTTCCTGAGATATCGAGATGGTGACAGGTGCTCACACATTTCGAAATGGTTACAGGGCAAAAATCTACCACAGCAAGTCAAATGGCCTGCGGTTGGGTGCCTGGAGCGGTAAGACTACCCTTCTGGCTCCTTCCGAATGCGGTTTGGACTGAGCCTCTAGCACGAGAGAAATTGGTCGGAGGTGCAGTCAAAGGTTGAAGCGTCAGTTAAGACTTGGCTTCAAAAGGAAACCCTCTTTAAAGGGTAGAGCCAAGGCGTGCGCTATTTACATCTTTCCTCACATCCTCTACCGGCTGGCCATACTTACCTTCCTGCAAACCGCCTAGGTCCTCTGCCACCTTCTGTCCTCACTTGTTTGGGACGGGGGAAGGAACTAGGTTCGTAGACAGGTCTGTATTCAACATCCACATGAGGGAGGCTTGGAGATGCCCGATTTGAGGTGTCATTGACACGCCAAGAAGCTAGCTTTCCTGAGTTGAACCATAACATAGAAATCTGTGTGGAACCCTACGGTCGAGAGCACATGTCCCGACCTCTTTCTCGACCCTTCAGTTGAGGGCTGTCGTAGGCTGAGGGGCGAATCGCAGTTCTTCAGAGAGTGCCAAACCGCAAAAAGCTTCTAGAAAGGAACTCCATAGGGGTTTAGTAAGAGGGTCAACTGACGATCCGTTCGTTGAGCAGTTCGGGTGGTCGGAAGAGAAGATCCGCTCTGAATTGAGTTGGGCGCCAGGTATTATTCATCTCAATAACTCTGAGTTCTCTCTGACCTGGCGATTGGCCCGAAATGTGCTGTCCCTCAATGCCATACAATACTGTTCCGGAATGGAGGACTCGCCCGAGTGTCCCCACTGCGACAGAAAAAACGTCCGATCACGCTTTCTTCCAATGCAGTGAACTCCAGCGGTTCTAGGTGTATGTCAATGAGGTGACGGCTAGTATCGATCCTGAGCATCCTCTGCCACTAAACGTATCCTACGTAATCGACAACGTCTAGCCGCCGTGAAACAGGGAGAGACGAATGTGTTTCTTGCGCAAATGGTGGTGCGGACATCGAGTCTGAGAGAAAACAAAAGGGTTGAATATTTTGCTAATCAGGATCTGATCGCGTTCTTCAAACACCAACTGAAGGGCAAGATCATATGTGATAGAAAAAGATTACATTCCTTGTTATTTGAAAAAAGGTGGATACAAGTAGCGAGCTTGTGTGTACGAGAAGGCGTCAAGTATTAGTATGTGTTCCCTGCCTGAGCATAATGCACATGGTTCCTGGTGTTGTCAGATCCCAGCCCTTCGGGTAAGTTTAGCCTCTTAGCTAGTCAAGTGAATGAGTTACCCCCTCCCCTCCCGGTAATAGAAATCCTCCAAGATGCCCACTCCCCACTTTCAATTTTTGTCTTTTGCCTTCCCCAAATTGTATTTATCTTGGAAAGACCTATTTTCCAAACTCCATTCCCCATTTTCTTTTTCTCCCACTCTCATTTAGAGATCGACGTGCTTGTTTTCGGTTCTGAACAAACAGGAAAACAGTGGGCGGTCTATTATTTAGAATGGTCTTACTAACCGAATGTTTTTGTTTTTTGTTCTTTCCCCACTCCCTGTTTTATTCCAATGAAATCTTTGTATATTAATATATTTATGAAAAAATAAAATTTCCAACAAATTTGGGGACATCTTAAGTAGGACAGCCCCTAGAGTAAATGTGAAATTGTGATGACGATTCTAGTTAAGAGTA
The DNA here is from genome assembly GCA_963556195.1 of Sepiola atlantica. Taxonomy (NCBI): domain Eukaryota; kingdom Metazoa; phylum Mollusca; class Cephalopoda; order Sepiida; family Sepiolidae; genus Sepiola; species Sepiola atlantica. The sequence continues at coordinate 73,181,336 of OY744524.1, read as the reverse complement.
GGATAGACATTTTTATAACTTTTGAACAAGGATGACCAACAACCGCCATTTTCCCACACCTTTTATGGCCTTGTGCCTAAATTGTTACACTGTAAAATTTTGATCTTATAGCAAATAAATAATTCAAAGTGTAATATCATCAAACGTTTTACAATCGACAAAACTATTGCGTGTATATAAGAAAATATGACAATGCAAATTACAAATGTATATTACACATTATTAATTCATTAAAAACTGTTTAAAAAATAAATATGCAAATTAAGAATACTGATGGCTGTTTGTGGGTGTTTGCAGATTACTATATATACGGTATTTCAAAATTTTATGTTGTGTCATAGAATTAAATAAGCATAAAATGTTCTGATGTTAATGTAGTTAGTTAGGAGAGAAGGAAAAATTCATTTAGATAAATTATGTTAAAATGAATGACGTCATAAAGGATGAATGGTAGATTTTGACAACTTTATAGGTAGATATAACAAATACTACTGACCCAACGGATCACAGGTGATCTAGTCTACTTATAAAACTCTGTGGATCTTTTTATGCTGTTTGTTGTCTTGCTTATCACCGGGCACACTTCATGATTATTATCAAGAAATATATATATATATATATATATATATATATATTTATTGATAATAATCAATCAATTAATCCTCTTCATGATTCTTTATTTCTTTATCTATGTATTTCTTTATTTCATCATGACTAAAATACAATTATCATTATTATTATTAGGATCTCCATTATTATATATTTATATTTTATAGCTATTAATAATATTGTCAATAGTTTCTTAAATTTTCTTCTTCTTCTTCTTCTTCTTCTTGCTGTTGTTGTTGTTGTTGTTATTGTTATTATTATTATTATTATTATTATTGTTGTTGTTGTTGTTGTTGTTGCTAGGATTGCTATATTGTTGTATCAAGGTAACTACTTTTGAATACCATCCATGATTATCCATGTCGATATGGTCATTTTTACCAGCTTGGCTATTTCTGCCACAGTTGTCATTGGGATTACAATTGTGGCTGTTACAGTTATTATTGTTATTAGTATTGTAATTGTTGTTGTCACTAATAGCATGGTTACCATTGTCAATATTGGCGGAACTGTTGGTGTCTTCATTATGGTGATCGGTGATAGCGTGATAATAACATTATAGTTATTGGTGGTATTGTGACTGCTATCATTGGGTTTTAGATGATTGCAGGTATCTTGATGACGTCATAAAGGATGAATGATTGCTCTGCCATTAGATTTAGTTGCCGTAGTGAATCCTAGGATTGTTTGGTGGTTTTCAAGTGATTTGATCATGATTCAATTGGAAATATCTACAATTGTAATTATTTTCATGGGGCTGATATTCCGGCTTATTACTTCATATTAACGCAAGACTAATTACTATTTGACGTAGAGATGTGTAGAGGTGTGGGTGGATGTACAGGTGAATATAATTATTGACTTGGGACTGGTATTTAATCTTAACGTTACGGCTGACATTATTATTATTATTGTGGCTATTTCTGATAATTGTTTAAACATGAATAATTTTTGTAAAAAATATTGTCTGTCATTCTGACATAGTCGCTAAGTGTAACAGCCTTGGTTGTCTGGTAATCTATTTTCGTTTTTTTCCTTCCTCCCACCTTCTTTTTCCCATCCCCTTCCCTCCTAACTAATTTATCAATCGCCAGATGGAGGATTTGAAGACGTTGTAATTTGAATTTCCGGCTTTCATAGACGATTTAACAGAACTTGGGGTTAAGCAGTTGGAGGGGGACCTAGTCAAACTGATCTGGTTATGATACCTCAATTTCCTTCCTTCTCCCTCTATATATGTATTACTTTCTTCCCCCTCACTGTATTGCCTTCCATTATAAATCGTGCAATCTCCCCCTCTCTCTTTCTATATATATATATTAAATATGTTGTCACTCTCTTTTACCCTTATGATTATTATCAAGATATATATATATATATATATATATATATATATATATATATATATATATATATATATATATATATATATATATATATATAAAGAAAGAAAAAGAGAACAAATTAACGGTTAACTTATAAACGCCGATTTGAAACACTGAGAAAAGGAAAAAAATCGACAGTTGTGAACGCAGATTAGAAAAACTGTAAGTGAACAAGGAAGATTAATATTTATTTGAGGTTGACGACAACGGGGAGATGGACAACAAAGGAGGTGGAGGGAGAGAAGGAGGGACTAAAGGTATATATATGTATGTATGTGTATATATATATATATATATATATATATATATATATATATATATATACATATTTATTTATTTATTTTTTATTTTTTGATGTGTTGATGTTTTTTATATTTATAATATAAAACGAAAAATAATACATTAATCACCTAAATAATAGTGTAATGGATTCGTCCAAACACTTTAAAATGCAGAAACATTTTTGTAAGTAACGGATAAATTTTATTAGACAGACGAACAGCACAGGTAAAGAAATTTTTTTTTTTTAAATAACTAATATAAGTTAGCAAAACATTTATATGGAACAAAACGTAGATTTAGTATAAGGAACGTTTATGTTTTTGTCTTTTAAGGGAAGTGGGGTCTGATCAACTCTGCTGGGAAGCCATGAAATTAAATACTGTCTTGTTTTTAAATTCCCGAAACAGTTTTTCATGGTAAACAACTGATGATCCCTTAAAATAGTGTTAGAAACAAACTAATATAATAACTGTAAAAAATAAATTGACTTACATGAATGATTTTCCACTGAAAGACTTGGGACTATTAGTTTTTTTTTGTTTTTTTAATATAGTTTTAATGGTTGAGAAACTTCCGAGACTATATATATATATATATATATATATATATAGCCTAACTCAGTCGAAAAGTCAGATGTCCTCGGTCCTGATACTGTACAATTCACATGAGACGAATGATAGCCACTTGCAGGAATTAGTCCCGGGAGAGGAGATTGCTTGGATGTTCCAGTGCATCTCCTTTGCTATCATCTGATGCAACGCCATGTCCATGACGTCGTCTCACAATGTTTAAGAATTGATGAAGAAAAAAATAAATAAAGAAAAAATAAATATTCATTTGTTCTTGCATACATTGTGTTTCAAAATATTAGAGGCTTTATTTAACTAATGAGGCGACACTTATCAAGGCCAAAAGCCATTCAAGGATAAGGATAGATGGATTGTCAATTGAATGATAAAGATTATTATGAGAGAATTGAAAATAATGTACCGAATGAACAAAATTTGATTACTTATGAGGACGGTTTATGGCAAGTATTAGTTGACATTTTTTTTAAGACGACCATATTGTAGTATGCAGGGAAGCAGTCCTGCGGTAATGTGTTCATGGCTTATTCATATGCATATTTTAATATCATTATTCTTATTTTTTTATATAAAAGGTTTTACATCTTATATCTACTTGAAAAGGGACGATGTGATAAAGAATGATGTGATAAAGGATGCATGGTAGTGTTATACATACCTCCCCTCTGAGGGGAGGTCTAATGTCTCACAAGTCACAATCAATTAAAATACATGAACGTTCATAACATATCTTGCTGGCCGTTCATTCCTTACTGTGACCTGGCCTGACCAAGGACGACTCCTGCAAACAAGTTCGTTCATACCCTGAAAATAAGGACCAAGACGAGACAAACAGTTGAAGATAAGGAGTGGTTTATTCTCTTTGCCGTTATTCCAAACTACTGACCAGTAGGGCAGGGAGGACACAGAGATAAGTCGATAATTACTGCTTAATCATATCTTATACGGACATCTCCAAAACCACAAGTCCACGTGTGTGTGCTTCCAAGGGAACTGATGACTTCTCTCTCCTCTCTTTCTCTCTCCTTGGGCCATGTGACGTCACATCCGTTTCTAACACACAAAAGGTCGAGCTGACATCTGAGTACACTAGGCTAACCTGCTTGCTGGCCCAATATTTAACAGTAGTTGCCAAAAGCCTTTATGACGTCATAAATGATGAATGACCGTTCTCAGTGTTCTAGACGTCATAAAGGATGAATGGTAGTTACAAAAAGCTTTCTTGATAATAATCATTCTGGAGAGAGAGGGCGAAAGAAAAAGAGGAGAGAGAAAGAATAGAAAGGGAAGAGAGAGAGAGGGGAGATATTTAATAATATATATAACAAATACTTACCCAACAGGTTACTGGTGGTCTAGTTATAGTATAAAATTACTAGCGGGACCCCTTGGAAATTCCACGGTGCTTTCTACATCAATCTGTATAATTTACTGTTTAGAATAATACTCCTTTTGAAATAACAAATGTTTAGCAGATTAAAAAAAATACTCTTTTTTCTTCTGAAAATTTTAATTGTCATTGTCAGCTAAATATTTAAAAATAAATAACACGAATATGTCTCTTCAATATGTATTTATTTATTTAAACTTGTAGCAATTTAATTTTTTTTTTTAAAACAATAAATATTCCGTCTTCGTACCGTAAAAATAATTGTCAGCTAAATATTCTTTAAATCTTTATAACAAATGTCATTTTTTTTTTAATGTATTTATTTAAAATTGTACTGCTTTAATCGACGGGATGACATAATTTTATTTTTGAAAAATTGATTTTAACATGGGTAAAGTCGGAAATTTTACCTTAGCGACATCAGATTAATCACCAATCAACACCTTTCGGACGATCTCATTTTTTAAAAACTTTTTAAAACTATGTAGCATCAAAGGTAATTGATACATTTCTCACCCCTTTGTTAATAATGGAATATGCTACATTTATGTAGCATATTAAGAGTGGATATTTTATCCTATTTGTGACGGTAAGCAACGAAAAGTTAAATAAAGCTTATCAGTAAGTTATTCTGGCTTCCAGTTTTTATTACAATTTATTTAACTCCGTTATGGAACGTTACCTGAAACCCGACCGTCTAGACCTCGATACGGCTAACTCGGATTCTACTGACAAATGGCGGCACTGGAGAAAAATGTGTTATAAACGTGATACCATGACACCAATGTTACAAATGTGTAAAACATCCACGAATGTTGATAATGTGTAAGGTTAGAAAGCCTCACTCCTCTCACACCTCGCATCTCCTATCCTTTATGTTTTAATTGGGCCCGCGGGTCACATGTTAGACTCGCTGTTAGTGAAAACGACTTTTATTTATTTATATTTTTTTCATTAAAGCGATGAAAGGGAGACAAGCAACTTATCATGGAAAGAAAAGAAAGGGACACAATTTATAAACATAAAATAAGACACTTGTAAAAAGTAACAAAGGAGATATTAACAAACACAACAAGTGTTTATTAATTCAAAATGACCAACTAAAAGTTCTGCTCCGCTCAAGGGGAGTTTTTGATAGAGGGGCTGATTTTGTTAAGACCAAGAATGGTTGATCAGTCAGGAGTTAAAAAAATTGGCAAATACGAAAGTTCAGATTAGGACGAATTAAAAATATGTAATTTTTTCATAGGGCACATACCTTTTGTACAGTTTTTTTCGTGTGATAGCTGACACGCTGAGTGGAAGATATTATCACAGAATTTTATTTTATTCTGATGTCCGTCTTTCATGGATATTTTTTTTAGGCTGGAGTTGTCGGCTACATGAAGGATATTATCAAAGGATTCTAGATCCTGAAGCCCGTCCTTTGTCGATAGCTTTTTTTATGTGTGGCGAGTTATAGATACTCTCGTAAACTTTGTCGGACTGGGTTTTTCCTTGTGATGTCCGAAACACAGCGGTAAGATCCTCACTGTATTATTCTCGGGCAATAAATTTTGAATTCCACTTTTCCTTGTATGCAGGAATATATTGTCTCGATTTGAAGTGTGATGTGAGCACCAAATCTTAACACATCTCCACTCATCCGCTCCTCAAATCTGATTGTCTTGTTTTCTCTTACCCGGGGTTTTCCCGCTATTTCTCTAGGGCCTTTCCTGCCTAGCAACAGGTTTTCCTCTAATCTGATTGGTTGCCCTACTTCTGCCCCCCCCCACCTCCTGCAAACTGCATGAGCTGATCTCTCTGCTCTTGTGTTTAGCTGTCTAAACTACATCCGGTAATGTGTGTTCGCTTCTTGGCGAATTACACCGTAGTTTTTTTTATTGATGGGGAACATATGCCAACAAGTCCCCTACTCTTCTTTTCATGCTTTTTATGGAGCAAAATATATGGATATAACAAATGTTTGAAAGATTCCTTACAGCGCTACAGTTATCTTCAAACACGGCTTTAACAGGTACTGACTTTTATTACATCATGTTTCCACTCCAATTTATAGAAATTTATATGAATGTGAGAATTACGAAACTGCCTTGGACATTTTAGAAGCCATGTTGTCAAAAAAAAAAAATATTTACTTGCTACCCAGCGTCAACAACCAGAAGAAAGCCTTAAAACAGTACCTTCAGATTCTAAAGACATTAAGTCGTAAGTGTGAATTTACAGCCTTAACTGTGAACCAAGCGACACATTTATTAATGGAATACAGTCCAACCCAATAAGACAAAGACTACTAGAGAATAAAGACCTAGACTTGCCAACAGCTTATGAACAAGCCCTAATGTTGGACATGTCTTCTATTTACAACCCAAGGTTTTGGGAGCTGTTATTGTAGCCCCGATTTAACTAGTTGTAGTGAGATGAGCTATTTGTCTATTTATTTCTCTCTCTCTCTCTCTCTCGTACACAAGTAACCTGTTTCTCTGATGTTTTCTGTTACTGTTCTTCCTTTTGTAATATACATCAGCGTCCAAGGGGGTTTATTAGTAGACAAATAGAACTTGCGTTCTCGACGTATGTATAATGTAAGTGAAAATACAACGCATGTAGTTGCATGTTCTACTGCCATAGCATCCAATTAAGGTATGTGATCATCTTCATGACATCAGATGAGGTCAGGTCCGTGATCGTTTCCACTTCCGTACAGGCTCTTGGTGATGCTGGAACAAAAAGGTTTTCATCAAAATGAAATGACAATGCTGTGTTGTTAACAATTAATAACTTTTATTATTTGAGTTGATGTAACCTGAGCACAATCGATAGACTTTGTATTTAATAACATTGAAAGAAAAAATGTTGGACAACAGAATTCCCAAGAACACATAAAAACTAATCTTCCTATTTCGGTAGCAGTCCACCAACCTAATCTAGAATTTAACATGTCTATCCAGCTCAGAAGTCAATACCTCATTATGTGGTGGCTAGCCAGATTCCCCCTTCTCTAAAGTTCAAAGCATCATATAGACAGTATCATCTATGTTCGATTATCTCACCCACACATCTCCAGTGGTTCTTTAAATTCCAGCTGACATCAAAGGAAAGAAAGAAAGGGTATAACCTCAGTGTTAGATTGCATTTTGGACATTAATATATTTCCCAGTGAGGGCGTCCATTTTAAAAAAGGATTTGACATCAGTATTCATCAAACAACAGATTTTGGAGCCCTTTCCAGTGACTAGAATTAATACAGGTCATTTAACCAATAAGATACTGAAGTCTATCAAACAAAGGATTTTACATCAGTATTCATCAAACAAGAAATTTTTGTGGATTTTCCATAAATTAAGTGAGTGCTAGGCTTATTGTTAAAATCGCTTTGTGGTCTTTTAACAAGATATATACTTCCTTAGGTTTTAATTTACTAACTCTATCGCTAATTTTCAGTTAAAAATAAATGAGAAACTAAATAAATCTAAAATAGCAACAGGTAACAAAATAAATAGAAAAGATAATTTATTTTAGTCCTCATGTGTTAAAATAAGGTCACCTATTCATTTGCCCCACTTAAAAATAGGGTGCGCCGTAACGATCCACAAACAGAAGGGGTGTCAAACAAAGGACAGTCAGGTATTTCTTTAGAGAAGTTAAGCCATTGACCAATGAAAATAATAGGGAATAATGATAACAACGAATCTGATTGGTTAGTTAGCTAGAGTAAACACTATATATAAAATATAAAAAATATATCTATGGCAAGTAAGCTACACAAAAGCTGTAATGTTTTATAAGAGTAATGTTCCCACTCTCACTGTAAAATTTCCTTCTAGGAGTAATGTTTTCTAGGAGTAATGTTTTTTAAGAGAAATGTTTTCTAAGAATATAAAATAATTATCCTACCTAATAGGATTCCATTTGACAACTTTATTCGGCATTAAATAACTCACAGATAGTTGATATGCCACAAAACAAAACAAACCAAACTTTTATTGCATAATCCTCAAAGGATACACAATCCTTTCATATTGTTTGGTGTTTTGCTAATTTTTCCACCACTTGCAGAGGAAGTTCTACATTGCTGTGGATCTGGTTAGTTCAGTGCTTTGGACGCTTACGACGACGTCTTTTACCAAGAAAATTCTTCCTTGAATGCTTGGTATACATTGCTTTCAGGATACCTTCTGACGACGTGGCCAAACCAGTTCATTCTTCTTTTCTTGATAACTTTTATATCATTTCAAAAAACCAAGAATTTCTTTAATTTGTGTTATCTTGCAGAAATCCAGACAGGTTTTGCTGACCATGGTTCTCAGTCATTTTCGAATACAGAGAGCCTGTGTTTATCCGCTGTCTTTCATGTCCAAGTCTCAGAAGCATACATAGCTATTGGAACCACATTGAAGAGTCTGAGTTTCAAAGCATAAAGACAAATAGTTGCTTATACAGTTGAAAGCACATATGAAAAACGCATTTCCAAATAAAAACTCTTGAATATACTTACATATCAAGCAAAAATAAGTATCTGCTTCCAGCTGACCACAACATGGTTGTTTTCAAGTCCAATGTTAACAAATTTTTGTTGAGCCGTCCTCTTAAATAATCAAATTCTGCCCAGATTCAACCATCGTTTGCAATCCTCAAGGTATTTGTTTCACCATCCACACACCCAGTAACCCTTATCCTCGAGAGGCCTTTCGGCCTTGATGAGCAGTGACTCATTAGTAAAAAAATTATACTAGCAAAAAAAGCTACTACTATTATTATACTAGTAATAATATACAAAATAAACACACATTAAGTTTTACCAAAGGGAAAAGAGGGAGATAGACAGAGAGAGAGAGAGATTGAGAAAGAAAGGGTGAGAGAAGGTTATTGTTGGATTGCATGTTTGATTGTGTATGACAAGGGTGTTAGAAGAGGCATTCACACTTGTGACAGTCAATTCTAATTGTTCAAATTGACCCCCCCCTCCTTCTCTCTCTCAACTTATTTTATTCAAACGGCTATGCAACTTACACTTACACAATTGCCAGCTGTTCCCAGGTGACCTAACTTTGAGCAGGGCCATCTTATTTCATAATTAAGATGTCAACCTCAAATATGCAACACCAAGACTACTGATATCCTTTCACTTCATGTGGTACAATCTGCTCGACCCCCTCTCTAGTTAATAGGCAATATTAAGTATCTAGAATTTATTTATAAAAATGAGTAGATTTCATTTTCCTAAATTTAGATATACGGAGAGGTATAACAAGAGGAAAGTTGAACATGTTATTAATTGAGTCACTGGAAAGTGTGCGGAAATCTTTTGCTTGAGAAATACTGATGTTAAATCCTTCGTTTGATAGACTTGAGTATTTCATTGGTTAAATGACCTGTTATAAATTGAGTCACTGGAAAATACTCAAAAATCTTTTGTTTAATGAATACATTGAAATGAAGAGTTTTGCTTGACACGATTATTTAGTCTGATTGCAATCGAAGTCAATTTATATATAAATACTAGAATATTTGCCTCAGGACAGATAAAATTACTTCCCTCGAACAGAACCGTTTTGCATCACTTTTATGTCTCTTTATAATTGTTATAGTGCCGTACCTATAACGAACATTTGGACTCTTCCATTCTCAATAAATACTAGAAGCATTACACTTCCGATCAGTCTCTCAACTGTGGAGCTGATGGACTTTGACAAAATAAGTGACTTTGCTTCTACAAAAGCTTGCAAGTCAAAATTCAATAAATCTGTTTATTAGGCCATGGCGACTGCCAGCTGTGTGCCTTTGGAGACCACTGCAATGGTTGAGAAGCCATCTCAGCCTTCCGAAAAGACTGAATGGAGTAGGCCACCTGCTCTACATATCGACGTTGGCGAATTTGTGGCTAAAGCCAAAGACTGTACTGAATTTGTTACGGAGACGGGAATTATTATCCAATTACCAAGATTGGAAGAGTTTGCAAAAAAAAACATTCTAATGTTTGTGGTAGATCGAAAATCTAAAAAGTTGATAAGATCGACCAAGGATACAGTCGCAAAACTTATTGCAACGACTGGATTACGTGCCGAGAGAATTGTTAAGTGCAAGGGCTATAATACATGGAATAGTCTTTTTAAGACCGAGGAGGAATGTATTGAACTCTCCAAAAAAGAAATTATCACAAAAGACTATATACTCCGTATGGAGTATATGGGACGTAGAAGAACAACCATTTCCGTCTTTGAAGTACCGGCAGTGGTACCTGGTGAATACTTAGGCGCCTTTTTGCTGAAGTTTGGTGACATAACTGCCATTTCGGTTGATAAGTTTAATGGAACGTGGTCGTTTGACGTTTGGCTGAACGAATCGGCTTTTAAAAAAGTACCTTACTATATCGAGGCGAATGGGGAAAAATTGCCCGTGGTGGTGGCTGGAAGGCGTCCAGCTTGTTGGATATGTAACGAGGTTGGGCACTTAACTTTTACTTGTCCCACGAGGATGAAACCAGCCCAGCCTAACCCCAAAAACAGAGTGCTGGAACACTTGACCCCTAAAGTTTCAGCGGATAAGACGTCTCCCTCCACAAATCCAACAGTTACAACTATTACTCCGCATGAATTTGAAGCACTTTGCAATATTTCAAACAAATCCCCTGAAAAAAAAGAAATATGGAATGTTATCACTGGCAAAAAATCACCTAAATCGTACGCACAAGTTATGACTGAGGAAGAACGACTGGAAATTGAGACTAGCAATGATCCAGGAGGTGAGCAATATAAGAAAATTTTAAACTTTAAAAAGACTCTTGACAATGAACGTAATATAGAAGAAAAAGAAGAAAAAAAAATGGTCAATTCGGTTAAAACTACTTCCCCGGCCAAAGAACGTCGCTCCACAGTCAAAGGTGCACCCCCACCATTAAAGTCGTCCCCACCAGTAAGGGAATCTAACTTGACCTCTTTATCAAAAGAGAAGCCCGTTTCCCCCAAACCATCTCCTTTTTGTTCCCCATGCAACACCCCTAAAAGTACACCGCCCCCCCTCTCCAATGAAAACCGATATGCCCCCTCCTGTCTCACCCACCATCCCAGAAACGTCATCGAAGCCCCTCTCTAGAGGCCCGAAAAAAGAAGTCCCCTTTCTACACCGGCAAGGATGATGTTTGTAAGGTAACTCCAGAGACGGAAAAACTCATGATAAACCATCATAAGAAGAATTACCGCAACCTAGCTACGCTGAGGATGGTCAATAAAAAAGACATTTCCAACCCGGAAAATTTTTTAGATGCCAAAAGACTTTTATCTGTAGTTAGATCGAGAGACAAGGCGAAAGGGTTATGGAATATGATGGAGGAGGCGAATAACTCCTTTAAGATATCGCCTCCTCTCGCTTTCTTTAATGACGAAGAATTAAAATTACTTCAAAAATCTTGTGTTGGGAGGGTCCCTATACGTATTCATCCTACACTCTACAGGGCAATAAAATTAACTTTCCCCTTAGATATTGGCGGTTTGTCCCCAGACGGTCTCATCACAAATGAAATGGGACAAGGTTCTCTGGGGTCATCTGTCGGTGTCTTAAATGCGTCAATGTTCGTTTCGGGTTCCCAACTCTAAGAGCACTAGAATGGCACTCAGATTAGCAAGCCTAAATGGCCGAGGGTTGAGGGACACCGCTCGTAAACTTCGAGTAGTACGTGACCTTCAGCGATTCGGCGTGGATGTATGTTGTTTGCAGGAGACCCACTTTATTCCCAGTGATTATCAGGGTGCGCTGACTAGAGACTTTCAGCTCTATTCAGCGTACTTTGATACTCATTCAAGAGGGGTTTCCTGGCTAGTTAAGCGCACACTGAATGCGACGTGCGACCCAATCTATGCGGATCCTGAGGGAAGGCTGTGCGTTCTTGATGTTACCGTAAAGGATGTGGCTTTTCGGCTTATTGGGGTTTATGCGCCCAACGCCTATTCTGAGCGGGTTCCTTTTTTTCGGCGGATCGAGCCCTTTATGGATACGTCGCGTCGGATAATTCTAGCGGGAGACTGGAACGCGGTCTTGGATCCCGATTTAGATCGCTTGGGAAATCCTAGGGGAACTAACAGCAACGGGGATGTTAAGGCATTTCGTGACTTTATCGATAAGTTCGATCTTGTCGATAAATTCCGAAATGAGAAACCCCGTGAAGTAGTATGGACTTGGACTGCTAGTCGCGGCTCTGATTTAGGGCAACTTTCGAGTTACCTTGATCGGTTCTTAATTAGGAGAGTCGATTTAGGGCTTTTAGATTGTCCAAGTTTTCATAATATAGTTTACTCGGATCATAGGCTTGTCCGGGTGCGGGTAAACTTAGATAGTCCTAAGCCTAGATTGGCTGGGTACTGGAAGTTCAACACATCGTTGTTCGATTTGAAGGACTTCCGGGAACAGCTTTTACTAACATTACAGAGGGAATTGACGGGTGCTATCATTGGGAATAAGTGGTGGGGCCATCTTAAGAACGTTATTAGGTCCTTCGTTGCTGATTATAGTCGTCGACTCAACCTTAGATCTAGGGCAACGAAAGTGGCACTAGAAGCTAGTTTAAGTCGGGCTGTTGAAGCGGGGGATAGCGTTACCTTTACTGTAGCTAAAACGGAACTGAACTCCTTGGACAACAAGGCAGATCAGGAATTGTTAGTTAGGGCTAGGTTAAAAAGAGTGCCGCACGAGGCGACAAACATGGCCGCGTCACTGCGTGCGGAGGAACGTCGACGGTCTACTGATCGACACATCGCCAGTGTCACATTATCGGATGGGCGTCTCGTGACTACAAACGACGGGATTTTGGAGGGTTTTCGCTCTTATTTTCAGGATCTCTTTACCAAGGAGCCCGGTCTGACAATGGCTCAGTTCGACGCCTATTTAGCTGACTTTTCTCGTCTCGAGGCGACCGAAGCAGCTAGGTGCGAAGGGTGTATAAATGAGGATGAAGTCCTGGGGGCCCTAAGGCAGGTTGGCCTTGATAAGTCTCCGGGTATCGATGGTCTGCCTTACGAACTGTATTTGAGGTTGTCGCCCATTTTTGTCCCCTAGCTGGCTGTGTTGTTCAACTGCTAGTTTAGGAACGGGTCTATCCCCCAGTACTTTACCAGGGGTATCATCAAATTGCTTCGCAAGGACAAAAGTGGTGGGGATGGTATAGGTAATTTCCGGCCCTTAACAATGTTAAATACAGAGTTAAAGATTTTGGCCAAGATCTTAGCTAATCGTCTGCAGGTTGTCTTGTTTCGTCTAATAAGTCCCGAACAGACTTGTTCTGTTAAGGGCCGGACTATTCAAGATAATTTGCACATGAAATGCTTGATCATAGAGAAAGTCGACACGGAAGCCGCACTGATCAATTTAGATCAGTCCAAAGCATTCGATAGGGTGGACCATCGTTACTTGGAGGCTGTCTCGTCTTCGGCTGGATTTGGTCCCCATTTCCGCTCCTGGATTTGCCTCTTTTATGCAAACCCCGGTGCGTTGGTTGAAGTGAATGGAATGAGGTCGAAGCCTTTTGATTTGTCCAGATCTATTCGTCAGGGATGTCCGCTTTCACCGATGCTTTATGTGCTTGCGTTGGAGCCTTTCCTTCGCAGGCTTAGGGTGAATCCGGTCCTTCGTGGGATTACTTTGTCTGGTGCTTGCCCCATGACTAAGTACTCCGCCTATGCCGACGACGTCACTGTGCTTGTAACAAGCAGTGCTGAGATTAGGGTCGTCGACATGGAAATAAGACGGTATGAACAAGTGACAGGGGCCAAAATCAACTGCGATAAGTCTGTTGGCTTACGCATTGGTGCCTGGAGGGGTGTCCCCCTTCAGGGGCCTTTTGGCTGAACGGATGGGTCTTGCAAGATACTCGGCGTCTGGTTTGGTCCTGATCTCCAGTTGGAGAAAAATTGGTCGGAAGTGTTGAAAGCGGTTAAGGCTGCAGCCCGTCTGTGGTCTTTGAGAAATCTTACTTTAAAAGGAAGAGCGGAGGTGTGTAATTCTCACATTTATCCTCTCATCCTCTACCGTCTTTCTGTGCTCCCTCTGCCGGCGGACACACTAATTGATTTAGTGAAGGCTCTTTTCGTGTTTTTGTGGCGCGGAAAGCAGCCCATGGTTCGCCGGGAGATCTGCTACTTGCATCTGTCTGAAGGTGGTCTAGGTATGCCAAGCGTTGAGATTCGTCAATATACGCTTCGCTTACACTACCTAGACCGAATGTGTACACCTTGTGAGGGAAACGGTGAATTCTGGAAGGAAGACACCAAGAAAGCCTTTCCGGCTTTGAAAAGTGTGCACTTGCATGGGGGTGAGGCATTTCGTTTACCTCGACGCGAGTGCTCCTTTTATCACGAGTGTCGACAGTCCTTGAAGTACCTTCTAAGGGTGTCAGAAAGCCTCTCTGACACCTGAGTGTTGTCTCGTAAAGCACTATATCGGGTTATGGTGAGGGGATCTGTTCGTGACAGTATTACTGAGGGGCTCGGTCTTACGAAGGGAGAACTTCGCTTGATCTGGCCTTGGGCGCCTGGGTTGAAATGTTTCGATAATTACGAGGCATCACTACCTGGCTGATAATACGAAATGCACTCTGAGTCGGCAAAAAGCTTTATGTAGCGGGATTAAGTGAGACATCGAATTGTGTTCGATGTGGCGACTGGGAGGAAACGACCAGTCATGTTTTCTTTCATTGCCCCATCGTTCGCCCGCTGTGTGAGTTAGTTGAAGGCTACACGGTTCGCATGTTGAACGGACAGTTCTTCGTTTTGGAGTCTTTTTCGACATGCTGCAATTGGGCACCAATCATGAAGTGGGAGGAGCATTATGTGTTTCTTTGCTGACTAGCAGTCATGAGAGGAGTGATTTGGTCGACACGACAGAAAGAAGTCTACGGGGAAGAGACCTTCACTGCTCCCCAGCTTGTCCTCATTTTCCAGTCTCGCCTGAAAATGCGTGTCAGGCTGGAGAAGGTGAAACTCCCTCCGGCAGATTTCAACGAAATGTGGGTGAAAGTTGCGCGTTTGTGTCGTGTGAATGGAGCTAATTTTGAGTGGTACTTGGACGTGCCTTAGACAGAATATTGGGTAGCCGAACCGAACACTGACCCTTTTATTTGACCCGGTTAGGCAAGATTAGCTTATGTTTTGTTTTTCTTCCCCATTTTTAGCTTAGCTAGAGGTATGTAAGTTGTCATAGGTCCTACTTTTTTTTTTCGTCCTCCCCCCCCCCCTTTTTTTTTTTTTTTACCCCGACTTTTATTTTATAATTCCCATTCCCGACCCCTATTAGGTTACTGATCTGTTGTTTTGTCAGAGATGCAGGTCTGCTTTCGTAATTTTCGAAGGAGGTGTGAGAATAAAACTTTCGTGACCTGCATCGCCTTTTTTCGACTGGCAAAACTACTTATCGGCCACATTTCTTTAGTGGGAGGTTCTTATACTAACACTTAATTTTATTTATTTTTTCATTGTATATATATATATCATTCTTGTTCCCCCACTCCCCATTTCATGTATATATTGTCATTTTTGGGTTTTAAGTAGGTCAATCATGGAGTAAATTTGTTTTGGTGATTGTGACTAGTTAAGTTAAGAATGTTAGTTAGGTCAACATTTTCCCCATCCCCCTTGTAGGCCTCGTGCCAAATTTTGAAATTTTTTCAAATAAATATTGTCTCTCATTAACTTTGGTTGATTGAGGACGTCGGGATGGGGTTATACCAGTCGAGGATCCGTTCTCGACACTCAGTCTGGCAGGAACTGGGCCATTTCGGTGGCCTTTTATCTGCCGGGCTGAGGTATATTGTCCTGGGTTTTCGTAGGAGGTGCACCCTCCCAGGCCCTGCCTCCTCTCTTTGGGAAGGAGTAAGTTTATTGCTTTCTGCCTGAGGTGCCCTGACCGGGGAATGCCGATGGGGTTGCCCAGGCTATTTTTGCTAGGCCAGAGTGCTCCTTCTTTAGGGGTGCTGGCTTGATTCTTCCCCACCGTCTGTCACATATTGCTGCGGTTGGAGGCAATTAAATACCGTTGTACAAACCCAAGTCCATTCAATCTCTCATTAACTTCGGCTGATTGAGGACTTCAGGATGGGATAAGGTAATACCAGCTGAGGATTCGTTCTCGACAATCAGTCCGACAGGAACTGGGCCATTTCAGTGGCCTTCTACCTGCCGGGCTGAGGTATTGGCCATGGGTTGTCCTAGGAGGTGCACCCTCCCAGGCCTTGCTTCCCCTCTTTGGGGTGAAGTAAGTTTATTGCTTACTGTCTGAGGCGCCCTGACCAGGGAATGACGATGGGGTTGCCCAGGCTATTTTTGATAGGCTAGAGCGCTCCTTCTTTAGGGGTGCTGGCTTCCCTCTCCCCCACGTTCTCGACCTTGTGTCACATATTCCTGCGGTGGGAAGGAATTTAATACCGTTGGACAACCCCTAGTTTACACTGGCAGTCAGGACTGATGGTCCACTTCTCTTTTTTCTCTGCTATATATATTTTTCTCCAATATACTTGTTTTACCTAAACCCTGTGTCCATGTTTTCATTCCAGACCCTAAACAAACCCACAACAATAATGATACTAAATCTTATGTCTAGAATCCCTATTGCAATGTTGATCCATTACATAATTTTGATTCTAGAAAATATCTCAAATTTAAGGCTTAAGCTTAAAAGATTTTAAGAAGAAATTGAAATTCAGGAAATCCTGCTTAATTGGTGTCGAATGACTATGGATCAAATTTAATGCAAATCTGAAATATTTTAATTTTTTATAGAAGTTTGTGCCCATATTATGCCCCTAAAAACCCTTTAAAATACTAAAACAAAACCCTGAAATTTGGGGAATATTTATTAATTGATGCCTAATACCTATTGTTAAAATTTCACAAAAATTAGAGGTATCTGAATTTTCACGAAGGACTTCCACTTCTTTTTACCCCTTGCATAAAACTAAATTAAATATAACACAAATTACGACCCCTTATGCCTAGCAGCTGTGTTTCAAAATTCATAATAATCAGTTAATTGATATCTAAACAATACACTATGATACCAACATAAAAAGATTAAAAATTATTAAAGCCATTTACATTAAAACTAGACACCCCACAATTAATAGCATTAATTACGAAATCAATCACAAAAGTTTAGTCTCTAGGGCAGTAATTAACACTAAGAAATTATTAGCTGTTAGACATCATCATTTTGGATTCTGTAGGGCATTTCATGCTATCACGTCCGCATGCAACATCCTAACACTATAAATGCTCATTTTACAGCTGGTAAATACGAGTCGTTAAAAACGAAAAGAAAATAGATGTAAACACTCCAAGACTGATTCTGATTTGATAAAGCAAATCGAATGTACTTGCAAAAATATGAAA
This sequence comes from Sepiola atlantica, assembly GCA_963556195.1. Taxonomy (NCBI): domain Eukaryota; kingdom Metazoa; phylum Mollusca; class Cephalopoda; order Sepiida; family Sepiolidae; genus Sepiola; species Sepiola atlantica. The sequence continues at coordinate 73,163,710 of OY744524.1, read as the reverse complement.
CAAGAAACCTGTTGCGGTCTGTATCGCTATGTTTGTTTACTTTGACAGCAGCAGCAGTTTTTTTAACCCCCTTGCATGCTACGTAAGACGGAATACTACTGGCTGCTGCCTGTATTTAGCGTCGCGGATGCTCTTATTAACTCGTTCGTATGGCAATGGAAAAATACTGGATTTCACCAAAGATTCTAGAAGAAATATCACAACAAACAGTTTCACCCGTAACTTCTATCTTTTTGGATGGAAAGATTAAAAATATAATTTGTTGGGATAGTAAATTATATTACTTATACAGTCCAGCAACTTCTGGACTGGATTGGGCGACAAATGATTCCCATAGGAATTATTTGTCATAATCAATACAATCAGTAAAAACTAGCGACTGTCATGGCACACTCTCTCCATGTATTCACCAGCTTTTCACTCAAAAAAGGGATTCAGCCGGGGGGGAGGGAAGAACCCCACATCCGACTGGGTGGACAGTCGTCGAGCCAGGAAGCAAACAGCAGCAACAATCAAACAGCCCTTTTCAGGGCTAACACAAACTACTAATGCGACTAACACTTTCTTGCCTGCTCCATCTCCTGAATTCCAGCTTGCCTCTCCAGTCTCCTGTTCCTGCTTTGACCCAGCACCTGCGGCTCCTACTCCATCTCACTCGGCTCCTGCTGCACCAGCAAGCCTGAGCAGACTCCAGCTCTCTGCAAACAATCTTCAGCAGTCCTGAACAGACTTCAACGGCTACCCCGGCGGGCACAGCACTCTCCAGCTGCCCCGGCGCTCTGCAGCACACTCCATCGTCCTGCCTGCTCATCATTCAAGCATCACCTTCTCCAGCACCTTTTCCAGTACCAGTGACGTCATTCCAGCCTTTCCTGCTTCCAGTGACATCACCCCCGTTGTTCTTACTTTTCTTTCTCAACCAGTTATTACCTCTTATGGTAAATAAACGCCTCTTCTTTTTTCAACTGTTCATCTGCGTTTGTCCTTCCTTCTTTGCCATTGTCGTAATTTGCCTGTGTCCATTTTCTTAGTTGCAACACACTCGCAACAAACCGACAACTTATATACACCAATTTGACCGGAATACAAAATGGACTATTCAAAAAATTGCAAAAAATAAAAAAGCCTTATGAAGCAAAAAACAAACTGTTATTTAATAACATTTGCCTTAATAAAAAAATCTATAGACGTTGCTTAGTATCTTGTATGTTTGTTTACCTCTGTGCACAATGGATAACGTCACTAAAACAGGTTGAAGACATCTGGAAGAGATCCTTTATGATGTCATAAATGCTGAAGCAATGACACCATCTAGTGTTTACTTCCCTCCAACTGCAGGAAGTTGATAGAAAGTCGGAAGGTGTGGGCTCTAAAGCCAGCGCTAAAGAAGCTGAGCACTCTGCCCTATAAAAAATGCCTGAGCAGCCCCATCGAAATTCCCTGGTAGGGTCGCCGCAAGGGATTAGCAATAAACTAATCCCTTCTCAAAGAGAGAAGGTAAAGCCTGGGAAGGTGGACTTCCTAGAACTGTACAGAACCATATCTCAGCCTGACAGAAAAAAGGTCAAGGACTCAAGAGAGAGAACAGTGACTATATATATATATATATATATATATATATATATATACTAGACGAACCGTCTAGACCCAGAGAATTTGGTATAATACTAACACAGTGAATCTGGTTATCTGGTTTGTCCTAGTGCACACTGGGTGACATCACAAAAGAAAGACATCATCAATTCTGCGACTGGTTTGAATCGTTATCTCTACACTGATGATTCTGCAACGCATGTAGATAATATTAAAATATTTATTATTAAAATAATTATATATATACGAGAGAGAAGACATTTCAGGAGAAACGCTCCTCCTTTTCAAAAATAATAATAATACTGTTACTATTACAATAAACACATCGTTTGCACCAAATTTGACATGAGTCATTGGGATGCCGAATGTAAAACAATTAAGAACATTAACTTTGACGCTTACATAAAATCCCAACATCCCTCTCCATGAGCTAGACGATAATCCGCCATTTTGACAGCTTTTCAGTTACTTTAAAAAAAAAAAAGAATTTATACCAATACATCTACCCACACAATGAAATAGAAATGGTGCAAAAGTCCTGGACTTCAGCAATGCTGGTTCAGGAGAGGTGAGGATTGCACAACCCTTGCTTCACTGTAGACTCCTCGTACAATCACCCATAAAGGGGATATCCATTGTCTCATAACTGAACGGAGGTCAATGAAATGTAATTCAAGGGAAGCAACTCTATTAAAATTTTAAGGGTTACTCCCCTTGTGTTGTATGTATTACCAAACTAGCAGTAATATGTTACGTCTATATTTGTTTTGAGGCATTTCCGTCCGTCCGTCCGTCCGTATTTTTCTCCGCAACCATCCATTGAATTTCTCTGAAATTTTGCATGAAGTTGTAACTTTGGTCAGGTTAGAAAGTGACATTCTCCGATTTTTGAAAAAAAATCTGGTTAGCCCCCAGGGGGTCAAAAGCCCCCAAAATGGCAAAAAATGACCCTTTTCTCCCATAACGTTTGATCCACCCATTCAATTTTTCTGAAACTTGGCCAAAATGTAGAGGCAATTGTTCTGGATATAAAATGAGCATCCTTGACCTCAGAAAAATTCTGGTTCACGCCCCCAGGGGGTCAAAAATGCCCCAAATTGCCCAAATTTATTGCATTTTACACTCGCCACATACAGAGGGGGACCACGCATGCGCGGCTTGTTATATCTATCTATAGTATAAATTTTATACTATTACTAAAACTCTTAAGGTTAAAAAAATTTCTGGCTGAGTGGGAGGTGTCCGATCCAGACTATTTTTATAACCTTCTGCTTTACAATATAAATATATATTTATTTACTGAACAAAAAAAAATTGAACACGTAATCAAAAATACATGGTAGTGGCCAAAAAGAGCCTGTCTCAGTCGAAACGTCAACGGTCCTCGGTATTGATACTTCACGTTTCATACGAGACATTGAACGGGTGATAGCCATTTGTAGGAATAAGCCCTGAGAAACTGCTGGAATGTTCCAGTATATCTCACTAGCTATCATCCGAGGCAACGCCATGTCTGTTATGATGTAATCCTGCAACGTCTAAGAATTCTCATTTCTACGTGACGTAGAGATTATTATTATTGATCGATTGATAAATAGTTGAAATAAATTCACAGAAGCTACTGTGTCGGTAAAAATAAATTTATTACTGCCTTATCTACAAGAATTCTGCATACATTTTGTTTACATGCCGCTATGAGTCTGTAGAGTTTGGTGGAAGCGATGAGATGCTTGTCAGAGATAGACATTTTTTAGTAGCGTCACTGTGTCTGTATTCATTTGACTGGGTTTGCTTGAGATGAATAAGAAAAAGGGTCACCAGTCTTCAATTAAAAAGACAAACTTGTCTACAATTTTTAAAAACTTTAATTCACCCCAAACAAGGCACATTGTCCACTGAGACGTAAGGGGTTACTGAGAATTAGGGGCCACCTTAAGTGAGTAGTAGTGTAGCGAGATGTTTGTTCGCATTACATTTCAATTTCTGCATGTTGGTACAGTCAGGGAATTCCAAAAGCCAGCAGTTTGAGGAAAGAAGCTATTAGAGTAGAAAGCCCTATGGCATCTGGAGACCTCCACATTGAAAGAGGGGGGGGGGTGATTTGCTGCTTGTCAGGTTGGTCGGGTGTATTTGTGTTTCACTTAGTGCGAGGATATTCGGGATGTTTATTAGGAGAAAGGATTCCACGTCATTGACGTTGGATCTAAGCCCTCGGATGTTTGTGAATGCAAGCCTCAAGGGAGGAAGCGAATATTAACTTTTATTCAACACAGAATAGGATCCAGAAGGAGTGAGGAACACAAGAATATAAGATAGGTTGGTTCGGTCGGCATTTACTATAGAAATGTAATGGAATCCAGTGGTTTAGGCTCGCCTCTCGTCAAAGTCATGACATCTGTTCATGTTAGCATCTCGACTAGAACTGTTCATAAATAGGTGCAAATGGAAAAAAGTATGAATGTACAGAGTTCTAATCGCTTGAAGTATCACAACGCAAGTAAGAACATGCCTGTGTTATCTTACCGAACCACATACTAATCACTCTGCGAATGATTACATGTAAATAGAAAAGAAAATAGAACTGCTACAAGTCATTTGGAAATCGTATTTAAAATCGAATTTGTTGACAGATTGGTAGGGACCTCCAATTGGTTGTGAACTATTTACCCCCCCCTATATATAACACGATGTAACTTTAATTTAGATTAAGATTATCAACAAAACTTTTTTACCATTCAAAAGAGGATACATTAAATAAACTGCTGATGATTTTTTAGAATTTTTTCCAGCATACGAAACTCATGAAAATGTGAAGTTAAAATGTTGTGTACTTTTTTTTACGTGATAAACTAACGTTCTTATGTATAAGCATTTATGTGCGCTGTGATAGGCACATTTTTAATAAATCTCGCATAAATCAAGTTATGGCCAGATCTTCACGAAATTTTCAATACTTATTCATTATAGGACTAATTTATCTTTAAAATGCTGTTTTCCTAAAATATATTAGGGAAAATATTTTTTTTACGTGATTCCCCCCCCCCCCCCCTGTTTCATTTTATGAAATATTGAACGAAATATATTGTCATCCGGCGATTTTTTTTTCTTATATAAAACTAAACTCTTTTAAAAAACACATTGGATTAATTTTATTAAATTTTACGTAAACTGTTTTAGTAAACTGGTCCGTGAATGCACAAATAAAAAGTGGAAATAAAAGCAATATTATTATGTTTTGAATTTTTTTTTACCTTTTCTCAATAAAATATACTGTGATTTATTGAAATGCAAAAAAAAAAAAAAGTTTTACGAAATAATTTTTATTTTCAGAGACATTTATTCATTTGATCGTATTGATCGAGTTTATCGGTTTTAAACATCATTTTTGAACATATTCGTGTTCGAAATTTTTCAAAATATTTTAATATAATATAGCCCGAAGTATTATGAATCGTAAAAGACAAAAGTTGTGGCGGATGTCATATTATGTACTTGGAAAAAACTACTTCATTTGCTAGAAGTAAGAAAATTTTTTTGCACTAACTGATTTTGCCGCAACTATGGAACGCAATACTAGCCATAATTAACACGTCAATTTTTAAAGTGAAATTGTCCCACGCGCATGCGCATACATTTTTAGAGTAAAATTGGTGCACGCCGCACGCTAATTTGTAAACAGTAACACTAATAAGAAAAAACGTTGACAAAAGTAATTATAATTATTATTATTATTATTATTATTATATATTTATAATACTTTTTATCATTTTTCTTTTTTCAAATTAAAATGTTTATCCATTTCGAAATATAAACTTATTTTTACTTTGAATTTTTATTATTCAATTGACGAATATTTTTAATCATTAACAAACCACAATACTTTCTCCATTTTCATTTTTAGTTTAATTTTTATTTTTCAGTAAAAAAAAAGTAATAATCTGTCTCAAGGAAGAAAAAAATGGTTAAAACAAACCGTTAATTTTGTTTACACCATAGTAGTAAAGTAATTTGTTTCACTTCTGTTCATCCGTACATAGATAATATCTTGCCATGTCTCACGCGATGTTTAGTAAACACTACCCCGTGTGTCGTAAAACAAGAAAATTTCGTAGTTTCATCGGACAATGAAGAAGGGTTTCTTTCAGAATTTGATAATGTAACCTTTAACTAAACTATTTTACTTTAAAACAAGTATAACTTTATTTGAGAGAGTTTTTTTTGCAATCGGTAAAGCAAAACGAATGTATGACTTCTTAACGTACACATGAAATAGTGACGTCACCGTTCTTCACATGCAATTGGAGGTCCCTACAGATTGGTCATGGCCAATAAGTGGAATGAACTGCTGGAATTCCAAAAGATGTCAGCAATTTTAAGGACAAGCATTGGTCATATAGACAATATTCTGTCAAACCCATAAAGAACAGTCATGGAGCGGGTGCTACATGTCTAGCCTTTTACCCAAAGAGTATGTTATTGCTGGTTTTAAAATAAAATGTTATCTTGCTTTAAAAAAAAAAAAAGGATGAATGGTAGTTGCAAAGAGCTGGCCATGTTTGTTTAAAAGCAGCAGCAGCTGTAACTGCTCCTTTATCGACCAATGTCAAAATCCACTACTTTTGGAAACTACCATTCACTCTTTATGTCGTCATGCATTTTCAAATAAATATGTCCTTGATAAAAAAAATTCATAAAATTGATTCAATAACAAATAATAATAGTTAATTAATAAAATGTCTATTTTCAAAACCAATATGCAAATATCAGGAAGTTTTATCGGATATACTGCTGACTTGGCAGGCCGAGAACCGGCTCAAGGCGTTTCGTTAAATAGTGGCGATGGAGAGGCGCTCATATAGACAAGTCAATTCATGACGGTCTGTAGTATGTCATTAATAGACCAAGGCTTTTGATGAAGTTCCGCATATTGCTCCACGTCAACCGGTTGCAACAAAAATCTCATGAAGACTGCTGGTGTATTTTGATTGCTGGCGGTCCTCTGCTGACAATAATCATGCAATGTGCAAAACAAGATCCACAGAGTTTTATAAGTATACTAAAGACGATTTGTCTAGTAATATATATATATATATATATATATATATATATATACAGCCTAAAAAAGTAGGAGGTGGTTACTTATTTTATAAAAACGTAGAGCTTTAGACAATTTAGTTTTTTTTTTTTGGGGGGGGGGGGGGGGGGAGACTTATTTAATACCCCCCCCCCCCCAAAAAAAAAAACGAAATGCGCTAAATTTTTACGTGTTTTCATTTTTAAAAAATCCCCCCTCCACAAAATTGAAAACTGAAGTCGGTTCATTGCTCGTTTTACGCTAGGTGGCCAGGAAATGGGTGCTCATTTTACGTTAAATTTATAAAGGAAAGTGATCCCTAACTCTAAAATCTTAAATATTTATTTTAATTCCTTCTTTGCGAATATTCTTTTAGGCTGTTTAAATGTATTTGCACAAAAAAAGTAGAATTTTAACTTTTTAGGAGGGTAAACTGCGCCGGGTAAGATAGTAAAAAAAGACCAAATTCTTTTAGGGAAACTGATCCCCTCCTAAAATCAAAAATTTCCAAAAAGCACGGTATTCCCTAGCGACATGATAGGTAATCGTACACTGAAAAAAAAAAAAAGGGTCAGTAAAAAAGTTGAGAAAAACGGGTGGTGGAACATTACGAAAAAGCGGCCAATTTTTTAACAAAGAAATCTAAAAAAAAAAATAAGTTATCTCCCTTGATATGACAAGTTGCCAGCTTAAAATAAATAGGGTTCCTATCATGGGGAAAAATCCACCTCCCCAAAAAAGGGCACTCTATATTGGGATAAAAATTGGTGAATGTGTACAAGTATGGTACTCGAAATCTCCGTCTGCAATGCGGAGATCACGTGATATTAGTAGCACCGTTTTTATGTCCCGAATAAAAACATACCAGGCGGTTCGTTTTTTTTTTTTAAATGAAATCGTGGAAATACAAACAGACAAGTGGGGAATCTTTTACAATGATCAGCAGAGTAAAAACGCTCAAGCGTTTTCTTTAATAATTATAAATATTTATGGAAAATGCAACCAAAGCCAAGTTTTGCTTTAAAATAAGTTAACCTATCTGGCAACCCTGTCTAATATAATATAGCTAAAAATATTTTAATAACACCAAAGAAATTTTTTAAAACATCAAACTTCTCGTTATCATCGAATTCCATTATGGAGGCTCTTAATTTTTTATTTTTACGATAAGTAACTTCCGACCATTTTTAATTAATTTATTACTATATAATCAAAGTGTAATATCCTCAACTGGGGCAATTTTTATTTTTGTCCTATCCACAATTTCTCTTGCAGACTGAAATGTTTAATAATATTAAGACTAATAATTGATTAATTATTTGGTAAATGTGTACACGTGGACCCTAAGTTTCTTAACCTTTTGGTTAAAAGCAAAGTGTAATAATATGTTAGTGTTCTGATACTTCATTTCTGTCCTCGGTTAGTGAATGAGAAATCTTTCTAGACTGAGGCAATTTAAATTTTCAGGTTAATATATACCAGTATGGTATCAGAAGTCTTCGTCTGCAAAGCAGGGGTCACGTGATATTAGTAGCACCGTTTTTAAGTCCCTTACAAAAAAAAGGACCGGTCCTTTTTTTTGTATGGAAACAGCTTAATGTCAGAAGCATTATTTTTAAAGCCCATCCATCGAAGAAAAAAAAAAAACAACATTTTAGCGGATACTTTCGAGAAAAAAATCTGTTTGATGTACGTACCTGTCCATGGCCACCGAGAACTCTCGGTGGCCTGTCACGGGTTGAATATACCCTATACCAAAAAGCACGTAAATTAATCAAGTAGCTTATTTTTTTTATAAAAGAAAATTAAATTTTAGCGATGTACGAAGAGAAGCGCAAATATGATAAAATTTTCAAACTGTGATAACTGTAACTTTAGCCAATTTCGGACATAACGACAGTTAATAGAACGAAAAAGGGGTTAAAAAGAAAAGGGCAAAGCGTTTTTTAATTCGATTCTAAAACTGGTGTATCGATGTCACGTAATCAAATGGAGCGATTTTTGAAGGCCAATCTGGCAACCCTGTCTTCAATCTAATATAATATATAGCTGAACATAAAAAAAACTTATTTTATTATACTAAAAATACAATTTTAAATTTTACGTTAAAAAAGTTTATTTTATCATTTACTGCAGGATAACCTGGAAGTCAACGGGATCGCGAACCCTTCTGGAGAGCCAAACTTTGTTTATTTTCTATTTTTGTAAATACAAAAGGGAATCTTTTACAATGATCAGCAGAGTAAAAACGCTCAAAAAACAAATAAAAGTAACTGTAGGCGAAAAAAGTTATTTTCAAACTTACCTGTGTCTTTTCCAACTATTAAAAAGATTTTTAACCCGTTTCAAATGCTATTTATTAGAAATTTAAGTATTATGTTTTTAAACCCTTTCTCGTTCTTTTTTGGACCCCGTTCCCGACTCTGATGATCATTGTGAGAAGATTCCCAAATTCAATGTGTATTTATGAAGGCGGAAGCACTTTTTATGTCCGCCACAAATTTGTCTCATTTAGGATTTTTTTCTGCAGTTTTAGCAAAATGCTTCTTGTCTAGGTTTGGTTTTCTATCGTTCAAATTTTGACATTCCATGCTTCATTGAGTTTTATTTTTCAGAATCAGATAATGAAATCATCTCAGCGCTAAACTAGTTTTAGTTAATGTAAAGGTGCTTATGCAGTTTACGGACTGGGCTATTTTTTTTTATAGATATGATGTAAGTTCGATTCAATTTTACGGCATATTTTTTAGGTGAAAGTAAATAGTTAAAGCATCCCACCATGTTAAGAATGGCTTTCTAAATAACGTTATTTCAGCCAGGTCCGTAAACTGTAAATATATCTTAGGCAATGTTTTATAGAAAAGATTTTTGTAAATGTTTTCAGTTCAAATAACTTTAAAATTATTTCGAAAAAAAAAAACAAAACAAAAAAAAACACTTCCGTTTTTGATGATTTGGGTCTTTTTCTGTCCAGATTTCTTCGCAACATTGGAAAAAACATTGCGGCAATTTCGTTTTCTTGTCTATTTAGAAGTAAAAAGTTTTTCATTTCCAAAATTTTACCATGCTTTAATGGTTCAAAATGGGCGCCACTTTCTGTCCGCCATCAAGCACAGCACAATGAAGGACCTGTCTCCCGTGAAATAAATTAAATCAATCAATCGCAAACATTTAAAAATAAAGAGAATCGTACCTATTAGGCGATTACATGTGGTTTTACGACTTTGCCACTCAGACTTAGGTAAAATAATTTAGTTAAGATCCCAAGTTCGAATAGCAAAGAAATAAGTGGGGGTCATTTTATGTCAAACTGATCCCCACTCAAAAACTGCTTTCTTTTAGTGCGTTCACTTCAGAAAAAAATCTTAGTAAGCGGTTAAAATGCAGAACGGCCGGCCGGCTAGTTGCCGCGTGTAAAAACAGATTGGCCTTTTTATGGCCATCAAATTCCCTTTGGTATTTTTTTTTTTTTTTTGAATATTCTGGAGTTCACTTATGCGCGGCCAAGCGTTCTGCAAAATTGAAACGGAACACTTAAAATGTAACGAGGAGTTTTCTATATATGAATACTCGTGTCATTTCGTTAAATATATACTTACTCAAAGATATATACACATGCATTTTATTTCCCTCCTCTCCAAAAGGTTAGACACAAGTGTGGGTTTTGATTAAAGTGTTTGTGGAACAACCTGGATTCGAACCCGGTAGTCAGCGTCGTTAACCACCGTGATATCCCACTTCGTCGTGTCGGACATAACACACACATGTATATTTTTTTATTTACTATTAATCGAATATTTATTGAAATGAAAAAATTATATATATATTTATATCTGTGGTATAGTCTGTAAAAGTCTATTTTGAAATAGGTTTCCAAATACAACTGAGAGATAGTCATAAGTTTTTTTAAAAGGTGTGATAAACATAAGTGAACTTAATATTTGTTTTTATATTTTAAAAATTTCATTTTGTGTTCTTCATTTTTACCGAAGTGACACGAGTATTCATATACAGAATATAGAAAACTCCTGGTTACATTTTAAGTTTTTTTTGCGAGAAAAGAGCACTTTCATTTTTACTTTGATTTAAACATGTTTTGGTTTGTTCTTCATTTTTAGCGAAGTGTTTGTTTTCAATTTTGCGATACGCCTGGCCGCGCACAAAACCAGTTTGGCCGTTTTATGGCCAAATGTCACGAATTTTGGGTTTTGGACATCGAAAATTCCGTTTGGCCGTTGTGTTATATATATACACACATATATATGTATATATATATATATACATATATATCTGGTATTGTCTGTAAACTTCAGAATATTTGGTTATATTTTTTAATTTTGTTTGTTTATCATTTTTAGCGAATTGACACGAGTATTTATACAGAATATAGAAACTCCGGGTATATGTTACGACGCTCAGCAGAGGCGCGAACGGGGTCCAAAAAAAGAACGAGAAAGAGTTTAAAAACATAAATTTGCAACAAGTAAAGTTGACTTATGTCTAGAATAGACATTTTTCTACTTACCTATGTAATTTGTTTGTATTTTTACGTAGTATAAATTGCTTTTTATTAGATGTTAAGAAAAAAATTTTTTTAAAACATCTAGTTTCTCAAAGAAAAATAGCGGCCAGTTCCTCTATATTATTACGTAGAGCGGCCATTTTGAATTCTTCGAAAACCGTGTGTTGAACATAAATTTCTAGTAAATAGCACTTCAAACGGGTTTAAAATACAAACAAATAGCACATGCAAGTTTGAAACTAACTTTTACAGCTTACAGTTACTTTTATTTGTTGTAAATTTTTTTTTTTAGCGTTTTTACTCTGCCGAGTCTCGTAAAAGATGCCCGTATATTTTTTCATTTCAAAACCAACCGAACGAACAGTTCTCTTGTTTGGATTAATTTTTTTTTTTAGGTTTAAAATATCAAATTATCGCAATTTCTAGCTTCTCCGAAAATGGACATAATCGACGTGAATGCCTTGAAACTTGATTTTCAAATTTTAATTTGCGATAATTTAATATTTTAAACCATATAAAAAAAAAAAAATTAAAAAAAATCAAATCTGTTAATCCAAACAAGGACTGCCTCGAGAAATGTTGACTCTTTTCGGAAAACTATACCATGCTGGATCAACTTCCAATAAACGTTACAATCAGCGAGAAATTTCAAAAAGTCTAAATTCACGTTAAAAAGTTAAGCATTTTAAGTTCCGTAATTGATTTAAATTTAAAAGGAAATACGTCAAATACATAAACCAAAATTTTATGTCGCCAATAGCAACGTTTACAGAAAAAAAATTAGAGAAACAGCCATTAAACAGATTTAGAATATAAATTATTTTCTGGTGCTATGTTAGATTAACCCGAGCTAACTTTGACTAAAGTTAGCGTGGGTCCTAATGTAACAAAGTTCCAATTTTCTTTTAGTGAAAATGAAAATTACTTTAATAAAAATAAAATTTATACGACAAAATTACGTGGCATGAAATTTCTTTAAAGTACTTGACCGGATTAGGACGCAAGCCAAAATCGACTTGCGTCGGTTATGGTTATCTTGGGTCCTAATCTGGATAAAATTAAATTCAAACGCAATTTACTTTAAAGTCAAGATTAAAGTAATGAATTATTGAAAAATCACAAGCTGATATAATTTAGTAGCTAACCGGCTACCAGAATATATCAGCTTGTCATTTTCCAAGCGGTGAAATGGCAAATTGATATTAACTGGTCTGATTTTTGCGAATTTCTTTCACAATAGATTAAAAAAAAAAAAAAAAAGTTTCAGTGGGAAATAATTTAGTAGCCTTAGATTTATTAATATTTGCAAAAATAAAAATCAGCAAAAATCAGACAAATACGGTGGCTTAATTTATCCCGTCAGTTTGGAAAATTAAGACAAAACCAATAAAATTGGGTAGCAAACCGCATATTTTAAAATGCGGTCAAAAGGAAAAGGACAAATTAAAAAAAAAACATTAGAATAAAACAAATGTAAAGTTTGAAATAATGGAATTAAGACAATTTCAAATTGTTTTAAGTTTAGATCATCTTTTTATTACCAACGAAGAGGAAGGTTTAGAATCCTCGAAAGTAAGAAAAGATGTGAGAAGATACAAACAGAATCTCAACAATTTGTAGACATGTTGCCGGAGAAATGGACAGTTCTCTCCATTAAAAAAAAAAAAATGGGAAAGTCACATTAAGGAAGCAAAGTCCAACATACGACAAAAGAAGCAAGCAATGAGTATTTGAGAGCGATTGTCTTTCTTCTTGACGATTTAAGCCGGTGGAAAAAATATGAAGTATTTGATTGCAGAGGTTCTTCACACGTGGGTAAAGTTCTGGTGGTAGCCATTTTGGCTACTGAAGTCCTCATTTTCCTCCTCGAAGAAAAGAAATTGTGTCGCAAATTTCAAAATGTTGCGATTGTCCATGTCGGATTTTTAAATACCTCAAACGGATGCGGTTCTGTTTGGAAGGGAGTAGGAAGTCTATTTAGACCTAGCCCTCATCTTCCTCCTTTTTCGCTTCAGCCTTCGCATACGCTTTTTTCTCCACTTAGCTCTCATTGTAGGACTGCTGTTATCTCGGCAGTAGCTCGGCTAGGAAAGAAAGTACAAGATCAAGTCTCGTATTTTAACGTTTTCGATAACGAGATCACGCGAGAGGAAAAATGGTAGTTCATTTCCGCTTCCGCCGTCAATTTATTATTTATTTATTCTTTTGGTGGGAAATTCATAAATATAAAAATAAATCAATTAAATTAAAAAAAAAAAAAAGTTAGACTATAATTGTGGACCATATATATCGTTAATACGCCCCATGCTTATACGAAACTAATGGAAAATAACGACCATGTCGTAGCTTTGACTAATTTTTTTTTTTTTTACATATATATATATACATATACTTTAGGGTGGCAAAGTAAGGGAGATAACTTATCTCAATTTATTTTTTAATTTTTGTGAAAATTTATTTTAACAAATGTTTTTTTATTGACTGATTGATCCATTGGAAGAAACAACGATTTTGATTTGTTTTGAAATGGAACTGAAGAACACATTGGCTAGTTAAAACAACTTTTTTTATTGGAAAAAACAAAGAAAAACAACACTAAAAATGCAATTTCATTGGATTTTGGAATTTAATATTTTAGGGAATTCATAAATCAAAAAAGAAAGAAAAATGTCAGACTTCGGACGTCCTCGGACCACGAAGGACTATATTGTTGACCATATATTCACTACAGCCGAAATTAGAGATTTCGATTGGACTTTTTTTACGCTTGTACCGAAACTAATGGAAAATGACGTTCATATCGCAGCTTCCCTGGGTTTATTATCTAATTATAGCAAGTGTGGAACGTGCGAAATACCCAGGATTTTAACCAGAAGGACAAATAATATAGATGGCTATCGATGGGAATGCCGCATGCGTACTTGTCGGTCAACAATTAGCATACGCGAAGGGTCTTGTATGACAGGAAGCCATTTGAAAATAAGACAAATAATAATGCTATTGTTTTGCTGGAGTCTTGATATGCAACAGAACATAATTCAAAAACAAATCCACGTTTCATCGAGCACCATAGTAGATTGGATGCAGTTCATTCGTGAGATTTGCGAACAAGACATCCTAAACAACCCGATAATGCTGGGAGGGGTAGATGAGGACAGCAATAGCGCTAAAGAAGTCGAAATAGACGAATCTTTCTTCTTCAAGAGAAAGTATAACAGAGGTCAGATTAAGGACGATGTTTGGGTTTTTGGCGCTGTTGAACGAGGCTCAAAGATCGTGACGCATTGTTCCCGATAATTCGGGCATGGATCCTGCCGGGAACGCGCATAATATCTGATGGGTGGGCTGACTACAAAGGTCTGGATCAATTCGAACATGGCGTATATGAACGTGAACGTGACCATGAAAAGCGGAAAATACAAAAACTTTTAGGGGCCCGACAGGACATGTTTGAATTACATTTGGTAGAATTTATGTGGCGGCGCAGAGAGAAAGGAGAAGCGTTTCCGCGTATAATTCAATGCATTCGCAATCAATATTCTTTCGCTGTTTCTTAATGTTATTTCATTGTTTTGTTTTTTAACATTCCTGCATGCCATTGTTTGTGCAAATTATTGTTTTTTTTGTTTATTATTAAATAATTGTTTGTACAATGTACATGAAATGCATTACGAGATCGAAGTAAGAGTTACAAAAAAGTTAGATTAACACCCCTTCGTCTATCCCTCACTCCACCCCACAAAAACGAGGTGCTTGTGAGTTGTGAACTTTAAGTCCGAAAAAAAATCCTTAAGTTGAGGAGAGTCAAATAAGGGGGAGAGAACTCTAGTTTCAAGTTACATCCACGATTTATCTGAAAATGGATTTTACTATTGTAATTATTAAAAAATAAAATTAAAATGATTAATTAAAATAAATTAATAAAGCTTTTGAAATAAATGAGGGCACTTCTGCATTTTAGCCGTCACTTACTGTGATCAGAAATCGTAATTGAAGAGTTCCATTCAGTCAACCGGAAGTGCCAGACTGAATATTTTTTTTCCCCAAAATGGATCCGAATAATCGAATTTAGGAAAATTCGTCACTTTTGGCCAAGTAGGAAAATTCGGCAATTATCGAATAGATATCGATTGAAAATATATTTTAGAACCGTTTTTACAGGAGATATACTTGTACATACGAGGCTACCCACCTCCCCAGTGGAGAACATTTTTTCATATTATTTTTTTGGTACTTGTGCAGTTTACGAACCGGGCTATTTTTTAGATAAGATTTTCAAGTTAAATTAAATTTTTACTTCAAAATCACTGTGAGAAAAAGTGGTTAATCCATCGTTTCACAACTAAAATGGAAGACAATGAATTAGCTGTATTTTTCTGATTTTTTTGTTCCGACCATACAACGATTTATTTGAAAGAAGAATTTCTTTTTTTAAGTATTAAATAAAGTTGTTAGTTAAAACAAGTTTTAGGCAAGATGAAATAAAAACACTGAATTAGTTAGAAAACAATTTTGCTTTTTTAAATACATGGAAATTTTCTAAGAATTTAAAGCCCATTACTCGATAGTTTATAAATTCCTTTCAAGTTTTGCACACACACGAAGTAATTGATGTTTTGTCAATTAAAATGGCTGACTTGTTTACGAATAAATCAAAATGAATTATGATGGATTTCATCTCGTAACTTAATTACGAACTAGGCTTGAAATAATAACATTATTTAGACAACGATTTTTTACATGAGGAGAATGGGGGGGGGTTGCTTTGTTAACTATTCTGTACTTTCACATAACGATTTAATAAACGGAAGATATCGTAAAAATTGAATTTAACTTGAAAATTTTATGTAAAAAATAACCCGATCAAAACCTTTAATTTCATAACGTATTTACGAACTGGGTTGAAATAACATTATTTAGAAAGCCATTCTTAACATGGAGTGAGGGGGGGTGTTAACTATTCTGTACTTTTACCTAACAATTTAATAAACAAAAGATATCGTAAAAATTTAATTTAACTTGAAAATCTTATCTAAAAAATAGCCCGGTTCGTAAACTGCACAAGTACCAAAAAAATAATATGAAAAAATGTTCTCCGCTGGGGAGGTGGGTAGCCTCGTATTTACAAGTATATCTCCTGTAAAAACGGTTCTAAAATCTATTTTCAACCGATATTTATTCGATAATTGCCGAATTTTCCTACTTGGCCAAAAGTGACGAATTTTCCGTTTACCAATTTTCCATGTACCAATTTTCCATTTACCAATTTTCCTGTGACGAGTTTTCCGGGCACCGAATAATCTCAATCTGCGAAATATTGGTAGTTTAACAAGCGAGCCTCAGAAAACAGACTATTTGCAGGCACACAAACAAAACAAAAATCAACCATCCGAAAGTTGTAAATTATATATATATATATATATATATAACAATGTTGACTGTTTGTTGGATTTTCGTTTTAAAAGATAACTGTTGACTATTTTGATAAAATTTTAATTCATACAATAAAAAAAAAATGGCACTTCTGCATTTCAACCGTCGCTTGGACTCAATAATTGGAGAGTTCCATTCATTCCACCGAGTCAAAAAACAATGTTTACTGTTTGTTGGATTTTCGTTTTAAATTATAAATTTTCGTTTTAAAAGATCACTGTTGACTATTTTGATAAAAATTTAATTCATACAATAAAAAAAATCACTAAAATCACTGACTATTAATTTTAATGATAAATTTTCATTTTAAAAATCACTGTTGACTATTTTGACGAAGTTTTAATTCATACAATAAAAAAACACATTTTTATTATTTTTATAAATTATTAAATAAAATATTTTCATATTCAATAACGATACATTGTTCGATGTTATTATTCTTTGCTGTTAATATTGTCATTTAGAATAAAAACATCTAATTCGGTTACTTCCGGTTGGTTGTCTGTCCCTGCCTTCAAAAGCGGAAAGCAAATTAAGTCCAAGTGACGGTTGAAATGCAGAAGTGCCAAAAAAATCACTGACTAAAATCACTGATTATTCATTTAAATGATAAATTTTCATTTTAAAAATCACTGTTGACTATTTTGATAAAATTTTAATTCATACAATAAAAAAAATCACTGACTAAAATCACTGACTATTCATTTAAATGATAAATTTTCATTTTAAAAATCACTGTTGACTATTTTGATAAAATTTTAATTCATACAATAAAAAAAAAATCAGTCTATTTATTTAAATGATAAATTTTCATTTTAAAAATCACTGTTGACTATTTTGAGAAAGTTTTAATTCATACAATAAAAAAAACACATTTTTATTATTTTTATAAATTTTTACATTATTAAATAAAATATTTTCATATTCAATAACGATACATTTAAAACCAGAGAATATCGTGCAATGGTCACGCTGTATAAATCCTTGGTCATTCCAGTTTTGGAATACTGTTCTGTCTTGTGGAACCCAAGTAGCCCTAGGCTCATCCAAAAGCTTGAAGCCATTCAGTGGTCCTTTCTACGGAAAATTCAAGCTGATCGGAACTACTGGTCATGTCTGAAGAAGACAAAAATGTTCTCGCTGCAAAGACGACGTGAAAGGTACCGGATAATTTACATCTGGAAGATATTGGAAGGAAAGGTACCGAACATTAATGGCCACATTCAAGCCCGAGACAATGAACGCTGCGGGAGGCACTGTATTGTTCCCTCGCTAAAAACTGGTGGGAAAATACGAACCATTTTTGAAACGAGCTTACCTGTACAGGGGTCACAACTCTTCAATGCCATGCCTAGGTGTATTCGGGATATAAAAAATGCTGCTGTGGAACAATTTAAGCGCTCTCTTGATGCCTACCTCGCTAATATCCCGGACCAACCCCAAATTGTCGGATACACGGCGTGCAGGCAAGCCGACACCAATTCTATCGTGCACATGCAAGCACATGCTGGTGCGGTTCCTTTGTCTCACAGGATCCTCACATCAGCCAGGGCGAGTTGAACAACCAGCAAGCCTGAACACGCCTGTTCGAAGCACCAGACAAAAAAAAAAAAAAACATTGTTTGCTGTTATTATTGTCATTTTGGATAAAAACATCTAATTCTGTTACTTCCGGTTGGTTGTCTGCCCCTGCCTTCAAAAGAGGAAAGCAAATAAAGTCCGAGTGACGGCTAAAATGCAGAAGTGCCTAAATGAGTTTTACACTGGGTAAAATTCGGCAATTTGTTGGAAAAGAGTTCCCAGTGCAGTGTCCTTTCGGAATTTTTGTTTCCACATAAATTTGGCTAGGTACGATTCCACCATTTGTTTCTTTTTTTCGCCTCATTCCACATTCATTCTATGTGGTTAGTTGTGGCACCTGTTAGTGGATCAACAAAATTGTATTTGTGATTCACACGCAAATGATGGAATCCTTCGGCACCTAGGCGATCGTACGCTCGCCAACAATCAGACAATGATATCCCCATTGCACGTGACCCCAGCCTTGAATCTCATGGGTGTCCTTTTATCTGTCTGAGGTTGTCTTTGCTGCACTCCACTTCCTATTTGTCCACTTCCTATTTGTTCTTTTCTGTTGTTGATGCTATATCCAGCAGTATTGATGAGGCATTGAAAATTCATCCATCAAGCTCTATCTTTTGGTGACTTTAATGCTCACCATTCTGACTGCCCTCCTCATTCTAACCGCGCAGATCTAGCTGATGAAACATGTCGAAACTTTTCTCTGTCTCATGTCACCTTTCCCACACGCTTTCCTGATAATGATCTTCATCAACCATCCTTACTTGATCTTTTTCTCGCTTCTGCTACTGTCTCATGTTCTATTTCCTCTTCTCTTCAATTGGTTTCTTCTGATCATGCTGTTGTTGATGTTGACGTTGATTTTTCTTCTATTGATTGCTGCTTCGATAGGAAGACATTAAACTACAGTAAGGCTGATTGGGATGGGCTTCGCAGTTTTCTATGTGGTATCCCATGGGGTTCTATCTTTGGTATGTCTCCTGATGATTCTGCTAAGGAAGTTACTGACTGGCCTTTTTGTTGGAATTGACACATTCATTCCTCATCGTAATTTTCAACCCAAACCTCATTCTCCTCTGAGGCTAACTCTAGCTATTCTCAAAGGATTCGTGACTATTTATCATTGTTTTTGGAGAATCTACAATATTATTAATAGTGGCAAGTCTGCTATTCTTCCTTTTTTTAATGGTCTTCAGGTTATTTCATCTTCTAAGGATAAGGCTGATCTCTTTGCTCGTCTTTTGCTGACAATTCTTTCCTTGATGATTTTGGTGCTGTTCTTCCTGATTTTCCTTTGAAAAATGATCAGTCTTTTGATTCTGTTATTATCACTCCAAAGATGGTTGCTAGGGTTCTTTCTGATCTTGACCAGTCTAAGGCTTCCAGTTCTGATTCAATTCCTGTTGTTGTTCTCAAGCGTTGTGCTCCTGAACTTTCTATGCTCTCGAAATTATTCAATCTCTGTTTGTCTCAGTCCTGTTTCCCTTCTAGTTGGAAGAAGTCCTCTGTTGTCCCGATCTTTAAAAATGCTGGTGATCGGTCTGACCCAACTAAGTATCGTTCTGTTAGTCTCCTCTTTGTTATAAGCAAAATTTTTGAAAGGTTGGTCAACGGCAAGCTTGTTCATTTTCTGGAAAGTCTGGGCCTCTTTAGTGATGTTCAGTATGGCTTTTGTGGTTTTCGTTCAACTGCTGATCTTTTAACTGTTGTAACTGAGCGGCTCTGTCGGTCTATGGATAATTCAGGAGAGGGTAGAGCCATTGCGCTTGACATTACAAAGATGTTCGACAGAGTGTGCCATGCTAGCCTTCTACACAAACTTCAGGGTTATGGTATTGGTGGTAAGGTTCTTGAAATTATTAGGTCTTTTCTTTCTGATCAAAGTTTGTGAGTAACTTTGGACGGTATCTCTTCATTTCCTTTTTCTATCAATGCTTATAATCCTCAGGGCTCTATTCTAGGCCCAACATTGTTTCTTCTCTATATAAATGATCTTTCACAGACTATTATTCAGAAAATTAACATCTATGCGGATGATACCATTCTCTATTCTGGTGTTGCTTCTCACCCATCTCCCTCAGATCAGTTGAAATATGCAGCTGATCTAGCAGTTGACCTGAGTTCAGTTGTGGATTGGGGTACGAAATGGCTTGTTTCGTTTAATCCTGTTAAGACTCAGCTTGTGTCTTTCAATCGTAGGCGTGTCCTTTTTCTTCCTTAGATTCTCATGGATGACTCTGCTCTTGAGGAGAAATTGACTCTGAAACTTCTTGGTCTTTTTCTCTCATCAAATCTTTCTTGGAGTTCATACATTAGATCCATTGCTATTTCTGCTTCTCGTAAAGTCGGTTCTCTCTACCACTCAAAACACTTTCTCACACCTGAAGCTATTCTCTATCTCTACAAATCTACTATCAGACATTGTATGGAGTACTGTTGTCATATTTGGTCTGGTGAATCTCTGTCCCATTTGAGGGTTCTTGATAAGGTGCAGAAACGTGTCTCTAATTTGATTGGCCCAACCTTTTCTTCTTCTCTACACCCTCTCTCTCACAGACGTGATGTTGCTTGTCTCAGCCTTTTCTATAAGTACTATTATGGCATCTGTTATTCAGAATTGTGTGATCTATTCGCTGCTTCTTTTGTTCCAGCTCGTTTGACTCGTTGGTCTAGTGGTCTACATCAATTCACTGTTTTGATACCTCCTTATAATACAGCTTCCTATTCCAGTAGCTTCTTTCCATAAACTGCAGGCTTGTGGAACTCTCTTCCTGCTGACTGTTTTCCTCTTACCTATAGCCTTGGTCTTTTCAAGACTAAGGCCAATAGACATCTCCTGTCTTTGCGATAATCATATTTCGTTCTTATTAGCTCCTTGTCTGGAACGATTTCCATTAAAAATTAACAAAAAAAATAAATGATGGAAAAATTACAAATAAAAAAAATGCACAATTGAGTCAAAACTCCTAAACTAATTATTACTCGCTCAAATTTCAAGAATATAAAAATATTTCAGAGAAAGAAAAACTTAAATTCATATCAAACAATGAAGTAAAAAGCTTAATAATAGGTTTAATAAAACCAGGAAAAAATGCGCAATATATTTAAACTGAACACAGTCACAAACAACTTACAAATATACCAACAAGCTTAAACAAAATCTTGCTACATAACAAAAAAGACCAAAAAACAAACTTAACAAAATGACATCTCCAAACTGAACATCAAAATCCCAAAGCAATTAAACCTGTGTAATAACTTCAAAAACAAATAAACAATCACAAACTGCTGCCCATTTTTAACCAAACCAAATGGAGGGAAAATTACAGATAAAAAAGAAATAGCCAATCGCAAGCAGAAGTTAGTAAAAACTCTTCAACTCATATATTGTCAGTGCATTTCAATTTAATATATTCACATGTAGCATTCTTCCAAGGGGCTAATTCGTCTCTCACTCTCTCTTTGAACAATGTGACATCATATCCGTTTCTATTAATTCCCACAGTCTAGTAATCCTAACTTTTATTTCCTGTTATTTTCAACTAACCAATTTATATAATTGTAGGATTACTCACCTAATATTTAACAGTAAGATACTCTGGACACTTCATGAAGTGAACAAAAGAAGAATTCATGAACCTGGATCAAATAACTAGAAAATTAATCACTATGCACAATTCACTTCCCCTGAGTTATGTTGACCCCGTCTGAATTTTCATTTCCATTATTCTCAACTAACTAATTTATATACTAGTGGGTTTACTTGCCCAATATTTAATACTAACTAGCGTGGCACTCATTGCAAAATATATAATCATCATATTTTATCATGCTAATATTCGATCCATCTTGGTCAGTACAAGTTGGTCCATCACTGCAGTCACTGAAGATGTGTTTCATTGTCTGTTTAGGATTTCCACAATGACAGTTGCTTCTTGTTGCTGGTCCTTATTTGTGGAGGTTGCTGGCTGTCTTTATAACCTTCGCTATTTGCTTGGTTCTGGGTCACCCAGTCCTTCTTTGGGAGATACGTTCCACTACTGGTGGTAAAAAGAATGATGACGTCAAAATATGAAATGTAACAAATACTATATTTATTTTGTTTTGTGTTTGGTTTTCAACATATGCCTTAAATGGTTAGATTTTGGTAAACATTTTAATAAACATATAAACATAATGTAGTTGTCTTTTTAAAGTTGTTTTTAAAAATATTTTTTACTTATACCGAGCAGCTGTGTACCAAAATTCATAATGACGGTGAATTAGTTTCGAATTTGGCCCCCACACAGACATCAAGCTTCTCTCCTTTCATCACCAACGCTCGGATTCTTGTTTTGCTCCAGTTCAAATGAATGGCTCTCTCCTTGAGGAATCCCATTGTTTTTATAGGCGCCTAGGAATTACTTTCACTCCAGATCTAAACGATCTTATATCCAATCCGTTGCTAAGGTTGCTGGAAAAATGGCTGGATCATTCTATTTTCCTAGAAAGTATCTGATTTCTGATGCAATCCTCTGCCTGTATAAGAGTCAGATACGTTTTAAGATTGAGTACTGCATCTGAGAAGGTGCCGCTTGGAGCACCCTTTCTTTGACAAAGTACAAAATCGACTTCAAAACTTAGTGAAGGATGATCTCTTCTGTTGTCTACAAACCCTTTCTCGAAGAAGTGATGTTGCTAGTTTTTGTTTACTCTATTGTTATTTCCATGGAAAGTGCTTGACTGAGCTCCAATCTCTGGTTCCTCTTTGTAAAACATTCACAGCAAGAACTCGTCTTATTACCATAACTGCAAAGAACTTTTCTTTCTTCTTCTGTGTGTCTAACATACAACGGAATTTCCATGAGCAGAGTTTCTTTCCAAAAACTTCCCATTTGGAGAACACATTACAAACCCACTCAAGTATAAGAATTAATGAGGTGGATGAATTGTAAGTTGAATGACGATGAATATTATGAAAGGATTGAAAATGATGAATGGGATCAGCAAAATTGGATTACTTATGAGGACGGTTTATGACAAGTATTTGTTGACATTGGATTTGAAGACGACCATGTTGTAGTCTGCAGGGAAGCAATCCTGTCGTAATGTGTTCCACATAAAAGTTCTTCGAAAGAAATTCTCTTCATGGAAATTCTATTTGATGTTAAGACACATGGATGGAGGAAAGGAAAAAAGATATTATTTTGAGAACAGTAAAATTGAGAAAAAAGTTGGGAAGAGGTGCTGCCATGACCGGATCGACAAATTTACATTAAAAAGAAAAACATTTGACAAAGAAATGCATTAGTATTTACATATAACACTGAACTTAAAAGACAGGTTAACGGCAACATAAGTTTAGCATGGAGAAATACTATTTGAAATATAAATGGAGAATTGTGAGAGATTCAGAAAGGATTGAACTAAAATAAATAACCAGGCATATTTGATTAAAACCAAAGGAAATTTGTGATAACTGTTTTTAACTGTTTCATGTTCCCCGCTCAGATGATTAATGTGTGATACCTGCCCTCGGCCGCTTCCTGGATCTGTCAGGATGATCTGTGAACTTAAAGTAGAGTGTGTAGCCCATTAACATCAATTGTGAATCTTTTTGATTCTTCCTTTTGTCAAAGCCTATAGAGCCAGTTGGAAAACATAGCTCCTCTGAATTATTATTATTAACTGAAATTAATTTTAATATTTTATTTTGTCGGGGCTCTCCAGTTTTTTATTGTCTTGCTCAGATTTTCTTCTGTTTGCATCTCATCACGGAAATTGAGCAGCTTTTCTGAAACAAAAAGGAAAAAAATTATTTCATCCAATTAAAAAAAAAACGGTACAAAAAAAACAAAGAAAAACGATTTTTACATTTAAATTGTATCGTGTTGATTTTCAAAAATATTTCACTTAAATACATATTCATGGGTGCTTCAAAGATGTTGTCAATTTCCTTATTCAAAAAGCACCATTCTGTACCAAACATCGATCGGACTATACTTATTATAACGTCATTTACAACTCAACGTGTTTTTCTGCCTCTACCGTGATTCGACCCCGAGGGGTTAATACCATCAAAATGAGGCAGAAGAAGAAAAGAAGAAAAAAAGACTATAAGACGGTCTCGCCTGACAAAGTTGTTTTACAACGAAAGCTTGCAAAAAAAAAAAATTAAATAAATAATTTTTTTTATTTAAATTCCACTATGTGTTGATTTTCAAAAATATTTGATTTAAATAAAATAAAAAAAAAGCGGTTTATTTGGTTAATGACACATCAATCTTTGTGGATTATTTAATGTTTAATCTTTTTTGTGGCATATAAATTCGATCTTGCATGGACAGACTTCATGGGGCAAGTTTTATGAGTTTCTCCTCATCTTAACCTGTTGTACACTTTTACTTGGGGTCGACCTTACAACAGCCATGTCCGTAGTGCCATGTTACATGCAAGTGAATGTTAGGCTTTTTTCTGAAGATACAGACGAATGACATGACTATGGTTCGATGGATTTGTGGTGTGTGTGCGTCTTGACGACAAAGTTAGTTCTGACTCTCTGTTATTAAGACTCAAGGTGCCCAGACTGGAGTCACTTCTGTGAGATTAGTTTGATGTTTTATGCTTTACCAAGACCATCCTTATAACAGGCCAGGCGATCATACAACTGGAGTCTATTACTAGAGGTGATGTGAATTTTCTTAGATAATCGATATAGCAGTTAAAAACAGAGGGAACATTAGATTAGTTTGATGTTTTATGTGTTTTACATGCCAAATAATAAGAACCACAATGAGCTAACTGATAAATTTGACAATTATTGACAAATTCCTAAAAGTGAAGAGACAGGTAACGTTGAATAAGCATATTTTAATGAGTGATTTTTTATTTCAATGTGTTTTTTGTTTTTTAGAATTTGTACTTAATCATTGTTATAGTTAGAATTCATTTAGAATTAAATTTTCTATGAGTAATGACAGTGCAGTGTTAGCAGCTAAAAAGATATCTGCTGATTGACTGTAAAACTTGCCTCCAGTCAGAGATTCAAAATGTTAGATCTCTTGGCCTGTTAGAGGAATGGCCATTATTCAAGCCAATATGAAAATGATTTTTTTTAACTGTACAAATATTGTGGTTATAAATGTATTTATTTAATTAATATTTAAATAATCATGAACATATTAGCAAGTATTGAAAACAGAAAAAAAAACCCTGATTTTTGCAAAAGGTTAAAAACTTCTTTGTTTATGATTTCTATAAATTGCAATAAAAATTAAGTTAATCCAATTTAGGTAAAATCTGGTTTACATTTCTTTAAAACATATTTTTTGTATATACTTTTATTTATTTTCAATCCATGCATTTAAAAAAAAAATTAGAATAAATATTTGTATATCTGTTGCATATATATATACAGGGTGGGCAAAAATAAGGGTCCTATTTTTAAAAATTCATAACTTTTTTATTTATTGATTTTTTTTTTTTTTTTTTTTTAGAATAAGTAAAGGACCCCTTCCGAAGCAAGCATGAGCCGTATTAGCCCTAAGGAACGTACCCTCATTTAGAAAACATTATTTTTGCTTAAAAAACTCAAAACAGTGTAAAAAACAATACTTTAGTTTTTGTAAGTTTTAAGAAGTGTTTTTCGGCTAAAATTTGTTTTGTTTATTTCAAAAAATCTCGGAAGGGTCAGTCTACACACACATAAAGTTTGGTGAGTTTAACTTTTATTTTGTGGAAGTTATTCAAATTCAAGTTATTCAAATTTAAAGATAGAGCCCTTATTTTGGCCCACCCTGTATAACGTTATGGGTTAGGACGTGGGTTTTGAACCTGGATAGTCTGACGGAGTTGGTATGTCAACTGCTCAAGTCCGAGACCCGTTTGTCCATTTGTGAATGAATCTAACAAAGAAATCAAAGTAAAAACTGTCATAACTTAAAAGGGAAAAACTGTCTTATTTTTGTTGCCATACCAAGGGAAGCAACTTTGCTCTGACAAGAAACTAGAAAGTAAATTGATTTAATTCCCTTACATTTTATTCTTAGTATTAAACAGACCAACAGTAAAACCTGGGCCCATCGTGTCACACTATTTCAACCATAAAAACCTAAGGCTATTTTGTTCATTGATGTTGTGGCATTGATGTAACCTTATTGTCAATAACCATATTGTCCAATACGTCTCTTTGGTGTTGTGCAAGACATATGAAACGTGAAACTGGTTCAGTTGCAGAGGCGAACTGACCGAAGAAGAACAACTGTGTGCACTGTCCACTAGCTCGGCCGTATTCGAAATACAAGTTGACAACTATAATGCATGCATGTAAGTAGAGGGTAATCTCTTCTCTTTCCTACAGCCCTTTCTCACCGAATAGACGTTGCTACTTTCTCTCTATCTCTCTATCTCTCTCTCTCTCTGTATCTCTCTTCTATCGTTATTTTCATGGAAGGCACTTGACTGAGCTTCAATCATATCTCCAAACATCTACACTGTTGATGCCAGAAGAACAGAGAGCTTGACAGCGAGGCCGACTCGTATAGAAGAAGAGGGTTGTTATTTTTTTTGTTATACCAAAGGAAGCAACTTTGCATTGACAAGAAACGAGAAAGTGAATTGAATTATTTCCCTTGCATTCGATTCTTAAACAGTAAAACCTAGGCCCATTGTGTGACATATATATTGGTAGTAATGTACTTTTAAATTAAAGTGTAGAAATAGTTTATATGTGCAGGGGGTTATTTGGAATGACTGACAGCAATAGAATAACATAGGAAAGTAGATAGCTGATTGGTTAGCTTAACTGCATGACACAGGAGCGATTTGAAGTTAGAGTCAGTTGCTACTAAGATTTTGGTGATGCTAGAACATGATGTAAGGTTCTAAGAAATGATGGTGCTAATATTTTCTCATTTCCGCCATCGAAGCTGGTCCAACCGGAAGCAACTCCCAGTTGAGGAAATGGAGATCCATTAATTAAAGTGAATAAAATATACTTTTAGTTAAAATCGTTGGGTCCTTCTTCAAGAATAATCCCACCCTCCTAAGAAAAGTATCAAGAGAACATCTTCACTCCCTGACCCTTGGGAGAGACAATATAGAATAGGACTCGTTAGGTAATATACAACATGTTTTGGTTGTATTTTTGAATGAGTATTTAAATATCTTTTACTAATGGAGATTTGGTATCTGTTTGTCTGAACCCCAAACTATACTATTACTTCTATTAACTGTACTATCTTTCAATGCTTAATTCAGGAAGGTAGTTTAGTATCTGTTCTGTTCCCATGATACCATCCCCTCAAGCATTACCTCCTCCTTTTTTTTGGGGGGGGGGGGGGAGCGGTAGGTATCTGTTCTGCTGTCATGAGACAATCCTTCCAGACATTACATCCTATGGGAGTGGGGATAGTGTAGTATCTGTTCTGTTGTCAGGATACCATCCTCCTAGGAATTACCCTCTCTCTTTTTTTTGGGGGGGGGAGCATGTAGTGATATACTAGCAAAAATAATATAAACACTTACCATGAAAACATTTAACTTCGTTCATGTGCTTTGTAAGAAGGCTATCCAGAGATTTTGTATATTCTGTAAATAAAAGTTAAAAGAATTTTTGTAAGCTAAATCCACAAAGGCAACTAGTAAAAAATCACAATCACTTAAATAGAATAGACACTAAAAATGTTGGAATTTAAAACAATATACTACTACTACTACTACTACTACTACTACTACAACAACAGCAACATCATCATCATCGGTTTAACATCTGTTTAACATGCTGGCATGTGTTGAACAGCTTTTAGAAATTGACTTCCAAACTAATAGATCTCTTGTCAGGTCTTTATTTATCCCTTTTTCTCTCAAGTCCATTCTTATCACTTCCTCCCATGTTTTACTTGGATTTCGCCTGATGCTGCTACCTCAACTGTTCTACATCTACTAACCCAAGCACTCTCATCGATTCTTTCGATGTGGCCATACCATTAAAGTCTACTCTTCTGCACACATCTGTCTATACTGTCCAGATTTAATCTTCCTCTGAGCTTATCAGAACGCAATCTGTCTTTAAGATACCATCGTCTAATTCTCATATCATTTCTCTCCATGCAACGCATATCCTCAACCCTCACTGGCCAGATTTCATTTCCATACATCATCACACAATACGGAACTGGATTTGTTTATTATGTCTCTTTAGAGTCTCTTATTTTAATCAATAATCTCTTGTCAACTTTTAATGACACAAAAAAAAAAAACAGTCAGTATTTTTATAAAATCAGGTATCTGACAGCACAGAAATACAGGGTCTTCAAAAAGTCATCATCTATGTAAAAATTTCCGGTCCTTGGTTACCTGCTTTGGTATTCGTCTTGGGCAGGCTGAGCTGGCTTTCTTCGAAAGAGGAAGTTTCTAGAGAATATCAAATTCACAAGCGGTCCCCAGCTGCATGTATATCCTGGTCAGGGAAGATGACATACAGTGCCTGATATTCCTAAATGTTCACTCATCTGGTACAGGCCAGGCTCAATGTTGCTTAACTTCAGTGATCTAACGAGAACCGGTGTCTCAACAGAATTATGCTGTATATTGGTTGGAAATTTACAAAAAAGTATATTCTATTTTATTTTATTAAGGATTGAAAATTTTCAGTGATCCTATCACCTTCTTTAGTCAAGAATGAAAAGGGCGCCAATGTAAGATCTTTTCTGTTTATTTTTCTTACTTGTGATTATTGATTCCAATAGAAACACGTACGTTAAGTTCAAACAACTTTTTTGTTCAAAATGCATCCATTTGTTTAATGAATTTGATGTTTGTTTATTGGAAGAATCATTTTTAAAAAATTGTAATGATGTAACACTGATTGTAATGATTGTAATGATGTAACACTGATTGTAATGATGTAACGCTGTTATTCCATTCATACTGTCAATTTTCATAACAATTTGTCTAAAAGTAAAGGCATTATAAACATTTAAATGTTTTTAGCTATTTTATACAGCATAATTAGATTGACACACCAGTTCCCATTAGATCACAAAAGTTAAGCGACGTCGAACTTGGCCAGTACAAGATGGGTGACCATTTGGAAATACTAGGCGTTGTATGTCATCTCCCCTAACTGGGATATACATGCTTACTGGGGACCACATATGAATTTGTATGCCCCATAAACTTCAACTTTCAGTGGAAGATGGAATGCCCGACGCTCGGTGAATACCACAAAAAGTGATATTACTGGTTTGTAGTAGCCATTCTTTTGGTAATTTTTGAGAGGCAAGTTTTATCTTATTTTAAAGAATTTGTAGATCTACAAAATGAGCAATACTTATTTTAAAAAATGAAATCTAGAATTTCGAATAGCAAATTTTGGTTCTTATTTAGATTAAAGCACAAGTGAAGTATGGCAGTTAAAAATAAAATAACAGGAAAACTATTTGCTATACTTATATATCAGGCAAAAGTAAATGTCTACAAAAATTACGGAAAATTATCGAGTAAAATTTTAATAAAAATAAAATCATCTTTTTCGTATATGTCTGATTCTTAGGTTGGACTGAACTATGACCATCGTAATATAACCAGGCCAGTGCACTGGAAAATGACATCATGCTCTAAAGTAACAAACGAGATCTGTCGAACAGTCAGACTATGGCCATTTTGACTTCTCCCTTCACTTAAAAATTCAGGATATCAACCAATTTTAATTAAATTTTCAGTATTTATTAATTAACGGTTACAGAATATAATTAACACATTACTTCATTAGAAATCTTAGTGCAAATATATTATTTTGTGTAATTTGCATAGGCTAGACAGCAAACATTAAATTAATACTTAATAATAAAATGGTGTTGTCATAAATTTTTTAATTTGTAAAACATAAACATTTTTCTTTGAAAAATAATTTGTTTGATTTCATATTCATTTTTTAAATAAGTTCATTCTTTCCGGATTATTTTGAATGTTTAAGTTTATTGTTATGACAACCTGGTTTACATCGAATGAAAAAAACTATCAGTCATGCTGCATGGAAATATCTCTTGGTTTATAAACACAAGAAGAAGACAAATCCCTTTTCTTAGGGAGTTTTATTCTTTATACGAACATGTCATTATCATTAGTTTTAGTTGAATAATTTGCAACATGGTAGACAATTCTACACAGCAAAAAGAATTGTTAAATCTAAAAAAAAAACAAGGAATTCTCTAGCAACATACTACACAGAAAAAAATTTAAAAATTTGGTCAGTAAAAAAGCTAAGAAGAACGGGTGATAGAGTATTACGATAGACAATCCTGGATTTTTTTAAACTTAAAAGTAAATCAAATATGAAAAGCAAATCAAACATGAATGATTACGAATTCAGTAAAGTAACACAAAATCAATAATTCAAAATAATTAATTAATAGAACATTTCTTGAAACAAATTAAAATGTGTGTTTTTTTTTTGTTTTTTTTTTTTGCAAAACGAACAGTTTATTTACAATATAGTAAAATTTGTAATAAATTAAAACAGTCATGTATTTTTTGGAGGGGGGGGGGGTCCAAACGGACTAGTCTAAAAAAAAAAGTTAAAATTTATGAAAACGAACAGTTTCTTTGAATATGTGAATTTTTTTTCAAAATAAACAGTTTATTATTATTTGAATATCTCGCCTATTTTGTTTGATTTTCACACACATTTTGGATGAAATTTATTAATTAGTCTTAAATTGTATTTCTTATCCTGAAATAAAATCCTAATTTATTTTTTAAAGACTTGAAAATCGAACTTTAATGCAATGCCTTAATCGTTGGAGGCCATTTTGTAATTTTCTTATTTTCTTTTGCGCTTGACATCTATAACAACGGAAATACGTTTGAGAAAAGGAACAAGTTAAAAATGATTTCCAAATGAATGAATAATCCTTAGGTGGTAGTCTGCTCACTCTGATGACCTGCTGAAAACAGATGGACGCATGTGCCTCAACATTTTCGGCACTTCAGGTCCTCATTGATAGCGGTTCTTAGTAACCACTATCAATGGCGTCACCAGAAAAACTTGACTCAATTAACTGGCTTGGATTATTACAATGGCCGTGACCGAACCCATTTTACGTCTTTTATTTAGAAAAAAAAATAATTTAGAAGAGGTATGTAAAAGGGTGAAAAGGGGAGATAAGTCAACCTAAAATCCTAGAATCATACATATACGAAAAAACTGATTTTTATTTTTTTTATCAAAATTCTACTCGATAATTTTCGATAGTTTTTAGTGAAGCCACCTACTTCTGTCTGATACGTAAGTACATCAAATAGTTTTCCTGTTATTTTATTTTAAACTGCCATATTTCACTTGTGCATTAATGGAAACAATCACCCAAATTTCTATACTACATGTTTTGATTCCCAGGTAATACCGGGTGCCCTTGCTAGTCTTAAATGTCAATATAGAGTATATCAATGCAATTTCCTGACAAACACTACGAGGGAACTTAAAACAATAGCTTCAAAAGAAATGTACATAGAAATTAACATTTGCGAACGGCCAAAGTGTCGACACTTTATAAAAGATTGGTTAAAAGATCTAATAATCTTACCTTCTACATCATATTTTAATCACCTAAATTACTTACAGTGAAATGGGTTCTGTTAGTTACAAAAAATTGGTTAAAAAATTCAATAATCTTACCTTCTACATATTTTAATCGGCTAAATTACTTACAGTGAAATGGGTTCTGTTAGTTACAAAAAATTTGTTAAAAATTTCAATAATCTTACCTTCTACATATTTTAATCAGCTAAATTACTTACAGTGAAATGGGTTCTGTTAGTTACAAAAAATTGGTTAAAAATTTCAATAATCTTACCTTCTACATATTTTAATCAGCTAAATTACTTACAGTGAAATGGGTTCTGTTAGTTACAAAAAATTGGTTAAAAATTTCAATAATCTTACCTTCTACATATTTTAATCAGCTAAATTACTTACAGTGAAATGGGTTCTGTTAGTTACAAAAAATTTGTTAAAAATTTCAATAATCTTACCTTCTACATATTTTAATCAGCTAAATTACTTACAGTGAAATGGGTTCTGTTAGTTACAAAAAATTTGTTAAAAATTTCAATAATCTTACCTTCTACATATTTTAATCAGCTAAATTACTTACAGTGAAATGGGTTCTGTTAGTTACAAAAAATTGGTTAAAAGATTCGATAATCTTACCTTCTACATCATAGTCCACCTCGTCTGTCATTTTCATTAATTTTCTGCTTTCTATCAAAAATTTCTGGGTCTGCTGCAAAATGGAGATAAAATTAATGGAACCATCTTTTGCATAAAAAATTTCATACATGAGGCTTTTCAAAAAGTGTCATTTTTAAATCTGTAAATTTTATTATAAAAAAAAGATCTCTTTCGATATTAATTTTTTTTAAATTGAAAAAACTGATGGTGTCGAGTAAAACATGAAGTGTAATGTTTTAATAAAATGGTATCATAAGATATGTATTCTGATCATTAAACATCTTGGTGTAGATATCTAATTTTGCCTGATACGTAAGTATATCAAAGAGTTTTCCTGTTAATTTATTTTGAATTGCCATATTTCACGTGTGTATTTCTGTCAATAACACCCGAACATTTCATATTGCTTGTACTGTAAAATCCTTCCCTTGTAGGAACTAGACCAATGCATTCGGTGAAAACATGTTCATTTGTGCATGCAGTTTAGGATGCATGACACTAAAAACAAACCACCAATAATGTAAGTGTAATAATACTGGTAATTCAGGTCTGCCTAAGTAGCTAAATAATTCTCTCTCTAAGAATAGTGTGAGGGACCTTGTCTATCCACTAACAAGGGCAAACTTTTCACTTCACAACACTATGTGTAATCTCTATGTGACGGTTGCTTGAATAGTATTAATTCCTACTTTGGCGTGAGATGCATATATACTAGTTAAGGCTTGGTTTAACAGTGTCCTGTCTTTTGATCAGGTAATAGTTTTCTGTAAAAATCGTTTTTCTTTTAAGAAAAAAGTATACCAATGTTAATTTGGATATCTGTCAAAGGGAAGCAACCAAGACAGAAGTAAAGTTTTTAAATATTTCAGACAATGTGTGCATGTCATATTTCCTATTCATGAATATTTCCTTTTTTTAAATATAGATAAAATTTTAAAGATATTTTTTAGAAATATGTAATACTTAAATGAACCTTTCTAGTAAATACTAAAATTTATAAAGCCTAATTTTTGGATGATTATTATTTTAGCAAGGAAAAGTTCACATTTATAAACTCCATTAAATAAGACCTGCTTTACAAGCCTCCCACCCACCCTAAAAAAAACTAGTGCTTGCAGATCATGAAAATAGAATATACCAATTCTATATTGATTAATTTTGGGTGCTTAAACAGCTGAAAGCACATATACAAAACGCATTTCCAAATAAAAAGTCTTGTATCAGGCAAAAATAAGTATTCTCACCAAAAATTAGGAAAAATTATTGTGTAGAATTTTAAATAAAATAAAATCAGTTTTATCGTATTTTGCCGATCCACCATTCACTATTACTTGTTTAAAGGACGGATTAACTTATCTCCTCCTGCTTTACGGGTATTTTGCTCGTATCAATGGCGGATTGGCAAAATACGATAAAACTGATTTTTATTTTAAATTAAAATTCTAATCGATAATTTTTCCTAATCTTTGGTGTAGATACATATTTTTGCCTGATACATAAGTATATCAAAGAGTTTTCCTGTTAATTTATTTGGAACTGCGTTTTTCACCTGTGCTTTCAGCTGTATTTTTATACTGAAAATGCTTGTGTTATATCCACATATTTTGCCCCATAAAGCATGAAAAGAAGAATAGGAGACTTGTTGGCACATGTTCCCCTACAATAAAAAAAAAAGTAATGTGCAATTCGCCAAAAGGGTACACACATTACAAATTGGGACTGGATGTATTCCAGACAGCGAAGCAAGAGAGGCAAACGATCACAAACAAGAAAACCCTGTTGCTATGCCAAGAGCCGTAAAGTCAGCGCATGCAGTTTGCGGGGGAGGACGAAGGGCAACTAATCAAATTGGAAAAAAGCCTGTTGCTATGCGAATGGAAGGCCCTAGACAGGGAACAGGAAGAACCCGGCCAAAACGCGACGAGACAGATTAAAGCAGCCAAGGGAACAGGACGTCCAAAAAGTTTCTGCTCACAAAGCAGATAAATCGAAAACAATATATTCATGTACACAAAAAAGTTGGATTCAAGATTTATCGGCCTAAAAATTACAGCAACGAACTTATGGCTGTCCATCGAGCGTCAACAAGGAAAAACCCAGTCTGACAAAGTTGATGATAGATACCACAACAGACGAAGTCAATATTTTCCGATACGAGATTACATATATCTCGCCACGCTAAAAACAGGTCTGCAGAAGACGGACATCAGAATCTAAAATTCTGTGAAAATATCTTTCCCACAGTCATCAATTAACGATTGCCGTTCAGAAATGTAGGGGTCGCCAGAAGCTCTTTTTACTCGCTCAACGTGCGAACTACAAAACGAAAACATTGTAAAAGGTATGTGTCTTATGAAAAAAAAAGAAAAAGAATTCCATATTTAATTCGTCCCAACTCTGAATTTTCGCATTTTTCAATCTTGTCTCATAGATGATCTAATATTTGATCAAACACCACGGCATTATCAAATCCAGCCCCTCTATTAAGAACTCCCCTAGAGCGGAGAAGAATTTTTCATTTGTTCATTGAAATACATGTCGTAAGAAAAAAAAGTAAATTCATATTTAGTCCGTCCAACTATGAACTTTTGTATTTGCAAATTTTGACTCTGAAATAATATCCTAGTTGATCAACCATTTCGGTCTTATCGAATCTAGCCCCTCTACTAAGAACTTTTCGTTTGATCGTTTGAAATAATAAACACTTGTTATGTTTGCATAATATCGCCTTTTTATTCATTCTTACAAGTGTCTTATTAACATGTTTATAAATTGAGATTCTGATGTGTCTTGCTTTCTCTCGCATGAATTACTTGCTTGTCTCCCTTTGACCGTTTAAAAAAAATAAAATAAAAGTCGTTTTCACTAAGAGTGAGCCTTAAAAAGTGACTCACATGCCCCGGATAAAACACGAAGAGCATGAGGCATATGGTGTGAAAGGGGCAGGGGAGATACCACTGGTGTCAGCGTATAGCATCATGATGTAGGCTTTTTAAAGTTTTCAGCTATATCATTTTGTGTCAGAGGCTTTTCAGCATTTCTGGATCTATGCATTGGTGCCAGGGGTGTTTCCAACATTTCACATTTATAACACTTGCTATTTCCCAAAGAGCAACGAGTAAGTCTCTGTTGTCATTGTTGTAAGAGTATAATTTATTCTGACATGTTCTATAGTTAATCATAACTTAAAAGAGTTGTCTCTTTTTTGGGTGATGTGGTCATCTGAAAGTAATCTTTGCATCAGTATTAGTATTTATTAATAAGTTATCTCCCTTCATAGCTGAATTGTTTATTGGAGCATTTTGCGAATGATGTATCACAGAGGATCCGGCTAGATTAAAAAGTAGTTTCCTGTTTAAAAATTTTTTTTTTTTTTTAGTTTGTTATATTTTTTGTTGTTGTCATTTTACTTTATTGTAAAGTCTCAGAAATCAAGGGGGGTCTTCCTGTGGCTAACACTTGATCTCAATATACATAGATATCCGAGTGGTCAACTAAAGTTCTCCTTTACCTTTCACACATTGAGTTAGTAAAGAATTGAAGAACATTAATTTTTCTCTCCTCAATTGACCAGTTGAATATGTTATAGTATATCTTTCTTGTGGTCTTTTGGTTTTACCGGATTCTAGGACAAGAATTCATCTAGTCTGATGGAGAATCCAGCTAAGTGCTGTTATTTGAGGTAACATTACTAGGAGAAGGGGCACCATTCCTCATACGAGCCAGTGTATATCCGTGTCGAAGGGATCTTATTTGGGCTTCGAATACTATGTTATTTTGAATATTTGGTCAGAGTTTACTTGTAAGGTAAAGTTTCCTCATGTCAGGTTGTCCTAACAAACCCTTGTACAGAGAGACTGAAGACACTTAGGGGATAGTGTCTAGTAGGTAATTCAAACTCTTTATTTATGTGTGTGTGTATGTGTATACACACATGTTAAATTTTTATTATGTAGCTCTTCATGAAAGTTTTAAAGATAATTTTTGGAAATATTTAATACTTAAATAAAAATTTTAAATGCTGAAATTTTAAATGCTGATTTTTACACGATTATTATTTTAGTAAGTGTTGTGATGGGATAACCTGACTTCCCCATTCACGAAATAGATCGACTCGTCGGATTATAAGTACGACTACAGCAAGCAGTCTAGACATTCGAGTTAAGACACATGCAGTCTTAACATTTTGTCTTACGTATTCTCTAGTCGGTCTGCCCTATTACATATTTTGTATTCTGTTAACATATCTTGTATGTACATCCGGAAATAAACCTATTATTTTAAAGACCTTCCACTCGGGTTATTTGTCATTATATCTTCAACAAGATATATCAGCAAGGAAACACTTTGCATTTATAAACTCCAATAAATAAGACCTGCTTTATGTGTGAAACAAACAAAAAAACAACAAAATGAGTGCTTAAGACCATGAAAATAGAATATATCAACTCTACACAATTTTGTGTTCAAAGGAAAAAAGTTTTACACTAAAAATGTCTGACTGTCAACCAAGGGAAGAGTCTATCAGGCATGTGTATGCAGTGTGATAATGTATGGAAGTGAAACCTGGCCAGTGACGGTTGAAGACATGATATGAGAATGATACAACGGATATGTAATGTGAGTCTTAAAGACAGGCTCAGATCTGATGAGCTCCGAGGAAGATTAAATCTGGACAGTATAGGGAGATGTGTGCAGAAGACTAGACTTCGATGGTATGGCCACGTTGAAAGAATGGATAGGAGTTCTTGGGTTAGTAGATGTAAACAGTTGAGGTAGCACGTTCAGTTCACAGGGGGAGGCCAGGAAAAACATAGGAGGAAGTGATAAAAAATGGATCTGAGGGAAAGAGGGATAAATAAAAACCTGGCCAGAGATAGGTTAGTTTGGAAGTCAATTTTTTAAAACTGTCCAACACATTTCAGCATGTTAAACAGATGATGATGATTGTGATGATAACAATTGCGATGATGATGATGATGATGTTATTTCCTCCTATTTCTCAAAGAACAAGTCAGTCTCTGCTGCCAACATGTCGGGAATTTGATCTATTCTTACACGTTCTACAACGTAAGAGTTGTCTCTTTGTGGGGAAGGGGAGGTGCAGCGTACTTAGCACAAAATAGAGAATCTGAAAGTAATCTTAGCACTAGTGTTTAGTAATAAGTTATCTCCCTTTATAGTTATCTCCCTTTATAGATGTAAGATGTCAGATAGTGTGTATTATTGAAACATCTAGTAAGTGATGTATTGCAGAGGGTCCTGTTATATTTGATTTGCAAGTAAATTCCCACCGTTTTTTTTTTAAATTTAAATTTAAAAGGTTTAATAAAAAATAACAACGAATTAATCAATAATATATCCTCCCTTGTTGTTTACAACTTCTTCCCAACGTTCAACAAGATTTTCAATATCTCGTAGGTAGTAATCAAAAAGGAAAAAAAAGAAAGCAAAAAGGAGATGTTGAAAATGTTCATTTTTCTTAACATTCCATTTTAATGATCTAAAAATAAACAGAAATTAACTAAAAATATAGATTGCAAAATGATTTTTAAAAATAGAATTCTCGGAATAAAATAGATTTCAAAGTTTAAAAAAAAACGGCAGGAACTTAGTTGCTAACCCAAATATTTGAAAATGGTGTTTCTGTTTTGTTTGTTTTTGCCTTTTTTGGAGTTTGTTGCATATCTATACGTGTGTGTATGTGCATATTGATTTTGTATTTAAGCATATGCATTTATATATCTACTAGCTGGCTTCGCCCGCTAGCTCTTGCTTCACATTTATTATATATATATATATATATATATATATATATATATATATATATATATATATATATGTATATATATATATATATATATATATATATATATATATATATATATATATATATATATGTACATATATAATGTAAATCATCCTTTTTTAATATGTATTGAATAAGGTATACATTTCATTGAAATTGGACCTATGGTTTAAATTTCAGAATGCTTGTGACCCTCTTAATATTATCAAAATTTGCTGAAATTTTGGAATAGACATCATTTTTGGTCATTTACCTATGGTTTAAATTTCATTTGAATCAAAGGAAAAACAGTTTTCGGGGGGGGGGGGAGTGGGGGGGAGGGGGGGGCCTCTTAATATTATCAAAATTTGCTGAAATTTTGGGAATAGACATCATTTTTGGTTATTTACCTATGGTTTAAATTTCATTTGAATCTAAAGGAAAACAGTTTTCAGTGGGGCGGTTGTGTCGCCCAGGAACCCCCAGAGTTGAAATGATATATTTCTTATATAGCCTTCACTGAGAAGTCAGTAGTCCACATGCCAATTCTCAAGCAATTCTGTCTAGCAATTTGAGTGAACATAAGACACAAAGATCAGGCAGACACATACACACACAGAGTTACTATTCTATATATATAGATCTGCTTTTTCTTAATATACATAACATTGTTTCATGTATAGAATTACACTTTTGTTTTTAATAACAATAACATGCTTGATGGAAGACTCTCTTTCTAGGTAAGATCACGTTCTTTTTTTCATTTGTATTTTTCTCTTGGTTAAATAAGTTTTTTATTCTTTAGTAGTTATACATTCTTTGTAATTTTGTTTAAACAGTTTATATTCCTGAGATTGTTGACTGGCTTAGTTTCTAGCATCAATTGTGTATCAGTCACATACAAATTGGGCATTGAATTATCCTTAAAGCGTTATCTCTTGTTTTGGGTGACATGGTCATCTGAAAGTAATCTTAGCATCAGTAAGTTATCTCCCTTCATAGGTGTAGTGTGTGATTATTGGAACAGTTAGCAAATGATGCATCACAAAGGGTCCAGTTATATTTGAAAGTAGTTTTCTGGTTTTTGTTTGTCTTTGTGTGGATGTGTCATATTTCTAATGAATATCTTTTAGAGTTAATCATAACTTAAGAGTTGTCTCCTTTTGTGAGTGAGAGGGGGTGGGCCTACAACATGTTTAGCACATAATTGTGGATTGGTTGTAGGTAGTGTGTTCATTGGAACATCTGGTAAGTGATGCATCACAGAGGATCATGTTATTTTTATTTTTTTTATGGAAATCGCTCCAGACAAGGCATGAATCCACTTTATGTAAGGAGCTAAAAAAAATACTACTTCAAGGTAAAAAAAAACAGACAACGATAAGTGTCAGATGGATAGATTTCGACCTACAAAACAGCAATTCTTCCCCCTTTGTCAGAAACAGCGTTCATGGAATGTGAGGACTAAAGGACAAAATAAGGGAAGCAAGAGTTATGAGGCTGCCGAAAATAAACCCAAGGTCCACTTTCTACTCTCTTCAAATTTGAAAGTAGTGTTTCTGTTTTTTTTTGTCTTTGAGTTGTATATCTATGTGTGTGTGCATATTGTTTTTGTATTCAAGCGTATGTATTTATATATCTATGTGATTTTTCTTAATACATATAACATTGTTTCATTTGAAAGCCACTTGATGTAAGGAGCTAAATATTTATAGACATACAATGTTGATTTTTTTATAACATTTTTGGTGGAAGAATAGCTTTCTATGTAAGATCTTTTTTGTTTAATTTGTATTTTTCTCTTGATTAAATAAAGAAGCTTTTTTCCTCTTTGGTAGTTTCTTTCATTTCAGAATTATTCCCCTCCCCCAACTCATCTGATTGCAACCCCATGGACTATTATGTGTGGGAAACAGTTGAGAAAGATACCAACCATACCAACTGCAACACCAGGGCTCTGGTGAAAATCCAGAAGGGGTCAGCATCAGGATCCGTCGTCCTCTGGTTGTGTCTGCCTCTGCATGTGCCAAGCAAAGATGTGTCAGATGCAGAACCACAAATCAATGGAGTGAGAGTGACAATGTTGCTTCTGCGCCATTCCTTTGTATGTTCTGGGTCAAACCTTCCCCGACTTCGCATGCAATCACTGAGCCTTGCTGCTCTTGTTGTTGGGGGTAAAATCTGCAATATTGCAGGTTAACAAATAGCTGCGACCAAAGAGGGGAACTTTATGCAGATCAGACAATTCTGATGCACGATTTGGGTGAGTTCTATGCAGAAGTCTGACTCACTTAACAACAACAACAACAACAATCTGTCACAACAAGGATGAGCTGATTGCCAAGATCAAACTGATGTTTAGGCGTCTTTTAAAAAACACTGTGAAGACAATGTGCTCCAAGTTCAGGTATCGTCTGGAGGCTCAGGGCGGCTTCTTCGAGTTAGCTATATTCGACTAAAGATCCTCTTAGAGATACACTTAATTTTGAGAATACATCAATTATTGGCCATGACATGACGTTTTTTCTTTTCTTTTCAAAAAGGTGTCAAATTAATCTCAAACACCCTGTAAATCGTGTGTACCCTTATTTGTACTGGGGTGAGATATATAGTTGATTTCCAATATATACAACAAATTCTTTGAAGGCCAGAGAAGAAATTTTTTTTTTAAAGATTATAATAATGGAAAAGTTAGCTGGAAAGAATGCATTATTGAGAAACAAATTTGAAGACTAGTGTATATTAGCAAACATCTGAAATAGATTATTAAAAGACTCTTCAACCAGCTAAAAAGAGGGCGACATCTGAACCAAATCATTGAAGGGAAAAGTCTATGAAGGTAATTGATGTTTTGTTTGAAGTATTAAAACCTCAAGTATCACCAGAACAGGAACAAAGAAGAAAAAGGAAGTGAAATTTCAAAAGAGAGAGATGTTGTGGAGTTATAATACCCCTTACTGCCAGAATCAGTTGGAATCCTAGGAATCAGAGTCGGAATTTTGGGAATCCTAGGAATCAGAGTCAGAATTTTGGGAATCCTAGAAGTCGGAGTAGGAAGTTTTGAAATACTAAAAGTCGGAGTCTGATCTTATACATTCTGACTCTGCAACACTGTTTGGACAGGAAAAGATGTCACATTCCCCTTTTGTTTGGAGTTAGCAGTTGTTCTCATGTAATCTGTATATCCTTTGCTTTCCAATTCCACAGACGGTCTGTTTAGAACTCATTGTGAGTAAATCTTGGTTGCTGATGCTAGAAAATGTTTTGGAGTGATAACACCCCTCACTACCAGAATGAACTAGTCCGAAAAGTACTTAAATAGTACATATTTGTTATTTGTTATTGAAAGAGATTAAAAAAGATATATTGTTGATTTCCAATATTATTTTCGAGTGTATTTATTCCGATTAACTGTCAGACTGCGATACAACACGTTGGCATACAAGAAATCAGGTGGAAGGAAGGAAGACAAAAAACTAGAATTTAATTCGGATGCAGGATTGTGGAGTTGAATGTTTTGGAAGGAGTCAGGCTCGTAAGAATGCAAAAAGTCGTAGTCAGATTTTTTAATCCGAAGAATCAACAGACAGTCTAAATATTGGAAGACTTTAAAATATGGAGTCGGAGTCGGAATTTTTGGAATCCTATGAGTCGGAGTTGAACCTTATACATTCCGACTCCACAATCCTGTTTGGGTGGGATATGATGCTATGTTCCCCTTTCATTTCTTTGCCAGTTAATAGTTGTTCTCATGTAATCTGTATATCCATTGTTTTCCTATTCCACAGATGGTTTTAGAACTCATTA
This sequence comes from Sepiola atlantica, assembly GCA_963556195.1. NCBI lineage: Eukaryota > Metazoa > Mollusca > Cephalopoda > Sepiida > Sepiolidae > Sepiola > Sepiola atlantica. Next base: position 73,121,700 of record OY744524.1, on the reverse strand, counting down.
TGAGCAAATCTTCGTTGCTGATGCTAGAAAGAAAAACATAAAACAAAAACCCTCTTGTAAACTTCAAGATAGATTGCTCTATTTTTCTTGACTCGACGATCATTCAACATTCAAACTATGTAAAATCAACCATTTGTGTATGATGGGCAGCAAAGTCGCAGATTTCATCCAGTTAAATACATCGCAACAAAGCCTTCCAATATATTGCCGTCTCTATTTTATTGCCGTTCAACTTTTCTTTCTTATATAATTGACAGGTAAAACTTACATAATAAACATTCTTCTGGTCTTCTAAGACTTCTTCTTCCATTTCTTGTAAACGATTTATCACTTCATGCAATGTTAGAATCTCATCTGTTACTTCCTCCTGAGAAAAAATATGTAAAGATATGTATATTTATTTGGTTGACAATGAAGTAATTTTAAAAAAAGGAGAAAAGAAACAATTTTGATTTCCCTCTTAAAAAAAACAAAAGACTTTGAATTTTCTTGTCAACCAAATAAAAATATTTTTTGTCATCCTATTTTCATGGAATTTAAGGAACATATATGGATATATGATATCAATAGGATACATTTTAAACAAATATATATATTTATCATAACTAATATATATATATATATATATATATATATACATTATTATTATTATTATTATTATTATTATTATTATTATTATTATTATTATTATTATTATTATTATTATTATTAAATACATATTTTTATATCCATAGACATATGTTTCGCATTTTTTTATTTTATGCTCGTCAGTATGGAATTATGTAATCATATTGCCGGTTGAACAATTCGAACCCCGGCTCCACATATTATGACCCTTGGTCTCGTAATCATTCGGCCAATGCTATGATCACGCGTTTAATGCGAGAGAAATATACCTTGTATTCTTTCGATGTAAACACAAGTACTGTAATTCTAAAGAGAATTCTATCCCCAAGAAAGAAGACCATGCAACGTGGCTAATTTATGAATCATCAATTTATTATCTCTCAAAAAAGCTCAACTTTATAGGAGCATAATATATATGTTTTTATATATATATATATATATATATATATATATATATATATATATATATATATATATATATATGTGTGTGTGTGTGTGTGTCAGAAAGAAAGTGACACGTTGGGTCATCTATTGAGCTCGGGTTAAATTGTCTGAATCAGAAAAAAGTGAGTTTGCAAAGCCAGTTAAATATAAAAAAATAAAAAGACAAAATCCAAAATTAGTACCCTCCTTATTCCTCTTTCTCTCTCTCTCTCTCTCTCTCTCTCTCTCTCTTTCTCCATCTATGAGTTAAATTGTATTATTGCATGTGGTGATATTCCCTTTTGTTTATAATGTTTCTGATTTAATTCTTTCCTTTCTTTATTACCTTTGATTGTCAAACAGAGAGAGAGGAGAGAGAGAGACACACACACACAGTCAGACAGAAAGAGTGACAGAGTGAGAGCGGAGGGAGATGTCAAACAACGTATAGTGGGAGAGAGTGAAAGTGATAGATATAAAGTGAGTAAAAATGGGTCACTTAATGAGTTACTTGCAAATTTTGGTTAATTAAAATGGATTTAAAAAAAACATAACTCAATCCCCAAACTAAAGAATATTTTAACGTGTATTTTCTATGAGTTAAAATATATAGGTGAAAAGCCTTAAGGAAACAAACGTTGATTAACTCCGTTTTAGTATTATCGTAGATATATGAGCACGGAAAAAGTGGAAAAAACAGCATGATATAAATTATGACTGAAAAAGCCTTTTATATGAAATAGGCTTTATCTAATTCATAGGATTGGAATTTTTTTTTGTTTATGGTACATCTACCCTATAGGCGGTTTTGCACCATATAATCTATATAATAATATCCTAAAGTAATTTCATGTTTGTATGTACGTTATCATCTGTCACCCCTTTTTTAGAAGATGGGATCACCCGATCGCCAAAGAGACAATGCAAAAACCTAATTTGTTAAATTTTATCTGATGTAACTGTTGTGTTGAATGTGAAACTCTAACTAAAATACACTTTCTTGGCTTCTTGTATCCGCGCCGTTCGTCCATAGAATGGAAATATGTCACAAACTCCTACAAGGGTTTGGGAGATAGACTCCGCATAACCAGATATATTCTGAAACTACATTAACCAGGGTACCTTCATAAGTATGTTTCAGTTTGAACAAAGGTGGTACAATAATATCGTGGAGTCTGTGTTCGTGTTGGAGGTCGGTCTATAGAATGGAAATATTTTAAGCGCAGAAACAATATACAACAGATGAAAGATACAAATGTGGAATTTCCACAGGTCCCGCTAGTGTATTTATAAACAGAATGAATGGAATAGACGATTTATGGAAAATTGACATACTTTAAAGTAATAAAAATTAATCTAAATAACCGAATAAAATATTTTTTTTTAGTCAAGTAAAGATTTTCATTAAATTAAAAGAATTAAAAAATATATTCTCCAGCTAAAATACATTTTAATTCTTTTTTATTTGCAAAAGATCAGTGAACCAAAATATTTAATTTATGAAACAATAGAGGTTCGTGAGAGAAGATGTCGGCTAGCCATTTTGTAGTAGAGTTGCTGCATCAGTATCCATTCTACTGGCCTTGTTTGCTATGAAGAAAAGTGTCACCAAGTTTTGGCTAAAAGGACAAACTTTCTATAATTTAAATCAATTTTATTTAACATTTTCATAAACACAAAACATGGTCCGAAAACACTTATGAAAACAGGAATACTATATAGGTTGAGTGCACCAACATACATGTACTAACAGAAATGGAATTGAGTCCATGAGTTTCATCTCGTCTAGCAAAGCCATTGCTAGAGTCGAGGAGCGAGATATGCCGTGCTGTCGCTGTGACACCTCCAAAGGAAACTGTTTGTAATTCACAGGAAACAGGCTTGGGAGGAAACAGAAATTGCCTCCCACTCGAACAGCGTTCTAATCGCCTAACGTTTTTTTTTTTACAAACCTAATCTTGTTACTTGATTTGGCGGCTGGAAGTGCATGGTTGTTATAAACATGTGCAATCCTGCATGTTAAATTGGTGCACGATTGCAATGCATGCGAACGACAAGTCTGCAATGGGAGAAATATTTAGCTGAGAAAAGAGAAACCATTAAAGAAATGGCTGACGTCTTTGAAATAGTAATGTCTTCTTGAATACAAAGTTCCATGCTGTGATTGTGAGCCACGAATCTTGGAAAAAATAATGTTCCTCCAGATATAGGCCATCCTGGACAGTAAGTTTTTTATATCCAGAGATAAGCAGCCTAGCCTTTTCAAATAGGTGGACTGTGTGGTCTACTCTAAATGACATCAGTAATAACATACATTCCAGCTGTGTGGGCAGGGAGGTCAGTTGGGTTTCTGTGGGTCTCAGAGACAGACGGGTCATTGGACCTTTAGCTAATGGACTGTTTTTGTTCGGTTGGAAGATATGTTTGACTTGATTTGCAGGCCTGTTCTGCAGTAGAAGAAAACATGGACCATTATAACTTCTCAAGATAAAACATGGTTAATTGTTTTAAACTGGAGTTGCGGTTCTTCTTTTGTTACAGCAATGACAGATATTGATGTTAAGCATCACCATAGACAAGACCAACTAACGTCGCCCATTATCCTTGATACAGAGACAATAAGGAAATCTCCTGCTCGAGGAGACACCTTTGTATAGTCAGCAGTCTAATAAAGTATTTCGTATTGTTGACATGTCTTTTTAGTCTTTTTACTAAGTACTCACTATTTCCGTTCATACTCAATGTATATAACAACAACATGGTGTCAGATTACTAAAAGAACCCATCCTACAAAAACGAAAAGAAAAAAGAAGTTGAAATCATACTTCGAAGACGAAATGGAAAATTTACCGCATTCAAAAGACCTAGATTTTAATCAAGAAAATCTAGCCGCAGCATGGAAAAAGTGGAAAAAAGAATTCAATCTCTTTTTGATACTAACAGAAAGTGACATAAAGCCAATTTGGAGGGGGATCATTTAAAGTTCTCAGAGAAAGAAAGATATCACATCATAATCTCCATAGTGTCCCCATTGATGTATAAAGTAAGTAATATAAACATACATTTGAAGTTTGTATTAGAGCTAAATCACTGTTTTGTGGTGACATGGTTCCGATAGGTGATGCAGGAGCTTCTAGCATCTTGCTTCCATCAGCTGGACCTCCTGTGCCAAGTTCTTTGACTCTGAAAAATAAGTTTTTGTTTAATTTAAATCATAGAAAATCAGTGAAATAAAAATTTGTCATTTCTTTGCAAAATGTTGATAAACAAAAACATTTTATTATGGTATTATTTATTTATTATTTATTTATTTATTATTATTATTATTATTATTATTATTATTATTATTATTATTATTATTATTATTATTATTATTATTATTATTATTATATATCTATATTTATAAAGTAAGGTATTTGTATTTATATATATAATAATAATAATAATAATAATAATAATAATAATAATAAGAAGAAGAAGAAGAAGAAGAAGAAGAAGAAGAAGAAGAAGAAGAAGAAGAAATTTAAAAAAGTCAAAAACGATTCGTTTGTTTTTTTTTCTTTGAAATAAATTGTTTATTTACCTTAAAGATATGAACAAGCAAGCTTTCGGACTAATATTTATTTATTTATTTATATATATATTTTTTCAATTATTATTATTGTTGTTGTTGTAGTAGTATAAATAAATAAATAAATAAATAAATAAATTAATTGGCACTTTAAAAAAATATATGTGTGTGTTGAGGTAAAGGGTAATCTCCTAAACTAATGAATGGAACATTATGAATTATGGAATATATATTCTAAAAAGTACGTTGAGTAATATAGTCACATATTTCTTTTTATAAATGTTAACATTTAGGCAGTGCATATATATAAAGTTTTTTTTTATGAACTGATCATTATGAATTTTGAAATATATATTCTCGACAACCTTGTGAGTTACATGGGCACATTATCTTTTTTGTAAACTTTACCATTTAGGGGGTGCACCCACACAAATTCACACCTGCCCTCCAAAAAATTTGAAAATAAGTTAAAAACAAAAAATTTAATAGAGAAAAGAATTGCTCTACATTAAATTTAGAGTTATATTATGTAATACATTTTTAAAAGGATTGGTGTGTGCACATCAATAATATGTATGTTCTTGTAAAATTGTAAACTATGAACTTATCATTATGAATTATAGAATATGTAATCTAGGCAACAGGATGAGTAAGGTGGGCACATTTTTTTTTTTTTTTTCAAACTATTACATTTTGGGAGGTGCCACCGAAACCATACCGTAAGAAAGAAAAAACATCAAAATTTAAAACTAATGCTGTATTTATTGCTTATACTCATCCTGGGATGAGTATTCTACTAATATATATATATATATATATATATATATATATATATATATATATATATATAAATTATCCATGGACACGTATTTCGTTGTTATACGACTCATCAGCGTGGCTAACCTAGCAAGATTCAAAACCAGAAACTCAGAGTCTGGAGCCTGATATATCTCTATATAAGAAAAATATATAGTATACACTGATTAAACTAACTGAAAAAGGATTAATCAATTGGGATTTGCTAAACAATATATAGATTTTTTAAAGAACAATAAAAGTTTATGTGCAAGAAGTATAAGACAATGGAGACGGATAAGAACTCTCATGTGGAGAAAGTATTTTGATGTGGAGAAAGCTTAATTTTGATCAATGAATAAATGATAAAACAATAATTTTTGAAAATTAAGAAAAAAATTCAAACCTCTTTTTCTACGGTTTTGAAGAATTTGCTTAAACTTTTTTTTGTTTTTCCCATAATTTCTCAATTTGGCTCACAACACTTAATATACTATTCGTTGAACAAGGTCTCACTGACCTAAACGTTGGTTATATGAGCGAATAAATATGTTTTTAATTACATGGTTCGTTTCTCAATTCATCCCCATATTAAAATGTACTCTCCAATCGTCTCTAAGAAATAAAATTTCCCCCATGGTTTGAATTTCTTTCACAGATATACAGTATTATTTCTTAGTTTTGAGTTATTTGGATGGCGAAGCTATTGAGGTTGTTCAGATGTTTTCTTACTTTGGTGATACCATTGGAGCAAAGGGAGGAACAGGTGCTAGTGTGATTGCAAGAATTAGGAGTGGATGGAGTAAGTTTAAAGAACTTCTGCTATTATTAACCAGCAAAGAGTTACCACTTTCAACGAAGGGGAGAGTCTATTAGACATGTGTACGAAGTGTGATGATGTATTGAAGTAAAACCTTGTCAGTGAGGGTTGGGGACATACGTTGTGGAGAAAAATTATATGAGTATGATACGATGGCTGTGTAATGTGAGTCTTAAAGACGGGCTTAGATCTGATAATCTCAAAAGAAGATTAAATCTGGGGAGTATAGGGATGTGTGTGCAGGGCAAGAGACTTCGATGGTATGGCCACATTGAAAGAATGGATTAGAGTTTGTGGGTTAGTAGATGTAGAACAGTTGAAGTAGCAAGGTTATTTACCGGGAAATGCCAAGGAAAACACGAGAGAGAGAGAGATAGAGAGAGAGAGAGAGAGAGTGATAAAGATGGACTTGGGAGAAAAAAGGATAAATAAAGACCTGTCCATTTATAGATTAGTTTGGAAGTCAATTTCTAAAAGCCGTCCAACACATGCCAGCATGCTAAACCGACTACGACGATGCTGATGATGATGGTCGCTACCTATGTTGCCCGGGATTGATCGTCATTTTAGTGCAAAATTTTGTTCATTGCACATTTTTAAAGTTATATAGGAAAAGCATCGAAATTTTATTCGTTTGTTTTCTTTATTTCAATAATTTTCACAATAAAATTTAAGGGAGATAAATCTTTAAAGGCTGAAATATTTGTTATCTCCCTTGCATTATTATAGAGTTAATATCTAAAATAGTCGCCACAGAAAAAGACGGAATAACTTGTTTCTCAAACAAACTGAAGCGAGTTTTTATTTTTGTTCCAATCCAGAGTGATCCTTTTTGAGGAGCTGGATTTTCTCCATATTAAAAACCGATCTTGTATCTACCTCTGCCGTCGTGGGGAGGCAAGTAAATAGGAACTGAAGCGAAAGGCATTTTTGTACTACTGTAAATAACATTGCACCACTTTTAGCTCCCTTTACGAAAATTAAAATCAATATATAATGATACTAAACTTTATGTCTAGAATCCTTATTCCAATTTTGATCAACATTCATTATATAATTTTGATTCTAGAAAATGTCAAAAATATTAGTCTTAAGCTTCAGGGGTCTTAAGAAGAAATTGAAATTCAGCGAATATAGCTTATATTCGTTCAGAGAATACACAAGCGCACCTCGGCCTTTTGAGGCTGAAGGCCCTCGGCAGACGCAACGAGAGACACGCACAAACTACTAAACATAGCGACAGCTTATACACACTTGATACATGCACTCTCTCACTAACAAAGCATGCATGCTAATATATATGTGCATCTACAATACTTATCCCATTAACACACATTGTAACATGCAAAAGTCGTACAGCGATAGCCGAAATGAATATGTATATTAAATTTCTTCTTATAGACAAACACCTTCTTTCACTGAGAACGTTCTCGGACACTCTGAACTCTCACTCTTTACCAACCTTTAATTTTTGATTGTCTTAACAAGTTGTCAATAAAATTAATTATTTTTGTAGTGAAACTTAGTCCATTCCATCAATCATTCTCGACCCTCTCATAAGATTATTACTCTCTCAACTAATAATCATTTAATCTCATTAACCCTTGTTCTCGAGTGGCTTTTTCATTTGGTAAGTTATGATACATTAGTAAAAAAAATATTGTATGGATAGACCTTGCGTTAAAAAGTGAGGATCAAGGGTAAGTGGAGTAATCTTGGAAATGGAGTGGCACCCTCCCTTACACTTTGGTGTCGTAGCTAATAAAAAGGGAGCCTTTGGGTCACCCTTGACTATGGTCGGCCATTTTACCTTTACTTTACTTATTAAGTTGTCAATAACAATGAATTATTTTTGTATGGATAGACTTTGTCATTCTTTCCTTTGATATTGCTTTTCCCTCTACAAAAATACTCGCTCTCACCTGTCGGCATAGCGCAAAGTATTGAGTGTGTGTTCACAGCAATTCATGCTAGGAGATATCAGTGCAATCTGAAATAAAAAGATAGTTTGAACATTTATTTAAAACTATAAAATTACAAATAGACCAAGGCAAAAATTAAACACAATTTACTTTCTTATATTATAACGTGGACCCCACACTCTTACACTCCTTGTGACGGCATCATTTATAACATCAAATGTAATGTAATGAGAACCGTCCCGGTGCAGGAATCCTTCCTGACTGTGAACACCTTTTCTTTGGCTCGTGATTTCGTCTGTAGTGGCTGTAAAAAGAAAGATGGCTCGAATCTCCCCCGGGTCTGATGAATGACGACTTCGTGATTCTGTGAAGGCAAGATTACTTAGCAGCACAATTCACGATAGAATAACTCGACAAACGGCTAGGTCTTTTCACAACAATAATTATTTAATAAAAATGAACAAAGTCTATTCTTCGATAATGGCTTCCTTACTAGCTATTGTATCTCTCCGTGTGCGTGTATGAATCTCTATTTACGATTTCCCAGTTGTTAAATAAGTTGTAACTTAATCTATGTTTGGAGAACCGTGTGTGTGTGAAACTCCCTTTACGAGTGTTAATCCTTAATTAAGTTGTGACTTGTCTATTGAAAACGGTGGGGGGGACACTATTGTTAACACCTCCCAGACAAGAAGCTGTTCGCGCAGCATCTCGTCTGGTGATCCCCTAGCCCGACGGAGACGTCCGTTCTCGACCAATTCTTAGATCTGACTGACTGCGATCGCCTTCTCATCTCAAAATAACAAAGACGAAAAACGTATAACTCATACTCTCTCTCTCTCTCTCTTCTCGTCGTGTGGTACGCGCGATGCTGACTTACTCTCTTTCTTTCCCCATCCCTTCTTCTGTGTCCCCACCCCTCCCCCGAGGTGGGGTGGTACGGGCAATTGTAATTCGTCGTTTTGGTTTCTCTTTAGATCTTATCTACACTAAAGAAAGCCATTAGCCTCTCTTTCTCTATTGGACCACCCATCGAGCCGACATCCATCGTATCTCAAAAGCCCCATGACCAAATTGTTCAGCTGGTCAAACTCATCCATTGTATCTGGTTAAGTGCCACTGACAGCCTACACGCTCTATCCCGCCAGGCTGGCGCCGCCTCTCGGCCAAGGTTTAGACAGTCAAAAATATGTACTAGCTCCCAGACTTCCACTTGTCTCTACGTGGGGCCTGATCTCCCCGATGCATTCCAGTGCACCCCGGGGTGCAGACTCCGTCGCTGAAACCACTGTTTCACATCCGCCCAATCCTTATTTCGTGTCAATTGGTCGAAATTGACACCTCCCAGACCGTCACCTTTCTCCACGTGGGGGGCTGATCTCTCCGATGCATATCGGTGCGCCATAAAGGGGGCAGATACGTCGGATGAAATCACTGTTTCACATCCGTCCACCCTTATTTCGTGTCACTTGGTTGCAATTGACATCTCCCAGACCGTTACCTTTCCCCACACACAGAGAGAACAACGGATAATACAATCAAAACAATAATAATCAAAAATTAAGAAAAAACTGTAGCTAAACAATGGAACAAAAAGTTTTCTTTTTCTGTTCTGTTTTCTTTTGGTCTGTCCTTCTTTTTCTCTTTCCAGTCTATTAAAACATCAGGACTACGTATGTATGTGTGTATGTGCGTATGCATTTTGTGGTTTCTGTGTTGGGAGGTGGGTAGGTGACAAAATGAATTATTATGCATGCAATTAAAAGTTTGTTAATACAGATTGGAGCTCGCAACGCCCCTTACAAATTACGTCACCATCACCCTCTCCTCGGAATCAATCTCTACTTCTTCACTGGTCATCCACCCGGATTTCCGACACGGGCAGCGATTCCTGCTCCCGCTCGCGATCTGGGTGAAGTGTACTCGAGGGTGACCCTCCCTCGCTCATGCACTCGGCCGTCGGTGTGCTCGCGCCGTCCAATTTCTCCCTATGTCTTTCTCGCGCCCTTTGTTTTTTCTGCAAAAGCTAACCTTATTATTCATGTGCACAATTCTCACTAACATCGACCAAGCCCTATCGTGCCCGCGTCTAGTTCTACCTTTTAACGTGAATTTTCCCTTCCTGCCGGGGTTAATCGAACTCTCAATCTTTTTAAAGCTAATAGCTTATTACCTTCTGGTTATGCAACACATTTTAACACATTATAATACTTTCATAACTGTTCGATGGGGTCGACCGGTAATCGCAAACGATTTGGTAATTCGGCTTTAATCTGCCGAGATGATTATATTCGGCGACAAGTGTCTTAGCGATTGCATATCCAACTGTGCACCTGTGCACTCACTCGTCAGTATCAACAACTGAAATTCTCTTGGTACGGACCTGTCTGGTTCGCATACCGTCACTATCATTGCGTCGGCCACCTCGGCCGGATTCTCTTCGTTCCCTTCTCTGGGAAAAACAATTCTCTCAGACTAACACCTTCTTGGCTCACTTCGGCCCGGTGACATTCGATATCGATGCGCCTTCTCTGGCTGCATGCGACAGTAACCCTTTTGGTTCTTCCCTATAACTTCCAATTTCTTCATAATCATTCTCTCATCGCTTCCCGACACTGTCCCTAATTACTCATCGAGTGCCTCTCCCAGCAACGGGGGGCCACTGATTTCTTCTGCTTCGTCTGTATCAACACTATCTATCTTAGATAGGATCTCATATCCTTCTCTTCGCTTATCATTACTTCTGTGCCCTTTCGTAAGGCGCACCACAATCTGTCATATTCACGGTGGTTCGAACATCTGTCGATTACTTCAACTTTCTTTTGCTTTTGCAACTCACTATATATCTGCCTGGTCGTTCGGCAACAGCCCATCCAGCTGCAGGTATATTACTACTTGTGATCGATCATTTGGATCTAACCACGACGACCCTCCATCGGTCCCAGTTATGCATCTCTTTCTATCCTTATATGTCCGTTTTATCTCGGGGGGGGGGCATCCAAGACAACTGTCCGCGCCACAACCACCAGCACCGCACACGCATGGGGGCCCTCCCTGCGCGCGGTGGAGCCAACGAATGCGACACAGCACAACCTCGGCCTCTCCCCCAGGTCCTTGACTATCTTTGGCTTGGCTTTCCTGCTATTCTGTGGTGGGGCGTTCTGCTCCCCTCTACCGTAACTTCATAGGTAATTCCTCTACCTTTTTGGCTAACCGATTTTCTCTCAGTCTCTTCTGGAGCTGGGTGGGGGGGTATTTTGCCGCTCTCCTCCCACTCGCTGGACTCGTCAACCGACCTAGCAGTCGCGTTTAATTCGATCTCTCTCTACGGGGGGGTTCATTGCTTCTTGCGGTTTCTCATAAACCGGCGAACAAAACCCAAGCCCGTCTTCTTCCCATTCTACCGTAACTTCATAGGTAATTCCTCTACCTTTTTGGCTAACCGATTTTCTCTCAGTCTCTTCTGGAGCTGGGCAGGGGGGTATTTTGCCGCTCTCCTCCCACTCGCTGGACTGGTCAACCGACCCAGCAGTCGCGTTTAATTCGATCTCTCTCTCTACGGGGGGGTTCATTGCTTCTTGCGGTTTCTCATAAACCGGCGAACAAAACCCAAGCCCGTCTTCTTCCCATTCTACCGTAACTTCATAGGTAATTCCTCTACCTTTTTGGCTAACCGATTTTCTCTCAGTCTCTTCTGGAGCTGGGCAGGGGGGTATTTGGCCACTCTCCTCCCACTCGCTGGACTGGTCAACCGACCCGCAGTCGCGTTTAATTCGATCTCTCTCTACGGGGGGGTTCATTGCTTCTTGCGGTTTCTCATAAACCGGCGAACAAAACCCAAGCCCGTCTTCTTCCCATTTAAATTCGCTATCTTTCACTAAACTTATCATTCTGGGGGCCACCCTACTTTTTATACTCTGTGGGGTGGCCTCTGGGCGCTTCCCTGGTTCTTTACCCTAGTGTCAGGTGGCACACTAAGGTTCGGAATCCTAATTCCTCACATCCGATCTATGCTGCTGTGCACCACCGACTCTCATGTCCGAACCGACCACACCTAGTACAGTTCGGTCCGACCGAGCCGCGTGGGCGCCCATAATTTGTGGGACACTCTGCTGCTCCATGCCCCTCACCCCTGCAGGTCCAGCGGATTGATACCTGCCTGGCCGGTGCGGGCCTATCGTACTCATTTTGAAGGTCCCATGCCTTCCTTCTACGATCGGAGTCTGCCTCCCAATCCTCTCCGCCCCCTCTCTCCATTCGGGGCCCCGGGCTCGCCCTGCCCCCACCGTTTTCCTTCTCCCAGGCCTTTCCTCGCCATTGCTTAACCTTAGCCGGGTCAACTCGCGTACGGCCTCAATCGCGGTTCGCTCGCTGGCGTATTGCCTCACTGGCTGCTCGCGGAGCTCCGTCCAAGTGATCCCCGGGTTCTCTGCATACCTCCCCTCAATGAATCTCGACACTGGGCCCCTCGCTCCCTCTAGAGCGAGCAGCACCATCTCTAAATCTTCTAGTCCATAAATCACCCTCTTCTTCTGAATTACTGCTAACCACTCCATTAAACCGACGGGGTCCCCTTTGTGGGGGGGTATTCGTATCCCTCCTATCGGCCTTTCTATCTTTCTGGTCTCTTCTCTCCCCATACCTGTTACACTATTTACTAGGTCTTCCTCCGAACCCATTCCCTTTGCGTTCTAGCTTACCACCCCTAACAACAGAACTACCCAAACTGTGTGCAAAGTTTGGACAACAATCGATACACCGACAACCGAGCAAGCGAACAAGAGAAATCAACGAGTCACTTACCCCACTTCTATGCTGCCCTTGTGGCCTTTCGTCTCTGGGTTGTTTGTTTGTTATTTTTCGAGTCCGTCTGGGCCTTTCAATCAATTGACTAAAAGTTCGCGGTCCCAGACCGATCTCAAAGTCTAAAAAACGTTTTTTCTTTCAGTCTATCTCTTTTTCTATCTTTCTCTTTTTTTTTTCAAACACGGGTGTACATGCCCGTTAAACTGTTTCTCTCTTTTCTTTTCCTATTCTCTTTTTCTATCTTTCTTTTTTCAAACACGGGTGTCGATGTCCGTCAAACTGTTTCTCTCTTTTCTTTTCCTTCCTCCTTTTTTTTATTCTCTTTTTCAACCACGGGTGTACATGCCCGTTAAACTGTTTCTCTCTTTTCTTTTTCTTTTTCTATCTTTCTTTTTTTTTCAAAGTGCTCTGCCGGTAAAAAAAAAATCGTCTGATCTGCCGCGGATCTGTTTGTCCGTCTATCTATTTTCTTTTTCAAAGTGTTCTGCCGGTAAAAAAAATTGTTTGTTGTGCCCGTGGGTTTTTAAAAATTTGTCTGTCTATTTTTTTTTTTCAAAGTGTTCTGCCGGCAAAAAAATTGTTTTTTTTTTTTGTTTTTTTTCTTGCCGTGGGTTGGCTCTGCTCTTTCTTTTCCCGAGGTTACCAGGCACTCCCAGTACCATGATCCTAGGTCGCGGCACCATTTATAACGCGGACCCCACACTCTTACACTCCTTGTGACGGCATCATTTATAACATCAAATGTAATGTAATGAGAACCGTCCCGGTGCAGGAATCCTTCCTGACTGTGAACACCTTTTCTTTGGCTCGTGATTTCGTCTGTAGTGGCTGTAAAAAGAAAGATGGCTCGAATCTCCCCCGGGTCTGATGAATGACGACTTCGTGATTCTGTGAAGGCAAGATTACTTAGCAGCACAATTCACGATAGAATAACTCGACAAACGGCTAGGTCTTTTCACAACAATAATTATTTAATAAAAATGAACAAAGTCTATTCTTCGATAATGGCTTCCTTACTAGCTATTGTATCTCTCCGTGTGCGTGTATGAATCTCTATTTACGATTTCCCAGTTGTTAAATAAGTTGTAACTTAATCTATGTTTGGAGAACCGTGTGTGTGTGAAACTCCCTTTACGAGTGTTAATCCTTAATTAAGTTGTGACTTGTCTATTGAAAACGGTGGGGGGGACACTATTGTTAACACCTCCCAGACAAGAAGCTGTTCGCGCAGCATCTCGTCTGGTGATCCCCTAGCCCGACGGAGACGTCCGTTCTCGACCAATTCTTAGATCTGACTGACTGCGATCGCCTTCTCATCTCAAAATAACAAAGACGAAAAACGTATAACTCATACTCTCTCTCTCTCTCTCTCTCTCTTCTCGTCGTGTGGTACGCGCGATGCTGACTTACTCTCTTTCTTTCCCCATCCCTTCTTCTGTGTCCCCACCCCTCCCCCGAGGTGGGGTGGTACGGGCAATTGTAATTCGTCGTTTTGGTTTCTCTTTAGATCTTATCTACACTAAAGAAAGCCATTAGCCTCTCTTTCTCTATTGGACCACCCATCGAGCCGACATCCATCGTATCTCAAAAGCCCCATGACCAAATTGTTCAGCTGGTCAAACTCATCCATTGTATCTGGTTAAGTGCCACTGACAGCCTACACGCTCTATCCCGCCAGGCTGGCGCCGCCTCTCGGCCAAGGTTTAGACAGTCAAAAATATGTACTAGCTCCCAGACTTCCACTTGTCTCTACGTGGGGCCTGATCTCCCCGATGCATTCCAGTGCACCCCGGGGTGCAGACTCCGTCGCTGAAACCACTGTTTCACATATAAATAGAGATTTTGTCCGTCTGTCCTTCAGTAAGTCACAATTCTTCTGTCAGTCACATTTTTTTTTTAAACATATATATATATGGAGAGAAGGAAACCAATAGCGAGCGAGAGAGAGAGAGAGAGAGAGAGAGAGGGGGGGGATAGACAGATGAATTAATACAATTTATTGGTGGACATGGCAAGTATGAAGACAAACAAAAAAGTGGATATTGGGACTCTTAAAGTGGGAAGATGTTAACATCCCACCATAACACACACTTGTTCTTTGCCTGTTAGAAAATGTTGTTGGTTAGTTCGTATGTTTGTAGAAAGAATAATTGTTGAGAAGTCCCAGGTTTATATTTAGTCCTGAGGTATGCGTGTTGAATTTCAGAATTAGTTTTGTCTCATATTTTCGTCCGTGTTTTTGTGAGTTGAATTTGGAGGCTACGAAGATTCATTTCATGTCGCATGTGTTAAGAGTGGAAAGAAAAAAAATTCACTTTTAAGAGTTTGTGGAGACTGCGTCAAATATGGTCAAAATATTGTGTGTGTATGTATGTGTATATATGTATGTGGGTAAGTATGTGTAAATAATGAGCTCTTAGAAGAATTACTTATTAGCGTACCTTAAATCGACCCCAAATAGGATTCAAATTACTATAATTCAAATACAGTAGGATTGAGGGTCTAATATTCACCATAGCTAGATGACAAGAAAAAAGGTAAAAGTTTTAGATACAAAGATAGGAAAATAGTAGAGGCCGTACCAAGGCTATAAATAGAACTTCATTGAAAAAGGTATCAGAAATGAACCCATTAAGAATCCAACTAGCATATGGGAGGAGCTGGATAAATTGACCTGGGGACTTCAAGTACAAGAAAAATCATAGGTGAGGTCAGAGTAGGAAGGAAGGGGAAAATATTCAAGTTTTGATGGGCTGGGGGATTTAGTGGTGAAGGGTAGGGGTGAAATATTCAAATATTGTATCAAGTGAAGAGTTCTATTCATTGACCTGACAAGATTTGGAAATCAAAATATGTTTGCAATTATGTAACTACTAAAAACAATGTTCTCTATTTATATAAAGTTAGGTATGCATATATGTTTATATATTTCTATGTATAGGATTCACCCCTAAACTAATTAACCGACCATTATGAATTTTAAAACACAACTGCTAGACAAGAGGGTAAGTAATGTAGGCTATATTTGATTTTATTTAGTTTATGCAAAGGTGGCAAAGAGGAGATGGATGCCCTCTCATGAAAATTCAGATACCTCCAATGTGTATTAGACATAAGTAAATACATATTCTCTAAATTTCATTTTCTTTAAAGGGATTTTAAAGAGATTTTATCGGGCATGATCTTTAGGGGGCATAATATGGGCACAACCTCCCATTTTAAAGTTCAAATACTTCAGATTTGCATTAAATTTGATCCATAGTCAGTAGACACCAATTAAGCAAGATTCCCTGAATTTCAATTTCTGCTTAAAACCCCTTAAGCTTAAGCCTTAAACACTTTCTAGAATCAAAATTATGTAAGTTTTGCACCACTTTTACGTACCCGATCCAAGATAAAAATCTAGATATAATGCTACTAAACCTTATGTCTAGAATCCTTATTGCAATTTTAATCAAAATCATGTAATGCCTTTTGATCAAAATTTCAATAAGGATTCTAGACAAAAGGTTTAGTAGCATTATATCTTGATTTTAAACTTCTTTAGGGTACATAAAAGTGGTGCAAAACTGTTCGGGGAATCCTTCTAGTTAATTTTACTTTTTTACAATCGAGTCACCTCTTATCAAGGCCCACAGGCCACTCGAGGATAAGGGTTATTGAGTTTGACAAATAGACGATGAAACACCGAGGGGGTTAGTAACGATGGTTGAAACTGGTCAGAAAGTGACTATTTAAGAGGATGACTCAACAAGAATTTGTTTACATTGGACTTGAAAACGGTAATGTTATAGTCAGCCGGGAAGCAGCCCCGTGGTACTGTGTTCCACAGATGGGCGGTTCTAGAAAATAAATTTTGCCCATGGAAGTTCTGCTTAGTACTAGGCACACAAAGGGATAAAGGGAATTTATTGACAATGGTTGTAGCTAGACGAGTTTTTTCTGTGAATGTTTTACAGGGGGGGGCATAGATTGAAGCTCAGTCGAGCATATGCTATGTAAATAACGATAGAGCAGATAGAGACTAGCAACATTTTTTCTATGAGAAAGAGGCTGAAGAGTGGAGAAGAAATTTGTATTCTACTATACTTTATTTTCCAAGTCTGTATAGTTTTAAAGGTTTTAAAAAGTTGTAGAAGATGATTTTATAGCAAGATTACTTTGCATCAGGGCTGTGGAGTCGCAGTTTAGAAGTCTGTTTAACAGTTCCGCAGTTTGAATAGCGCACTGCTTTGCATCATAACTAAATAAATAATGGCACCATTATTAGGTCTTTGTGATTTGCAAGTTGGCAACGAACTGATCAAAACAGAATAAGATGCGAGTCACAAATTATTTTATAGACATTCAATAAACACAAGTAAATAAGTCTTTTTTTCTCTTTCTACTAACCATGCAAGTTTTCGATTTGTCCCCAGTGAATGAATCTCTTAAAACGTGCGTTAACTTGCTGGCTCTGAATGGAAGATGTGCACCTTTACGGCCAAGCGCACGGATGCATTCCTGAAAATAAAAAAAATATCATCAACGTACAGGTAAGAAAACAAAAAGGCAAGACAAATAAAACTAGCTTCGTATATTTTAGCATTCAAAGGTTTAAACTGTATGATTATTATATTTCTATCTTTTTTATTTATGTAGGCAGCAAATATTCATTTAAAACAAAGATCAGCATTTAAGCCTGAATATAGTTCACATAAACACGGTAATCCCAGTTTCTATGACAATGGACCTGTTAAGTCTGCTACTTTTCTCATATAGCGCTGGATGGTGGCTACACTTGACCTAGTTTCTATGGAAACGTACCCATTAGAACTGCTAGGTTATCACATTGAGTGGAAACCGCAAATAACTGTGACTACGATGACGTTGCAATCTACTTCTTTTCTCCACCATTTAACTCTTTTTGTGATTATGTAGTAATTGCTAACTCATTGTAAATAAAAATTGTATATATTTTTGTATGATTGCTTTTGTAATTTATTTGATTTAGTTCTCTATATGCAAACTACAAATGCAGCAGTAATTATACTAAAAATCGAAGTACTCATGTGTGACTAACGACAGTTAAAAATAGTGCATACTGTTTAAATTTAGTTTAAAAAAAGGAAACATATGCCCATATATTATAATAATGTCCTTGTGAAGAAGATTTTTTTGTATAATTTTTTAATCAGTAAACAAAATTTTGTTAATAATGTTTTATTAGTTGCTCAATCGCTAATCAGTATAGCAATTAATATGAATTTATGTAATGCACGGTGTAATATGAAAAAGTTACTCTAATTAGATTTATTCCATATTTCTCTGTGGTGTAATGGGTTGAAGGAAGTATTGTGAGCGGCTAGTCACTCCTACTCCTGTACTGAAATTAGTATTCAAAGAGAAAATGGCTGATCAGTCTGAATATAGAAATAAATGAATTCGAGCTAAACTAAAGTTTTTGTTTGGAAAACATGTGTTAATAATTGGCGTAAAGTGCACATGAAGCAGATTTTTATATGTAGCTTTTAGTTAGAAAGCTATTCCTGTCAATAGTACAGAGAAAAATCTCTCTTTACTTCTCTATTTATATAAAGTTAGATATGTGTAGATGTTTATATACTTTTATGTATAAGATTCATTCCTAAACTAATTAGCCAACTATTATGAATTTTGGAACACAGCTGCTAGGCGTAATGGTGGGTAATGTGTGTTATATTTAGTTTAATCTAGTTTTATGCAACGGGGCCAAAGAGGAAGTGGAAGCTCATCGTGAAAATTCAGATACCTTCGATTTTTATGTTTGTTTGTTTGTTTGTTGGGTTTTAACGACCTTTCAACCCTTATAAGGTCATCTCAGGTCAAACTTCTTTTTTTTTTATTATTATTTTTAAAAATTAAATATTATTGTACAAGTTGGTTTCTTTGAGAAACCCTATTATTTGAGATGGGGCTATATTTTCAAATAATTTTTTAATATTAGTTGCTTTGTAGTATTTACTGCGTATATGTGTATATTTTTTGCATTTAAGTAATATGTGTTTTATTGTTTGTTCTTCATTGCAGTAGTTACACTGAGCAGTGTTGCCAATTTAGCGGGTTTCCCGCTAGATCTGGCGATTTTGATTTGAATCTGGCTAGTAAAATTTGGATCTAGCGGCTAGCGATTTTTTTCTTTAAAATCTGGCGATTTCGTTTGCCACATACACACACGCAATTTCAGATTTCAGTAAAACTATTTTCCGTATTCATTTTCTCTTTAGTCATCATGAGATTATTTCTCAATCTACCTTCCATACATGATATATGCACATCTGCAGTAGTTTTACATGTCAATAAAAATGTTAATATTCTAAAAATAAAATGGTGATCGCGACTGGACAAAAGCTCACCGGACAAAAGGCCACCAAAATAATTCAAACACGGACAAAAGTCCACGAACGTAAAAATAAATTAATTAAAAAAAACAATTCTAAGGCATTTATAACGAGAGCGAACAGAACGAAAAATGGGTAAAAAAACAAACAAAAAAAAACAACAAAAAAATGTGCAACAAATAAATCTTACCAAAGGCAAGATAAGTTACTATTCTACTTACCTGGATAAGTTTATTTGTGTTTTAACTTATTTTAAAGCATATTTTTGTTAAAAACAAACATGGTGTCGACTGTTCAGTTCATACTCAAAAAGAAAATGGCGTCGATAAGATGTCGACGATGATCACTCAGATAATCGCTAAAAATCGAAAATTAAACAAAATACTGGTAGAAACACATCCGATAAATGTCACCAATTGTGCGAAAATGTAATATTCTTCCAGCATTTTGTTTAATTTTCGATTTTTAATATTACAAAAGGTTTGATAGGAGGCAGTGAACTTTGAAATGTTTACTTTGCATCCCCATAATTTACCAATAAAAATATTCAACTTACACTCTGAGAACCAATGTTAACTAAATTCTTTTACCTACTAAGTTAGAATGGCCCGGAAATGGGGGATCATTTTATGTTACAAGTATATGCAAAACTGATGCATTCTGAAATAATTGTTGTTGTTTTCTTTCCGCGATAGATAAGTGATACAATACAACGGTTTATTTAATATAAATAAACAACACAACAAAAAAACTAACTTTAATATTCAATAAATTGACAGCCACGTCGCACGCACTTTTTTCGACTTTTGTTAAATTTATTCTTTATTTATTTTTCGTATTACCACTCGGACTTAGGGTTAGTAGTAGGAATGGTGTGTGGTTTTTTTTTGGGGGGGGGCGGAAAATTATGTAATTTTGGCAAGGTAGGAAAATTAGAAAATTAGGTAAGTATGGAATAAATATCGAAGTAATTCAATCATTAACAAAATATTAAAATGGCCGACTTTCTTACGAAGAAACCGAAATGCATTATAATGGATAATCTCGTAATAGGATTTTAATTTAATATTTTTTTTATCAAAATAATAATTGGAAAAGATAATACCGGAACAGTATTCTTAGAACAAACATAACTCGATTTTATTTGCTTTAAAGCAGCAGTAAATGTTTTAAAATATTTTTTGTGGTGGGTGTGGGGGGAGACCCTATTTAAAACTATAGGAGTAAGGGCCTTTAAAATGTCAAATAACAATTTAAATAACATTGAAAAAAGAAACAAACAAAAGGATGGGTATATTGAGGCCACCGTAACTCTCCAATGTTATCAAGTATTTTTAGCTTTTTTTTCAGCGGTGACAGAGCAAATTAATTCACTTATTAATTTGTTGGCGGATTTTTGCGGATTTCTTTTTTTAATTTTTATTTTCTAAATAATAATTTATTTTCAGATTTTTGTGGATTAAAAAAAATCATTTTGCAAATATTAATTTGTTTTCTCATTTTGTGAATATTTTTTATAGCTTTTATTTTGAAAATATTAATTAATTTTCAGATTTATGCGGATTATTTTGCAAATATTAATTTCATTTTTGTGGACAATTTCTTCAGCAATATTCTATATTTAGAGATGTCATTATTGTCATGTTAAATTTGTAATATATTTCAATTTTTAATAAACACTGATTGATTTTATGATTTGTTTCTTACAAAACAAAATATACACTCCATTAAACCTCCCACTAACCCTAGGTCCAGGTGGCAACAAATTAATATTTATGAAAACAAATTAACTTTTATTTGCAAAATAATCCGCAAAAGTCAGACAACAAATTAATATTTGCAAAATAATTTTTTCAAGTAATAGACAAAAACAGACAAATTAATATTTGTACAGTGGATATATTTTCGCTGTCATAGCTTTGAAAAACAGACAAAAGTAGTCGATAAAATTTGGCAGTCATTTTGATTATTATATATATATATCTATTATAGATGATTGGTGGTGTATGAAGCATTAAAAACGATGTTTTTTTAATTAAAAAAAACAACAACATCGTTTTTCATGCTTCATACACCACCAATCATCTATAAAATACTTCTCTAGGAGCATACGTGGAATAACAATCAAATTCATATATATATATATATATATATATATATATATATATATATATATATATATATATATATATGGTACGAAGTTAAAATCTAGTGTTTTTTTTTAGCGGGTTTTGAAAATCTCAGTTGCCAATAATGACGAAAAGTCACAAATCTAGCGATTTTCTGGCGATTTTGCTTTCTCAATCTAGCGGGTTTTGAAAATCTCAGTTGGCAACACTGACACTGAGGCTCTTCCTCTCCTTCCAGTAGGTGTATGTGGGTCAGTCTTGTGTGGCCAATACGTACACGTGTCAACACTGTGTCCTCCTTTTGGTTGGTCGTCAGGTTTTGGTTTTCTGTTCCAACTATAGATCGATGTTTGTACAACTGGTTTTGAGGGAAGGTGTTCCATATTTCTTGCCATTTTGATTTCATGTGCTCCTTAACTTTTCCTTTGAAATCTGTATATGGGATTTTGATATTACTTATTTCTTTGTTAAGAGCTTTTTTGGCCAATTTGTCCGCCCTTTCGTTGTCTTTAATACTCACATGGCTTGGTATCCAGGCCATGATTACTTCCTTTTGTGTTTTCATTAAGTTATGTTTTTCCAGTATATTGAAGATATAAGGGTGGTACGATCTCTTTTCTTCTAAAACAATGAGGGAAGATAAGGAGTCTGTGAATATTATGAAGTTTTTTTCTGGAATTTACCTTATAAGATCAATTGCCATGTTTATTGCTTTCATTTCGGCAGTAAAGATTGAAGCGTCGTTGGGTAGCCTTATAGTTTTTTGTTTGTAGACGCTATAGACGGCTGCTTCCACTTTTCCCTCGTCTTTAGACCCATCTGTATAAATTGCTATATGTGTTGCGTATTGTTCTTTAAGTGCTCCAAATCGGTATTGATATTCGTTTTCAGGTGTTAATTCTTTTTTTTTTTTTTTTTTGTAAAATTTTAACAATAGATATTGGACATCAATTAATAAATATTTTCCAAATTTCAGCTTCTATGGAGTATTTTAAAGAATTTTTATAAGACATAATGTGAGCACAACCTCCCATTTAAAAATTCAAATATTTCAGATTTGCATTAAATTTGATCCATAGTTATTAGACACTAATTAAGCTAGATTCCCTGAATTTCAATTCCTTCTCAAGACCAGTAAAGCTTAAGCCTTAAATTTTAGACATTTTTTAGAATGAAAATCATGTAATAAAGTTTGATCAAAATTGGAATAAGGATTCTAGACATAAAGTTTAATATCATTATATCTTTATTTTAATCTTCGCAAGAGGACATTAAAGTGGTGCAAAATTGTTATGTCCAGGGAATTAATTTTACCCATCCTGGGACAGGTATTTTCTAGTTATATATAAGATGAACCATCAAAACAAAAACTATAATATATCAACATTTTTAATTTACTAAATTAATGCTAAAGTTTGCTTCCTTCAAGATTTAAGCAATCAAAATTTTAATTTGTTTAATCATGACAATGAAAAAAAAAACGAAAAACAAAAAATGTCTACTCACTTTTAAAGCCAATAAACTTTTATTGATTTCAGCACCTTCCATTCTCGTCTGCCGATCCGAACTCGATGTGTCAACTCCTCTTTCGTTTCCTGGAAACAAATCGAAAACAATAGTTATACGTTTCAGAATTTTTTAGATAAGGATTGATAATTTGTATTATTTGGATAATTCAGACTGACTGACAGAAAAAGAGCAAGCTACCCCCGTAGATTAAATAAAGGGTTCCGTTCAAAATTTTGTAAAGATTCACAAGTTCAACAGGCGCATCTGAAGAAGGTCGGAGGTTACATCAGCTGAAACGTTGTGAGAATAACATTCAGGACGAGAATAGTAGTTTGAATAATACAAATTATACAAAATATTTACATGTCTCAACCGTTTTTAATCATCTTGCTTTCTGCCATTTTAACAGCATTACAGACGTTTGTTTCGGTCTTTTTCGGGTGCCTTTTGTTGTAGTGGGTAATGCTGCTACTAGACTCAGGCCAATGGGATAAAGGTTAAGATAGTTTAGTGTGAATCATACCTAGAGGTTGTGAGTTCAATTCCAGGTGAAGGACTTAACTAAAAACTAACTAATCCTAAGGCATGGAACATGGAATAGGAGCAAACTACACTAATTGATTTAAATAAAAGATTCAATTTAAAATTCCCAGAAGATTACAGATTACGACAAAAGACGCACAAAGAAGGCCAGAGAATAAATGGAACCAACCAAGATGAGAACATCAGTCCGAAATATATAAATAACAATACTTCATCTAAGAAATATCAAATTTTGAGACAAAATCTTTCCTGTCTCCTTCCATGTCCCTAGCGTCAGGCGGAATTTCCATAGACAGACCTTCTTTGCAAGGGCTTCCCACCTGTGGAACACATTACTGCGGGACTGCTTCCCTGCTGATTACAACTTGGTCGTTACCCAATCCAATGTCAACAGATTCTTGTCGTAAATCGACCCATAAGTAAATAATCAAACGCAGTTCATACGATTGATCAATAGTGTTTCTCATCTTTCGGCTGGTAATCATTTCCATCTCATTAACCCTTATCCTCGAGTGGCTCCTGGCCTTGATAACTGGTGACCCAATAGTAAAAAAAAAAATACAAACCAATTAAGAGGCATGGGGCATGGAATAAGGGCAAATACAGTAATTGATTTAAATAAAAAGTTCAAATTTAAATTCCCAGAAAACTATGAAAAAAGACATGTGAAGAAGGACGGAGAGTAGAATAGCCTAAATTTTGCATAATTTGGATTATTCGGACTACTGTTCTCATCTTGAGTGTTATCCTCACATCGTTTCTGCAAGGACCCGTGGCGCAGTGGATATAATACTAAGTAAAATTCAGTTCTAAGTGATAGTCATTTGAAGGTTGAAGGTTCAATCCTTGATGCGGGCGATACGAAGAATTGCAAATTACTGAAAACTTCTCCCAGTCATGGCTGACGGAATGTTGTGATGATAACATTCAAGATGAGAACAGTAGTCCGAATAATCCAAATTATGCAAATGATCAATCCTCATCTAAAAAATTCAGAAACAGCCTAAATTTTGTGTAAATGGAAGCAATCAGTCATCAGTCAGAAATATGTAAATAACAACACCTCATCTGAGAAATAACGAATTTTGAAAAAAATTCAACAAACATCAAATTCAACAAATATTAAATTCAAAACAGTATTATTATTATAAATTTTTTTTTTAATGGCAGCAGAAAAGAAGCAAACGAAGTATGTCCGACTGATGGAGTGATTCGATTTTGTGCCCGTTGTCATATACACCTCCAGCATCATCATACAATATATCTCCTGTGGTTCATTGGATGCGGGCTAACTGAGTGATGCAATGAGCTTTATGAAACATCATATTCAGTTTAACGTCTATTTTACATGCTGGCTTCGAAAGTAACTCAACTCTGCTAGGTATTTATTTATCCCTCTTTCCTTGAGGTCTATTTTTATCACTTCCTCTCATGTTTTCCTTGGCCTTCCCCTGTGAACTGAACCTGCTACCTCAACTCTTCTACATCTACTAACCCAAGATCTCTCACCCATCCTTTCAACATGGCCATACCATCAAAGTCTAATTGTGGCTATTATTTTAACATATTTCAATAGCTGTATATGCCGAATAACCACTATGTCCATCATGTCGCTCTACACGCTATTCACGATTTTGGCTTTTTTTAATATCTCAAGTATTTTAAGGTTAACATATTTTCTTGTTTACCTTTTTTATGTATGCTTTTAAATAGTATCGATACTTTATTTTGAAATGTTGGGTCTGTTTTTTCCTTATATGTGGAATTCTAGATCATGTGACAACGTGGCAGTTTCAAAGCAGTAATAAAAAAATAAAATAAAAATTAAGTTTAAATAAAATTTAAAAATTCAATAATAAAAATAAAAATAAATAAAAATAAAATAAATTCAATAAAATAAAAAATTTAAATAAAAATAAAAAATAAAATTAAAATGAAATAAAAATGAAAAACATAACAATTTAAAAAAGTAAAAAATAAAATAAAATAAAATAATAAAGTAAAAATTAAAAATTTTTTTTTTAATAAATAAATAAAAAAATTAAACAATAAAAAATAAATAAAATAAAATTAAAATAAGAGATAATAAAAAACAAATAAATATACAATAATAATAATTCAAAAATAATAAATAAATATTAAAAAAGAATTTTAAAAATAATAAAATACAAATAAAAATAAAAATAAAATAAAAAGATAGTTGAAGAAAAGAAACAAACTAAGTACGTTCGACTAATGGTCCAATACGATTTTGTGTTGTCACTGTATAAACCTCCAGCATCACAACCTTTTTTCATCATTGTAGTGTAAAAATTACCCGACTAACATGGCTCTGGTGAAAACCCAGGAGAAGTCGGTATCAGGAACTGCAAATCAATGGAGTAAAAGTGACAAGGTTGAGACGATGGTTGAAACTGGGCAGAATTTGATTATTTAAAAGGATGGCTAAACAAGAATTGTTAATATTGGACTTGAAAACGACCATGTTGTAGTCAGCTGGGAAACAGCCCCGTGGTATTGTGTTTCACAGATGGTTAATTACCTGCATAAATTTAAACATAATCTATCAGCATATTTTACACACGGGCAATGCCGGGGTCCATCTGTAGCAATATTTAGATGCAGGTATGTTAAAGAATCGGAATTTTCCACATAAGGTTAAAATTAAGTAAGAGAATGGAAAATTCCATTAGAAGTTAAGAGTAGAACTAGAGCTAACGTGTACAGGAAGTTGCATTATTGGCAGAAGTCTGAAGTGACACGTAGCCAGGAAATACAGTAATAATTAAATTTAACTTAAAAAAATTGTTAAAATAAAAACCCGGCATAGTTTAAACAAAAAGAGAAACAAAAATAAAAGTATAAAAACAGCCTTGGTGGGCAATAACCTAGAGATGGTGTCTCGATAAAAACGCTGGTCCCCATACCCCTCATTGGCCTATAAAGATCTTGCCTCAACTAAAGAAATGACTTCCAAAGTAACCTGACCAGAGATAAGTTTCAAAGTCAATTTCTAAAAGCCATCCAACACATGCCATCATGTAAAACGGACGTTAAACCGAATATGATGATGATGATGATAATGATGAAGTTAAGAGTAGAACTAAAAGCTATGTGTACAAGAAGTTGCATTATGGGCGGAAGTCTGAAATGACACGTAGCAACGAAATATCGTAATAATTAAATTTAACGTTAAAAAAAAATTGTTAAAATAAAAACCCGGCAGAGTTTAAAAAATAAAATTGAAACAAAGTATAAAAGTATAAAGACTCTCAGGTAAGTACGACGAGTTTAAAATTAAGATAGAAATACACTTACCAGCTAAATCTACCAAGGAAAATTTACCAAATAAGTCCTTTGATCTGTAAGTGAATAAAAGAAGATTTGACGTTCCTAGGATTTTCCGATTTGAGATATTTTAAGTACAAAGACAAGAACACGATAATCTACAGCATGAGATCAGCGTAGAAAAAACCAAAGTGCTGACCAACAACACCACTTGACCAGCAAGGACATCAAGGTCAGAGGTGAGAAGCTGTAAACCATTAACAGCTTTAAGTATTTTGTGACGAATGAGTGTTCCAAGCCGGAAGTCCTTGCAAGAATTGCACACTGGCCAAACTAAGGCCCATATGGAATGACAGAAACAGCACACTCAGCTCAAAAACCAGATTGTATATGTGTGAGTTGTGGACCTCTAGAGAGAAAGCTACAGGCCACAGAAATGAGATGCTTCCGAAAGTTCCTCAACATCTTATTCAAAGACCACATTACAAATGAAGAAGTGAAGAACAGTCTCAGACAAGCAATCAGGCTATATGAAGATCTACTGACCACTGTGGTGAAGAGGAAAAAGTAGTACGGCTATGTCACACGATTATCAGGCCTCGCAAAGACAATCCTGCAAGGAACTGTACAGGAAGGAAGAAGGAGAGGCAGACAGAAGAAAGAGGTGGGAGGATAACATCTAAGAGTGGGCTGGCACTCAGTAACACTCAGTAACACTCAGGAAGGCAGAAAATGTGGAAGGCTGATTGCCAGGTCATCTTTGGCGCCCCAACGAGAGATGAGAAAATACAAAGAGTAATAATCATTGAAAATGTTGCCAGGTTTTCAATCAAAAATTTAATTTTTAAATTTTTATAGCATTCATAAACTAATACACTGAGCAGCAGAATCAGTTTTAATGAAATTTTTTCATCAATGCACACACACACACACACACACACACACATATATATATATTAATTAAAAAAAAAATGTTTACATACATATAAAAGGAACCCATGGACATGTGTTTCTGGCTATCAGCCGCCATCAGCATGGCTAACCTGGGCAAGGATCGAACCTACGATATTACTGTTTGCAGTCTGGCGTTTTACCACAAGACCACAAACACCTTGTCGAAATATGTAGATTAGATATTTTTAAAATAATATTGTGTGGTTTGCTTTTGCACTAGACATAAATACACAGCAATTCCTGCCAAAGTTAAAGAGAAACATTTCTTGGATCAATTCTCTTGAGTAATCCAATGGTAAGTTATCAATTCTAAGGAGAACATTACAAAAAACTTCATAAAAAGAAACAGCTGTTATAAAATAAATTAGGAGGGGTGTTTGTAGGTATATATATATATATATATATATATATATATATATATATATATATATATTTCTTTCCATTTCATTCTCCCCAAATATGATCTGAGGTTGAGATCGGATTCTAACTTTGTCTGATGAGATCTCAGTTTATATTAACTGTTGATCGATAACATCGACATGCCAGTGTCGCAGATTTTGTACATGTCTGTGTAAATAAAAATTATCATATATAAAGCTCTATTTTGATATTGGGCACTTTTTATAAACCCGGTTAAAATTCTCTGGATTACCACCCTGTAGATATTTTTTACCTGGATTATTACCATTATTATTATTATTATTATTATTATTATTATTATTATATATATATATATATATATATATATATATATATATATATATATATGTGTGTGTGTGTGTGTGTGTGTGTGTAAAGTTGCTTACACATTAAACATGTGTATATATAGGCACACACTGACATAGACCTATCAGGTCCCACAAATATTACTGCTACGTTCCAGAGATTCTGTGGCATGCTTTGATCTGTCCCTTCGAGTTCAAGTTGCAAGTAAGTATTTTTTGCAGTGTAGGCACATCCTGAAAATTTCAGACATGATGTATAGGCAAGTGATTAGTAAAGTAATAGCTTTAGTATTTTCCATTTAATCACTTATCAAATATTTTGGTCTTTCAAATCTCAGGTGTGTCCGTAATTATAAAGGCTGGAAGTGGGGTTAAGATTACCATACAATTTTAACTTCTACCTTTTTCAAAGAATATGTTAAAAGTTAAAAGAAATAAGCAAATTATATCAATAAAAAGATACAAAAAAAAAACTTTATAAGAAAAAACAAATGTTTTAAAAGAAATCTCACCTTCGACGGAGTAGGATTTGGAAGACAGCATGGGACCTTGACGAATGCTGATTTGCTGCAGTTTGACCAGAAGTTCTAATGATAGAGATTAGAATATATATTAGATGAATGAGTTTTTTCATATGATAAAAAATTAGAAATAAAATGGTTATCATTAGAATAACGGCTTTATATTTAAACAAGCATGGCTACCCAGCTTTGCCAGCATATTATTTACCTCCTTTCCAGGAGGTTATACACAAGGTCAGGTGTGGTTTTGAGTAGGCAACATACTAGGATAAGCGCACTCTGGCCTACAAAATATGCCTGAGCAGCCCTGTTCCTCGGTAGCGGTGCCTCAGGGGATTATCAATAAACTAACCCCTTCTCAGAGAGAAGGTAAAGTGTGAGATGGTGGAATACATACCGAACAGCATTGCCATGTTGTATAAGCTGAAGGACATCTTCCACGTTGTCAACTTGATTTTCTTGCAATTTGATTATATTCACTTGACCCTTGCCATCCTCCAATACGTGTAATTTGACTTTTTCATTCAATAAGTCAAATACCTACAAAGCAAAAAATAATAAAACAACCAAATAAAAACTTAAAACTATATATTTATAATAGAAATTGAAACCAAACAATGATGCAATTTTAAAATTAATAAAATCATTCATTATTATTGTTTTTTAATCTTTTATTTATTTATTTGTTTATTTATTTATTTTTGCATTTTAAAATTATTTTTAATTAAAAAAATAATAGCAATAATAAATGAGTTCATTCATTTTAAAATTGCATCATTGTTTGGTTTCAATTTCTATTATAAAAGGTCTATCTATGTCAATGAAACCATGGTACGTCTATGGAATATGTAACGTATAGTTTTTAAATAAATAATTTGAATATATATATATATATATATATATATATATATATATATATATATATATATATATATATTAGGTTACTGAAATACAAAAGATAATCTAGTATTTCTACAAATCAAACAAATATAGATAAACATTTTTGCAGCAATTTTTCTATACATGCATAATCACTTTTATAATAATTATTGTTTAGGATAAGAGAAGTTGTAGTACTTACTTTGCCACTGTATATTTCAAAATAACTTGCGCTAACAGTGATGTCCAATTCTTTGTAACGAGAATGAAGTAATTGAAAAACGTCTTTAGCTACAATAGTAAGAAAAAAAAAATATTATCATAAGAGAATAAGAAAAAATAACTTCAAACAAAATATTTAATCATGCAGAAATGCTATTTGAAATGGTTGCAAATATTAAAAATATAAATTCAAAGGGCAGATAACTCTGGACATACTGCTCTGATTCACTTCATTGTATATCATGAGCAATATTTTATAGTGTTAAACCTGTGTACCAAAGATTAATAAAATCTATCAAGCCTTACAAGAAATAAATAAATGCCATTTGAAATTGTTACAAATATTAAAAATGAAACAGAATGATTGACTGCATCTTTTAAGAATTTATTATGAAATATTAAATTTTATGAACAAACAGAATAGTATGTGTTTTGTTACAAACAGTCCAGTTTATAAGTCTATGACACGCATTTTTTGGTGTGAATAATATTGTTTCATCAATAACGCAATTTAAAACAGCCTTAGAAATTTGTTTGAACATCTGCCTCGACATAAGTCAACAAAAAATTAATCAAAATTCATCAAAAAATTAATCTTAAATCGGTTCCCATTTTGGGTTGCTGCATTTGATTTTTTTTTTTTTTTTTTTTTACTAATGAGTCACTAGTTATACAAGCCAAAAGCCACTCGGAGATAAAAAATTAATGGGATGGATAGATTGTGAGTTGAATGATGAAGAATATTATAAGAGGATTGAAAATAATGTATGCAAAAAGAAATTTGATTACTTATGAGGGCAGTATATGGCAAGTATTTGTTTAGTTCCCCTATGTGCATATGTTCAAAAACAAGCATTTACTAATAAAAACAAAGTAACAGCTAAAAACAGTGAAGTATACAAAAAACATTTATTCTTCGCAAACTCGAAAAGGCTCGCTTTGAAATTGTGCCCATGAGAATGTGTACAACAAAGTCTGAGAAGGATGTGTGTGTGTAAGTGTGTGTAAGTCTTACATATCATATAGTGTGTGTGCGAGTGCACGCGTGTTGGTTAGTGTCTTCATCAGCAGCCAGACGGAAGAAAGAGAGAGGGTCTGGTGAGGTGTTGTTAGCAGCTAGCCAGGCTGAAAAAGAGGGAAAGGGTCTGGTGATGTGTGTTCGTCGAAGGCCACACCCGGAATAAAGAGACAGAATTTCCTGTGCGGTGCTTTTTATATCACAGATCGTCGTGACCTCTACACATAACCAAAGGGGAGATAATTTGTGTATGAAATGCCCACTGGTGAGTGTCTGTGTAGATGTATTGAGAAGGGTAGGTAATGCTACACATTGAATCTGAAGACGGCTATGTTGTAACTTGCAGGGAAGTAGTCATGTAGTAATGTGTTCCACAGATAGGAAGTTCTTGGAAAGAAACTCTGTTCATGGAAATTCCGTTTGATGTCAGACATATGGAGGAAGAAAGAAAAGTTCTTTTTGGTGGTGGTGAGAAGACTAGTTCTTGCCGTGAATGTCTTACAAGGAGGAACCAGAGATTGGACTACTATCGTGAAGTGTATATGCATGCAAACAAGTATCAACCGTCAGACACAAGGTTATTGTATCATCACCAATCCTATAGATTCATCCCAATATATTGTTCTATTGTCCATATGTAGAGTTGGGGGAGTAGATGTCAGATCACCAGTTTGTAGAAGGGTTGCTGCTTCGGTATCCGTTCTATCGGCCTTGTTTGATATGAAGAAAAGGGTCACCAAGTTTTGGGTAAAAAGGACAAACTTCTTCCTCTACAATTTGAATCAATTTTATTCAAACAGTTTTATCAAAACAAAACATGGTCTGGAAAGAGTTATGAAAACAGGAATACAAAATAGATTACGTCTACTAACGTGCATGGACTATAGAAATGGAATTGAGTCCATTTGGTTCTGTGTCGCCTAACAAAGCCATTGCTGGAGACGAGGAGAAAGATATAATATCTTGTTGCATTGACATCTCAAAAGGGATTGTTTATAATTTGCGGGAAAACGTTTTTTGGTGAAGCGATGTTTGAATAAAACTGATTTAAAATGTGGATGCAGAGTTTGTCTTCATAATCGAGCTAATGGTAACCCCTCTGTCATCCTACTAAATGGATTCTTTTAAAACCCCTACCAACTGCAACACACACGCAACTCATATTCATTCTATAAAATAATGGTGTCGAATTTTCAAGAATGTTTTGGTATGATATGAAAAATATATACGGCATAATCACGTTGACACACCGGTTCTCGTTAGATCACTGAAGTTAAGCGACGTTGGGCCTGGTCAGTACCAGATGGGTAACCATTTGGGAATACCAGGCACTATATGTAGGGGGATGTCAACACCTCCCTGAAAGAACTGCAAAAACCTAACGTCGTCATCTCTTCTAACCGGGATATACATGCGATTGGGGACCGCTTGTGAATTTGATACTCCCATGAAACTTCCTCCAGATGAGGGAGCCGGTCCAACCCACCCAGAGTGAATGCCATACTAGGTAATATGAAAAAGTGACTCTAATTAGATTTCTTACATATTTCTTCATGGTTTGAAGGATGAGTATTTAGTACTGTGAGGGAGATAGTTACTCCTATGCTGAAACTAGTAATTAAAGAGGAGACAACTGATCAGATTAAATCTAAAAATCAACAAATAGAGTGGAACAAAATTTTTTTTTTAAAACAAGTACCAATAATTGGTCTAACTTACTAATGAAACAGATTTTTATAGGTAACTTTTGGTTAGAGACGTATTCCGGTACAGAGGAAATATCTCACTCTACTTTATATATAACTAGCAGAACTCGTGTCCTGGCATTGTCTGGAAAAATTGAGGAAACCAAGAAGTAAATTGACTTATGGAGAAGAGTGTTCCAAAATTTTCTTAACTTCAAAGTTAGATGTATTTTCCGGTTGATTCTCCACTTCCGATAAACTAAAAGGATTAATAAACAAAAAGAAAAAGTATTTGAAACTTTCTTAGGCCTCTGTTCAGTCTCGATAGACAATAAATACACCTGTGAGGGTTCCTGTGCAAAGGGGTCTATTGTGAAGCAAGGATTGAGCAATCTCCAACCACACTTCTTCTGAACGGATGTGATACTATGGAAGCCTTTCCCGCCGAGACAGGACCCTGGACAATCTGAGAAAGTGATTCACCAAGGTACACAAAGGCGATCGAAAGTGGGATGAGTGATCAGCTGGGAGTACTTGAGAGGGTGAGCACGTAAGTAGTCAGTTTCTATTGATCATGAGTTGATCGTGACTAAGACAAAAGACGTTTGGGATTTCCGGTTGTAAGTTAAGAGATTGAAGAGTCAGGGTTGTTCGAGACAGTTTGCAACAGTTAGCGGAGGTGAGCAGTTGGCAGCAGTTTGTGGTACATGGAGATCCGAGCAAGTCGGGGCAGACCTGAGTGAAGCGATGGAGATTGCAGATTGGCGCAGACCCGAGATGAGCTGACTTCAACCAAACAATAATGGTGCCTCGACAGACAGTTATACACAGATAACGTTTGGGTTTTTTTTTCCGCTCTGACGATATCACACATATTCAGAGCACAAGTGATTTATACGCAATATATCAGAGTTTGTGTTCTCTCTTGTGAGTCTGCATCGTTTTGTTTTGTACCCAACTTGTAAACCAGTGGTCGCGCCCTCAGCGATCGGCAAGACGACATGGCCAGAATAGACAATGAAGGAGAAGACAACACAAGCAGAGAGCCTCTCGCACATGCAGCACCTGGAATATATATAAGTTGTAACTTTTTGTAAGTGACTTGATTTTGTTATGTATTTCCTATATATATATATATATATATATATATATATATATATATATATATATATATATATATATATATGAATTACTATTTCATGTATCCACATAAATCGCACACTTTGTCCACTACAAAATAAATGCCTAACCAAAAGTATTGTATACCAAGCCACAATATTTGTCAAGGAAAGACCGAATAACAAGAAGTACTATGTGGGTATGACCTCCCTAGAATTTAAAACCAGATATTATGACCACAAAAGCACATTTAAAAACAAAGAACGTCGAATTAAAACAGCACTAGCAAACCACTATTGGGAGCTCAAAGAAAGTGGACGCTCACCAAATAATTGAATGGAAAATAATACGACAGGCCAGTACATGTAGAAATTTAGATGACCCATGTAGATAATGTCTGAATTAAAAATTTGAAATCCTAAACTTTAAAGACTCCCAAAATCTATTAAACTGTAGAAGTGAGATAGCAAACAGCTGCCTGCACAGAATTAAATTTACCTTAGGCTAACAATACATAAATAAATAAATAAACAAACAAATAAGTAAAAAACCTAAACTAAACTAAAACCTAACAATTTAAAAAGTAAAAGCTAAAATAGAAATACAAGAAACCACATGTTAAAATAAGTTCACCCAATATATATATACAAAGAGAAAGGTAGTTTGCTTGAAGCATTGCTGCGAATAATAGTAAAATGTATTAAGAAGTCTGAAGGCAATGCAGAGAGCCGGATTGATGAGAAGCTGGGAAGAACAAAAATAAACAATCGAAGATGAGATCTTACAATTATTTATTCATTTTTCTTTTCAATTTTAAATAATAAACAGCAAGTATGATATTAACTGTGTATATTGTCCGGATGATTGGAAATCATTTGATATTTCACGAGAGTCATCCCCTTGTCAAAAATAAACACAAAAGAAAAATTCGACTATCGGAAATCCAGCAAGGTGGATGCTGATAAGAAGGTAATGACAATGTTTATTTTTTTTATTCCCAGCTTCTCATCAATCCGGCTTTTTGCATTGCCTTCAGACTTCTTATATATATATATATATATATATATATATATATATATATATATATATATATATATATATATATATATTCATATTCATTTAGTACTGCTCATTCTCAATGTCACTTAACTTTGATGATCTAACGTGAATCGGTGTGTCAACGTGATTATGCCATATAAAAATATATATAAAAATACTATAGTATCACCAATATTATTTAGTCAATAGGAGCCATCAGGCAGAAACCATATAAAGTTTTCCAGTTAATTCAATTACAAATTTAAAAAAAAAAAGTTTTGATCATTACAATTCAGAAATTGTTGCACATTAAATGGCAAAAAGCAAAACAAAACAAACGATTTTTCTCATAAAAAATTGCAGCAAATTTCAAGTTCCAAATTGCCACTGAGAATTAGAGGCTACTGTGAATTAGGGGCCATATTTATAGGGGCATCATAAGTGAGAAGTTGTGCAGCGAGATGTTTGTTCACATTACATTTAAATTTCTGCATGTTGGTACAGTCGAGAAACAAGGAGCAGACAGAGAGAGAATTCCAAAAGCAAGCAGTTCAAGAAACGAAACTATTAGAGTATATAAAGCCTTTAAGCATCTGGGAACCTCTACAGTGAAGCGGGGGATTTTGCTGATTTACTGGTTGTTCAGAGGGTATCTTACGTCGATAAAATAAAATTTGTTTAAAACAGCAGAGAGAAGGTCACTACCTGCTAATGCATAAATTCCTTTGCTATAATCTTGGCTTTTGCCAGAAAAATCCCCACTCATTGTCTGAAAAAGAAAGAAAAACATCAATTTAACTATAAAAAAATGAAATAAATATTTCGGATTCTTTAATGCGAACAGCTGAAATTGTATTTACAATTTAAATATAGTCGCAGGCGACGACACACGTGTCCGTGGATAACTATATTTTATTAATATATACACTCCTATATGGTGGCATCGCACTGGTGAAAGGAACAATGATTCCCACCTAGCATTAAAGTAAATGCTTTTCTGTAAAAATAATTGAATACATTCAATTATCAGTATCGCAAATAAAATCAAAATACAAATAAATAAATAGCTACAATATACATTATGAAAATGTATTTTCAAATCTATGTGGACGAAAACAATCCACGCAAGAAAAAAAAAAGAACAAAACATAAAACGGTTGAGACAAATGCAACCTAATTTTTTAAATCACGGCATTTCTCTACTGATTTTCATAATTTCATATTTGGTTGAAAAAAGCAACAGGAGTTGCCGAAAATGTCCAATCTCGCAATGGAAAAAGAAAAAAGAAATAAAACTTTATATTTAACAATATATATATATATATATATATATATATATATATATATATATATATATATATATATATATATATATATATATATCATACTTCTAAATAAAGTCCAATCAAACCAAAATGATTTAATAAACAAAACGATGAGTTGTAGCTATCTATAAGTGACTTGATTTTGTTATTCATTTCATATATATATATATATATATATATATATATATATATATATATATATATATATATATATATATATATATATATATATATATATATATATATATATATCGTTGTAGTCCAATGGTAAACCGCTGGAGTATAAACATCAATATCGAAGGTTCGATCCTTATCTAAGTTAGCCATGCTGATGACGACTATGAGCCAGAAACACGTGCCCATGGATTACTTTTATGTATGTATAAAATTAATAAAAATATATATATTAACGAAAAATAGGTCCTATAAAGTTAAGGGCGACTATTAATGCAATTTTCTGCATCTTAATCACTTAGGAAGTGAAACAATCGAAATAGTAAGCAAAAAACAACGAACGCTGCAATCACCAATAACAACAATTACACAAAAATACATTAAATATTTAGGTGATAAAAACCGTACATATTTCTAAGCAGGGTGTCGTAGTCCAATGGTAAAACGCTGGAGTATAAACATCAATATCAGAAGAAAACTGAGAGAGAGAGAGAGAGAGAGAAACGGAGAGAGAAAGATGATGGAAAGAGAAAGATGGAGAGAGAAAGATGGAGAGAGAAAGATGGAGAGAGAGAGAGGGAGAGATTGAGAGAGATATTGAGAGAAAAAGAGTGAGAGAGAGATGGAGAGACAACGATGGAGAGAGAGAGAGAGAGAGAGAGAGAGAGAATATATAATTAAATAGCATTGTGTGTCAACCCCTACCCTCAATGGGGCCAAATGGGAGCGGCAAATGTTCAAGTTGATCAGAAGTAAGCAGCAGTGGCTATGTATAAGCTCGAGGCGAAGTTTATAGCTCTTAATTTGGCTAGAACGAAATTCATGCTCTTGAAAGAAGATGAGGCGAAGGAAATGCTAGACAGCCACACTGGACCCCTGCGTGCCTGGGAGCCTGGTCTATGTTATGTAACAGGTAGCCACAAGCTATGTGTGCTCGACCTGTTCAAAAGAGGATGAGGCTTGAATAAAGAGAAATTGCCAAGTAGAAGTCCTGACAAATGTGGTGTTGCCATTAGCAGTGAGTGTCACAGATGGAATCTGGGCGGTCGTCATCTGGAGGAGGGGGGGGGGGTAGAATTGACACGAGTATGTGAGGAGGAACCCACCAAGTTGATAAGGGTAACGACCCCGTTGTCAGCTATAGAATTGTTCTGCTTTAATGTGTTGCTGGAAAAGAGGAAGAATCTCCTTCCCTGGGAGTCACATGATTCCACCAACTATAGGAAATTTTCACTTAGAAATTAAGGTTATAAATTTAGCAAACGTGTTAGGAAAGTGACGTAATGAACAGGAAGTCGAGATAGAGGATGTGGGAAAATAGCTCGTCTGGTCTAGCCTCTTGGGTATTGAACTGCGAACAGAACAACCGTGTAAGCTGTTAGTTATGGGTTATATATGACGGGGCTTGGCGTGACCAGTCGATTTATTGGACTGGACCTCTCCAATTACCTGTTTAGTCCAAGTTGCAGTTAATGTCTTTTAAGTTCCATAGTCATAGGATCCCGTCCTCAGGCAACACTGGTCGACATCCATGATCAACAGGTGTCCTCACAGGGGCCGGGGAGGGGGTGTGTGATATTCTGTAGCTCCAGCCAACAGAACGATCATGTATGTGGTGTTCATGCCATATTATAAGTTGGTTATTTGTGTTTTGGTTTTGCCAAAATCTACTTTGACGTTGAGATAAGCTATTATGTTTCTCCAGATACCACACCAGTCGCGCGTTAGCCATTATTTCCATGTTTTTGTATATACAGGTCGAAATGTGTTATCAGTTTGTCATGTTCAATTGGTAAATTTGCATCACTAATAACCTTGGGAAAAGTATGAATTCATTCCCCCATACCAGTTATGGGTGAAATAGTAGATTAGCCTTGATAGGGAAACTAACAGAGAAGAAGGAAACCTATGAAATGACAACATCTACTCCAGTTATGAGTCATTTACAAAAACTATCATGAACACTAATTATTCGGATTATTTGGTTTACTATTCTCATCTTGATTGTTGTATTCACGTTTCAGTCGATGTAACCTCCGAACTTCTTCAGGTGCATCTTTTCAAACTTGGGAACCTTCTAACTCTGGAATCTGAATAGAATTTTGAACTGAACCCTTTATTGAGTGAATGTTCAAAATTCAGCCCAGGTTCCCGAGTTCAACATAAAAATTCTCTAGTTCAAAAAGATGCACCAGAAGGTTACGTCATCCAAAAACGTTGCGAATATAACAACGAAGATGAGAATAGTAATCCTAATATTTCAAATTGTCAATCCTCATCTAAAAAATTCTGAAACATTAAATCATGAATAACCCCCAAAACCTGTGCTGATAGATTGATTTGGAAAACCTATGATTGCTGATGTCTGCAACCTGTTTGGAACTTAACCACCCAACACTGTCACATTTTCTACCCCACCCCATCTCTCTTTCTTTCTCTCTCTCTCTCTCTCTCTCATTCCAACTATACACATTAGATCTACATAAAAATCGATCTACGCTAATGTACATCGATTGATTTGAGCATTAAAACAGCACATTAAGAGTTGTATAATAAAACAAATATACATACGTGCGTTTTGCCACTTCCGGTTTGTCCATAAGCAAAACACGTAGCCATTCCACCTTCAAATATACAATCTACTAAAGGTCTCGCAGCATATCTGAAAGTATAAAAATGAATACAACGATTGGATACTAAGACAAATCTTGAATTCATACGTTTATTTTAATAAATATCTCGGCAGATGTATACAACACTTAATTCTCAGTTTATAATATTAATTTTCTTTTCTTATAATTTACTGTTCAATTTTTAGGAGATTTTCAGTTTGCTAAAAAATGATCCTCCTGCTCAAAATTCACAAACAGGATAATTTTCACTGAAGACTGGTCGAGAAACCAAGAAAGAGGGACCATTTTACGTTAAACTGGCATATAAAACTGAATGAATATTTATTTTCAAAAGTTAATTTTTTTAAACAGTATTTTGTAGGAGATATTGATATTTCCATCATTTAGATATTTCTGATAAATTTCTCCATCTTCGGTGTTGCTATTTTCATCTTGAATTCTCTGGCTGTCTTCGGGTATCTTTTGTTGCTTAGTTTTTTCTTTGTATAATCGGAAACTTTGGTGCTTCATCAATAATCAGAAAAATGTCTTAAAAATAATTGAACAAGAAAAAATGGGGGAGGAGGGTAGAATGTATTGTATACGTCTGCCAATATATCAACTTTAATTTAGTAAATCTGACGGGGTTAAAAGTAATGATCAAATCTGATCTATTAATTGATCAACACAATTTACAAGTATGGATATTTTTATAAGTAATATTTATTTCATCATTAATAATGTGGAAGTTTCTTTTAATTATGCCCAAAAGAATATATCCATGATAGAATGGATGTAAATCTAAGATCAGTAAACTTTTATTTGGAATAGAAAACAATTCAAAATGACACTCCTTATTACTAAATAACATTTATAGATAATTTGTTTGTTAAATTAAAATAAATTTAATTAAACACCCAAAACTTTATTTATGGTAAAAGTGTTTGTTTTTTCGTGTTTTTAAAAAACTTATCTATACTTTGTTCAGTATCAAATTGAAGTAATTCTACAAACTTTCATATGAAAAATCAGATATTTGTTAAACAAAAAAGTTTTGTGTAAAATAAAAACAAATTGGCTCTAAAGTCCGGGTTTAGTTTGAAAAATGGATCAATATCACAACGTTAGTCCAATTTTTCTTTTTTCTATAAACAATCATTGAACTAGAGTGATTTATATAATTGGTATGGCTTTCAGATATGGATGCATGAGAAAAGCAGAGAAAATGAATATACAGACAGGCAGACATTTTTTTTGTATAATTTCAATTATTCGGACTACTGTTCTCATCTTGGGTGTTATCATCACAACGTTTCGGCCGCTGTAACCTCCGGCCTTCTTCAGGTGTATCT
The DNA here is from genome assembly GCA_963556195.1 of Sepiola atlantica. Lineage (NCBI taxonomy): Eukaryota > Metazoa > Mollusca > Cephalopoda > Sepiida > Sepiolidae > Sepiola > Sepiola atlantica. Next base: position 73,081,284 of record OY744524.1, on the reverse strand, counting down.
TTTCGAACTCAGGAATATTTTTGTTGAACTTTGGAATAGCATGTTCTCGTTTCGACTGGGAGAAGTCTTCAGTAATTCACAATTCTTCATATCACCCGCACCGAGGATTAAACCTTCAACCTTCAGATGGCTATCACTTAGAACTGAATTTTACTTAGTACAACGATGCCATAATATAAGTACAATAGAGATAATTTAGAGAAAAATCTCACCGATAAACCATTTCGTTATTCGCATTTTCATCTAACGCATAATCAAACCGGAAATTTTGATTTTCTACATATTTTGTTAAGTCGACTTTGGCTTTCAGTTCATGTACAACAATATGGTCCTTATCGGGGATGGTTATTACATCAGGTTCGCCTCGACTCAACTCTGCAATTCAAAAGTTTGTATGAACGGATGCAGAATTAAAATACAAACTAATACATCAATTAAAATTGGCATTTTCAAAACACAACAGTAGAAAATGTTCTTAAATGATTGAAATAAAACATTTTGCAAATGATTTAAAAATTACTTATCAGCTGGTGGTTGAAGTTGGATGTTAATGTTAGGTATGTTAAAGAAGTGGTGTGGTGTTTATATGTGTGCATATAAAGCATTTAGGCATATTACATTTTTAATTACAGTGTTGCGGTGTGTTCTGTGTGTGTTTGTGTGAGCAGGTTAGTATGGCTGCCGAATTAGGTGGTTGTCTAATTGCATTAAGTGGAAGTAGGTTAAAGATGGACTTCATTGTGGGATTAGTTTGTAGGCTATTGTAATGTTTGGTTTGGTTAGTTGTGAGTTTGTGCATGTGTTAGCTATGGTGAAAGATCATAGGAATGTGGTTGTTGGTGTTTTTTGTTTGCACTTCAGGAGACATAGTCTGTTTATTCTTGTGGTTTTGTTTATAGCTTTTTTATGTATTTGATAGGGTAATGATCAATTGTTGTGAAGTGATGTGATGCATGCAATATATAAAGTTATGTATGTTTATATGTTTATATAATTGTATGTACAAAATTCAGTTCATTTAATTTATTTAGTTTTATGCAAAGGGAGTAAAAAGGGGTGGAAGCCCTTCGTGAAAATTCAGATACCTCCGATTGTTTTGAAATTTGAACAATATGTATTAGACATCAATTAATAAATATTCCCCAAATTTCAGTTCCTTTCAAGTCTTTTAAAGGGTTATAGGGGGCATAACCTTGTAAACATGCACTAGGCTGCTTGTTTTGGTGGTGCATGCGAATAGCAGACGTTGCAGGTGATAGGTGCTCGGCCAAAAGAAAAAAGGGGAGAGCACAGAGAAATTTGAAAATATCTCTAATTTTGTATTTTGGACCACACAGAATCTTATTGTTCTTTGAAATGAAGTGTCTCATAAAAACAGGAAATCATCAGCTTCCATCATTAATAAAAAAAATTCTTCATTGCTCTATTTTAGCTCTTAGAAAAACAATTATATTTGTTTAAAAAAACATCAACCCATTTATTTTTTAGCATTAGTTGTATATCATAATATTATGTGAAATTATTTTTTGCATCAACTAATTATATTATTGTTTTAATGAGTTGTCAATTTTGTTGTCATTCAACACATACTCTTTTCTTGATGATAAGCTTAATTACTTTTCTTTGTTTTGCTTTCCTCATTTATTACACTAAATTTTTATTAGGAAATGATGATCGTTCTTTTTTAAGCATTGCTGAAATTTGAAATAGCAAAAAGAAAGTCGTTAGAAGCCATACAATACAAATATATTTTTTTAAATTTAATCTTAAATTTTTTTGCTGATAGACACTTTCCTCAGAGAAATCAGGTGTTGTTTCAAATTTTTCCTTCTAATATTTAAAAAAAAAGATTCATTACTCTTGTGATGTGGTTTTTGTGAGTGGTAAGACATAAATATGAAGAAATAAATGGATAAAAACGATTCTATGTAGATCAACAATAATAAATGATTTATCAACAATTTACAACTGAAAGAATTACTATGACAATGAGGAGGTTTTAACTGTTTCCACTAAGTCGATTTCGGTAAGTGTTCCTTCGTTTGAATTTCCTCTTTGTTCTTCTTGTCCTCTGATCAAATCCAGGGGCAGATAACCCATGTTTTGCCAGGGAGATAACTTTACGACACAAAAGTTACTTCCCTTTAAATATAAAATATTTAAAAGTATTATTAGGTGGCATGTATCAACTTAACAATTACATTAGAATACAGTATAGAATGATACAATTATTTAACAAACAAAAATGCTTTCCCATCACATGCATAGAAACGAATAAATTTTATTTCTAAAATTAAAATAATTGGAAGCATTTCATAAACAATTCATTCTTTATAAATTTTAAACAATCTTCATTGCATTAAAACAAGATGCATATACTAATAATACTTGGACAACAACAAAAATGCTTTCAATTAAAAAAAACTGAACTAAATTTTTTATTTGCAACTGAAGTTTACTTTGGATTATTTGGTTTATTCGAACTACTGTTCTCATCTAGGATTTTATTCTTTCGGCTAATGTAACCTACAACCTTCTTTATGTGTCTTGTTAAACTCTGGAATTTCGATCCGAATCCACTATTTAAAATAGCTTGCTCTCGTTTCGTCAGCCATGACCGGGTAGAAGTCTTAAGTAATTCGTAATTGTATTCTTAGTATCGCCCGGACTGAAGATTGAACCTTCAACCATCAGAAGACTGTCACTTATAACTTAGAACTGATTAAACTTAGCACTTTTATCCATTGCGCCACGAGTAATTGCAGTTTACTGTTGAATACTACTATTTTAATTGTTTTATTACTTCTGACTACTTAAAACAATAAACTGAAAAAAAAAAAACGGAAGTAACTATAAGAGTATCAACACCAGATTTCATATAAACAAAGTTAGAAGTTCTTACTTATTTTTAATTATTAGACGATCGTGTGTCACTAAACAGATTTTTTTATATGTTTCACTTCTTCCTACAAAATTTCGAACTTTATTTAATCTACAAGGGTAGATTGTTCTTGTTGCACTAACCATGACAGGGTAGAAGTCCAGAGGAGAGTAGAAAGCGGACCTTGGGTTTACTTTCGGCAGCCTCGTAACTCTCACTTCCCTTATTTTGTCCTTTAGTCCTCAAATTCCATGATCGATGTTTCTGACAAAGAGGGAAGAATTGCTGTTTTCTGTGTCAGAATATATAAATATAACACTTATTGTTAGTTAGTTTTTGACCTTGAGTAGTATTTTTTTAGCTTTTTACATCAAGTAGCTTCATGCCTTGTCTGGAGCGATTTCCATTTAAAAAAAAAAAGAGTAATTTTTATTTCATGCAGTGGTATAAAAATAGAAGGTTCAATTCGAGAGACCGTATAGATTCCCAAGTTCGACATAAAGATTCCCAAGTTCGACATAAAGATTCCCAAGTTCGACAAGATGCATCTGAAGAAGGTCGGAGGTTACATCAGCCGAAACATTGTGAAAATAACATCCAGGATGAGAACAATTGTTCGAATAATCAAAATAATACAAAATATTCCAACTTTTCATTTCTCAAAATGATTAATGAAAATGATCAGTTAACAGTAAAGCAGATAATTTGAAGTGACACACCTTTTTTATTCAATGGCCTCTTCCGAACACAAACACATATTTGGTGATCTTCTATAGTGTCTGACTCAGTGAGAGGACGGTAATCCAGACTGGTTCGGAAGTCCCTGCAAAAGAAAAATAAAATAAAATTACTTTTAAAACTAGTAAAAATGTCCATATCATATTGTCGTTTGAAATGATCAAAATATTGTATTTTTCATGTATTCTCTTATCCTTCAATCTTCTTCATGCTAGTAACTATCACCAATCTTCTTACTTCGCTCAAAGCAAAAAACAAAAAAAAACAATCTCTCTTTCCATAGGTTTTATACCCTCTCTCATCTTTCCTATAATTTGTCACTTCCTCTAGCCACTTCTACTTATCTTAATAGATTTTTCATAAAAGAAAACACTTTCTTTCATGAGGTAAAATAAATTTGAGTGCATGTTCTTTTCATTGATTGAAACCACATATCTACATTATATAAACTACAAAAAAAGTAATTCCTGGGAGGATGGTAGCATGACCACAGAACAGATACTACACTACCCCTATCCACAAAAAAAAGACGACGGTAATGCTGAGGAGGATGGTATCATGACGAACGAACATATACTACACTACCACTTCTAAGGAAAAGGTAATGCCTGGGAGGATGGTATCATCAGAACAGAATAGATACTACCTTCCTCCCCAACTGAAATGATTATTAAAAGATAGCACAATAATACAATTAAAAGAAGTAATAGTATAGTTTTCGCTTCAGACAGACAGATACTAAATCTCTATTAATAATAGATAATATTTATATTGTAAATGGATGCATTATTTTATACTTATTTAACCTAAAACAACACAATTAAAACAGTTGTTTAAGATACACTTTTAGTAAATATCGAATTCATAATAGGCTATATTAAATTTTCTTTTGATTCAAAATTAATAATCTTATTACTACATCTGATTTGTTTGTACAACACCTACGTCTTTATGTTAAACATCATACTATGTTAAGTGGATGTTTTTCATATCAAAAAGTGCCACTACCCAAAAAATAAAAAAAACGACGTACAGGGTGTTTGTGACAGATTTTACCCTTTTTGGAAAGGATAGAAAAAACGCCATATCTTAGCCAATAATTGATGTATTCCCAAAATTCAAAGTCCATCCTATAAAGGATCTCTCGTCGAATACAGTTCACTTGAAAAAGCTGCCTTGAGCCTTGACTGCGGTTTCCAGGCAGGACTTGAACCTGAAGCACGCAACCTTCATGGTGCACTTTGAGAGACACTTAAACAATAGTTTGAACCTGGTAATCAGCTCGTCCTTGCAGTCGCAGGAAGAATTGTGGTGTCTTTCTCAACTACGCTTCACACATAATAGTTCATGGGTTTGCAATCAGGCGAGTTAAATGACCCGGATGTTGAGACTGCTGAAGTTGTGGAAGTTCTCAGACAGCCACGTCTCGGTATTTTGCTGAGTCCTGCTGCGAAACCTATAGCTTTCCTGCGGTAACCCTCTTCACCCAGCGCTTGCCAACAGTGGGCAACGACTCAATATGAGTTTGAGTCCCTTTTCGAAGATGTGGGGGGCACAATGCTACCTTCTCGGGAAACACACCCAAAGACCATGTGTACCATAATCCCTCTCATTAACCAACAATAAAACCCTCATGCTCCATCGCTTCCACTTGCGTGCAGGGCTAATACTTCTGGCACGTGTGTATGTGGCATCACTGACTTTGGCCATATTCTTGGGACGTCAGCTTTGATGGAGTTCCCGCTTTCCTGTAGAAGACTGATGGTGTATCATTTTCGTTGACTGGGCCGGACCTCCCACGTGTGTTAATTGAGCAGAAGTCCGGATCAGGGTCGATCAGAGCACTGGACGTCAACTGAAGGATGAGAAACATATTTAAAAACAAAACAAGTGATGTATCGACAACCAGAATAAATATTCTTAATGTAAAAAAATAAGAATATCTATTTCCATGAAACTTGTAGTTACAATAACGCAAAAGTCTGTCACTGATTGGGGGTTAATACCTCTGTGCTTCTGGATAGTCAGTGGTTAACTTTTTGGATGGATAGGGCAAAAAGTGTTTTACTTCTCTCGGCAAAATAAGCAATTCTCCCAGGCGGGCAAAAACGGCAATAATTTCTCTAAACTTGAAAAATTAAGCTCTGAACTCTAATTCTGAAATCAAATCTGAATAAATTTGCGATTGTCACACCTTATATTAGTTGGCAATGTTACTTGACATTGTCCGGCCAAGTTCTACCTACCTTACCTAGAAACCATTTTCATTGGTCACTTTACTCGTCAGAATCCCCCCCCCCCCCACGGCCCCTGGTTGGGTTTTTCTCCTGTCAATCACTATCCCTGTCTTTTTGACAGTTCGGCCACAACCCCTTCAGCGTTTGGCCCTGAATGCAACTCTACGACTTCCCATCAGTTTCCCATGGCCTACGTTACTCTTGCACTGAACTCACCTCAGCCAGCATCCTCGTAATTTTTAAAACAATGACAGCTGGCAATAGGAGTTAATCTCTAACCTTCCCATTGATCGCTATATTGGAAACGAAACAGTATTTCAGAAAATTAAAACAATATTTTTTCATGTGTGATACAATGAAGACCGACAGGATAGGAAGTGACTAATCGACAAAGACAAAAGAAAATATGGGATAGGAAATGACTCATCGAAAGAGACAAAAGACAATGTGGGAGTGGTCAATTTCCATTGTTCAGGACAGGTCACTAAGAAAATAACACTGGACACGACATTTTAGGAGTGACAGTGTTTTACGACACCTGACTACAGTAAGGTAGGTTAGTTTTACGACAGTTGACGACAGTAAAGTTTATGGCAAAAGTTGACGAGTTTAGGTTTCGGAGAGAAGACGAACAGTTAGAATCCAACCTCCCGAGAGTTAGGATCGAACCTCCCAAGAGAGCAGATCGGACCGGGAAAACGATGAGATGAGCTGACGACTTGAGCAACGACAATGGGGGTCTCGACACACACACTCATAGTTCAAACTAAGTTACGCACAACGTATATGTGTTCGTGTTATTTATCGAGAGTTGTGTTTTATTTTAACTTGTGGACTATTGTTGTGCCCTCGACGATTCGTCAGTGGATAGATTCGAATAATCCAAATAATACAATTTTTGTTTCAGTACGTGTTATCTTTTTTTTTTACTTTGATTTTTTATCCCATTGTACCCTGCGGGGGGCCCCAAATATATACTAGCATACCAAATTTGACCCTGTTGTTAGGGTTAGGGTTGGAGTCAAAGTTTGCTTGGATCCTAAGCTGAAGAAGTACCGAACTTGGTCTTCATAGTGAGTGGGACTGTAGGCTAGTCACCTGTTTTTTTGCGCGTTTTACAACTAGTCCTGATAAGAACCAGAGCATCTCGGCTCGACTTTATGCTTAACCTTGTTTAGGAGTTTCTTGGCTTTTAGTAAGGCAGTTCTCTTTCATTCATAACATGGATACACGTTGACGCAATTGGCAACTTAAAGCCAGCATCGAGAAAAAAGAAATGCGACATTGTTTTATTTGATTTATAACTTGAAAATTATAAACGAAATAAAATAAAATTGGTAATATGCCATCCAGAAATTTGGGCAGGAAACGCCTGGTGTGCCTTCAAGGTTTAAAGATGATTAATTTACACCCCTCACACCTAATCAATGCGTAATGCATCATTGAGCCCTACCCCAAAAATTAAATATCAAATATAACTAATAATAGTAATAATAATAATCATCATCATAATAATAATAATAATAATAATAATAATAAAACTCATATAAGCAAGGAGACAGGATGTTATAATAATTGACAAGAAGGAAAAATCTTGCAAAAAGACTTGAGAAGGCTTATTGCCACCTAAATCCCAGAGAATACCAATGGTCTTTACCAGCAAGAAATCAATGGTAAGCGGCTGTTGTGATACCGCAAGACTATTTGTGGTGGTTATCAATAAGAGGTGAAGAATATTGGAAATCTGGGGAGGCGTGTTATCACTCAGACTCCAGGGAACACCACCGGTTGTTGTTGGTGAGCAATCACTGGTGATGACCTGTGTGATAACTCCTAGTGAATACAAATAATAAAATGTAATATGGTGCTATAGGCTGCGGACAGAATGATATAGTGTTTCTTATTAAATCCCGCCAAACACGGTGTTATTACTGATACTATTCTTATTTACTTGTCTCCTCACGAGAGTAGAGTTAGATGGTGAGTAGTCTTTCTTCATTGTCTCCACTCTGATGTCCATTCGTCTGCATTGCCTTGCCTGGATCTTTCCACATCATTTTTGCAGCTTCTCGACGAATTTCGTTGTGTGGACACAGTCAGAACGCCTGCTATGATCTTTCCTACTAGCCACTGCTTCCACATCTCCATCACAATTCTTCAGCTCACATCTCATGGCATTCAAAGTATTCAAGAAGCACTGTGCTGCTGTTAAAGTTTCCAAATTTTTTAATCTAGCTTGAATCATCATGATGTTAGTCACCTTTTTCCAATATTCCGGAGCTTCACAGTCGTCGATGATTTCCATTTCTCAAACCCATCGATCGTAAACAGAAACAGTTATCTATTTCATTTTACCATTATTAAATACTTTGGCGCTTGTTCGTAATACTCCACAACCTGTTTTTCTCAACTTTTTTACTGACCAATTTTTTTTCTCTTTTTGGTGTACAATTACCTATCATGTCGCTAGAGAATTCCGTGTTGTTTTGGAATTTTTTTTCGAAAGTTTAGATTTTAGAAGGGGGGATCAGTTTCTTGTATAGATTCAATGAAAACTGATCCCCCACTTGTTGACCATCACAAATAAAAAAAAATTTCTGTATATAATTACCTATCATGTCGCTAGAGAATTCCGTATTTTTTAGAATTTCTTTTCAAATATTTTAGATTTTAGAAGGGGGATTAATTGCCTATATAAATTTAATGTAAACTGATCCCCCACTTTTTAACCATCACAAATTTTTCCCAAAATTTCCAAACAACCCGGAATTCTCTAGCGGCGTGATAAGTAATTGTACACAGAAAAAGAAAAAAATTTAGTCCATAAAAAAGGTGAAAAAAAAATGGGTGAATAAACAACAACATGCAACATGGTCAAAAAGTGGGTGACTAGTTTACGTTAAATTTATATAGGAAACTGATCCACCCTTCTAAAATCTAAAATATTTGAAAAATTTAAAAAAAAAACACGGAATTCTCTAGCGACATGATAGGTAATTGTACACCGAAAAAATTAAAAAATTTGGTTAGTAAAAAAGTTGAGAAAAACGGGTGGTGGAGTATTACGAACAAGCGCTAATACTTCAAATTGTTCTGAAAAAATAAAAGAATATGAAAAAAATTATCAAAGTTATCTCGAACACCCTGTATGTCGATTTCTCATGAATAAAACCACATTTAAAAGAAAAGAATCCCATTACTTCATCATGGACAAAAACTCCCAGTTCGGGTCCGATTTATCATATTCTGTATCGTGCAATTCTCGGGCAGCCTGTTGATGAGCTCTCCTCTCCTCACGTCTTTGCTTTATCCTCTCCACTTCCTTTACACAACTGGATTTCCGTTGTCCTACAACAAAATGGAAATGAATATTTTTTTTAAATTTCTGAGCAAAATAATAAATGTCGGTTTTGATATTCAATTTTCATCTGAAAGTAGTTGTTAGATAAACAATCTAATATATAAAGTTATCTTGTCGGATTTTCCATGTTGGACCCACACAGCAATGCCTCTGACAAATCGATATTTGATTCTGACTAGCAATTTCTTCCTTTTTATAATTGCAGCATGTTCTTTATACTGAAAAAAGTGTTACAGTGGCTACAGTTTCATTTTTAAAATAATTATTCCAGCAAGGAAGATTATTACAATGGTGACAATTTTAAATAATTATAGAAAATGCATGAATGAGAAAATGCTGCATAAATACACACAATATATATATATATATATATATATATATATATATATAAATGAAAAAAGGAAAACCAAAAATATTATTTATGTATTCATCAACGTTTGACGAAACGTATATATATATATATATATATATATATATATATATATATATATATATATATTAAATTCACGAAACAGTTTTTCATGGTAAACAACTGATGATCCCTTAAATAATGTTAGAAGCAAACTAATATAATAACTGTAAAAATTAAATTGACTTACATGAGTGATTTTCCAATGAACGACTTGGGACTTAAGGTTTTTTAAATTTAAAACATTTTTTTTTAAATAGTTTTAATGGTTGAGAAACTTCCGAGACTATATATATATATATATATATATATATATATATATATATAAATTTGGGAAAGTTCATTTTTTTAAGCATCTTTAGAACTTTAAACATAAAGAAAGAGGCAAAATGCCTTCAAAAAATCATGTGTTAGATGCAGATATTTTTTATTAAAATCAAAATCAAAAATCAAAACAATATTTTTTTTTCTTATTCATCTTGACTTTTTTATCTAATAATTTCGCTTGATGTAACAGAGCTTTAGACATTTTAATAAAATATCTGCATCTAACACATGGGTTTTTGAAGGCATTTTGCCTCTTTCTTTATGTTTAAAGTTCTAAAGATGCTTAAAAAAATGAACTTTCCCAAATGTATACCTACCAGCGACCATGCGCGATTTAAGTTCAATTTAAAAGAGACATTTGTACCGTTAAGTCCACACATCATCGGACGTGACTTCTAGAAGATCAGGAAGGATTATTATGAAAAAAAAATAAGGTTAATACCTTTTATTTGTCTAAAGCTCTGACGAGGTTTGTTATATCAAGCGAAATATTCTTATATATATATATATATATATATATATATATATATATATATTACAATTCGTCAAGTAAAGAACAAAAATCATTTTTATTTTAAGTAAAAAGCAATTAATAATAAAACAAGACTTTATAAATTTTGACTAAAAGAAAGAAGCAAAGATTAACTGATTTTGATACGTTACCTTGATTTCCCAATTTCGTCTCATCGTCAGTACCATTGTTAACCAACGACTGTCCGTTCTGGGATATCACTGGCGCACGGGAAGCAGCATAACTGGGACGGGAGCGACTTAGGGAACCTGAAGCAAGTAAAAAAGACAGAAAATTGTTTCTAAAAGTAAAAGACAAATACACAAGAAATCTAATGTTAAAATTATACATTTGGAAAGTTGTTTAATCTACAAATAATAATGTTCTTGCTTTCATTTGTCATTCAACAACTATCTCAAAATTCTACCAAAACTTGACACACGTGAAAGTCTAACTCTAAAAATAAGACAATGTAATCATTCCTCCCTTCTCACAGTTGAATTTTAACATTGAACAATTCTAACCCTTTACTTAAAGTAATTACTGTTTTAGGTGGTTAAGTGGTTAACGACACGAACTGAGGACCTGGGTGTGCCGGGTTCGAATCCAATTCGTTCCACAGAAACACTTTCATCAAAACCCACACCTGACCTTGTGTCTAACCTCCTGGAGAGGAGGTTAATAAAATACATTTCCTGTTTCATCTTATTGACTATGATACATTTATTTTTATTTAAATGTGCCTAAGCACCTCTATAAGGAATTGAGTCAATCTGTTCATCACGCTTAAGTTTGAAATAGCATTTTCATTGCGAAGCATGCAAATTGAATGATACATCATTATATTCGTTCAGTAGTTTTGTAAAAAGCTTATATATATATATATATATATATATATATATATATATATATAAACTAAAAAAACAGGTTAATAAAATACAATCAGTAATCAATCTGTATACTTTTTTCAATTCATTTTCGGTAATCAATTAACAAACTCGTAAATTGTATCAACCTTTAGTTGAATTCCATGGGATGTCATTTTTTTTTATTACATCTAATTTTAATCTTAAGCTGATGCTTGAAGAAATAAATTATGATCAGAATACTATACTTTGATTTGATATTGACCTGAAGGTCAGGAAAGAAGATAGAAGCAGACTTTCCTGTAAAATATATTCTTATAAAATTAGGTTTATAAAATTAAAATACGGTTTCATTATTTCAATTAGAAAATAATTGTTTTCCTTTGTATGTTTGGATCAATTAATTTCTTAGCTTTTATTAAATAAAATTTAAGCCTTTTTTGGAAATAAAAAAAAGAAACAAAATATACAACAAATAACTTTTAACAAACGCATTAAAATTTAATTTTCTACCGATCTGTATAATTTTAAAATGTGGAAACTAATTGTAAGATTTATTATCCCTGAATTTCCTGTCTTTAATTTGATTACCCGAACACTAGTCAATCAAAGATGACGTTGATTTTTGGGAAATGGTCGCTAATTTCAGACTTAAAATAGGGTAAGCCTTTTTTTTTTACTATCAAGCCTGAATTTTTTTTACTTTGTTACTCTTCGGAATTTGGAAGCATTTAAACTTTTGATTAGACAGTCATTTCTGGCTTTAAAATTCTTAACAAATCCTCATATATCAAAATGATGACAGTTTCGGTTGTTATTTAGGTATTTAATCTATTACTTGAGAAGTAGGCACATTTTCGAACAGCATAATACGTATTACTTGCAGGTATTTACTTGTGTAACTGCTTTTTGATGCAAGTCCAAATGAATGAAGTGATAGCTATTTGCTTCCTGACTTTTATAAGTTTTATATTGCTGCTTTTATATATATATATATATATATATATATATATATATATATATATATATATATATATATATATATATATATATGAAGAAGAATGGAAACACTGTTTCTTTCCCTACAACTTTTATTTTACTTTTTCAAATTTTAAATCTTGGCCTTTGCCAACTTCTCTATCCCAGCGACTTCCTCTGATGATAAGATTTTGATCTTTGAAAAGCCTGGCTTCAGGAAAATTTAACTTGAATAAATTGCCTTTTTGCGGAATATACCTTGCTCTGAGCAATTGAATTGAAATTTGATTTGGCTTTTGCTTCTCTAATTCCTTTCCATTCTTCTTCATATCTACCTGCTCTATCCTGGATATTGAGCTGTATACTTTTCACAATAGGTTTTACCTTTCCTAAAAGTTCGTTTTAGTAAACCACTTTATATATATATATATATATATATATATATATATATATATATATATATATATAAGAGGATTTAATGAATTAGAACATTTCAATTGTTCAAAGAATTAGAACATCAAGTCTAGTATGGTGTACGGTCGTTTCCAAAACATTCTGGAAATACTTTATTTAATTTTTTAATTTTTAAAAAATTAACAAAGCTACCCCAAAACGTCTCTTCATCAGCGCTATTAGCACCACATCTTACAGTCTACATCTTACAGTTATATATATATATATATATATATATATATATATATATATATATTCCATAACATATATATATAACTTTGAATTAAAGGATAATGAGATCCCTCCTTGTTTTTGAACTACTGATGATTTAATAAATATTGTAATTGTACAATGTTTATTTTCATCATTCATTTTCTGAACTCTCTCTCTCTCTCTCTCTCTCTCTCTCTCTCTCTCTCTCTCTCTCTCTCTATATATATATATATATATATATATATATATATATATATATATATATATATATATATATATATATATATATATATATATATATAGTAATCCAGGTAGGGTAAAAATCCACAGGATAGAAATCCCGGGCTTATAAAAGAGTGCTCAATAAAAATATAGAGCTGTATTGTGAATGCTTTTATTCAAACATGTACAAGATCTGCTACACTGGCATGTCGATGTTATCGATCTACAGCTATCAAGAGCTGAGGTCTCATCAGGCAGAAAGTTTTTCATGATCCAACCCGGTCGCTGAATTCCAGGAAGAATGGAGTCAAGAAACAGGAATATAATATGGTTTACACCCCCCTTCAATCAAGCAGTTAAAACCAAACTTGGTAAAAAAGTTTTTAGACCTCATAAACACATATTTTCCCCCCAAACAATATCTTACATAAGATATTCAACAAAAATACACTCAAACTAAGTTACAGTTGCAGTAAAAACTTAGAAATGATAATTAAAAAACACAATAACAAAATCCTAAACAGCAACCTAAACCCTGAATTAGATAACAAAAAACAACTAAAGTAAAGTCCTGTAACTGCATAAATAAAAATGAATGCTCCTTGCAACAAAATTGTTTAATAACAAAAACTATTTACCAAGCAACAATCTCGACTAAGGAAACTCCAGATATAAAAAAATACTACATAGGTATGGCAGGTAATACTTTCAAAGAAAGATACACCGGCCATAAATGTTCATTCAACAACCCAAGCTATCAAAACAGAACCTCACTCTCAAATTACCACTGGGAATTAACTAATAAAAATAAATCACCAACTGTAATCTGGAACACTATCAGAAAAACTAGCACCTGTAGCTCCTTAAACTCACCATGCTATTTATGCCTCGGTGAAAAGCTTGAAATAATTAAATTTACCGACAGAGGAAAGCTTTTAAACAAAAAACAGGAAACATCGATCAACTGTAGGCATAACAGATCACATCTCCTTAGTAATTTGTACAACACCTCCTAAATAATACCATTAAAACAAAAAAAACCCAATACCCAATAACCTCCTAAAATTAACACTCATAAACACCTCCAAACCAAATAACCTTAACCCTCAACTACAAATACAATACAATTACCCCCCTTTTGAATAAATATTATAACACGTTCAAGTAGAACTTTTAGATATATATGTATAGGTGAATTTTGTGGATATATGTATATGCATATGTATGAAAATATAAAATTTGTAACTATTTATATGTGTATGTGTACGCTTGTGTGTTTGTATGTATACGTATGCATGTGTACACATATATGTGTATCTGTGTGTTCGTGTATATGTGTGTGAGTATGGGTGCATGTATGAATGTCTGTGTATACATATACATATATGTATTTATATGTATGCACGAGTACATGTATGCGTTCAACATCCAGCTCACAAAATCCCACAAAAGTCAACCACATATTACCAGAATCACTTTTTTAAAAAATTATATACTGCTCACTTTACTCAAAATTACTGGCCCCCACCATTTCTAGTCCCCCCACTCATAGACCATAACTTGTGTTAACAACTTTAACTAGAACACCTTACCGCCAATATTATCTTTAATCTTATAACAGGTGTTAACCCCACCATTAGTAATACAATTACAACGAATAATAAAATTTATTTATACCACTGCCATTAATCCATATATGACTTCCACTAAAAATAAAAGCAATTACCAATATGTTTTATTAATTCATTACTAACTATTATTTATAATCGAAATACATTTATTTATACTCCAAAATAATTAAAACTAAATATAATAGTATAATCCATCAATATCAATGTCATAAACTTATATACGATTCTTACTAAGAATAATCCCCACTATATTTTAACTCATTATTATCTAGAATTAAATCTATTAATACTACTGCCACTAATCCATATATGACTCTTACTAAAAATAAAGGTAATTACCACTATGTTTTATTAATTAACTGCTAAATATTATTTAGAATTAAAATACATTTACTTATCCATCAAAATAATTGAAATTAAATGCCAATTGATCAAAATATAACAGCATAATTTATTAATCCTAAGGTAATAAATCTATCACTAATAATAATTTAAACTAAATATCCCTGTAGGCTTTCTGTCGTGTAACTGTTATACGTCTGCATTGAAATAGATTAAAACAATGCCATGTACAGGAAACAGACACATCATCCCACGACAACTTTCTTAAATGGCTACAGACATACACTCTTACACCTTCTTTCTCTCTCTTTCTTTATCTTCTCTTTCTCTCTTGTTTCCTTTCCCCTGGCACCCTCTTCTCCAGCTCAGCGTTGGATAAAAATAAAAATATGAATTTAATTTAAATCTTACATTAACCCTTCTCAGCCCGCGACAAATCCTAAATGGCTATAGACACTCACCCCTAACCCCTCTCTACCCCTCTCCCCTTTCCCTGTCTTTTTCTTTTCCTTCAACCCCCCCCCTACCCTAGCTCAGCGTTGGATAAAATAAAAATACAAATAGCTGTAAATTAAACTTTTCTAACGGCAAATATATTTTTCTTTCTTTTTCTTTTTCTTTTCCTCGCCCCCCCCCCTCTACCCCAGCTCAGTGTTGTATAAAAAAATGAAAATATGAATTTCTAACGGCAAATATATTTTAAAAATACGTCACATGACTTTTATTTCTTTTTCCTCTTCTTCTTTGCTTGACTCCATTCTTCCTGGAATTCAGCGACCGGGTTGGATCATAAAAAACTTTCCGCCTGATGAGACGTCAGCTCTTGATAGCTGTAGATCGATAACATCGACATGCCAGTGTAGCAGACCTTGTACATTTTTGAATAAAAGCATTCACTAATATATATATATATATATATATATATATATATATATATATATATATATATATATAATCAGTACGAAAATATATACTTTAGCATATGCCTTCTATTCTTTAAACCTTTTATTCAACCTCTTCTAATTGAAAGCTCGATGATTGTCAATTTGTAACAACAACTTGTGATGTGACAAAAAATAAAGGTTTCAAAATCACAACAAACCCACATCGGTTACCCTTCCATCCATTTATTTTTTGTCACATCACAATGTATAATTTTTCGAATTGAGAACTTTTTTGTCTTTCTGATGAATTCAGAGAGGAAGGATTCGATATCGACATTGGTTAGTCCCCTACTGAACGAAATGGAACTGTAAAATTGTACCAAAAGGGTTTGCTTTGAAAAAAATGTTTCGTAAGATAAATAAAGTCTTGGTCGTTGAAATGTAACAAAATCTTGTTTATTTATATATATAATAAACAATATTATGCTACATTCCAATGACCAAGATTTTATTCATTTTACTGATCATTTTTTCGAAACAAAAAACTTTGGTACAATTATGAACCGTTTCGTTCACAGAAGAACATCCGATATTTGTATGTTAATCTTGGATCTAATAGCTATGTATTTTTTTCTGAAACAGGACTTTTGGGTTTCTGATGAGTCCATGGAGGAAAGATCTGGGGTTAACATACAAATCTCGGATGTTCTTCTAAGAACGAAACGGTTTATAATTGTACCAAAGTTTTTCGAAGTGAATTAAATCTTGGTCATTAGAATGTAGCATAATATTGTTTATTTAAGTTAACCGAAAATCTAACAATTTATCTAACATTCATATCTTCAATTCAATTCAATTCAATAAATTTGACAAAAAATAAAACAAGCATGCTACAGTTTCCATGTAGCCCACAAAACCAACGAGTCAAACGAGCTGGAACAAAGGAAGCCGGGAATAAATAAGACAATTCTGAAGAATACATGCCATAATAGTACTTAGAGAAGAGACTGAGACTAGCAACATCACGTCTGTGAGAGAGAGGGCACAAAGAAGAAGAAAGGGTGTTGGTGCCAATCAAATTACAGATACGCTTCTGAACCTTATCAAGACTCCTAAAATGGTTCAGAAATTCACCAGCCCAAATATGACAACAGAACACTATACAAGATTGTATAGTTGATTTGGTGTGTGAAAGTGTTTGGGGCGATAAAGAGAACCGACTTTACAAGATGTGGAAAGAGCAATGAATTTAATGTATTAATTCCAAGAAATCTTTGATGAGAAAGAAAGACCAAGAAGTTTCAGAGTCGATTTTGCTTCAAGAACAGAGCCATCCATGAAAATCTCAGAAAGAAAAGGGACACACTTACGATTGAAAGACACAAGCTGAGTCTTAACAGAATTAAACGAAACTATTTCATACCCAATCCACAACTGAAGCAAAATGAACTTCTAGATCAGCTGCATATTTTAAGTGATCCCAGGGAAATGGGTGAGAAGAAACACCAAGGAATACACAAGGGAATAGAAATTAACGAACAGTCGATATTAAAAAAAGAAGAAAAAGTGCAATCATTTCATTTAAAACTTACTAGTGTTAATACTTGAAGCTTCCCTGGAACCATCTTGAGAGATTTGGTAATCAGACTAGAAAAAGAAAAAAGAAAAAAAAAAGAAAAATAATTTAACTAAAATGTGATGGTGCATGAAGAAGTAAGCAAAAATCAGCAGATATAATGGACAAGATTGATTAATTTTAAAATAGACATCATCTAAACTCATTGGAAATATGGTAAATTTGTACATGAAACAATGTATAACATAAACCTTCTTCTACATAAATGTAATATTTGTTTATAACAGAAAAAAAAACCTGTTTTGCATAAATGTAATGCACAATCAATGTGACACAACATATTTTATTATATTATTGTACATTAGGACCCTATGCTAATTAATCCCAAAAGAAAAATGAAATTCTACTTTTTTTGATCAAATCGTATGTTAATCCCCCCAATGAGATTCTACTTTTTTAGGCGATTACATGTAAGCACCCTGAAAAACTTGTTAGTAAAAACCAAAGCACAAAAACAACAATTACTTTAGAATTTAGAGTGTGGGATCAGTTTCGCATATAAATTTAACATGAAATGATCACCTATTTCCGAGCTAGAAGTTTCTAGCGTTTTAAGAGCATATAACAAATCAAAATCTCTAACGCCTGCACGTGACAAATGTCAAAGATCCACGATTTCTAAGAAATAGCTTGAAAACTATGTCCTCCTTTAACCCTACCACTAACCCTAAGTCCGGGTGACAACAGGCACCTGCACTCCCCAAAAAAACCCTAAGATTTAACTAAAATCAGAAAATGGTTATATGTCATTCAAACATTATCAAAAGTGGGTGATTATTTTATGTTAAATTGATATGCTAAACCGATCCCCCACTCGAAAGTCTAAAATTATTACATGCTCTCCCTTAACCCTACCACTAACCCTAAATCCGGGTGGCAACAGACACCTGCACTCCTCACCTAAAAAAAACAACAAAAAACAACTAAGATTTAACTAAAACAAAATAATGTTTATGTCATTCAAACATAATCAAAAGTGAGTGATGATTTTATGTTAAATTGACATGCTAAACTGATCCCACACTCGAAAGTCTAAAATATTTTAATGTTTTTATTTTTAACGCCAAGTTTTTCAGGGTGTTTACACGTAATCGCCAAAACAAAGTAGAATCCCATTTTTCTTTTTGGATGAAGTAGGATAGGGTCCTAATGTACAATAATACCGGAAATATTTTGCATAAAAATATACAGAAGAGCTGCCCATGCTATACACTACTGCAATGTCATCTGTAATTTAATCTGACTAGCATTACCCCGTGAAAATTCCACGTTTTTTTCTACATCAATTTTTATGATTTACTGTCAATAATAATATTTCTTTTGAAATAATAAATGTCTGTCAGGGTCAATACTATTAAGAAAAACATGACTCTTTCCTCTTCTGTAAAAGTAAATGTGATTGTCAGCTAAATATTCTTTAAATAAATAAAACGAATACGTCTCTTCTTTATTTAGTCATTTATTTAAAATTGTCGCAATTTAATTCTTTTTAAAGCAATAAATATTCTCTGACTTCTAACCGTAAAAATAATTGTCAGCTGAATATTCTTCAAATCAATAAAACGAATGTCACTTTTTGAAATATATTTATTTAAAATTGTACTGTTTTAGTCGACGAGACGACATAATTTGATTTTGGAACAATTCATTTTAAAATGGGTAAAGTCAGATTTTTGGTATTATACTAACTTTCTTCATGCTCCATATTCCCTTTAGTTCTCTGGCTAGTTCTGTGTATTTACTTTGTTTTTCCGTGTCTTTGATCTTCACTCGGTGGTCTGCTGGAATGGCAAAGTCTACGATTTGGCAAAATTTTTCCTTCTTGTCTATTATAATAACATCAGGTCTCCTTGCTTGTATGAGTTTATCTGTTTGTATATCCATATCCCAGAGGATTTTGTGTTTTTCGTTTTCCAGTACTGTTTCTGGTTTATGTTTGTACCATTTGTCTGCATATTCGAAATTCAATTGTTTGCACAGTTCCCTGTGTATTACTTTCCCAAGAAAGTCATGTCTGTTCTTGTATTATTTTTGGGCAAGTTTGCTACATTCACTTATTATATGATTTACTGTTTCGTTTCTTTCTCCACACAGTCTGCATTTATTGTTTACCTGGGTTTTATCTGTTTTAGCTTTAATGTAGTTTGTCCTAATCGCATTGTTCTGTGCAGCCATCAGTAAAGATTCCGTTTCTCTGTTCAAGTTTCCTTTTCTTAGCCATGTCCAGCTATTTGCGTTGGTTTCTTCTCTTGTGAGTCTTATGAAGTGGCCATGTAGTTAATTATTATTATTATTATTATTATTATTATTATTATTATTATTTGTACTCATTAGGAGTTATCACACAAGTCATCGTTAGTGACTGCTTACCGACAACAACCGATGGTGTTCCCTGGAGTCTGAGTGACAACAAGCTTCCTCAGATTTCCAGTACTCTCCACCTCTTTTCGATAAATACCGCAAATAACCTTGCGGTATCGCACCATTGGTCTCCTCTGAGATTTGGGGGGCAATAAGCCTCCCCAAGGTCTCAGTAATCTCCGCACTCTTCCAGTGGAGATTTGGTTAGTGCTCTCCCTTCTCAGTCTTCCCATCCTCCTCGACCATTCCCTTCACGACTATTTTGTGTGGTATCAGCTGAGGTTGGTGCAATTACTTTTTTTGGGGGGGGGAGGGGGGGGGGAGTTTATGATATTTCTTGCAGTTTCTGTTCCTTGTGCTTTTGTTTACTTGCTATTGTAACTTCAATGTGACTGGTTACCATTCGTAGCTTATGCAGGTTGGTTTCCGCTTTCGAGGATTTTCCTTAAGATTTCAGCTGTTTTGATCAGTGCCATCTTTTGTATGCTCTCAATGATCCCTTTGATTCCAATTTCTCCCAGTCTTTTTTCCAGGTTTTTTGGGACCGTTCCTAGTGCTCCTATGATTATTGGTATTATATTGGCTTTCTTCATGCTTCATACTCCTTTCAGTTCTCTGGCAAGTTCCGTGTTTTTTCATCTCTTTGATCTTCACTCTGTGGTTTGCTGAAATGGCGAAATCTACGATTTGGCAAGATTTTTTGTTCTTGTTGACTATTATGACATCTGGTCTCCTTACTTGTATGAGTTTATCTGTTTGCACCTCCATGTCCCAGAAGATTTCGCGATTTTCATTTTCCGGTACTGTCTCTGGTTTATGTTTGTACCATTTGTCTGAGTGTTCGAAATGCAGTTGTTTGCATAGTTCCCAGTGTATTGCTTTCCCCACACAGTCATATCTGTTCTTGTATTCCTTTTGAGCTAGTTTGCTGCATTCACTTATTATGTGAATTACTGTTTCGTCTCTTTGTCCACACAATCTGCATTTACTGTTTTCCTGGGTTTTATCTATTTTAGTTTTAATGTAGTTTGTCCTAATCACATTGTTCTGTACAGCTGTCAGTAGAGATTTCGTTTCTCTGTTCAGGGTTCTTTTTCTTATCCATTTCCAGGAATGTTGGTTGGTCTCTTCTCTGGTCATTCTTATGAAACGTCCATGTAGCTGTTTTTCTTCCCACTTTTCTTTTCCCGTCCTTTTGTTTCTGGTTTCGGTGCTTCCCGAGTTGTTCATTGGGATGGTGTCTCTTGCTGCGCTGATTAGCCTTTCTGTGTTCAGAGTTATATATATCTCCAGCTCTTTTTTGTGTCTTCCACACAATCTTCTATACTTACCAGTCCTTTTTCCCCATCGCTTCTTTTCATGTAGAATCTGTCTGTATCATGTTTTGAGTGTAGAGTGCAATGCATTGTACATGATCATTAATTTTCTAGTCTTCTGGCCAAGGTGCCTGAGTTCTTCTTTAGTCCAGCCTATGAATTGTCCAGAGTATCTTATTAGTGTTTATTCCTTTTACTAAGTTTCTGCTATATAACTTTGTTTCTAAGAGTTTCCTTGTTCTTCTCAGGTATTCTTTTCCAATCTTCTCTTTCATTTCTGTAGATTTGATGGTGTCTGCTTCTAGAACTCCCAAATATTTATAGCTATCCTATTCGCCTAGCACCCTCATCTTTTGGTTGGGCAGTTCCAGGCCTTTTATTTTCTCCAGTTTTCCCCTTTTCATCTCTAGCAGTGCGCACTTTTCCATTCCAAATTACATTTGAATGTCATGGCTAAAGATTCTGATCGTATTCATCAGCTTTTCCAGTTCCTTTTTGCTTTTTGCAAATAGCTTCAGGTCGTCCATGTACATGAAGTGGTTTATTCTTTGTTCTGTATCTGTAAACTTGTATCCGGCATCACATTTCCTGAGTATGTAGTTGAGTGGCATGAGCGAATGGTGGCTTTGTAGAGATATAGGATACTGGCAGGTGTGAGAAGTTTTCTAACTCGGCAGAGGGAGCCCACCTACTTTGCAAACACCCTGAACAATGCCTTCTATGTATTTGTTCCAATTAATGTTATCTGAGAATGTTAGGCCAAGTAGTTTGAATGATGAATTATCAGGTAAGATGCTATAGATTATAATGAGAAGAAACCGCAATGTTTTAATTTGGCAAAATCAATTTAATAAAACGACAATTATTAAAAAAATAGAAATTCTGAGAAATGTCTCAAAATAACAAGTAATCTATCTATTTCCTTAATTTTTTTTTTTTAAATCATATTTTAAACCTGATTACTACTTTTACGTTACCACCAGAAATATATTTATCAGTTGAAAAAATAAAAATGGCAGGTGTAATTTTTTTTCGTTCTGCCTTTTGTTAACTTATGCAATATCAGCAGAGGACCATAAAATATGCCGATCTTTTCGACAAATTTGTATTGCAACCGATCGCCATGGAGACAAGTGGGGCGATTAATCCCATTATGTGGGATTTCCTCAATTGTCTGGGGGTCTATTAATAATGCTCCACACCAGGAACCATCATGAATTGAGTTGGTTCTATGAGTGCTTTTTCATTATTTGAGGCAATGTCTTGAGCCTGCTCTCGGTCTACCAAGCCAGAAAGACACCAATGAAACTTCCTGATGTTCTGAATATAGGATTTTTAAATTTGGCAATTGAAAAAGATTATTTAGAATAGTAGGGCAACAAAGTAAATATTTACATGAATTTTTAAATTTAAATCTAATTTTCATATTTTGTCAAATTTGGAATTATATATTTACCAGCTGGCTTTGTCGGCTCGCTATCACTTCACAAAGTTCGCTACTTGAAATACTTGAAACATTAATTAAAAATAATAAACATTTCATTCATAACATTGTTATAGCCCCGAAACAAAATCTTTCTTATTTATTCATGTAGATAGATAAAAATAAAAATTTTGGTAATTTTGATACAAATTTATTTATCTTTTAAATGTGACCGTTAAAAAAGGAAAAGAAAGAAGTAATCAATTTGCCTTTTCACTTTCAAATAAGAAATAGGTCGCAACTTTTTGAAAATCAATTCGGTCCCTGTAAAATAAAGATCATTTGAACACAAATAAATTCTGTCTCACAGGTAATTCCATATCATATCAAATCATACAGGCCATATCACCCTTACCTCACGGATTTTCGTTTTAAGTTCAACCAGTGACAGATATCATTAAAACAAGTGAATCATGGAATTGTGAGTCTTGAAGTCCAAGCAGTTCAGGAAACATGCCATTTTAAGGTTTTGCATTCAACATGATTCATGAGAATGTGATACTATATAGCCTCTTATAAATAGTCTTGTTGTCTCATCGATGGCTTACAGTTAGCAATCGAAAATAGGCATTTCTCCGGTGATTGATATAGAGACCTAATACTTACTCTCCAGAATACACTCCAAGGAAGTCCAATATTTTTTCAGTAAAAGTTACACTATCTTCATTCCTTAGTCTTTTTAAGGCTTTTATTAGGTCAAGTGGTCCTAGAATACTAATCAGTAGAGAATCACCACCACTTCTACTTCTTCTTGTTTTAGTATTTAAGGTTTTGTGAGTGTCCAGGACTCCAGGGTGGGTAACAGCAAGCAACGGCTCATGCCTGCTCTCCATGGAGTCTGATCCAAATTGATACCAGTCATGTTGCATGCAATCAAGTCATTTTTTATGCACTCAAGCCAAGTCTTCCTTGGTCTTCCACACACCCTCATGCCTGGCATATCCATGTGTGTCATTTAGTTTATGCAGGAGGTGGCACGCTGTACATGGCCAAACCACTTGAGATGCCGAGCGCATATGTCATCCAAAATCCTACCAATACCAAGCTTCTGGTAGAGCATGGCTGAAGGGATTCTTTCCTCTAGTTTGCTGCCGGACATCCACCTGCTCATGGCATGGTCCTAACGCTGAAGCCTTTGCAAACAAGAAGCATTTGAGGTTCATGTCTCACTGCTATGCAAGGAAATATAAATTTGAAAAAAATCTGTGCGGTAATAGGAAAGTCAATATAACACCAAAGTACCTCAATCACAAAAAAATTGCAACATTTTTTTTATGGTGTTATGTCAGGTTGAGTCTATTCTACATCATACTAAAAGTTGGACAAGATTTGAGTATGGGAAAGTTTCAAATTTCGAAGTTGAACATTTTCGACTTACAAGTACTTTTCCATTACGTTGTAAAACACTAACTCAGTCAGTTTTCATGATAAACCAATAAATCTTGCATTTTTACCCATGTTTTCAGGGTCAATCTTTCATATGAAATGGTTGCCAGTGATGTTGAATCATCCCTTATACCATATCTATGGTTATACTCTACCTCACGCTCGATTCACATATGTCATAATGTTTTTTCAAAGTTGTTCACACTTCTTCCTTCTCATCATCATCTATGACTGGAGCATTTTTCATATTGTGACAGTTGCCATCTTGACAATTTCGACATGCACTGGTACATTCTAATCCATGCCTTCCCCAGGTACACCTTAGGGTATTGCATCCTTCCAAACAGTTGCAGTGAATCATCTGAGTCAGTTCATCTGGAGCAGGACTTTTGTCTGTCATCACTCGAACAAGTTTGTCCCCTTCTACCTTCCATCCCCACTCAGATAGTGCCATTTCATCACCACATCCCATACACTCCATAAACTGGTAGTAAGTTCGCAGAGAATGAAATCTACAGGCAGAGGCGGTTGGAGGGAGTCGTTCTGGCGTGGCGAACATCTTTGCCCTTGCAACTTTCTTGCAAAGCATATCGTATCTAACCGACACCAGTGAGTCTTTTTGATCTCCATTGAACAGTGCTATCATTGCCTTAGAACCATTGGTTTCCACAACATCTGGCGTTTGCTTTGGTCAAGAGAATGCTTTTGAACAGTCTTTCATTGTCTTTTCTCTTTTGATGATTCACTGGAACCCCGACTTTTTTCCAATCCCGAACACCCTGAACACCGAATCACATTCTGTAAAGGCATGCAGAAACAATAGGTCAGTGCAAACTGCTTCATCAAGCACCTGTTTGAGAATCTTAATATTACAGGCGTAGGATTTCACCTTGTCAGAGCGGAAAAAGAGTGCAGTACATTTGGAAACATCTGTATGAAACGGCAAAAGAACAAAAAGATTTGTGTCTTCTCCAATAAGGCTTGTCTGTCTGAAAGCAGACATACTGATGGCTGCCTTTGCAATCTCAACGTCAGAATCTCCTTCCGCTTAAATAACATCACATCCTTTCTGCTTCATTCGTTCCGTGATCAGCTGGATCAGTGCCTGCTTGTTTGCCCAATTCGACAAAAAGTCGTCTTTTTTCCCAGAAAATATTGTCGCCCTGGTAATATTCACCTTGTTAATATTCAACTTTCGACTTCACTTCTGATGCGCACAGTCCTTTATACTTGGTCCAACCTCATAACCATCAAACACCACAGTCGCTCTTCCATAGTTTTCGGCAGTGAATGAGGCATAGTCGTCTGCAATCGATTCCATTTCAGACGGTGAAGAAGAGATCCTCCATCTAGTACGTTGTGCTCTGCGACTGCACAACACTGTCTGATTTTGTTTTAACATAGTTTCTGATTGCTTCGGCAAGTTGCGGTTTGTCCACCTGATGCAAGAGTCCTTTTCCCTCAAACAAAGACATCGGGTATAGACACAGTTCATAGGACATGACATCATCTAGCCGAAGATTTCCCATCTGAGAGACTACGAGAAACCTCTGAAACAGGAGCGCTGGATCAATGCTACAATCTACAGACACTTTCACGTTCTTGCTGGATGCTAGAGTCTTTGCATTCAAACTCCGTTTTTGAGAGTAGTAGAATACCGATTGTCCGTCCATTTCGAAGAGGTCCTGCACATTGATGTCTTTGTTGGCATTAATTCCTGTGATAATATTGTGTAATGATGCAGCAGTTAAAAATGGTGTAATACCATCTAGTTTTTCCGCAACTTTTCCAAGATCTATCTCATCTCTTTTCAACCGAGAGGCAGACAACTCCTTATGTTGTTCACTTGTTACATAACTTTTTTCGGTAAGATCTTGCATGGCGAGGTTGTAAAGAGATGACACAGTGGATGGCATGGCCCAAACTGTTCTCTGGTGCTCGGACATCCCACTCCTTAGCGTCAACCCGCCGTGGCTTTTGAGTGAGCGCATTAGTGTCTGCTCGATCACAAGACCGGAGCCAAGACCAGCCCAGTATTGGCTGCTGTGTCGGATTACGTGAAACCCAGAGTAGAACTTCTGATGTACTTCAGGATTGTCGTCTTTCAAGGCATACATCTTCTAGAGATATAAACGAGCCGACTTCAGATAATTCGGATGGCCAGCAGCCACGAATATTGGCAGGCAATCTGAGACAGCACTGAGATGCATCTCCCAAGACCCCATTCGATCAGATGAAACAAGTGCCCAGCCTATACTTAGCATGTGCTGATAGTTTACTCATAATTTGCTGGTTTTGGAGGTTCTTGCCAGTTCATCCTTTTTCTCAGTTAAAGAATTGTGAATTCTGTCTATGCAGTCTGATTCCAACAATGAATATAAATCACACTCGCCAGTCTCCATCAACATGTACAATCGTTCAAGTTCCTCCACTCGGTCCTGAAAACCAGGTTCATCCTCCATGATCTTGGCAACAATCTGACGTGTGAGACACTGATCCACCAGCAGGTGCCACAAAATGCTCGTTGCACTGCCTTTCTGCTCATCATGTTTTCACCATATTCTGTCTCCATGATCTCCTTGAGTCCAGTGCCATCCATCAAAGTCCCAATGGCACACAACACATTCATGAAGGTATGGAAGGTGCCAAGCAACAGTATCACATCCCTAATTGGATTATCATCTGTAACAGCGTTCACGATTTCAGACGCCTTCCAAAATAGTGGTTGATCAAAAGCTATGATAGTCGGCATGTTGTGTTTTGACGATAGACTGCATAGGTAATCTAGGGTGGACAAGATACAGGTTTGATCTCCTGGGTTCATGTCTATCATTGGGAGAAATTGTACCAAAGATTTTCCATGATATTTGCACTCCTTATGCAACAGGTGCATCATGCCTTGCCAACTGGGCATACTCTTATGGAAGCGAAAAGACATTTCCCAAAAAATGTCCACTTTGCGATCACAGATATCAGATGTGTATGAGACCGAGAGAAATTCTAAGCCACGGTTTACATGCTTTAAAAAGCGGTAATCTATAATGTCGATCTTCATCATTTTGACAAGTTTCAAGGCGGCCGTTTTTTGTTGTCCTATACCATGACTGACTTGCTTCCCTGGTGTGATGGCTGCTATCATTCCCATCCCATGGAAGGTACCCTTTCCGTCCAATGTTATAATCTTATGATCCACGTTGTCTCCTGCAAACAATAGTGACTGACCAAGAATGTCCATGTCACCGCCTAACACATCTGGAGCAAGTGAACATGCCGCATTCATTTAAAATCTTTGTACCTCTGGATATGATGAAGCAAATCCCATGGTTAAAAGACTATCAATCAAGAATCGTGATCTATGCAAGTGGTTCATTTGCACTGCAACACCAAGCTATAGAGGCGCAATAATAGCTCTTGGGCGCACTGCTTGAATGACTGCTTGTCCGATGCCAGCAACCTTTCCTGACATGTCCTTCTCAACAAACAGATGTTGCAACAAGAACCGCAAACTTGCTGGGATAAAATCTAATGCGGCTGCTAGTTTCAGTTCAGCAGTTGTTGGCTACGTATCCTCCATTGGCGCAACTGTTGTCTTGATATCAGTTTTGATGAGTTTTGCTGCAGTTTGGAAAATTGCTCGTTTCTGTGCTTCTTCATCGTCCTCTCGAGGTGAATTGTAGTATTCACAAAGAATGTCACAGGTTTTTTTCCTAAATGTCACAATGTTTTTGATGCCACTATGGGCTTCAGTCACCAATATAGAGTTCCTATATCAACTTAGCAGCTTTTCTTTGACGTATTGATTTACTACCACGCAAGTATTCTCCCATTTTAGTGACAAGGTCCGATATCTGGTGGTGGTGGTGGTGGTGGTGGTGGTGGTGGTGGTGGTGGTGGTGGTGGTGGTGGTGGTGATGATGATGATGATGATGACGGTGGTGGTGGTGGTTGGTCACAGTTTTGTTTTTCAGGCTTGTTACTGTTTTCTCTTTTTCGGTGCTGTTGTTTCAGGCACATGAATGGTTTTACAATGAGATAATTTAGAGACCACATCTGCAGGCCCATTTTTACTGTCTGAAAGAGAGTCTGCACCCAAGAATGAAAATTTAAATGATATCTTAATTTTAAGAGGAAGATACAAAAACAAAGAAGGGGAAAATCAATACGTCTCAATTAACATTCAGAGTCTCAATATGCATTCTTGACAGGCTTAGATCTGATGACTTCAATCTGGTTAAGAAGATTAAATCGGGACAGTATAGAGAGATGTGTGCAGAACAGGCGACTTCGATGGTATGGCCACATTGAAAGAATGGATGAGAGTTCTTGGGTTTGTAGATGTAGAACAGTTGAGGTAGCAGGGTCAGTTGGCAGGTGATGGCCAAGGAAAACATTGGCAAAAGTAATAAGGATGGAATTGAGAGAAAAAGGGATAATTAAAGACCTGGCCAGACGTAGGTTAGTTTGGAAGTCAATTTCTACAAACCGTTACAACACATGGCAGCATGTAAAATGGACGTTAAACCAATGATGATGATGATGATGATGATGATGATGATGATGATGATGGTGTTAGTGGTGGTGGTGGTGGTGGTGGTGGTGGTGGTGGTAGCTGTTCGCTTTGCTATATAAATTTAATATAAAATCATCACCCAGTTCTTGACCACATAGTGTAGAACAGAATGGTTAACCATTTTTTTTGTGTATTTCCAAAATGTCCACCATTTAAATTTTTTTTTCAGAAGTACTAGCATAATTTAGATTATTTTTTCATATTGACATCCCCTTTTTTTCATATTGTCACCTGGGCTTAGAGTTAATTTGGGGGTTAATGAAGGCCTTTTTATTTGTTTTGTTTTTATAGGAGGGCTGGGACTAAGCATCCGTGACCTTCGTCAAATCATCACATGAGTTACACGATTACAAGCTTCCCAAGTTCGAAAAGATGCACTTTGAAATATGTCAAAGCTCATATTAACCAAAACCTTGTGAAATAGCCAAGATGACAATAGTAGTCCGAAAAACCCAAATACTATAAATTCACATTTGTACATTCAAACTATTAAAAAAAGAAAAGTACAAAAGTTGTTAAAAATGTTAAGATGTTAATAAATATTCCATATCAGAACAGATACTACACTTTTTCTAAACTGATATTCCATATCATGTCTGACGAGGAAACACTTTAATACTTTGCTCTTTATTTTCCATCAGGTGATCTAGATTTACAAGTCTGTTTTAGTCAAATAAATCATACGAAATAAACAACTTTGGCAGTGTAGAATGTTTCCAAGCAAATAAGACACCGGCATAACGAATTGTTCTCGTTTCCCAGGCAGACGATAACACTGCACTGTAACCAATAAAGAGGAGAGGGAGGGAGAAGAGAAGCAAAAGGAAAAAAATTTTTTTTTTTTACTTACCTTGGGGATGGAGGTAATTTTCGCACTGTCCATGTCAATGAGGTCAGGATTCAAGCTAAAAATAGCGTCTATCTCGATCTGAAGTGATAACAGGAAAATTACTTTAAATATTAATTTCAAAAATATCTTATACAATCTATTACTAATGGAGATTTGGTATCTGTCTGAAGCCAAAAACTATACTATTACTTCTATAATGGACTATTGTACTATCTTTTAATGCTCAATTCAGAGGAGACGGTAGTATCTGTTTTGTTGTCATGATATCATCCTCTCAGTTATTAGCACCTCCTTTCTTGAAGGCGGCAGAAGTGTAGTATTTGTTGTCTTGGCATGAGACCATCCTGACAAGCATTACCTCCACCTTTGGGGCGGTGGGGGATGGGGGTAGTATAGTATATGTTCGTTCGTCATGATATCATCCTCGCAGGTTTGCAAAAATATGCTCACTCTGGTCACATATATTTTATTAGTTTACCTAATGGATTATTGACTAAAAAAAAATTGAAAAAGTAAATGTTTGATCCAAAAAAATAATACTTACAGAAAATACATAATATTTGGATTATTCGGACTACTATACTCATCTTGATTGTTAAATTCACAACGTTTCGGCCGATGTAATCTCCAACCATCTTTTTGAACTTGAGAACCTAAAAGTTAAACTTGATGTCAAACTCGGAAACTACTACTACTACTACTACTACTACTACTACTACTATTATTATTATTATTATTATTTATTTATTTATTTATTTATTCATTATTTTTTTTTTTTTTTTTTTTTTTTCTTCATCTTCTTGCCTCATGCTTGAGCTTTGTCGTTTCGTGAATGACTTCCAACTTTTCCTGTCTGTTTGTGACAATATTGTCAATCGACCGTCGGTTGGATTTGAACTTGAGATCTTGTTTTTGCTTTTGGGGAATTCCAGATTTTTTTTTAACTAGATGAAAATAACAGCCCTTTTCTTTACTTGTCTTGGGCTGGAGCTGGCCAGACGCATCTGGCCCAGCTTTCCATTTGTACATCATTGCTTGGCTCTCAAGCGTCTAGATGAAAATGGCTGCTGGGCGTTGAGATGAGACCCCCCAAACAGCTCGTCATTTCAAGATGGCACCTTCTCTGTACAAGTAACTTGTATATTATGTTACATGCTCAAGCTCTCACATGTTTACCTGGCAATTCATGTCTATTCTAGTATGTGTTAGGGATTGTTAACATAGATTTTTGTCTTAATAATTATGACTATTAAATTGCACCTCTATTTTTGTGTATTATGTTTCGCATACATTTGTCTTTGACAATCTTTCTGTGTGAGAATTAATCTATGTTTTTTATGTAAATGCAATCGTCTCCTCATCATCATTACCATTCTCTTCATCATTGTCTCCTTTCCCGTTTATTTCCAACCATCGTGTTTACCTCAAGAAAATACTTATCCAAGATGGTGGTGGTGCTCGTGATGGAGATGTTTTCCACCATGTGCGTCGCCATGTAAATATATAAAATGCAATAGCCAATATTCTAATTTTATAATAGCACGCTTGCTTTCAATACTAATGCAGACAGCTCATACCTGCTCGTTCAATTGATGAGTCATTGCGATTATGTGCAAGCTGAATATGACTATACTTTCGCATGGGCTTTTCTGGCATTAACCATCTATCATTCTAAACTGCATTTTACCAACTACGGTCTATCCTTGCCTGCTTGATGTGGCATTCACCCTGGGCGGGTTGAGCCGGTTTCCTCTAAAGGAGGAAGTTTCTAAGGAACATTAGATTTACAAGCGATCCCCAATTGCATGTATATCCTGGTCAATGGTAGATGATTTTGACAATGTTTTTTTTTGTGTTGTTGCTATCCTCCCACATACAGCACTTGGTAGTCCCAATTGGTCACTCATCTGGTACTGACCAGGCTCAATGTTGCTTAACTTTAGTGATCTAACGAGAACCGGTATGTCAACATACTTATACAGTCTATCCTAATCTAAAGAGTCGAGACAGGCAGGCAAATAAAAGAAAAAAAAATTGTTTCTAAGTTGTTTATACCATATCGTTCTTATTTTATATAAATAGGAATTTCGTCAGTCACAATTTTTTTAAACGTAATAAATACATTGCAGAATTTGTCTAATTTCGAAATATCAAAGATCTGAACTACTTTTAGAAATGGAAAATATTGCATGAATAGTAAATGATAAATTCCCAACAAATAAAGCAGATGGCATGGTCGGAAATCGAAAATGAAACCTTTAGGTCTTCAGACAGACGTTTTACCAACTGAGCTATTTTCACTTTCTTATAAATAGATATTAAAACATTCCCTTGACAAAATAATTATAGCTTTGGCGTAACATCATAGATTTATGATTTACGTCATGTTTCAAAACATGAATTAAAACATAAGCGATAATAATAACAAAATAAAGAAACTTAAACTTAAATTATTTTAATAGTCGAAAAAAATTTATTTAGCTTTAAATATGTATTGTATGTAGTTTTTTCACAATTATCTAATTCTAGACAAGTAAATAGGAACACCCTCTCGCAGACAGCGAGAGAGAGAGAGAGAGAGAGAGAGAGAGAGAGGAAGAGACAGACAGACAGAGAGAGAGAGAGAGAGAGAGGAAGAGACAGAGAGAGAGAGAGAGAGAGAGAAAGGGGGTGACGCGGTAGCCTTGCAAAAATATGCTAAAGGAGGAAGCATATATTTGCTAGTATATTAAAAAAACAAAAACACGGCAGCTGGCCGAGAGGAGAGGAAACTGGTACCTGTTGCACAAGGCTATTGTATATGCTTTATATATAATAGATGAACAGCCTGGTACAGTTGTGAGTCATTGAGTAAGCATCATAAAATGTAACTACTTTTCTGTAGCATATAGGAAATATAATTGTTTTTTATATTTGCCAGCAACCATAAGAGAAAATATGAATTAGAAAAACTTTGATCCTATTATCTGATTAGTGAACTTGACCAGTACCCAATTCACATAATTGTGAATCAATAAACGGCAAGCGAAAATTCCACATCAATATCTGTTTAGATTACTCGTTTAAGGATAGAGTCACAGCTCAGTCAGAGGCAATGCATCAATATTCAATATGGTGAATGTACAAGAAAAAGCTACGTTCTTTGTTTGATACATCTTATTACTAATGCAGATTTGATATCTGTCTGTCTGAAGCCGAAACTATACTTTTACTTTTATTAATAATGGAGATTTGGCATCTATCTGTTTGAAGCCAAAACTATATTATTACTTCTATTAATAATGGAGATTTTCTATCTGTCTGTCTGAAGCCGAACTATAGGGAACATTAGACTTCTTTATTACTAATGGAAATTTGGCATCTGTTAACAGTCGATAATTCGTAAAAAACGCAAAACGCATACTTTATATCAAACTCCTTAGAATTAAATTCTCTACCCCACTGACCAAGTTTTAACGTTTATAACACTTTTTATTTCACACTTTTAGACAATCGTTTACAATGGCTGGCAACAAATGTAGGCATGTTGTGGCAGCCACTGAAAGTCGATTGTTGAGAAGGCAAACTTTATAGACGAAAAACTGAAATAAAAAGTGTTATAAACGTTAAAACTTGGCTAGTAAATAGAGAATTTCATTCTAATGAGTTTGATATAAATTATGTGTTGTTTCTTTTGGGGGGAGGGGAGATTACGAGTTATTGACTGTTAACTATTCTGCACTTTTACTGCATTCACTTTAGGAGTCATAATAATTGGTTGGAAAAGTGATTTCGTCCATTACGTGTGGGAGAGAGTATCTTCATCACAAGTAACACGGTTCAAACGTGTGTTAATAAGGTTCAGGTAACAGGTATCATCAGGTTGATTACATATCGGATGTTTTTGATTTGAACTTCTCATATATTTAATTTGATATATACAGTAGAAGTATACTAATTTAAATATAAAACAAAAACATGTTAAGTTCAAAAGTTGGATAAAGGTTGTTGTTTACCTCTTTGCCTTTAGTTTCCCCCTTTTCGAACCATTCCACAGTAACGCTTCTTGAATCTTTGTTGATGGAACTGATCACAGCAGAATGAACACGACCTGAATTCAAAGAAACAAAGCAGTTTTAATATAAAAGAATATTTAATTTGAAGAAATAAAAACATAAATTTTGTATAAAAAGATTTAAATGAACTTTTATATCAAACACTAATCTAAATGAATAAATGCGTCAGTTTTTTCCATCTACCCGAACTATATTCACATCAAAACACGTTAGAATTATTTAATTCTAATGATTCTATTTATCTTCCTCCCACAAGGTAAGATGTGACACAAGGTCGGGAAAGTGGGAAAAAACCAGCGCTCGAGAATTTGAGCACTCTGGCCATTTAAAAATTGCCTGGGCAGCCCCGTCGGCATTCCCCAGTAGGGGCGCCTCAGACGATTAGCAATAAACTAACCCCTTCTCAAAGGGTGAGAAGGCAAAGCCTGGAAGGGTGCACCTCCTAGAACTGCACAGGACGGACAACCGATAGACCGGCATAAATTAAGACCCGAAAGCCCGGACAATAATGGTCTATGGGGTTTCCCTAGTTTAATTCTAATGTTTATTTACTCCTCAAGGCCAGTTTTATCTTACTCCCACAAGTAAGATGTGACCACAGCTTGGGTCGAGTAAGTGGGGTTTGAAAGGCCAGCGCCCGAGAAAGTGAGCACTCTGGCCATTAAAAATTGCCTGGGCAGCCCCGTCGGCATTCCCCGGTAGGGGCGCCTCAGGCAGTAAGCAATAAACTTACTCCTCCCCAAAGAGGGTAAGCAAAGCCTGGGAGGGTGGACCTCCTAGAACTGCACAGGACAACCACAGACAGGTGGAATCAAGCCTCGAAGGACAAGACGACACCCGTCTATAGGGTGCAGTATCCATCGGAACAGATACTACACTTACTTCCTAGCGTGCCAGCTAAAAGAACATATTGAAATACCCTATATATAGACATCTCCTGCTCACTCAAACAAATCTCAATTTTGCTTATTTGCATATTTATTTATTTTTAGATTTTTAATAAATTCATATTCTGTAATATACCTGTCTACTTTGTATTTGTCAAATTTTCTTCTACATACACAATTGTTTATCGGTAGTATTATTATTATAATTATAAATAAATTAAGATAAAGAGATGTTATTAAAAAAAGGATAGCGTTTAAAAACTTATTTGGGATTTCATTTTCAAGGGAGATAATTTACTTCCGGCTTTAGTAAAGTGTCAAATATCGCTGTGATGTCGAACAGATACTACACTTTGATCTTAGCCAAACGGCCACGGAACTATAAAAAATATTTTTTTGTGACTAGGCATTTTTAAATAAAAAAAACAAAAAAAATTATTAAATTGGAATATTTTTTAATGGGCGGTGTAGTGTAGTGTAGTATCAGTTTTGTTGTCATAAGACTGTCATCCCAGGAATTACTTCCCCTGTTTTAAGGGTGTGTAGGGGGAATACTCCTAGAATGAAAAATCCCCAAGACTCAATTTAGTCAGAATATCTTTTAAGGGTGTGTGTGGGGAAGGGGGGTGTAGTGTAGTATCGGTTCTGTTCTCATAAGATCGTTCATGCAAGAATGACTTCCTCGTTTTTGGGTGGAGGGAAGTCGTGTTCGTTCATCATGATATTATCCTCTGTCAGGAAGAGGGGTTAGTGTAGTATATGTTCGTTCACCATAATACTAGCTAAGGAAGAACGATAACTCAAGTTTATAATAAACATGTCTTTTTTAACTAGAAAATTATGAAAGTTATCGTTCTTCCTTAGCCAGCATATTCATCTTTGTTTATAAAGATGGCGACTATATTTTTCCAGACAATTTTCATTTAAGTGTTTCACGTGAACAATGAAACTTGTCATGGTTTTTAATGTTATCTAAATAAATAAATGCAAAACTGTTTTCTATCTATTCTAACTATATTGACATTAAAACGGTTTATGCTTATTTAATTCTCTGTAGTATATTTTCATTCGTCATAATACACTCCTCCCAGGTATTACCTCCTCTTCGGGGCGAAGGCCGTACAGTATACATTCGTTCCTCACGATACCATTTCCTCAGGATTACCAGTTTTGTGTGTGGGGGGAGTTAGTGTACTATCTATTCTGTTGTCATGATATCATCTTCCCACGCATTAACCCCTCCTTTAAGGGGTGGGGGGTCAGTGTATGTAGTTCGTTCATCATGATATCATCCTCTCATTCTCTCATTTGTATATATATTTATTTTTAAGTTTCTAATGAATTAATATTTTCTAATTTGTTAATAATTAGATACATGCGTTTATTATTTTTAAATAAATTTGTAGGTGTTGTTGTTGTTGTGGTTGTTGTTGTTGTAGTTGTTGTTGTTGTTGCTGTTCCTATTCCTATTTACTTCCTCCCACGAGAGCAGAGTTAG
This sequence comes from Sepiola atlantica, assembly GCA_963556195.1. Taxonomy (NCBI): domain Eukaryota; kingdom Metazoa; phylum Mollusca; class Cephalopoda; order Sepiida; family Sepiolidae; genus Sepiola; species Sepiola atlantica. The sequence goes on along the minus strand of OY744524.1, from coordinate 73,045,189 downwards.
GCACAATGTCAATATTAAATGTGGGAAGAATCCAGATGCCCCAAAATGGGCACTCTAAATTGGAATAAAAATTTCAATTTTCTTCGGTCTAGAAGGATTTCTTCTTCACTGACAGAGAACATAAAACTAAGTGCAGATTCAGTACAGATACTACATTTTGCTCCTAGCCAAAAGGTCAAGGAGTTAACATGTTGGTAGTAATGATGATGATGATTTGTCATAGAAAAGAAATAAACCTCCTCTAATCTTTCTAAATTACAAAAAAAAAGTATTTTTCTTTAATATTCTTTACGTATTTATTCTTTCTTTTATAATAAAGGTGAAAAGTACAAAGTTCCCATTTCGAATTACTCAGCAATAAAAAAGTGGAGTATTTGACCAACTGACGTTCCACCCTTATGTTTATTCATTTCATTATATAACAAGTTTTAATGGGGAATTCATTTTAATTTTTATGCTGAAACAAAATAAAATTTATCGACGTTGAATATCTTATAGACCATATAAATTGACCTTTTTGTTGTTTTTTTCCTAAAAAACAAAATTTGACAATGTTCATGCACAGTATATTTCCCCCATATTGGAATATATAAAATAACACTACGACAATCATCATTTTTTAAAATTTCCTCTAAATTACCAAAATGTCAAATGAAAATTACTTCTTTGGTTCCTGTAAAGAAGACTACAACGTCAGTAATTGCCGCCGGAGGGCGGGTAGTTTTTGCCAGTGTTAACATGAAAATGTCCTAAAAATCCATTGTAGAATCTTCTAAAATGTTTTTTAAACTTATTTCTTATAAAACATATCTTTCATTTAATTTCTTTTAAGAATTTAAGATTACAAAGCTAAGATTGCTAAATAAACAAATTAAAATATATAAAAATGCAGATGATTTTGTACATTGGAATATATATATATATATATATATATATATATATATATATATATATATATATATATATATAGTAAGTTATGAAAATATATTTATAGCAATTAATCTACACAGAGGCGTACGCGTTTCATCCCTGTATGGAATCGCCAGGCTATATATATATATATATATATATATATATATATATATATATATATATATATATATATATATATATATATATATATATAGTATAAATTTTTATTTATACAAACATTATTGGTTACATATGTGCATAGATGTTTCGGTTGTACTCTTCTCAGAGAGTCCACCTCTTCAGACCAAAGAAGAGGTGGACTCTCTGAGAAGAGTACAACCGAAACATCTATGCACATATGTAACCAATAATGTTTGTATAAATAAAAATTTATACTATATATATATATATATATATATATATATATATATAGCCTGGCGATTCCATACAGGGATGAAACGCGTACGCCTCTGTGTAGATTAATTGCTATAAATATATTTTCATTACTTACTATATATATATGTAACCAATAATGTTTGTATGAATAAAAATTTATACTAAAGAACAGCTCTACTTATTATTGACCACTTTTTATAAACACTGGAGTTTCAACAGATTTACATCTACAGAAACTAATAAAATACATGCACCATATATATATATATATATATATATATAAATTATGCAAGTTCAAATATATTGATAAAAGTAACTCTTAAATCCAATATTCTTTCAAAAGTGCTCAATAAAATGTAGAGCTTTATAAATATACATTAATTAAACATTAAATATATATGTATATTTTAGCATACATAAATACAATTAAGTTTCGGTACTACTTTCACATCGTTGGGGGCAAAAATAGTAATGAAAACAACAGGCGAGCGTTCGGGTCGGCGTCTGGGTCGGCGTCTGGGTCGGCGTCTGGGCTGCTGCTGATTTGAGTATTTGATTATCTGAAATCTCTAGTTGTGACTCTTTTGGATAAATTGTTTTCATTCCTATTTTTTGCCCTGACGAGGTGCAAGTAGTGCTGAAACGTGATTGCATTTATGTAGGCCATTTTAAATGTTCACATAATGTATATATGGTCGCATATTTTTGCTAGCATGGGAGGATAATATCATTGTGAACGAACATATACTACATCGACCTCCAAGGGCGGAGTTAATGCCTGGGAGGATGATATCATGACACCAGAATAGATAGTACACTACCTCTCCCTAAAAAAGGAGAAGGTAATCCTAGGAGGATGAGGTAATTCCTGTGAGAATTCATTTCCCCCATTAAATAGAGGAAGTGATACCTGGGAGGATCCGCTCATAAAAGGAGAAGGTAATGCCTGCGAGTATGGTATCATGGCAACAGAACAGATACTACACTACTCTCCCCTCAAAGAAAAAGAAGAAATTTGACCCTGGGAAGATGGTCTCATGACAACAGAACAGATATTACATTATTCCCCTACCTTCAAAGGAGGATGTTATACCTGGGAGGATTATCCTCACCCCCTTAAAACAGAGGATGTAATTCCTGGAAGGATGACCTTATAACTACCGAACCGATACTACACTACCCACTTCCATTAAAAGATAATACAATAATAGATTAAATCAGGGTTTTTTCATTCGTTTAAAAATGTTTAGTCATAAAAACATTATTTTTATGGTTCCTTGGCCTTTTGACTAAGATCAAAGTGTAGTCTCTGTTCTCAACATCCCAGCGACATCAGACGTTTTACTATTGACAAAATTATTGCGTATAATATAAGAAAATATGACAATGCAAATTAAAAATGTATATTATTGAATATTAATTTATTAGAAGCTGTTCATGAAATAAAGATGCTAATCAAGAATACCGAAAGCTGTTTGTGGATGTTTGCAGATTACTATATATACAGTATTTCAAAATCTTTGTGTTGTATCATGGAATTAAATAAGCATAAGTCGTTTTGATGTCAATCTAGTTAGGATAGGTACAAAAAACTTTTGCATTTATTCATGTAGATATAGTAAAGTATGAAAATATATTTATGGCAATAAAGCTACACAGAGGCGTCCGCGTTTCATCTCCACAGGGAATCGTCAGGTTAAGTACATAAATCTTTTTTACTGTTTGTTTTTATATATCCACATGGTGTTTAGTCTAGCTAACTAACCATTCATATTCGTTGTTATTTCCCTCCCACAGGTTAATGTTTTCATTAGCCAATGGCTGAGCTTCTCTCTAACAAATGTCCGGCTGACCTTTACTTGACATCTTTTTCTTTTGTTTTGTTTGGGTGCGGTGCATCTCTTTTGTGAATGTGTCGATTTAACAGTTGACCTTATTTTAGCACGTGCGTAATTTGAATAATGTTTTAAAATTTATTTTGTTATTCATTGCTACTTTAGATGTTGATTTAGTTTTTAATTTAATTTAATTTATTTATTTGTTATGTATGTGGTTATGCTAAAGTAAAGTTTATTCTATGTCTACAGTTGATTGCTGTTTCGCTTCTATAGTTTAATAAGTTTTGAGGATCTTTAAAATTTCAAGCTTCTCGTTAAAACATAATCTACACGAGTTGTCCAAATATCTACATGTACTGGCTCATAGTACTATTTTCCACTTAATTATTGGTGAGCATTCGTTTACTTGAGTTCCCAGTAATGGTTCGCTCGTGATGTTTTGAATCAGCGTTTTTTGCTTCTGAATGTGCTTTTATGGTTGTTATACCTGGATTCAAAATCTAGGGAGGTTATACCTACAAAGTATTTTTGTTATTCGGGTTTTCTTTAGTAAATATTGTGGCTTTGTAAGCAATTCCTTTGGTTAGGCAGTTATTTTGTAGTGGAAAAAGTGCACGAGTTCTACAGTTACAGTTTTTCTTTTCATTATTAACTTTCTTATTTCTATTTGGGTGGTTGCTATTTCTAGTGGTTATATTATTGTTAATTTTATTGTTGCTATATTGATCACTTTTTATGCATTTTGTTTTTCTCTACTACTCTCGTTTAGTATTTTGTTATTGTATGCTTTAATTATCATTTCTAAGTTTTTTGTAGTGAGCTTGGTATGTTTGGTGTTGGGTTAAGTTTAAATATATTGTGTATTTTTTCCTGGTGTTATTAAACCCATTATTAAGCTTTTAAGTTCAGTGATAGCGACGGAAGTGTTGTAATCTTCTTTATTGATATAAATTTAAGTTTTTCTTTCTCTGAAATATTTTTATACACTTGAACTTTGAAGGAGTAATAATTAGTTTAGGAGTTTCGACTCAGCTTTGCTATTTGATTGGTTATTTCTTTTTGATCTGTAATCTTTCCTCCATTTGGTTTAGTAAAATAGGCTATAGTAGTTTGTTTATTTTTTCAATTATTTCTCAGTTTTTATTTATTGTTTTGTATTTTAGTTTAGTTTGGAGATGTAATTTTTACAAGTTTCTTTTTTTAGCCTTTTTTGTTATATAGCAAACTTTTGCTCGAGCTGTTTTGTATTTTTGTAAGTTGGTTGCAGTTGAGTTATGTTTGAATATATTGAGCCTTATTCCTGTTTTTTTACTGTGTAGCAGTTGCATGAGAGGTCTATTTTCTTTATATGTACACGCAATATCTTGCATTGTGTTGAGTTTTAGTTCGGTTGGTATAGATAGGCGTATTAATACATGGACGATTAGCACATCACTGCACATGCTCATTACTAAGTTCTGCCCAGCTATTTTCTCGGCAAATACAAATCAGTTAGAGTCGAGACTTCAACGTAGACGAACATGCATTTCCTCTTGCCCCTCGTAATCATCCTGGTGATGAGGGGTGGGAATAAGCTCAAAACCAATTGAAATTATATCAAATTTCTACTATGATGCCTGCTGACCTTGCAACTGAACTTACTTGTTAACGTTACTATATTCTTGTTCCAGTTAAATAAAAGACATATTTATATTATTGTAGAGAAGACGCTGGTGTTCCCCTTCGAACTCTGGTGATTCTTTTTTTTTTTTTTTTATTCAAGTCAGATATGCACAGACACGGCCGTCTCAGCAAAATGGCTATCTCCTGTCTCGACACTCTCAACAGACACCACCACTCTACAACTGCATCTCTATATTCTACTATGAACCAGTGGTTTGTTTTGGGGTGTGCAATTATTTGTTTTGCTGTTTCAGCTAGTGTGTTGGTGAAAGAGTTCATTAATTCTATTTTGTTAATTATTCCTTTGTTGATTAGTGGTGATCAGAGTTGGCTGAATTTAGCCTAGTCGGCTTTATGAAGTCGTCATTTTGGTTTTATTTCCTCTGATAAGTCAAAGAAAATTGGAAGGGTTGCTGCCATATTTATTATCATGGAGTTTCCGGTGAAATTCTATAAAGATTGACAGGGAGCATATGGATAGGTCAATGGATGACGTTGTACCGGTACCTGAATTCAGATATGTGTGTGTTTTGTTATTAAGAATGCATAGATCATATTCAAACAAAGATTATATGTTTTTTCCAGTTTGGATGAAGTTGCTATAGCCTCACATTTTGCTGTAGGTATGAACTTTTCCATTAATAAAAAAAAAAACAGAGAGAAGTTGATTAATAATGAAGAAAATTCTAGGAGTGTAGCAACTTGGGATAGGGGAAGGGAATGAAACGACAGACGATCCTTATAATGTTCATCCCAGAATATGCACGGAAAAAAATACTGGGAGTTCTGATGGTTAAAGGCTTGGCATCAGTTTCTTTGATCAATTTTTGCTGTTGTTGGAGTGGATGATAGGGTAGAAGTAAATAATTCAGAAACAGGACATGAGGAAATACAACAACAAAAAAAAGTGGGGGATAAATAGAAAAGCATAATCTTACCAAAAATATTAATACTAAACTTATACCAGACTCAATATTCTCTTTGTGTATATAATAAGAATAATGGTTATTCTTAAGATGTGTAAGATTGTGGAGTCAGGTGTCAAGACACTTGATTGTGACTCCTGATATTTTAAAAGACCGACTCTTCTGACCTATGATATATTTTAGTAATATATATATATATATATATATATATATATATATATATATATATATATATATATAGTCTCGGAAGTTTCTCAACCATTAAAACTATATAAAAAAAAAAATAAAAAAAAAAATAAAAATATATATATATATATAAAAAACAACAACTTATAGTCTCAAGTCTTCCAGTGGAAAATCACTCATGTAAGTCAATTTATTTTTTACAGTTATTATATTAGTTAGTTTCTAACACTATTTTAAGGGATCATCAGTTGTTTACCATGAAAAACTGTTTCGAACGTGAACGAACATGCGTCCAGCTCGCCTCAATTATCACGTATGCAAATTTATTTTTATGAGCAAAGAGAGAAAGGCTTAATCTTAATCTAACTGATATTAATAAAGAAAGGAAAAAATAATCACGTATGTAAATTTATTTTTTATGAGCAAAAAAGAGGAGGCTTAATCTTAATAGCTGATAATACAAATAAAAAAACGAATTTCTTTCACTTTTAATAAACATTAAAAAAATCTCTTGTCTATATAATAAAAGTGAGAATACATGTGTCTGTCTCGCTTCAATAATCATGTATGGAAATTTAATTTTATGAGAAAAGAAGGGGAGGCTTAATCTTAATAGCTGATAATTCTATATAATAAAAGTGAATGTACATGTTTCTGGTGCACTTCGCGGTATTCAGAGATAGAGAGAGAAAAGTAGAAAGAAAGTTTGAGGTAGTAATAGCATAAATTTTGTCTTTTCTTATCAGTAAGTTTCGTTTTAATGATTTCAAGTACCGAATTGTGGTGTAAATGAGGAAAAAGAAGAGAAAACAAGAACGACCGACCGCGTTTTTGCGTGGCTTACCTCGTGTGAAGAAGAAGGAAACAAGAATGGCCGACTTGTTTCTTTAAATGCCTACAGGGTGACTACGAGGTATGCAAATGAGATGCTCCTGATTGGAAATGGAAGAGATAAAAGAGGAGTGATTGGGGGAGGAGGCAGAGCGAAGTTAGATTGCGAACAGAGAAGTTTGATCATAGGAGAAAAGTCGGATCCGTAGAGAGTGAAGAAAAACGTTGCAGAAATTCGTTTCGGAGTGGATAGAAAGCGGAAGTACGGCCAGCAGTGTCGCGTATATCACAAGCTATTTCGGCGAATCGAGCAAATTACCATGGCTGAGTGGAGACTGAGCACTCACATGCTGAGACCCTTTACTGGGGAGGGTGACCTGATTAAGTGGCTGGAGAAATTAAAGATGGTGGCGAAGCTGCAAAAGATAGAAGATGTGGTCACCCTGCTGCCGCTATACTTAGAGGGGGAAGCCCTCACGATTTACCAGCAGATGCGAGATGAAGACAAGGAAGACCTTGCCTCAGTGGAGCAAAGGCTGAAATTGGCCTTCGCTGAGGGCCCGTTCGAAGCACTTGGTAAGCTTTCCAGTTTGAGGTGGACCGGCGAGTCGGTTGATGTCTTTGCGGCAGAGATCAGGAGACTGGCAGGGTTGGCTGGTTACGTGGGGAGGAGCCTGGAGATGACGGTAAAGCTGTACCTAGTTAACGGCTTCCCAGAGGAAATCTCTACGAACATGCAGAGAATCACTGGGATCCATACTATGGGAGTGGACGATCTCTTGGTTCACGCCAGAGTCCTAGTGAAAAATGTTAAAAGCCCAATCGTGGCTGCAGCTGTGGGTGGAAATATGTGCATGAGGCCTCACTTGAATGAGAGGCAGCCGGCGAGGCGACAGGAGGGGAGACCTGCAATCAAGTGCTTCCGGTGCCAGGGCCCTCATCTGATCAAGGACTGCAAAGAGCCGAGACCAGGGAAACGAGTGAAGGGGAGCTATTGCGCCAGTGGTTACCCCTTCTGTGCGGAGATGGCGCATGATGGAACGTTGCCTCGGTTACCGGTAGTAGTCAATGGGAAGAAAGCCATAGCCCTTGTCGACACAGGCTGTACTACAACGTTGTTAGCGAGGAATGTCGCTAGGTCATGGAGCGGAACCAGGACTATTAGGACCGTGGATGGCAGGGATGTGAAGTGCCTAGGTGAGACGACAGCGGAAGTAATGGTGCAAGGGGTGTCCATTGGACTGCGAGCCTTAGTGTTGAATCATCTGGTCGGTGGTGTTGACGTGATTATAGGTATGAGTGCAATTAACCGACTGGGGGGCGCCACGTTACGAGGGAGCCAAGTGACGTTCGGACGTCTCGGCGCAGTGGGGATGGCAGGAGTGGAAGGTGATAGAACCATCAGAATACCAAAACCGGAGGTTTGCTGCATTGAGGACAAAGATTTCCTGGCAAAATTTGATGGCGTGAGGTGGACGGTGGAATGGAAATGGATCTCCGGACCCCAGGAACTACAGAATAAAGTGGGCTGCTACGAAAACACCCTGCGAGGAGAAATAAGAAAAGGATTTGAGGAAGAAGTGGAGAGGTGGATAAAAGAAGGAATTCTGAAACCGTGGACAGGGGAAGAAAAAGGAGTGTTGCCACTACTGGCGGTTGTTCAGCCTACAAAAAACAAGATTAGGCCCGTACTGGACTTCAGAGAATTGAACAGACACGTAGCCTGCCACACTGGAACGGGGATCGACGTATGTGAGGAGGTCATGAGGAAATGGAGAAGAATGGGACGGGCCACAAAAATTGTCGATCTGAAATCGGCATATCTGCAGATCCATGTAGATGAAAAACTCTGGCAGTACCAGCTGGTCCGGTACAAGGGGCGAGTGTATTGTCTGACGAGGTTAGGCTTTGGGCTGAGTTCAGCCCCCAAAATTATGACTGCCGTGCTGAAGACAGTGCTGAGCAAAGACCGTTCAGTGGAGGAGGCCACTAGTTCGTACATTGACGACATTCTGGTGGAGGAGGCAGAGGTGACAGCGGAGAAAGTAAGAAGCCATGTCGAGAAGTATGGGTTAACTGCAAAACCGGCGGAGGCCCTGGATGGAGGACGGGTGCTGGGGTTGAAACTAAGGCGAGATGGAAAAGAAAGCCTTGTCTTCGAACGAGGGAGTGTAATACCCGAAGTCGGATCTGAGCTGACGAAGCGAGAACTTTTCTCAGTCTGCGGGAGGCTGGTCGGGCACTATCCTATCGCTGGCTGGCTCAGGATAGCATGTAGTTTTATTAAACGACTAGCAGGCACTGCTGACTGGGAGGGCCGTGTAACGAAGGAGGTTATGAACATGCTGCAAGATATCATTGCGAGGGTGAGGAATGAGGACCCAGTGAAAGGGGACTGGTATGTCAGCAGCGGAGATGCGGGTGTGATTTGGTGCGATGCCAGTAACCTGGCGTTGGGCGTCGTACTAGAGATGGGAGGCGTAACTGTGGAGGATGCGGCATGGCTAAGAAAAACCAACGACTTCTCCCATATCAACGTAGCAGAACTAGATGCCGTTATGAAAGGACTCAATCTGGCCCTGAAGTGGGGATTGAAAATAATTGAAATTAAAACCGATTCGGCAACGGCAGCATCGTGGATTCGGTCGGCAGTAACTGGCGATAAGAGAGTTAAGACCAAAGGTGCTGCGGAAATGCTGATCAAGCGCAGACTCGGAGCGCTCGCCGATCTAATAGCGGAGTTCCAGTTAAGAGTATCTGTCGTGTTGGTCCCATCAGAAAAAAACAAGGCGGATTCGATGACACGCGTGAAGAAGGCCTGGCTGCAGGAGGGAAAGGAGGTCTCCTCGGTATGCTATGCAGGGGAAGAAGTCAAGGAGTCACACGAAATGCACCACTTTGGTCGGGAACGAACGTTATTCCTAGCCAGAGAGGTTTACCCGGAGACCACCGAGGAGGAGGTTAGGGAAGTGGTGGAGAACTGTCGAGAGTGCCAATCAATTGACCCTAGACCGTCCAGACACGAAACAGGACAGTTGCACGTTGCGGAGGACTGGAAGCGATTGGCTATTGATGTGACGCACTATCGCCACAAATTGTATCTCTCGATGGTCGACTGTGGACCGGGAAGGTTTGCCATCTGGAGAGAAATCAGGGCAGAAGCGGCATGGGCGATCGGAGGGGTCATCGAGGAGATATTTTTGGAGAGAGGGCCGGTTGAGGAACTCTTGATGGACAATGGGCCCGCTTTCCGATCTGAAGCCTTTAAAGGGGTATGCGATAAGTGGGGAGTAAGGCAATTTTTTAGAGCAGCGTATCGGCCGAGTGGCAACGGAATAGTGGAGAGGAATCATCGCACCATTAAAGCCGCTGCGGAAAAAAGCAACGTATCACCCATAGAGGCGGTGTTTTGGTACAACATCTCGCCAAAAACCAAACAAGACGAGACAACTGTCCCTCATAGGGCCGTTTTCACATATAAGTGGCGGCACCCGTGCAACAAAACAGCAGGAATCGAGAGTGAGGAAGCCACTATCAAAGTAGGTGAAGAGGTATGGGTGAAACCCCCTAATGCACAGTGTACCACTCGTTGGAAAAAAGGGGTCGTAACGGGATTGCGGTCGAAGAACAATGTGATGGTGAACGGCGTTCCCCGGCATATCCTAGACCTGCGTCGCATGACACTGCCGGTACGCAGTGAGGGCAGTAAAGAAGAGGAAATCGAGGGCCACCGAGAAGCAAATGATGCGACTCTACCTGACTTAGACCCAC